>OZ030025.1:4654297-5254297 GCA_964023405.1 Apodemus agrarius
TCAGGAACCATTATCACATGAGCAGAGCACAGGTGAAGAGAAACGGGCTGCACAGGCCCAGGAGGAAGGAAATGAAAAGATAAGAATAAAAAGCAGGGGCTGGAGAGATGGCTCAGTGGTTAAGATCGCCGACTGCTCTGCCAGAGGTCCTGAGTTCAAATCCCAGCAACCACACGGTGACTCACAACCATCCGTAATGGGATCTGACGCCCTCTTCTGGTGCATCTAAAGACAGCTACAGTGTACTTACATACAAAAGATAAATAAAAAAATCTTAAAAGAATAAGGAAAAAAAGAATAGCAAAGCAATCAGAGCTCTGAAAGAGATCATTGAAAACACCCTGAGTTTAACTCCTAGAACCCTCACAGTGGAAGAGAACGCACTCCTGCAAATGGTCTCCATCTCTACACATATGTTGTGGCAAATGCTCTCACATGGGCATGTGCCTACACACACACACACACACACAGAGAGAGAGAGAGAGAGAGAGAGAGAGAGAGAGAGAGAGAGAGAGAGAGAGAGAGAGAAAATGCAGTCTCAAAATGCCTCTTCTGAGCTAAGCTGTTAGCCCCTCCCTCCTCCTCATGGGCTCTTCCCTCAAGTAATAATTTCAAAGGCTGCCCCCAGGTCTGCTTCATGTAGATGGAAGACCAGGAGGGGCCACTGGCTATATCACAGCCACTCCCTGCCGCAGTCCCTCCTCCAAAGCCCGGGACAAACATGGGAGAAGCCAGTAATTCCACCGGTTTATTTCTTAGTGCTCACCTAGACACAGCAGCCTCTGTGACGAGGTGGGGCTCTCGGGAGGCCTGGAACCCCCTCCTCAGATCAGCTCACCTCGGAAAACACCTGAGACAGCCTTGATTACAAATACCCCCAAGCTGCTAATATTTACACCAGGAAGGGGTACTGAGTAGAAGAATTGTGACACAAGAAAGTGGGGTGTCCTGAAGATGTTGGGGGGCATGGAGTCATCATCAGGAGTCTGAATCTCCTTCTCAGCGTGGGGTTCTGCCCTCTAGTGTCGTCCTGCAGAAGCAACAGGAACCAGGCAGTGAGAATGCATGGTGTTGTGACACACCCGATCACTTGTGTCTGTGACCACCCCATGCCCTCAGACACCGGTAATGCAAAAAATGCCCAGCAACCAATGACCAAGGCAGAGGAGCTGCCTCCAGCCTGCCCCCCCCCAGCAGGTTATAAGCGGCTTATTGTAAGCAAGCACCACTGACTGGACATATACCCCACCCTTCCGAGGCCCGCTGAGCACAAAGTCCAACAGGAATGTTACCTTCCGGGTAGGTGGATCCGGGGAGAGGAGCGTAGCCTAGAAGAAGAAGATACTTGATCATACCAGTACCACGGAAGTTGAATGTTCAAATAAGAGAATCAACCACAGACAGAAAGCAAGAGAGACTGGGAGAAAGAGGAGCACTGGGGAGGATTGCGGGGTGCTCAGGGGATCACTCACTGGAGGCGCGAGACTTGCGCCATCTGAAGAAGCCGACACAGAAGATAATGATGCCCATGCCCAGGGTGGCTGCAGACACAGAGACCTTCACTGTCTGGATGGGGGACAGCCCGGGCGCTGCAACGTAATCGAAGAGGTCTTAAAATTAACGTCCACGGCTTAGTCCCAGGGAGCCTGCACCTGGAAGGGCCAATCACACCACTCACTACTAGAACAGGGGAAACTGTCTTCCCAGGGTCACCGCCCAGTTTCTGCTTCCGCTTAGCCTAGTGGGGCCTCTCGAGGCATTCTCTGTGGTTCCATCATGGGGGGGGGGGCGGGGGGGAACACCTCCCCAGCCACCGGGGGTTCCTCACTCCCCGAGGCAGGGCTGACTCGCACCTCAGCTCTGAGCGGCTTCCTATTACAATGTCTCCTTTCCAGGCCTCCAAAGTCCCAGAGTCCCCAGAGCCACACTGCCCGTGTCTCCCTTCAGAATTCGCTTCCACTCCACCCCCAGCCCGTCACTATCCCACTTGCCAGAGCTGTTCCTGCTTGGAACGCTACCTCACCTGCATCCTTACCCCAACATCAAGACAGCACTCTCACCAAGGAGCCCCACCCTGGACACCTCAAGGGCACACACAAGTTCCCTACTCTTCTTGTTCCCCTCTGTGCTAGCTAGTCTTGTGTCAGTTAGACACAGGCTAGAGCCATTTGAGAGACTCTGGGAATCTCAATTGAGAAAATGCTTCCATGAGATCGGGCTGAGATGCAGGGCGGTGGAGGCGCATGCCTGTAATCCCAGCACTTGGGAGGTAGAGGCAGGCAGATTTCTGAGCTTGAGGCCAGCCTGGTCTACAAAGTGAGTTCCAGGACAGCCAGGGCGACACAGAGAAAACCCTGTCTTGAACCCCCCCCCCCCCAAAAAAAAGATCTGGCTGAGGCAAGCCTACAGCATAAGGTATTTTCTTTCTTTTTTTTTCTTTTTTTTCTCTTTTTCTTTTTGTTTTTTTTGTTTTGCTTTTTTGTTTGTTTGTTTGTTTGTTTGTTTGTTTGTTTTTTCGAGACAGGTTTTCTCTGTATAGCCCTGGCTGTCCTGGAACTCACTTTGTAGACCAGGCTGGTCTCGAACTCAGAAATCCACCTGCCTCTGCCTCCCAAGTGCTGGGATTACAGGCGTGCACCACCACCACCCAGCCGTAAGGTATTTTCTTATTGGTTGATGGGGGTTGGCCTAGCCCATTGTTGGGAGGGCCACCCTGGGCTGGTGGTCCTCGGTTCTATAAGAAATCAGGGGCCAGGCGGTGGTGGCGCACGCCTTTAATCCCAGCACTTGGGAGGCAGAGGCAGGCAGATTTCTGAGTTCGAGGCCAGCCTGGTCTACAGAGTGAGTTCCAGGACAGCCAGAGCTATACAGAGAAACCCTGTCTCGAAAAACCAAAAAAAAACCAAAAAAAAAAAAAAAAAAAAAAATCAGGGTAAGCAAGCTATAAGGAGCAAGTCAGTAAGCAGCCCCCCTCCATGGCCTCTGCCTCAGCTCCTGCCTTTAGGTTCCTGCCCTGCTTGAGTTTCTGTCCTGACGGCCTTCAATAGTGGATCATGATGTGCTGGTGCAAGCCAAATGAATATTTTCCTCCCTAATCTGCTCCTGGTCATGGTGTTTCATCACAGCAATAGAAATCCTAACCAGGACATCACCTCTCCCAGAGACCAACTAGAACCAATAGCAGACACAGCACTCCCCCAGGGGAAGGCCTGGCCTCAGCCTCGGCCTGACGAGGACCCTGCTCCCTGGTCTTTCCTGGCTGCCTGTCTTAGGGTTTCTATTCCTGCACAAACATGACCAAGAAGCAAGTTGGGGAGGAAAGGGTTTATTCAGCTTACACTTCCACACAGCTGTTCATTACCAAAGGAAGTCAGGACTGGAACTCAAGCAGGTCAGGAGGCAGGAGCTGATGCAGAGGCCATGAAGGGATGTTCCTTACTGGCTTGCTTCCCCTGGCTTGCTCAGCCTGCTCTCTTATAGAACCCAAGAATACCAGCCCAGGGATGGCACCACCCACAAGGGGCCCTTCTCCACTTGATCACTAATTGAGAAAATGCCCCACAGCTCGATCTCATGGAGGCACTTCCCCAAATGAAGCTCCTTTTCCTATGATAACTCCAGCCTGTGTCACGTTGACACACAAAACTAGGCAGTACACTGTCTTTTCCTCCTCTTTCTTCTCTTCTCAATAATCTCCAAGTTGGTGTGTGCCACCTCCCGTTACCTTTAACTGGTCCTAGGGTTCACACAGTGAGTTCTTTATTGATTAGCCCCTTCACGTACCCACCAGTGTGCCTACCAGTCCTGGCTGCACTATCCCCTTACTCGCAAAAAAGCCGCCCAAATGCAGCACAGCCCTATACCGAGAGGAAAGCCCCTTTCTTCTGTCACTTTCATTTTCTCAATTCCCAGTCCTGGCCAGACAAGATGGCTGGATATTAGGAAAACTTAACACAGTGAATTCCAGCAGTTTGTTCCAGAAATGTTATCAAATCTGCACACATTTGGGTGACAATCGGGCTGCTCTCCCTCCCTCATACAAATGAAAGGCATCGAAGCACAACTGCCAAGCGAAGGCATGACCTTAGTCCGCAGCCATCTCTGCAAACCCTCAAAAGACTCACTTCCGGTCCCAGCATCCCCTTCGCCACCACATACCACGCGCCCATGCATGTCTCACTCCCGCGGCCAAAATATCCATGTCCCCTTCCCAGCCATCAACGTCCGAGTTCCCACACACTCACTCCAGTCCCCGCGGACGGGCTCAGAGGTCCCGCTGTGCTGCACCACGCAGGTGTAGACGTCCCCGTAGGAAGGGGTTAATGCTAGGTAGGAGACGGTCTGGTAGGTCCAGTCCCCGTTGGGCTGAGCCGTCTTCTCCTTGTTGCCGTGGGATTTGACAAGCTGCCCATTCTTCATCCACGCGATGGTCACATCCGCCGGATAGAAGCCCCAGACGTAGCAGGCCAACATCACAGGCTCCCTTGTGTTAAAAGGAGCGGTTTGTGCTACCCGGACAGACGGCGGTCCTGCGTGGGAGAAGCCGTTATGGTTGGAAAGGAAGTCTCATTTCATCCTTTAAAAGTGTCTGCAGCCGGCCGGGCGTGGTGGCGCACGCTTGTAATCCCAGCACTTGGGAGGCAGAGGCAGGCGGATTTCTGAGTTCGAGGCCAGCCTGGTCTACAGAGTGAGTTCCAGGACAGCCAGGGCTACACAGAAGAAACCCTGTCTCGAAAACAAACAAACAAAAAACAAACAAAAAACAAAAACAAAAAAGTGTCTGCAGCCACCGATTGAAAGGGGAAATAGAGCTCACTCCTGTCTCTCGGGCTTCCTCTCACTATCTCATAACCTCTCTTTTTTTTTTTTTTTTTTTTTGGTTTTGTTTTGTTTTGTTTTGTTTTTCAAGACAAGGTTTCTCTGTGTAGTCCTGGCTGTCCTGGAACTCACTCTGTAGACCAGGATGGCCTCGAACTCAGAAATCCGCCTGCCTCTGCCTCCCAAGTGCTGAGATTACAGGAGTGCGCCACTACACCTGGCTCATAACCTCTTTCTTTTCTCCTCCAAAGTCAGGTTTGATCACAATTGGTAAATGCCCGTTCTGAGCTATGAGCTGTCTGCACAGTATCCGAGCTTATCCTGCATGGCCACATAAATGAGATTTCAAATAGCCCACACCCCCTCTGAGGCTGGGATGAACTAACTCCTGCTCTCCTGCCTCCTCCCAAGTGCTGATACTACAGGTGTGTTCCACCACGCCCGGCGCTGAGTTCACTAAGACCACCGGCTTCTGCCAGCATATCCCCACAAGTGATCCCCCTGCTCTCCTTTATCAGAGCATTTTTGAGCAAGATTTTTAAGTGAAAATCCAAGAAATTATGTTAAAAATACAGATTCTCGGGTTAGAGAGATGCCGCAGAGGTTAAGAGCACTGATTGCTCTTCCAGAGGTCGTGAGTTCAAATCCCAGCAACCACATGGTGGCTCACAACCATCTGTAATGGGATCCCATGCCCTCTTCTGGGGTGTTTGAAGAGCGTGATAGTGTACGTATGTACATTAAATAAATTAGTTAATAAATTAATTAATTAAAAAATACAGTCTCTCAAGGCTTCCCTCAAGGTATTTTCTCCCTGTGAGGAGTTGCACCCAGGAACTTGCATCTTCAGTAAACACCTTGAGCAGGTGATCCTGAAAGAAAGGTGACTCAGAAACTGTATCTTATGACTCTGACCCATGGAGATCTTCAAAGTTTATACAATGTTGCAAACTCTAAGCAGTTCCCATGAGCTACTCTCTACCTGAAGGTTTCTAGAGGAAGAGAGTCAGTACTGGAATCCCTGGAGCACCACCAGGTCCTCCCCTGCCTGCATCCCTTCAACATAGGGAACAACAAATTCTGAGCTAAAAAAACAGGGACAAGCCAGGCTTGGGGACCCAAACCTGCAATCCCAGCTGACTAGAGGACGGAAACAAGAGTTACAAGTTCAAGGCCAGCTTGGGCACTCTAGGGAGAGCCTGCCTCAGAACAAATAGCAGAAATGGGCCCAGAACATACCTCAGTGGTAAGTGCTTGCCAGGCAAGTGCAAGGCCCCGGGCTCAATCCCCAGTAATAGAAAAAACGTCTAATTAAAACAAATAAAAAAAAGAGAGAGAGAGACAGGAACATTTTGGGAAAAGCCACCGGTGGTGGTGGTGGTGGGTATTTCTGGCTTGGATCTGAACCCTGACATGCTGTAGCTCCACTTCTGGTCCTCATCAATTCCTTCTCATTACGACTTCTATCCTGGAGTCCATCTCATCACCACACTGCCCCCTCTATGTCCAGCCCCCCTCTTCCTGGTCCACACTGTCTCTTCCCGCCCGGGCGTCAACCCCTTTGGTGCTCAAGCATCGCCTTGCCCTCTGCTGTCCCGGCCCTGCTTCCCGACTGCCCCTCTGCTCACTCGTTCTGTGGGTCAGCGCATTCCAGAAGGGCTGGGTGCGTGCGGCACAGTCCTGAAGCCCGTTGTGCAAGCGCTGGATCAGGCCCTCCTGTCCGTTGAGGAGATTTGAAAGTATTTCGGCCAATTTATACAGCACCCCAAATTCACAGGGGGCTATCTTTCCCTGGTCTGGATCCCAGCAGGCCAGCAGATCTTTGTTGAAGGAGACACAGTATGTGAAGTCCTTGGGGGTCCCTTCGTCATCCAGCAAGCACATGCTTTCCACGTGAGCCACAAAGCCACCTGGGGGAGCCAGAGAAGAGACAGCAGATCAGAGTCTGTGCGGCGTGACCGCAGACACGGCCTCTGCCCGCAGGTCCTGACGCAAAGTTCCTAAAACGCTTACGACTGCTCCTGGTGGGAGAAGGGGAGGAGATGCATTTTCTGCCCTAATATCTTGTCTTTAACTTGGTTCCTGACACAGAGCTCTGAAGCCCTTGGAACTGAGTGATCGCAAGGTCTCTTGTTCTAATGAGGTCAGTTTTAGTGGAACCATGGGGTGGGGCCTGTCAGTGGAAAGATGGGGCCATCTTGAGAAGCCTGAGACTTAAATCTCCATCCTGGAGCAGCAGGAAGGGGGCTGGAGGCTGGATCACAAATAAATCCTGTCTGTTTGACGAAGCCAAAACATCTCAGGTTGTGGGGTCCTGATACCTCCCCAGTCAGTGAACACATTCATATCCTGGGGAGCGGCACACCCACCTCTGGGGGCAGATGCTACTGCAGCTGGGCTCTGACTGGACATCATCCTATGAACCATTTGTTCTTCATGGGGTAGAGATGCGGCTGGGTGTTTAGGAGCTCTTGCAGAAGACCAGGGTTCCCACTGGAGCACCCACCCCCAGTGGCTCCCTAGAACCCCAGTTCCAGAGAGTCTGACACCCTCTGGCCTCCTCAGACACTACACAGATGTGGTGCACACACAGATACGCAGGGGTGAGAGCACACACACACACATACACACACAGAGAGAGACAGAGACAGAGACAAGGAGAGACATAGAAAGAGAAAGACAGAGAGAGAGAGTTGGAAACATCGGCAGAGAAACAGAGAAAGAGAGACAGAGAGAGAGAGAGAGAGAAACAGAGACAGACACAGAGAGGCAGGAGAAGTATTTTTAAACTCTTGCAATAAAGGAACAAACGGTCTATTGCACGGACTCTGTGCCCTGTCTATTTTCCAAGCCAAGAGGCTCTAACTCAGCCAAGCTGGACGGAAGCTGTGGTAATCCTGGGACTTCCTACTTGTGCTTGATGAGGATGCCGGGAATCGAACCTGGGTCCTCTGCGAGGGCACCCAGTTCTCTTCAATGCTGAGCCGCCCCTCCAAGGCTCGGACGCTAAATCGTCCTTTGCTCTCCACCTGCAGTGGCTTAGGTTTCAAGGTAACAAATGTAAATAACTCAGCTAACCAGGCCACAGCAAACCAAACACAGAGAAGACTTTTTAAAGTCGGTCCCACTTTTCTACCAATATCCCGAGACGTGATTGACTCCCACAGCTGCCGGAGGCATGGGCTTGGGGAGGAGCTTGAGGTTCACGTGCAGGAGGCTGAAAACACTTAGCGCTGTTTCTTCTGTGTGTGAGACGGAGGGCAAGGGAGGGCAGCCCAAGATGCCCGTGTGGCCTGCGCGGCTGTCTTCCCCGAAACAGATCCTCAGAGCAGCTCATTATTGACAGAGAGATAAAGGGTAATGCGGTCGGCACACTTGTGATCCCGGCACCGAGGCAGGAGGATTGCCATGGCTAGCAATGGCTATAGAGCGTGACTGCCTCCAATAAGAAAGAGACAGACAGACAAACAGACAGACAGACAAAAGGGAAGGGGAAGAGAAGGTAAAGGAGAGAAAAGAAACAGAGTCCAGAAAAACAGTCAATCTTGCTCTGTGCTGGAAATAATTCTTGACTTTTGATACCACAGAACATGCCAGGCACCACGTTAGGAACCAGGAACCAGCAGTACCCAGTCCTAACCTATGTCCCGGCAGGGACATCCATCACACAATCTACGAGAGTGGTTCATCATTAAAATTGCTGTAAAATACAGTCCACAGGGCTGCAGGAGTGCCATAGAGGGACTGGCTAGTCTGGGGCACTCAGACCTGCTGGCAAAAATGCACGTTTTACCCCGAACAGGAGCAGGAGAGAGAAGGTTCAGGAGGGGACCTTACCTGCTCCCATACAGCGCAGACTGAGGGCCAGCAGCAGCGGCCAGAGTGCAGCCATGTTCCACTCTCGGAAGGTGCAGGAAGGTCAGGCCCCGGGGCCACCTCGTGCAGGGGCCTCGGGCGCTCTCCTGCCCCAGCCTGGACGAGTGACCTTCGCACACTGAGGTTAATATGACACCTGTTAGGTCCCTTGCTCCTTGCTCCTTGCTCCGATGAGGCCCCAGGTCGCTCAGCCCCTCCTTAGATCCTAAGCTTGCACCCACTAACTCAACCAAAGCCCGGTTCCTACTGGGCGTGGTCAGATTAGCTGGGTAGGCGGGTCAGACCAATCACTGAGTGTCTCAACCTAGCATCATCAGTTACTAGGTAAACCTCATTGTGCTCTAGGCTTTAAGGACAGGGCCTTGTAGGTTGTTTCCTAAGGTCCCTGGGGGTAGTCACTGAAGCATTTCCAGGATATACAACGGTGGCCTGTCCACTGGGCTGACTTTCTCCTCTCACACACTTCCAAAAACAAAAAACAAAAAAAGCCCCACTTCTAGACAACTTTCTTCATCTGTGAAAGGGAGGTCACCTAGAAGACAGTGCATACACCCCCTGGTCTGTCTTGTCTCTGAAGAGGACACAGCAGAGGAAGACTGTGGGGAAGGAAGGGGGTACAGAGAGTGTACCTTGTGTCGGAGCAGGACTGAGAGACAGAAAGCAATCCGACCTTAGAGAGCAGGGGCCGGCCCGGGAAACCCATTCCCTCCCGGGCTGCTTTCCAAGCTCCGATTCCTCCCAGGCTGTAGGAGCCGCTCTGGGAGCCAGGACACCGATCCTCCTGCACGCGACCATCTCTAGGGCAGCTCCATTGAAGCTCTCGGTGAAAAACGGACCTCGGGGCCCAAAGCTCGAGTGTCTCCTCCTCCAGCGTCTCTGCTTCCCCGAATGCTAGGCTGAGACACTCCCCACCACCCCAAGCTCCGCTCTGCTGAGCTGATCTCTGGATTACGAAGATGCTACAGGAGAGCTGTGGGGCCCTGCTACTCTCCTGGAAGGGGCATCGGCTGCTGACCACACTTGGGTGTGTGTGCACATGTGCACGCGTGTTCCTGAGTGAGGGTGCTTGTGTGTATACAGGCATGCATGCACCTACGTGCAAGTGTGTGCAGAGGCCACAGGAACACCTCCCACCTTATTGGTTATTGCTCTTTGAGACAGGCTCTCTCGCTGGAGCTGGCCAAGAGGGCTGGGCTAGCAAGCCCGGGGACACACCTGCCTCTGCCTCCTGCCTCTGCCTCCTACCTCTGCCGCAATGGAACCACAGCCGCACAACCATGTCTGGCTTTTTTTGTGTTTTTGTTTTGTTTTGTTTTGTTTTGGTTTTGTTTTAATGTGGGTCCCGGGGATTGAACTCAGACACTCAGGCTTGTGCACTGCACCAACTGAGCCAAATCCCAGATCTTAATGTACTTTGTGTGTGCGCGTGCGTGTGTGTGTGTGTGTGTGTGTGTGTGTGTGCCTCTTCCATCAGACTGTAAATTGCACAACTGATAGTGTCTTCTACACATATAAAAATCTTTTTTTTCTTTTTTCTTTTTTTCTTTTTTTGGTTTTTTGAGACAGGATTTCTCTGTATAGCTTTGGCTGTCCTGGAACTCACTCTGTAGACCAGGCTGGCCTCGAACTCAGAAATGCGCCTGCCTCTGCCTCCCAAGTGCTGGGATTACAGGCATGCGCCACCACGCCCGGCCCTTTTTTCTTTTTTTCTTTCTTCTTTTTTTCTTTTTTTCTTTTTTTTCCAGTTTTTCAAGACAGGGTTTCTCTGTTTCTTTGTCCTAGAATTCACTCTATAGACCAGGCTGGCCTCAAACTCAGAAATCCCCCTGCCTCTGCCTCCCAAGTGCTGGGATTAAAGGCATGTGCCACCACCACCCAGCTAAAATCTTAACCACATAACATGCACACATGCATACATACATATATACACACATACACATATACACACACCCACACTCACCCACATTCACAGACACACAGACACACGGACATGCACACACACACACACACACACAC
The DNA here is from genome assembly GCA_964023405.1 of Apodemus agrarius. Classification (NCBI taxonomy): domain Eukaryota; kingdom Metazoa; phylum Chordata; class Mammalia; order Rodentia; family Muridae; genus Apodemus; species Apodemus agrarius. Next base: position 4,665,008 of record OZ030025.1, read on the forward strand.
ACACACACACTACATTCCGGGCTGGGAAGAACCCAGATAACCGAAGTTGGTGACACCTTTGCTAAGAGAAAGGGGAAGAGAGGAGCCACAGTCACCCCAGCCCCTCCAAGTGCTTACTCCACCCGCCTCTGCCCCAAACCCCCTACCCCCGACACCCACACCCACACACCCGCTCATTCGCAGTTTAGTCTGCTCCGGGAGTCACAGTCTCTTCCACCTGCTGTTAAAGCAGCTCCAAGACAAAACAAGGGACTCCCAGCCACCAAGCCCGCTCCTCCCGGCACGCCTTCCTGCCCTCCCGGGAATCAATTCTTGACCCCTTCTCTGAGTCTACCACCTGAAGCCCAGAGAGAAGGTCTGCTGAACCTCCCTCCTGCACGCTCCCCCTCATGGGCGTGGCCGCGGCAGTGACACTGAGTGGAGTTCCCTCCGGAGTCTCGCTCTCTGCTCCAGCAGTCAAAGGAGATGTGAAACCTCTTGAGACACCACAGGAAGCCGTAGGAGAAGATTTCACTTCCATATTCATGTGAACACGGACGGAGGGTTTTAGAGTCAAAACGGAAACCCCAGAGACCTGTGCTCAGCAAAGCGGTTCCCTCTAGACATCTAGACACACACACACACACACACACACACACACACACACACACACACTGGTCTTCTGTTTACCAGCACAGCTAGCAATAGGACCTCCATCCAGGGCCCCACAGGCCACTCTTTGAAGGCCATTACAAGAAGATCCACACACTGGGCCCTCATCTTTCCTGCCTCACCCCCTGGCCTGGCTCCCACATGCCCGCAGTGGGCTAGCACTGGGGGTTTTGTGCCAGACATTAGAGGGAATCGCGTGGAAGAGGAAAGCACTCTCGTCTAGTTCTGGCTCCCCTCGGCCCCTGAGCCTGGCCTGGCCGTACTGAAAGGAGTTGTTGGAGTTCCACAAGGGGACGGTGGGGGAGGGAGGGGTGTCATTGGAAACAGAAACGGGTGCCAACATGGATACTGTCACTAGAGTTGACATTACGGGAAGTCACAGATGTGGCCCCGTGTTTTCCGTGGGAGTGTGGTCTTAGCCATATGAGTCTCTTCTAGGCATTTCCTAAATTCAGTCCATGTAAGCGCTCAGCTTCCTCTTCTGGACAGATGGTTTTAATTCAAGGCCCCATTTTGTGATAGAAAAAAAGAAAAAAATGCTAGACCAGTCAATCACTTACCCACAGTGGGCCCTCACAGCCAAAACTAAATAATTCTGTGCAGGGAATCAATTATCAATTATATATAGATGTCACTGGAGATGGGCCAACTGGAAGGGTTGTTTTTTGTAGTTTGTTTGTTTGTTTGTTTGTTTTTGGTTGTTGTTGCTGTTTTTGTTGTTGTTTGAGACAGAGCCTCGCTATGCAGCCTAGGATGGCCTTGAACTTTGGTGGGGCCTTTGAACTCAGAAATCGGCCTGCCTTGGCCTCCCAGATGCTGGGGTTACAGTCGTGTTGTGTTCCACGACGCACAGCAGAAGGTATTGTCAGAATCTTTTCTGTCCTTAGTTGTCGCACAGACTAGCATGTTCCCAGAAATCATAAGAAACAGCTGAACGTACAGTTTTAAAAATTGACAGAAGCGCTGGGTGTGGTGGCACACGCCTGTAATCCCAGCACTTGGGAGGCAGAGGCAAGCGGATTTCTGAGTTCAAGGTCAGCCTGGTCTACAGAGTGAGTTCCAGGACAGCCAGGGCTACACAGAGAAACCCTGTCTCGAAAAACCAAAAAAAAAAAAAGAAAAAAAATGACAGAAGCGCTGGGCGTGGTGGCGCACGCCTGTAATCCCAGCATTCTGGGAGGCAGAGGCAGGCGGATTTCTGAGTTCAAGGCCAGCCTGGTCTACAGAGTGAGTTCCAGGACAGCCAGGGCTACACAGAGAAACCCTGTCTCAGAAAAAAAAAAAAACAACAACAACAAAAAAAAAATTGACAGAATGGTGTGGCGGAATCCTAACGTCCCGGTGCTCGGGAGGCAGGAGCCAGAGATCGGGAGTCAAGGTCATCTCAGCTACAGGACATTCTGTCGCAAGATGACAAACTTTGACAAACTGTCTGAATCAGTAACTGAGAAAGAAGCCCGTGGAAAGGCATTCAGCTTCGCGATCGAGATGCAAAAAGTCAACACTATGAGATCCTGCCGGCACCCAGCTTGTCGCCAGTGACTCTGGGTGTACTGGGGACAAAGGCAGCTCAAATGGCTGCTGTCTGACCTCTGAAGTGGAAATTACAAGACTGTTGGATATATATATATATATATATATATATATGTATATATATGTATATATACACATATATATATACATATATGTATATTTACACACACACACACACACACACACACACACACATATATATATATATATATATATATATATATATATATGTAAAATCAGGAAACAAGAAAGCGTCCCTCGGGAAGCCTGCTTTTGAAAATCCTCAGAAGGAGAGAGCAGGGGCCGGGGGTGGCAGCAAGAGCTGAGTGTGGGATGGACCTGCAGTTGGTTGACATGGAAACAAGCCACAGAGCAGACAGGCGTGGCTCCGTCAGGGAAGAATGAGGAGTGAGGGCTGCCCAGGAATGGGCTTTCTGCTGGCTACCATCTCTGCTCTAAAGGCACCAACCACACCCAGGCAATCCCAGCACTTGGTGAGAGCAGGAGGACCAGGAATTCAAACTTATCCTCAGCTAAATTGGGAGTTCAAGGCCAGCCTGGGCTACAGGAGACTTTAACTCAGAGAAAAGGGAAAGAGAACACCAGGCTGAAGACACCAAGCTTAATGCTTCTAGCTAAGGAATCCTAGAGCCCTCAGCTAGAGTCCACACCCCTCCACCCCAACGCTCTCAGCCTCATCCAGTCTTGAAGCTAAGCAGAGTCGGTCTGGCTCTTACTTGGATGCAAAAATGGCAGACAGGAGGCTAGCAGGGTGGCGCCCCGCCTGTGATCCGAGCAGATCGGGGGAGGGGTGGACGCAGAACGGGGGAGGGGTGAGGAGGTGTGGGGAACATTTCAGCTACACAGCAAGCTGGAGGCCAGCCGGGAACCGTATCACTTGATGGGTGAGCACCGAGTCTAAACCTCTCATCTAAGGTCCAGAGAGAGGAGTTAGCTAGAGCCAAGACCAGCAGGAAAGCCTCTGGGACAGCGCCACGCCTTTAGTGCCAGCACGTGGGAGGCAGAGGCAGTACATTTCTCGTGTGTTTGAGATCAGCCTCGTCTACACGGTAAGTTCCAGGTTGGGCAGAGCCATACAGTGAGACCGTGACCGTGTCAGTTTTCCGTTTTGATTGGAAGGAAATTGCTGGGTGCATTTGAAGAAGAACAGAAACTAGGAAAATGTAGAAAGTGACACGGACCAGATCCACACAGGTAAAATGGACATAAAAACAAAAGCATGCCCAAGGGAGAAAAATCAAATACTGAAGATAGAGTCAAAGGCGTAACAGGGGCCTGGAGCGATGGCTCAGCGGTTGAGAGCACTGTTCACTCTCCCAGAGGACCTGAGTTTGATTCCCAGCATGCATGTAGCTGATTGCAGCCCTTTGTGATTCCAGAACCAGGGGACCTGATGCCTTCTCCTTGCTTCTGAAGGCACCAGGCATGTATGTGGCACACACACATAGAGGCAAGCAAAACACACACACACACACACACACACACACACACACACACGTTCTTTTATTAAATTTTTTAATTAATTAATTAATTTTTATTTATTTATTTTGGGTTTTTTTTTTCAAGACAGGGTTTCTCTATGTAGCCCTGGCTGTCCTGGAACTCACTCTGTAGACCAGGCTGGCCTCGAAATCAGAAATCCTCCTGCCTCTGCCTCCCAAGTGCTGGGATTAAAGGTGTGAGCCACCACCACCAGCAAGTTCTTTTTTTTTTTTTTTAAATGAAGGCAGAAAAAAGTTCCCGATGTCATTAAGTTCTGTGGCACTGCAGACAGTTGGTGACAACGCTGCTATCCTGCCCTTTCTCCGTGTGAAACTGCTCTCAGCTGTCCCCAGGTTAAAATCACAGAAGGACGGGGGTGCACTCACCCAGCATGCATGAGGGGCTGGGGAGATCGCTGGACAGTTGAAACTCCTGCCACAAGCATGAGGACCAGAGTTTGATAACCCTCTTCCTGGAGAGGCCAGGAAGACATGGCAGCACCGTAATCCCAGCCTCTTAAGTCAGAGAGGGGGCGACGCTCCAAACAGGCTGGCCAGCTAGACCAGCCAGGTCGGTGAGCTCTGGGCTCGACTGAGAGGCTCTGTCGCGGTGAAGGAGGTGGGTGATGGACGGAGGACGGAGGTTTCCTGGTATCTACCTCCCACAAGGCTGTGCGCCCATACACATGCCGAAACATCAGCACAAGAGTAAGTAAGTAAATAATCAGTAGGTTTGTAACACCTTTACTGAAAATTGACACGAAGGCACAGAGACAGTAAGTCACTCATCGAAGAGCACAACGGGAAACTGACAGTCATGCATTCCCGAGGTCTTTATCAGTACACACTCTGCTCTTAGAAATGACGTGGTCAGCCGGGCGGTGGTGGCGCACGCCTTTAATCCCAGCACTTGGGAGGCAGAGGCAGGCGGATTTCTGAGTTCGAGGCCAGCCTGGTCTACAGAGTGAGTTCCAGGACAGCCAGGGCTACATAGAGAAACCCTGTCTTGAAAAAAAAAAAAAAAACCCAGGACAGCCGGAGCTACACAGAGAAACCCTGTCTCGAAAAACCAAAGAAAGAAAGAAAGAAAGAAAGAAGAAAAGAAAAGAAAAGAAAAGAAAAGAAAAAAGAAAAGAAAAGAAAGAAGGAAGGACGTGGTCCGGGGGGAAGAGCCAGCGCCTGGGCAGACCTGAATGATGTATGTCCCTTAAACTATGATACTACGTGAAAAACTGGAGATGACCTTGCCAATACCAAACTAATTCTATGAGTTAGCCTCAACCGCCTCTGCAAAAACTCCCGTCCGTGTCCCACAGAAAGCAAAGAATAAACTGTGTGTGAAACCGCTTACCAGCCGCGGTCCTGTGCCGCAGCGGTCCTGTGCCGCTGGCTCCCACCACCTGCCCGGGACAGAGCCACACAGTCGCCCTAGGAAAGCTCAAGCGGCCACTGAAGAGGTTGGTGAAAGAACCCGAGCCTCTTCACCCTCGGGCTGTTCCCCCTGCAGGGACTCAACTCACACTTCAGAGTTTGTTTGCGCAGAGCTGACCTGACCAATCAAAAGGGCAGCTAGAGGCTGGAGGCGGAGCGTTCCGCCCTGAGCGCCTGTTTTCCAGGTACCCCAGGGGTGGAGGGAGCTAGCTTTCCTCAAGGCAGAGCCAAAAAACGGGGTTCATTGGCAACAAAGCATGGGGGAACAAAAAAAAAATACAGAGTTTCCTCAACTGTTTGGTGAGTAGATTATTGGAAGCTCTGTCTTCCCATGCGCAAGCTGATGGGATAAAAGGCACCGTCCTACGCTGAGATCAGGGAACCCGAGTCAGGAGAGGGGATTTCCCATTTCCCTCTCTAATGGCTGCATCCAGACTAAGGCATGCTGAGTCTGAGGGGGCAAGCCACTCAGGTCAGGGATCCAGAAGCAAATTCCAGGAATTAAAAAGAAGGCACAGAGGGCTGAGGTGCGGCTCAGCGGCAGACGCTTGTCTAGTATGTGGAGGGAGAGGTCACACTGACGTTAAGAAATAACATTTATTTCCTGGAAGAGGGAAGGTGTAAGGTAGTGGTCAGGTGGGGTCCAGGACGCCTGATCCGGGCTTTTCTGGATGAAAGTCCAGGGACAGCGGAACCCTCAGCTGAGACACCTGCGCGCTGGCACACGCCCCAAAGGATCTCTGGGACTTCGGCTCCGATGAGAGACCTTGGGTAAGCACGAGATGCTTGGACATCCCTGCTGGCCTGGCCTGTGCTATTCCAAGCTCTCCTTGGGAAGAATCAGTCTGAAGAGAGAGCAGAGTGAAGGGAGGTCACCGGAAGGACCCTCTCCCTTCCCGGAGTGCCCCCTCTGCTCTCGGCACACTGTCCTTGTTCTCAGAGGATCACCTCCAAGCATGTTTCCCAGGGACCCCCAGGTCACCTCATCCCCTGCTCCAAGCTCTTTCTGCGCTCCCCAATAACTGTCTGTAACAGGGTCCTCGGATACCAGGATACAGCCCTAGCCTGCTGCATACAGCCCCCCAGACCGAGAGAAGAATCCCGGCACGCACCCACACTGGCACTCCTGCCCCTCGTTCCCTCGCCTTCCCGAGTGACTTACCACCTGAGCAAGGTCTCTGGGAGCAGACGAAGAAGACAATGCCCAGGACGATGCCCAGGACCCCGAGGCCAAAGGCCACGCCACACAGCACGTTCTCTAGGAGATCTGAAGGCAGGGCGTTCTGGGGTACTAGAACGGAAAGGGTGAGGTCATCCTGCAGGCCCGGCTGGGGAGCACTCCACCCGAGGGACTTGGGTGTCTGGGATAAGGAGGGAGAATTGGATCACGGAAGCTTGGAGTTGGCCAGAGCAGAGACTAGACTCAAGGAATTGAAGAAAAATGAGAGGGCCCCTCCCATGGGCCTGGGCCTTTTCGTCCCTCGAAGGACTGGACCTCCACGGAAAAGGGCCTCACCCCAATAGGCAATCGCCGTGTAGCGGTCGATCTCGTGGGTCACGGTGCAGGAGTAAAGGTCAAAGGGTTGCGGCGTGAAGTTTAAGTAAGAGAAAGCCTGGAAGGTGAGCCCATCGAGGGCCGAGATGGTCGTGGGGCTGGCTCCCTCCACAGGGGCGGAGTGAAGCTGCCAGGTCACCGTCAGGGTGGGCGGAAAGAGGTTGCTGATGAAACAGACCAGCGTGTTGGGCTTGCCAAACTCCAGGGGCTTCAGTGTGAAGACCTCAGCCGCAGGCAAACCTGGGGGCGGGGGCGCCAGGGGAAGAAGGGGCTCCGTTAGCCGGTGCTGCTGTTGGGAGAGTTGAGACACATGTAGGGGAGGGCAGACAAGGGACCAACACAGAGATGAGGACGGATGAGGTGCCAAAAAGGGTCTGCCCAGCAAAAACTATAGCTAGGACTCTGTGTGGACGCACCCCACTGCCCTGACTTCCTGCCTGTAGCCAGGTTGGCATGTGACACTGGCTTCTTGTTAAAACACAAGCTCATCCCTCTGTCTTGCCGGGCACAGTAATGAGAATGCAGACACTGAGTGGGGTCATCGCGTTTGATAGATTCCAATGCCTCCTACCCGCCGCGGAACCCAGGCTACAGACTGCAGCAGACAGGGCAGGTGAGAGGTGGTGTGGAGAGGTGTGGGGGAGTAGGACGGCAGCCCCGCCCCGGCCCCGCCCACAGCCCCCGATCGCCACTCCGCGTCCCTGACCTCTGGACACCGGGATTTGACCTTCAAGCTGCGGGCTCACTTGCTGCATCAACATCTGGCAGAACTCTTTGTCGAAATCGATGGCAGGGGTATCTCCCTGTTCCTGAGCCCACGCAGCAAAGTCCGGCAGCCGGGGCACTCTGGTGTTCTGGGAGAAGTCGAAGGAGAAGAGCTCATCCTCGTCGTAGGTCTCGGAGAGCCCTAGGTTGGGAATCCCATCCTGGCAGAACAGGGTGTGCCGGAAGGTGTGGTTCTGCAGGCCATCCCACAACACCGGGGTAGAAGCTGCAAAGAGACGGTGAGTTCAGGGCTTGGACACACACAGGCACGTACACACACAGACACACATATGCACGTGTGCACACACACACCACACACGCACAAACCACACGCACACACCACACGCGCACACACACCACATACACACATATATATGCACGTGTGCATGCACACCACACACACACACACACATACACACCACACACGCACACACCACATACACACATATATATGCACGTGTGCATGCACACACACCACACACACACACATACATACGCGCGCGCATGACGCACACATACCACACATGCACACACACACACACACACACACACACCCTTTCTCTTTGAGGTAGAAAACAGCGAGGTCTCTATTTTGGGGTGCAGCAGAGATATGACCTAGCCCCTCCTACACCTGCTGCTTAGGCTCCTCCTCCCAATGGGAGAGAGGGGGTTAAAAAAAGAATCAAGGAATCTTTCCAAACTTCCTTACACATAAGAAAGCAACTGTATACACCTGGGAAGTAGAGTCGGGCATGGTGACTCACATCTGTGATGCCAGTCCTTGGCATTGTGGGCAGGGGACCTGGAGTCTAAGAGCACGCTCAGCTACACACAGCCAGGCTGGGACACACGAGTCTCCCGCTCGAAAAATCAAGCAGACCAAAAGGAAAGCAAAAGTGCGAGGCAGCAGCGGGCCAAGTGCTTGTGCTGCTCAGTCTGCGCACAGCTCGGGGCACCAGCCACGGAGCCTGAACTCCTCTCCAAGCCCAGGCCCACAGCACAGGGATGCCTTCCCCTACGTCAGAGGCCTCTGCTGTGACTCCCGCCTCGGGGTGTGTGTGGAAGGGCCATGGCCTCCCCAAACCACAGGGACGTGGCCCCAGGCTACCCCAGACAGTGTAAAGGACTCTGGACTGCTTGGCCGCTTCAGTGGTGTCTGGCCCTCTCCGACAACCTACTCCCCGACCTAAACACTCCAGGCGTTGCGCTGACAGAATTGGGGACCCTGAACCCTGACTGCAGGAAATAACAATCTTTGAAACTCCTGACAGAAATCCCCCAGACAGCAGACTTTTCAGCTAACACCCAGAATAACAAGCACCATGACAGGGACCTTCCAGGTTGTCCTTACACACTGCCCAGCCTTCCTGGAGAAGAAACTAAGAGACAAGTCAAGAATGTGACTGACAACAGACTAGGGTAGGATCCCGGCTGGAAAAACTGTAAATCACTTCGCGGACTTTTGGGCTGGGTCTTGCTGTGTAGCGGAGGCTGGCCTTGGACTCTTGACCAGGCTGCCTCCGCGTTAACGGCTGGGGTTGCTCTCTTGCATCCCCACACTAGACTAGGCAATAGCGCTTATTTTGCTCAAACCCCAGCTGTCATTTCCCCCACTTGGAGAACGGAAAGAGTTCGGGTCTTTTAAGCCAGCAGTCTCATTGTCGTCCTTTGAAAAGTGCCTAGCACAGTCGGAGCGTTTGAAATGCATGGGTTGCTTGCCATTCGTGAACAGCAGCCCTCTCCCTCAGGGTCTGTGACCCTTTCCACTGCCACAGAGCCCCGCTCATCAAGTCCAAGGCTCATCTCTTCTGTTGAGTCCCCTGAGCTCGACCGCCCTCAGGACGCACGCAAAGACGAGCCAGCGTCTTACCTTCCAGCACCGCCCAGAAGTGGGGCAGCAGCCACAGAAGCCGCGGCAGCCCCAGCAGCCCGGCTCCTGACTTCTGCTCATGCTCCATACCGTGACACCCTCAGTAAATGGGAGCTACCACTCGAGTCCCCGCCGCCCAGCTCCCTTCCATGTCCGTCACCTTTCTACAGAGCATCTCCAATAGCTGCCCGTCTCACCTCGGATAAACCAATCACAGAAGTGTACAGCTCGGCATCATCAGTCGCTGAGGAGAAGCTTGGGTCCAGGCACCTCTTTTAAGACTTGGCTCCGAGGCCAGCGGGGCGGGGAGGACCTCTGGGGACCTCCGCCCCCTGGTGGAAGGTCGGGCTCCAGCAGGTGGCTGCCTGGCCCTTCAGAGCAGCGCCGCCTGGCGGCAGAATGTCAGAACGGGCTCGAATCTTTCCCACAAAATCTTCGGGACTCTCAGACCCTCCCAAGTCTCCCTTCAAAGAAAGTTGGCATTGAATGTGAGGCTAGAGATTCCCAGAGGAGTGCAGCGGGCTTCCCGGTTTAGGTTGCACCTTCCATAGGTTAGTACTTGGAATCAACTCCAGCCTGCAAATATCGAGTAGAAAATTCCAGAAAGAATAATTCGGAGGGCAGGGGTGTTTTGCTGTGTTGGGTTTTTTTTGGGGGGGGGGGCAGCGACAGGGTCTCACGTATCTCAGGCTGGTCTAGGACTCACTCTGTGTCTGAGGATGACCTTGAACGTCTAATCCGTCTGCCTCCACCTCCCCAGTGCTGGGATTACAGGCAAGCACCACCACACCTAGTTAACTCCATGCTGGGGACTGAACCCAAGGCTTTGCAAGAAGGGCTGAGACGGAGTCTCGCTGTGCAGCACGGGCTGGCTTGGAATTCACTGTGATCTTCAAGCCTCCACAGCCATAGTGCTTGCATTACAGACGAGCACCATCGTGCCAGGTTCACTTGGTGCTGGGAATTGAACCCAAGGCTCCAGGAGGGCGGACGTGGTCTCACCTTGAGTTCAGTGATCCTCCTGCCTCACATTCCTGAGGCTGGGGCTGCCGGTGTGCATCACCACACCCAGCACAGCAGGTTCTGGATTCTGCACTGTTCTGAGCCGCCTAGGGAGAGCGAGCTCGTCCTGCCTCGCGCCAACTCCTGCCCCAGATGTGAGTCATCTAGTTGCCTGGTGTCTCACGCCACACTTGCCACCCGCTTGTGTACTCACTGAGCTACCACCTGGGCTGGACTGTCACTGCACGGAGAGCTTGTGTCCTAGTGACCCTTGTTTTAACTAAGAGTGGCCCCAAAGGGCAAGAGGAGGAGACTTGGAAACACCAAAGGGCGAGCTTTAAAGGGCTTCCTGGGAGCGAAAATGTGAGAGTGGTAGCTTAGTAAAGTAAGGCAGATGTGGGGCTGGAGAGGTGGCTCAGTGGTTAAGAACACTGAACTGCTCTTCCAGAGGACCAGAGTTCAATTCCCAGCACCCACATGGCAGCTCACAATGTCTACACTTCCAAGCTGTCTCTCTCCCTCCCTCCCCCTCCCTCCCTCCCTCCCTCCCGCTCTCTCTCTCTCTCTCTCTCTCTCTCTCTCTCGGGAGGGAGAGAGAGAGACAGACAGACAGACAGACATGGTTGTCTCCTTTCGCTGTGGGTTCTGGGAGTCAAACTCAGCTCCGCAGGCTTCACGCAGGACACACTTTGATCTGCTGGGCCCCCTTGCTGGCCCCTATGTTGTTATTGTGTGCTTTATCATATACACGTATGTGCACACATACACAGGGGAGGCAGGGGCTGCTGGTCTCATCGAGTCAGGGAGGACAGAACTGTTCAAGAGCAGTGCCAGCCGCCTGCTCGCTGAGCACTGTGGTGGGATAAAGTTGCTCTTGGCCGTCAAACCCCATTTCTTCCTCCGAGATCCCCTTTTATTCAATCAGGGAGCCCAGCCCATATTTAGAGCAGGTCATTCCTCTTGACTTACGCCTTTCTGGAAACACCCTCTTAGGTACACGCCCATGTGTCTCCATGGTAATTCCAAATCCAGTCAGTTGACAATTCGCTTAAACTACCAATGGCAGCTGCGTGTGGTGAGGGGCTCGGGTCTGCTGTCCCGTCGGAGCCAGGCCATCCACGTGTCCTCTCCAGTGCATGAGGCTCTTCGGGGACCGCACAGTCACGGTACAGTGCAACCTGCAAACCGCTTTATCAAGATGAAGAGGCGCCCCCTGGTGGTGATAGAGCCACATACAAGTTGCTGGAGCTGGTCGGCTTCTGGACACGGAGTGGTTGGTTTGCTGGTGTGGATATCCAGGGTGGTGGGCGTGTGGCTCAGATTCATGCTGTCCAACAGTCCGTATCCAATGCCCTGGTGGCCTAATACCAGAAAAGTGTGGATGAGGCTTCGAAGAAGATCAACGACATCTTTGGGTTGGAGAGGAGGCTCAGCTGTTCATAGCACTGGCTGCCCTTCTACAAGACCTGGGTTCAATTCCCAGCACCCACATACTGGCTCATAGTGACTCTTAACTCTAGTTTCAGGGGATCTAACGCCCTCTTCTGGCCTCCTTGGGCATTAAGCACAAACATGGTGCACAAGCACTTAGGAAAACCACTCCCCACCCCCACAGTAAAATTAAAAAGACATTCTCCTGCTGGATGGAAGGACCCTCTTAGTAGCCAGGGTGTCGCTGCAAATTCAAAGGGTTTGGAGGTCCATGCTCGTTACAAGTAATCCTACCGATATGCCTATCCTGAAGACCAGGCTTTCTCCGTGTGATAGCCACCGTGGGATTTTAAAGTTCCCAGGGGAATTGACCGCCACAATAAATACGTATAAGTGTGTATGCGTGTGCAAAATATCTGTTGCTTCAAGCATTTGCTGAGGTCTTGAAATGGATCTCTTATGAATAAGGAGTGCGCCACCACCATCTTTGAAATGTCCCCTGAATGGCTGGAGAGATGGCTCAGCAGTTAAGAGCACTGACTGCTCTTGCGAAGGTCCTGAGTTCAAGTCCCAGCAACCACATGGTGGCTCACAACCATTTGTAATGAGGTCTGATGCCTTCTTCTGATGTGTCTGAAGGGCTACAGTGTACTTACATATAATAATAAATCTTTAGGGAAGAAAAGAAAAAAAGAAATGTTCCCTTGTGGCTGGGCGGTGGTGGCACACGCCTGTAATCCCAGCACTCTGGGAGGCAGAGGCAGGCGGATTTCTGAATTCAAGGCCAGCCTGGTCTACAGAGTGAGTTCCAAGACAGCCAGGGCTACACAGAGAAACCCTGTCTCAAAAAAAAAAGTCCCCTTGTGATGGTTTGAATATGATTGGCCCAGGGAGTGACCCTATTTGGAGGTGTGGCCTTGTTGGAGCAGGTGTGTCACTGTGGGCGTGGGCTTAAGACCCCCCACCCTAGTTGTCTGGAAGTCAGTCTTCCACTAGCAGCCTTCAGATGCACCACGCCTGCCTGGATGCTGCCATGTTTCTGCCTTGATGACAATGGACTGAACCTCTGAGCCTGTAAGTCAGCCCCAATTAAATGTTGTCTTTTATAAAACTTGCATTGGTCATGGTGTCTATTCACAGCAGTAAAACCCTAACTAAGACAGAAGTTGGTACCAGGAGTGGGGTATTGCTGTGATAGATCTGACCATGCTTTTGTTTGGAAGAATGTGGATTTTTGGACTTTGGATTTGGAAAGCCATGGAATGCTTTAAGTGGGGCTTAATGGGCCAGCCTAGTAGGAATATGGAAGACAGTGGTGCTGAGGATCATTTGAACTGTGTAGGCCTGATGGCCCAAGAGGTTTCAGTGGAGAAGAACTTTAATATGTGGCCAAGAGACTGTTTTTGTGATATTTTGGTGAAGAACATGGCTGCTTTTTGCCATTGCCTGAAGAGACTGCCTAGGGCTGAGGTAAAGAGGTTTATATTAATTGCATCTGCAAAGGAAGTCTCAAAAAAGCCCAACAAAGACTTTGTTCTCTGGTTAAGTCTGATGAAGAGAATTTTGAACAAACATAACAAGATGAGGAAGGAAAAGTACAAAATATATAGTTTGAGTATTAAAGGGACTCCAGGAAGTGAAATGAAGCTGAATTCAAGGATATTAAATTGAATTAAGGGAGAGATGACCTTGGGGCAAGATTCCACCCAGCTAACTTTACTTGGTAGTACAAGCCTTTAATCCCAGGAGGCAAAAATAAGCAGATCTCTGAGTTCAAGTCCAGCCTAGAACAGAGCAAATTCTAGGTGAAGAAAACTTAAATCCAGGCTTGGTGGACCACACCTTTAATCCCAGTGCTTAGGAGACAGGCATTCAGATCTCTTGAGTTCAAAGTCGGTCTATGGATCAAGATTCAGGATAGCCAACTTAGGCAGTGAAGGAGCTGGGAAAAGGAAGCTAGTGATAATGTAATAGAACAAGGGGACCAATGTTCCAGCTCCTGCAAGCAGCAGAACTCAGCAGCTTCAGCCATGTGTCTCTGGCTTTATATTCAAGAGAAGAAGGAGACTACTGGGACAATTGATGCTGGTTAGCTGGAGCTAAGAAATTAGTGGTGATTAAGAAAAGACCAGCATCACTGAGGTGAAATCCTCTGGGAAGTGTTTTCTGAGAGCATAAAGAAGCTGTATTCCAGAGATAGCCAAGGTTGTATCTCATGCTGCAGCTGTACTTGGTAATGTGTAAGGTTGTACTGGTTTCGAAGGCATGAAGGCATCATGAAGAACAGCTGAGGCCATGGAAGGCCATTGGTGAAAGTGTACCCTCAGTTGTAATTGACAGCCCAGGGCTGAAGGGGTCATGCAAAGGAGTTGAGGCTTGGTACCATGAAGAGAGCTTATGAGAGGCTTTGGTGAAGCATAGTTGCAGTGGAAGACCCTAGCATATTGGAGATGCCAGTACCATGGGATGACCACCAAGAACAGCAGTGGCAACGGAGTGGATCAACCTGAACTTAGAGTGCTACAGAGGGCAGAGCTGGAGAAGTGACACCAGCTCTTTGGAGATGTACAGAAGATCATGTGTGGATCTCAGACACTGGAACAAGAAGCTGTGAAGCTGAAATTGACTTGGGGTACCCAAGATGTTAAAGATGCCAGAGCCACAGGATGCCTGCCAAGGAAAGCTGCTAACAGGGAGTGGAACCAGCCCAGGAGAAAGAACCTTGTTGCAGTCAACAAAGATGAAAAAGGAGTTGGAGATCTGAAGACTGCTTTGCCATCAGAAGTGGAGATGAAGAGTTTGGACTTTGCCTAGCTGGTTTCCTGTCTTGCTTAGGGGATTACAGTTAAGTGATTGGATGAATCTCAAGAGACCTTGAACTTTGAACTTGTTGAGACTGCTATAGACTACAGGGACTTTTGAAGTTGGACTAAATGTATTTTGCATTATGCTATGTTTAAGTATGCCCCCCCCATAGACTCATGTTTGAACAAGCCTATGGGGGCCAGGGAGTGGAATATGATGGTTTGTATATGATTGGCCCAGGGAGTGACCCTATTTGGAGGTGTGGCCTTGTTGGAGCAGGTGTGTCATAGTGGATGTGGGCTTAAGACCCTCACCCTAATTGCCTGGAAGTCAGTCTTCTACTAGCAGCCTTCAGATGAAGATGTAGAACTCTCAGCTCCTCCTGCACCATGCCTGCCTGGATGCTGCCATGTTTCTACCTTGATGACAAAGGACTGAACCTCTGAGCCTGTAAGCCAGCCCCAATTAAATGTTGTCTTTTATAAAACTTGCATTGGTCATGGTGTCTGTTCACAGCAGTAAAACCCTCACTAAGACACCCCTGAAGGTCCCCGTGCGGAGGGTTGGTCCCCGGGCTGATGAACACCCCTGAAGGTCCCCGTGCGGAGGGTTGGTCCCCGGGCGGAGGGTTGGTCCCCGGGCTGATGATCACCCCTGAAGGTCCCCGGGCTGATGGACTATTGGGAGGTAGCAGGAGCCTTAGAATGGAAGGCTGGAGTCACTGGGGGCATGACCTGACAGACTTCTTACAACCTTCCCTCTCCCTCTCAACCACTCCGCTGCAACTGCTCACGCCCTGCCGTGTTCCACCTTGCCATGGCCCAAAGGATGGGACCAAGTGACGGTGGCTTGAAACCAGGAGCCACAACAAGCCTTCCTGCTAAGTGATGTCATTTTGTCACGATGCTGGAAACCTGACTGGTGAGCGAGTCCTGCAAGGCTATTCCTGTCTCTAACAGTCTAAAAGTCTAGCAAAGACCAACGAGCTATAGATACAATGTGTCTACCTGAGAATGTAGCCGAGGCCTCCTGCCGGCATCCTGAGGCCCTGGCATTGAGTCCCTGAACCACACAGCAGGAGTGGGTCAAGAGTTTAGGAGGTTTTATGAGGCTGGGGATGGGGAAAGGACAACTTTTAGGAGCTGTGAGGGTTCTTCTTGATTGCCAGTTTGATGGGATTTAGAATCACCATGGAAACAGACTTCTAGATGTATCTGTGGGAGAGTTTCTAGGTTGGATTAATTGAAACGGGAAGGCACCCTACGTGTGGCTGGCATCATACACAATGCTAGTGTCAAAGAGGAAAGAGCTAGATCTCAGCATTCCCCTGTCTACCCTTGACTCCACGTCCACCGTAGCCCGCTGCCCCTCACTCCTGAGGCCATAACTATGGTGAACTGTCCCTTCAGACTGAGCCTCAGCAAGCCCCACCTTCCTTAAGTTGTTTTTTGTTGGGTATTTAATCACGTCAGTTAGAAAAGGACCCGACATGAGAGACTGGAACAGCAATTTAACCAGAATGTGAGAGAGCAGAAAAGCATTCCAGGTCAAAGGCGGCCTCTCCTCCTTCATGGCCTCCGTGACGTTCATGACGTTCACGTGAAAGGCTGTAAAGGCCGCCCACGTGTTCCAGAGGAGAGCTGGCCACGCAGCCCTTGACAAGGCACGAGAGGGTCTGACTGACTCAGCAGGAACCAGAAGACACTAGGAAACACGCAGCTCCACGGTAGATGCTTAGCCTGTGCAGGCACTGAGCTTAGCGTCCTGTGTGGCAGAGAGGGAGTGGGAGGGAAGGGGGAGAGAGGGGGCGGGGAGGGGAGAGAGGGAAGAGGAGAGAGAGGGAAGAGGAGGGAGAAGGGGAGGGGAAGGGAGAGAAAGGAGAGTGGGAGAGAGGGAGGGGGAGGGGGAGAAAGGGAGAGAAAGAGAGAACTAATAAAAAGCCAGGGCATAACACAAAATATTATCAACATCACCACCATCATCTATTTTAAGAAAAAGCCTCACTGTGTAGCCCTGGCTGGCCTGGAATTCACCATGTAGCCCTAGCTGGTTTGAACCCCTAGAAATTTGCTGGCCTCATACTCCCAGAGTGAGGGATTACAGGCGTGGGCCACCACAAGCAGCCACCTTGAACATTGCTGAGTGATGGTTTGATATCTCAAACCACTAGAACTCGAGAAAAGCTAAAGCCACTGGGCCACCGTCTATAGCTCTGTTTGTCAGGAATGAAGATGTTCGTGTCCCTTCTGATCACAACGGCTGGAGATGAGAAGGTCCCAGATGAGGGTAAAGAAAATGTTCTCGGACGCTGAGGTGATGAGGAAGTGGATGGGCCACGGAAGGGCGTGGCTGCCGAGGGCTCACTGGAAGACGAAGAAGCCGGGCCTGGTGTGCGAACCTGTACTCCCGGCTACTCTACCAGGGCCTGGAGTACAAGACTGCAAGTTCAAGATGGGGCCACGAAGAGGAAACTTCTAGTTTCTTTGAAAGTCAGTTACGTCAAATGGTGTTTGCTGGGGCACACAGGTGGAGGATGTCTTGCCAAAGCAGACACGGGAAAGGCTGTTTCCCTGCAGCGACACAGGTGAGGGGAAGTTTGGATACAGCAGACGTGTGAAAGGAGCTGTGGTGAAGTAGAAACGTGACCCCGCAGGCCGTGGGGAGGAGCGCTGAGCGCTGGTGGCTTTGCTCCACCTCCATGTTCTTCACTAAAGACACGCGTGTATCGGTTCGCCTTTCGTAGCATTGTTGAGCTCAACTTGTGGTAACGCCGCCATTGAGAGAAACTCACCTAAGAACTAACTGCTCCTGAGGTTCCTGCGGCAGCTTGCTGCCTCTGGCGGCCGCGCCTCGCCTCGGGCTGGTTGACAAGCCTGGCGGTTTCTTCAGGATTGAACTACAGCTGCCTGGGGCCTGCCTGCCTAGGGGACCGGCCTGCAGCTGCTGAGCCTTCGGCGTTTGCTACAGGACTGAACTGCCGCAGATCAAAGCGCACCCCCAAAGAGCTCTTGCTGAACAGGTCCACTTCCCCCATATCCTAATAACTTTACTCTTCCCCTATGCTGGGTGGCAGGCTAGAGGAGAGGTTGAACCCTTATTAAAAGCGGGTTGCAGCCAGGCAGCGGTGGCGCACGCCTTTGATCCCAGCACTTGGGAGGCGGATTTCTGAGTTCAAGGCCAGCCTGGTCTACAGAGTGAGTTCCAGGACAGTCAGGGCTACACAGAGAAACCCTGTCTCGAAAAACCAAAAAAAAAAAAAAAAAAAAAAAAGTAGGTTGCAGCCAGGCAGCGGTGGCGCACGCCTTTGATCCCAGCACTTGGGAGGCGGATTTCTGAGTTCAAGGCCAGCCTGGTCTACAGAGTGAGTTCCAGGACAGTCAGGGCTACACAGAGAAACCCTGTCTCGAAAAGCGAAAACAAACAAACAAACAAAACAAAAACAAAAACAAAAACAAACCAAAGACAGGAAGAGCCAAAGGGAGGAGGCTGCAGCTGCGATGGATGTGTGGGACCAGGCGCTGCCCCAGCCCCTGAGCCAGAATCCCTGTCTGCATCTGCAGCAGCTCTGTAGAGACACTGGAGGCAGAGGAGCTCCATCTGCCGAGAAGCTGCCACCAAGTTCAGGATCTTGGAGGAGCTTCTCCCAGGAAGCTGTCATGCAGACTTCTGCAGTGGCTACCTCCTCCAACAAGGGCCACAACTGTCAGTCACGACTGGAGACTGAAACACTAAGTGTCTGGGGTTTTCCGTTGATTTTTTTTTTCAGTGCCTTCTGCTGGCAGAATCCACAAGGAAGCCAGCCAGGAAAGCCCAGCAGGGACACCTAGTCCTTCAGAGAGTAACTGACACCATATATGCTAGTCCTCAAGCATCTGAAGGTGCCAGGAACACCTAGCAGGGAAAGGATTGAAGCTGCCCCAGGTGACGGAGGCACACGGCAGGGCAGCCGGTAAGGCGCTAAGCGGCCCACTCTGGGTGCAGGAAGGGCTAAGAAGTGTCAGCTCTGCAGTTACAAGATGGGAGGCACATTTACTGAGAGCACTCTCCGAACTGTAGTAGGAGTCAACTCCAGATTGTGGTGGGCTGCTGAGGGGGAGGTGAGGGAGACACTGTGGCTGTGTGTGCTTCAAGTCTGATAGAGAAGACAGAGGGTGGGGGAAGAGGCGGAGAAAAGATCGAATGCAATTAAGTAACCTAAGCAGTTCATCTTTGTGAAAATGGTGCTTCTGAGGCTTGAGAAACCTGTGCCCAACTCTCGCCCCGTTTTAATTTATTAATTTTTATTTTATGTACATTAGTGTTTTGCCTGCATGCATGCCTGTGTGAGGGTGTCAGAGTCCCTAGAACTTTAGTTGCAGACGGTTGTGAGCTGCCCTGTGGGTGCTGGGAACTGAACCCTGGATGGTTCCCTGAGCCACCTCTCCAGCCCCATCCTGTGGCCCTTTTGATACATCACAGTAGCAACTGTAGCCAAACACAAAAACAAAACAAAGCTAAGAGCGCCTGCTGTTGTGGAACAGCAGTCTGTCTGTTTATAGGTGTCTGGGCTGGGATGAGGTTTCAGGAGATTGTTTTTTGACACTCAGTAGGGGGGACACACTTTCTTCCACTTACAGTTCTGGAGGCGGAACCCAGGACTCACACATCCTAGGCAAGCATTCTATCTGGGAACACAAGCCCAGCCACCCACCTGGAATTCTAAACCAAGTCTGCGAAGAACTAGAACTCAGCAGGCAATAAGACCAAAGAGTGACCAAGACTCTGCCCTTGTCTCTCCGCCCTCCCTCCTCAGACCTCCCCGGCTGTTCTCGCTCATGGACCCCACTCTCTCTCAGCTGCTCTCTTCTGATCTTCCCTGGAGTTCTGGCCTTAACTCTTTTTTTATTTATGGATACTAAAATGTGAATTTCACAACATTTCCATGTTTCATGAAACATTCTTGCTTTAAACAAAACAATCACTTTAAAAAATGTGAAACCATTCTTTGCACCCAGGACGTAGGAAAACAGTGGTCTGGCTTTGGCCACAGGACCATACTTCGCTGAATACTGTTCTACGCGTGGTCAGAATTAGGATGGAAGCCCCAAATACAGTCACCTTTCATGTCTTGCCCTAGGAACCGTGGCCGGGTATGAAGCACGGTGTGTTCCACAGACAATAGGGAGTCCGGAGACCTTCTGGGCAGACCGCAGAAGCCAGCGGGCTGTGTGGGAGGGCTTGGGAGCAGGTGTGGCCAACTGGGTAGGAGGAACCAGGTAGAGGGGTCCAAGTTCTCCACAAAGAGCAGAGTTTAGAACCAGCAAAGAAGGGAAGCAGCTTTACCCGAAGGCTGCAGGCTAGTAACCATTCTCCACGGGCTACAGTCGGATATAAATAGCAACAGCCCAGCCATTTGTTGCTACTATCAGAGGGATCTGAGAGCCAGCTCCCAAGTGTTTTTAATTCCCCCTCCCCCTCCCCACCCGCACAAGCCAATGTGTATCTGTGTCCCCCATTTTTACACCTGCTGAAATCCCTTGCTCTCAACATGACAGTTCCCCAATATTTATGTGCCTCTCACCAGGTCGACTCCAAGCAGTCTGCACATTTGACATAGTTGGCCCTGACCTCTCTCCTACTTGGTCTAGGCCCTAACGTGCCTGGAAGCACTCTCTAGCTCGCCCCCCCTCCCCCATCTCTGGCGTCTGTCTTTGGCGGTCCCTTTTCAGTCAACTGCATGGGTTCCCGGGCTTTTCTTCCAGCTGCTGCTTCATTATTTTCTAAGGCAGAGTCTTGTAGCCCAGGCTGCAGGAAACTGTGCAGCATAAGATTCCTACTCAAACCAATTCTCCTGCCTCTGCCTCTCAAGTGCTGGGGGTTATAGGTGTGAGCCACCACACCTGGCTTTAAGAACTCCCCTGGGGCTTTGTCTTCAACCTTTGTCCTTCTCGCAAGACCCAATTGCCCTGAGCGGTATTTATGGCCTCCCTCCCTCTCTCCCTCCCTCCCCGTTCAGCGTCTTCCAAGCTCAGCAGAACCTCACGGGTCCTGCTCTGGAATCCACCCAGGCATTCCACCGCTTGTGTGGCCTGTCCCAAGGGAATCCTACTCTCTCGGAGTAAAAATGGTACCTGTTAACTCGACTTCAGCAGAATACAGTAAAACAAGAGACATTTCCGTGGTGGAAACCAGCCAGTTCTGGAGGCCAGGTATGGTGATACAGAAATCCCAGCACTGGGGAGCGGAGATGGGAAGGCTCAGTTCGAGGCTAGTCTGGGATAGTAGACACTTCCTCACTGGGACAGAAGGGAGAGGATGGGGAGGAGAGGAGAAAGGGAGGGAAGGGGCTACAGGACAGACACTGGCCCCGCTCGTGGCACCTGGTGACCTCACCAGCCTTGAGCTGTCACTAAGATTTATTATTATGTGTAAGTACTGTAGCTGTCTTTAGACACACCAGAAGAGGGTTGCTGGGATTTGAACTCAGGACCTTTGGAAGAGCAGTCAGTGCTCTTAACCACTGAGCCATCTCTCCAGCCCTACCACCATACTTAGTAAGTAACCTAGGCTGGCCTTGAACTTCTAATCTCCTCCCTCCACCTCCCAAGTGCTGTATTTAACAGCAGGTGCCACCACACCTAGCCAGATTCCCTGAGGAGGCTTACCACCAAAGCTTAATCCCTGAGTCAAAGCTCAACATAATTTTTCCTTCTTAAAAAACTTATCTTAAACCTGGCAGTGGTGGCGCACGCCTTTAATCCCAACACTTGGGAGGCAGATACAGGTGGATTTCTGAGTTCGAGGCCAGCCTGGTCTACAGAGTGAGTTCCAGGACAGCCAGGGCCACACAGAGAAACCCTGCCTCGAAAAAAACAAAAAAACAAAACAAAAAAAAAAAAAAAAAAACAAAAAGCTTATCTTAAACCGGGCGGTGTTGTCGCACGCCTTTAATCCCAGCACTTGGGAGGCAGAGGCAGAGGCAGGCGGATTTCTGAGTTTGAGGCCAGCCTGGTCTACAGAGTGAGTTCCAGGATAGCCAGGACTACACAGAGAAACCCTGTCTCAGGGGAAAAAAAAACCTTAATATAAACATCACTTTAAGGATTAACTCTCAAGTATTCTCCCCTAGTCTTCAATTCTTTGATCCCAATCCTAGACCTAGAACTCTGTAGAACTGTGTACTCTTCTTAACACACCCATCAGAAGTAGATTATGGGTTCAAATCCTAGCTCTGCTATTTAGCAACAGTCTGATCTTGGACAAGTGATTCAACATCTTTCAGTTTCCTGTGAAAACCAGAGGCGATGCCAGGCGTGGTGGTGCACACCTTTAATCTCGGGAGGCAAAGGCAGGTGGACCTGTGTGAGTTCAAGACCAGCCTCGTCTACAGAGTCCCAGATCAACCAGGGCTACAGAGTGGGACACACACAACACAACACAGTCTCACCCTCAGGATGAGCAGGTGATCACAATTCACTATAAAAGGTACGATCATCTGTAATCCCAGCACTCTGGGAGGCAGAGGCAAGCGGATTTCTGAGTTCAAGGCCAGCCTGGTCTACAGAGTGAGTTCCAGGACAGCCAGGGCTACACAGAGAGACCCTGTCTTGAAAAACCCAAATCCAAAAAACAAAAACAAACAAAAAAAAAGTATGATCATAAGTGGATCAAAAATGGTCAGCTTAATTCAGGTGTTGGTAGTAAGCTGTTCGCAGATGTTGGTTTAAACGAAGGGAAAGCCAACTCCTTGTAGAAGGAACATATGTGTAAAGCAGAGACAAAATCCAAGATGACATCAACATGTGACCCATCTGGGAAACTGCTCCGTGAGCGGGGCTGTGGGCTGGGAAGGAGCTGGCTAACGGGAGGCTGGCCTGGCTGCAGGAAGCAGACCTCTCCGAAAAACACTGGATTAACAGATAACACAGGAGCAGAGTTCTAGCATAGGTCAATTGGGAAAGCCCAAGGTGCCGCCATCCAAAATACAACTCCAGGGCCGTGGACGAAGCCACTATGAAACACACTTAAATAGCATGTAATATTGATTTAAGTTCCAGTAGCTACTGTGCAGGATAGTGACTTAGGCCTTTAAGGAGTCCAGGCGATGTGGTGGACAAAGGCACGATTCCCTGGTTATTTAGGACACAGCAGTGGGCCTCAGTAGCTGAGGGAGGGAACGGCCAATTTGGGTGGATGTAAAGTTGTAAGTCGAGGAAGTGGTGACTTGGAAGCTGCTGTGTCCAGAGTAAGGTGCGCCATACAGCCCGCATCAATTCTGAGCATGCTCCAGTGTCTGGGGTTAGCCAAGCAGGAATTTTTAATAGGAAGTTCCGCTCAAGAGAGCTAACGGTGGAGTTGAAAGGCTTGAGTCATTGAGGATGACAGTGTGGTGTAGAAGCGGTCCAGACAGCAGGAACCAGCTACCCAAACGTACAAAAGGCAGCCTGGGGATCTTGGGGGGTGGGGGGTCATGGCATGGGCAGTGTGTCAGGGAGAAATCAAAGGTCAGATGAGAATTCAGAAGTGGACCCTGGGGTGGGCAGTGGGGAGGTTCTGGTACGCAGGGTGGTGAGGAGGTCAACACTTGGGAGCTGAATGAAGAGGCAAATTCAGCTGGGAGGAGATGAGTAGGGAGACTGTCGTAAGTCCAGGTCCTGCTGGGCAAGGGCGTTGAGAAAACCGCGCAGTACCGGACAGGGTGGATAAACCGAACCGAATAGGGTTTTCTTTTTTGGCTAAGAGAGCAAAATGGAGAGGAAGTAACAGCTGAACAGAGAAAGGTGACCAAGTTGGAAGCAATTTCCTTCAACTGAGAAGCCCCTGATGGTGTGAGACGTGCCCTAGTGTACCACGGAGAATACAGGTGGTCTGCAGGTGCAGAGAGGAAATCTGGACCATACCTTCAAAGACAAAGAAAACAGACAAACGCGCGCTTCGCATTTTAAGTAAACTGCATTGTTTTAGATTGCCACCCTAAACTTTAATAGGATGAATTCAAGACTGAGAAACAAACTGGTAAAAACCGGCTATAGAAACTTAGAGTATAGACAGACAGTGTCAGAAAAGAACCATGATCAAAACGAGCAAAGAATCTCGCAGTGAGCGCTTTATGTTAAATGGTCTACCTGTACGAGAGCAGAGAAAGAAACTGGTGGTAAGCTCCGTAGAAACAGGCTTCGGGTATTTTCAAGGGGAAAAAAAGCAGTTTAAGGGATTCGAGGAACCCAGCACTCCTCCGGATTAAAACGTCAAATTGAGCGTGCAACATCCAGGCGGATCTCACCATTCCAGGGAGGCTCGCCCTGCAGACCCGCTGCTGCAGCGAGGCCCCGCGGATGCTGGTCAGAAGGTGCCATGCACCGCCTCAGCCCGGAGCAGGAAGAACCAACTCTCGCCGCCGCGATGGGGAGTGTGTGTGGGGGGGAGGGGTGTAAGGCCATCGGGGCGCAGGCCCGCGCGCTCCCGCCACACCCAGGGCGCGCCGGGAGCCGGCCCGGGAGGCTCGGGACGTACTGAGCCTGCGCACCACGGCTCTCCGCGCGACCCGGGCCTCCCCTCCCCCAGGCCAGGCACACCCTTACGCATGCGCCCTGTGCATCTTGGGGGCTGTGGCAGCCATGCTGAACCCGTACCGAGAGGCGAGTGGGGGGGACGGGGGCGACCATAGGCGCGCGGGAGGCCGGGGACTTGGCGAGGTGGCAGCCTTGGCGAGGTCTGGGGTCTCGGGGCACAGGTCTGGGCCATGCAGGTCCTGTGACCCCGTACACGACCCTCGGCAGTGTGCGGAAACCTCGCCCTCGTGGCCGCAGGGGGGGCGGCCACGTGACCCGGCCCAGCCAGTCCGAGGGCTGCTGACGTGGCCGCGCGGCCCCGATGCTTTCCCCCACCCCCAGCGGCTAGGGAAGGGAGGGGCTGGGGGCTACGCCCCCTCCCCCAACGCCTTCTCGGCTTCCGGGGGGGTTGACACCCCGGTTTCCGTGCTCCCCCCCCAGCCGGGCTGAGGGCGACTTTCGAGGGCCCCCCCGTGGCTCCTGGATCCAGGTGAGCAGGGGCCCCTGGGGCGGGGACGCCGTCGGTCATTTAAATGCATAAGTAAAGGTGGGAAGTGGGAAGAAATCTTGGGGTTCAGGAGAAAAATCCCAAGGGGGAAAGACTTGCCTTTCAAACACCTGACAGCCAATGGGAGTGTGGACTGGGGCCAGCCCGCGAGGGCCACTGTGGGGGGAGGGGAATGGCCAACCTCGTGCCTACGTACCCACTGGAGGGCAAAGGGGCGAGGGTGGCGTGTGCCCCCTTGCATTCGTCCCCGGGGGGTACAGGGATCAGGAGCCAGGTGAGATGGGATCTCTTGGGCGGGTGGGGGAAGGGCGGCCCGGGAGGCTGCGTGGGAGTGTTGGTCGTGGGCTGCGGGAGCTTTGGAGTTGGCAGCCCTGGGTGTGAGCTGGTGTGGCTCCCTGGCGCCGACTCCCTGTCTCCCCAGGGACTCCCGGGCTCCCTTTGTGTCAAGGGTAGCAGGCTCGCCGTGGTCACATGGCGTGATGGAGGCTCTGCCGAGTGTGTGTGCTTCTCACGAGGACGCGGCCTGTGGGGCCTGCTGTCCCCAGCTGCGCAGCGCCTCCGGGGTCTTAGCTGTTTGTCTCTGCCCCGGGTGGGGAGGGCTTCCAGGCCGGGGGGCCGCCTGCGAGCCTGGCCCGAGTCAGGAGCCCGGCCGGGTCTCCCAGCCTCCGAGGTTTAGGGTTTCTCCGGGTGGCGTGCTCTGTGCCGCCGCCCTCCCCTCCCCCTGCCTCGAACAGTTGCCTCCTTGTGTGCTGCGGGGGAGGGAACGGAAAGGAGGAAAGAGTTACTTTTCCAAATTACTAAGTAGCAGCAGCCTCCCCTGTGACTCATGTGGGGGCAGGGAGGGCTGGGAATGACTGGGGCGCAGTGATTTTCCGGAATGCGGGGAAACGGGAGCCTCGTCTGGCTGCCCTTTTGCTCTCAGGCCCGGCCGTTTCTCAGCTCCCCGAGTTGCCTCCCCGCCCCCACCTCGCTGGGCTCCGGTCCCGACCCGCCGGGCCCAGGTGCCGAGAATCCAGTTTGGAGGCCGGGCCGCCAGGGGGAGGGGAGAGGCCTCTAAAGTTGCTGTGTCATTGCCCTGCTCGCCGCAGCCACCCGGGCGGGGCCGCGCGCACTCTGGCGACCCGGGCCTGGTCCCCGGCGGGGAGCGCAGGGTCTCTGCTCCGAGGCGCACTTCCCCCTTGCGGGGTCTGCGCTAGTCTTGCGGTCCAGAAGACGGGAGCTTGGCCGCCATGTTAAGTGCAGTGACCGAGGTTCGAGGTCGAGGGCTAATGTGGAGGGAGGGTCGCCTGGTTTTGCACTTCTAGGACCTAGGCCAGTAGCTGTAATTCGGGGATGGTGAGCCCGCCTTGCAGCCCCTCACCACTTTAATTGCCCAGACGTGCACACATGTCTTCCTAGCTAGGAAAAGAGGAATATGGGAGCAAGATACAGGTGAATTCTGGTGGGTAGATGCTTCTACTTTCCCGCGACGGGGCACCCCAGAGTTGCTTTAGCCGTCTGACCTTGAGGGCTGGTTGTTGTTCCTTCATAAGTCTTGTTTCCAGAGTCCCAAGACAGCCGAGGGGGGGAGGGGGAGACAGCTCCCAAAATGGCTCCTGCCCCTCCTCGGAGGCGTCCGGCTGCGGGGGGGAGGGGAGGGAGGAGGGCTGCAGAGCAGCGCCGCCGCCTCCTCGGCTCGCCCTCCTCCCTGGCGCTGACCGATGGAAGAGGCACTCCGTGGGGAGGACTCCCGGCCCGATGGGGGCGGGGGGCGTCAGTTCGCCCACGCCCGGGCGAGATGGCCAAGGAGCCGCGCGCCGCGCCCGCTCTCCCCACCCTGGCGCCCGGAAAGTTTGCAGAGGTAGGTTTTTAGGGCGTGTGGACGCCTTATGCGTTCGTGAGGCAGGTAAGTGGGCTAGAAGCCGAAGGTGCGGGTGGGCAGGGTATGGGCCCCGGGGATCTCTAGACGTGAAACACTCGGGATGGCCTCGCATCTTTGGAGTTGAGGATTTCTAAGCAGAGCGTGGCCTTTGTTATCTGAGTAGTTTGGTTCGGGGAAGACAAGATTAGCCTTGAAACCCTCTCCAGAGCCATGTGTCGTGTCACGGAGCCCAGCGACATTTGACTGCGTCGCGGGGATACTAGGGAGCGCTCAGAGGTCTCTGCCCAAAAGCAGGCCGCGGCTCCTAAGATGGCGTCTGTCTTCCTTGTTTCAGATTCTCCACTGCGGCGGCCTCGCAGCCAAGAAGCCCGCCGGCCCCGCCCGCGCGACCCGTCCCACTCCGCGCCCCGCCCGCGCCGCCAATGGAGGAACTGCGAATGGCGCGACCAGCCTGCCGCGGGCGATCGGCGGCGACTCGGTGCCTGCAAGTCCTGGAAGGCTCCGTCAGACCTGGAGGTGGGGACAGCGTGTTGCAGGCCCCAGGGAGATGGCGCCTACACGCCGTTCGGCCTCCATCTCTCCCAGGGCTCGCCAAGCCACGGCGCAGCCAATTGGCTCGGAGACATGGCGGGCTGCCTCTTCGCCTTGGCTCTATGCGGCACTCTTCTGCCGGGTAATCGTCGGCTTGGAACTGGAGTTTGTGACGTCATCTTTCAAGCGGACCAATAGGAAGGGCTCCCGCGAAGAGGCGGTCCTGCCTCCTCGCCTTTGCTTCGTCGGGCGCGTGAGCGAGCGAGGACGCGCAGAGGGGGCGGGGGAGCGAGCAAGCAGGGTGGCGCGCATGAGCAGCGAAGCTCCGCCCCTCCGGCTATATATAAAGCGCTGGCGCGGGGCTCGGCGGCGCCATTTCGCGCTGGAGTGGAGCAGCCTCTAGGACGAGCTGGAGGATTGTGCCTACTGACCCAGAGCCTTGGAGCCTCCGCGGGCCGCCAGTACAATCCACGTCCATCCGCTCGGAAATGGACTTCGTCCCGGCCCGTGACCGCTCCCGGCGGACAGTGCAGACCCCATAGAAGCCCCCGAGGCGCCCCTTTCTCGGGCCCCGCCCAGTCCTCGGAGTCTGTCCACCCCTCTACTCCGCCCTCAAGAGGATTTCAAAGATGGAGGCGGCGGCTCTCTGAAACCCCTCTTTGGTGCTCATCCGCCCCCATCGGGGGTCTGACGGAGCTCTTGTGACCCCCTCCCCGGCGGCCGCGGCAGGAAGAGGGGACCCCCGTGACCGGCGGCGGGCCGAATTGACGGCGGTGTCCAGTTTCGGGGACTGTCGGGTTTGCAAGCTACGTTCTCCTGTGGCTCGCCGGCCGGCAGAGGCCGCCGCCATTTTCCTGCTGTCGCCTCCTGCGGAGCGCGCCAAGCTGCCGGAGTTGTGCGGAGGACGGCGCAGGAGACAGCGTTCGCGCCGGTCGCGCAGCGAGCCTGTCGCCTGGAGGGCCAAGGGCAGCGGCCTTCCCCCCACTTCCCGGGTTATGCTGGGCCCGGCGGTGAGGGGAGCCGAGGCCACCCGGACTTCGCGCGGCTGAGCGGCGGCGGTTCCCTGAGGTCAAGATGCTGCAAAACGTGACTCCCCACAAGTACGTCTCCGCCAACCGTGTGTGGGAGGGGGGCTGGGGGGCGGCGTTCCGGGGAGCGGCGGGCGAGGCGCGCTTCCGCGCCGCAGCTGTTGACGCGAGCTCGCGGAGGGGGCTGCGACGGTTTTGAAGCGGTGGCGGCGGCCCAGGTACTGCGTCTGAGCAGCCTGTCTGTTTCCGCGCCACCGCGACGCGGAGGCCCATTCGGCCAGACGAGCGGGACTGCAGGGTGGTGGGGGTGTGCGCAGTCCCAGCCTTGATTTGTCATCGTGCTTGTGGGGGTTCTCGGCCACTTCAGTGCCCGCAGAGTTGCCATGGTGACAGCTTGAGGGTTTGCTAGAGGGCATTCCCACGGGGTGGAGGGATCGTCACGCCCAAGACTGGGTTTCTACTCTTTGGGTCTGGGCTGCCGCCGAGGGTGGGTGTGTTTGTATAACGTTGGCTTCTTTCAGAGGGGAGGAGGGTGGATCCGAGGCTCGGGCTCAGTTCTCTGCAGATGTAAACAATGAGATCGGGGCTGGTGTCGTAGCCATTAGGAAGCACCTGGTCCACACTGACCACGGGGAGCCGGTGTGGATGGGAAGCTCTGTTAGCGGTTGGGTGGGAGTCTAGCTAGGGACACTGGTTTTGTAGGGGCCATACTCTATCTTCTAAATTAGAACTTGCTGCTGACGCTGACCTTGACTGTAGGGTGCTTTTTGTTGTGCCTTTTGAAGGAGACTTGTGTTAATACTTTTGGAGGTCTGGCAGTTGCTATAGAAGGATGTCTGACAAAAAATGTTTCCTTGCGTTTCAGTTGAGGTTAAGAGATTGGTTTTTTTTTTTTTGATCTATTATGGTCTTGAAACATACCCCACCCCTCTCCCTGGGATTGTACAAAATAGCACAATAAATAGTTTTAGGTGTGTCGGTCTTTATGAGATTTATTCTCCCTTTTCTTTTTCACTGGCTTCTGTCTCAACCACCATGGCAACCATTAAGTCCCCAGTGAGTGAGGCTTCACTTTCTTAGCTCCACCCATTTTTTGCTTCAGATTCTTCTCCATAAGGCTAGAGTTGTCATGTGACGTTGGTTTTGTATTTATTTCAGCCAAGCAGCTCTTCAAATTCGGGTGTAAGCTAAAGATGGGCAAAAACCATTGCGATTAGTTGACCTCCTGGTCGGCTGCAATTCACTTCACTGTGCCTATGGCTGCCAGAGCCTGGCTTTACAGGGCTGCATAGTGCAAGTTAGCAGCATTTTCTTGATCTTTCATGTTATTACCACATCTAATTCTGCTTCCCCTTTTTTCAGGCTCCCTGGGGAAGGGAATGCAGGGTTACTGGGGCTGGGCCCGGAGGCAGCAGCACCAGGGAAAAGGATTCGAAAGCCTTCTCTGTTGTATGAGGGATTCGAGAGCCCCACAATGGCTTCTGTACCAGCTTTACAACTGGCCCCTGCCAATCCACCTCCCCCTGAGGTGTCCAATCCCAAAAAGCCAGGACGGGTAACAAACCAACTGCAGTACCTGCACAAGGTAGTGATGAAGGCTCTGTGGAAGCATCAGTTTGCGTGGCCATTCCGGCAGCCTGTGGACGCTGTGAAGCTGGGTCTGCCGGTGAGTGAGAAGCTGGATTGGGGGCAGGTTGGGAATGAGCTGGATGTGTGAGTGGGGGTGGGCTACCTAGCATAGGTGCTGCGGCCCCTAGGGAGTTCCCATTCTCCTGGAGCAAACAGCCACCAAAGCTCTGGATTCGTGGTCCTTTGTGCTTGTTATCTCTATCTTGGCGTTTCTCATCTTGCCTCCATGTGTCCCTTAACTTTTGTGCCCTGGCTCCATTTTACAGATTCCCACCCCTGGTTGGGAGAGGACCACGGTGGCCAAAATTCTTAGCTTCTTCCTTTCCCTCATGCAGCCCATGGATAGCCATCCCCAGAGGTAATGTCACAGGATGGGAAGTTTCCAGAGTGGGTGGGAGGTGGGTGGCTAGAGGAAAGAAAGGTATCAGGGACCTCCTAGTGGGAATTAAAAATCTAATTTTCTAGCCCATAGTTGATTGGGGGCCGCAGTGTGGGCAGTACTCTTTAATGGCTAGGGTGTGCGTGTGGGTGTGTGTCTGTTTTTCCTGTTGGTAGTTGCCCTAGAATAGACATTTTTCTGCGGCTCTGACCTAGGATGTTTTTCTTTAGGATTATCACAAAATTATAAAACAGCCTATGGACATGGGTACTATCAAGAGGAGACTTGAAAACAATTACTACTGGGCTGCCTCAGAGTGTATGCAGGATTTTAATACCATGTTTACCAACTGTTATATTTATAACAAGGTAAGTTTATGTAGCAGCTGCTAAAAGGCAGTTCTCTGGTTGTTAGTCCCAACACTGCTAGAAATGCTTATCCAACTAGTTAAGGTCTGACCTCCAAATGGTGCTGTTATATGTGGCTTCAGTGTTCCTATAATTAAGTTACTTAAGTAGAACACATTTCATATTTGGGGATGGTGGCCCTGTTTCTCAGAAAGCTCCAGAGACCTGAGGAAAGCGGGATCTGTAACTCACGAGCCCTGCTCTCGTATTTTCAGGTGGTGGGGGTGAGTTTGACGTGATGATCTTAAGTGCTAGTGAGGGGTGTGATGCACTGGAGCTGGGGCTGCTGGAGATATGGTGGCTTGTGCTGACAGTTGGACATTTTTGTGCTTGTTCCTGCAGCCCACAGATGATATTGTCCTAATGGCACAGACACTGGAAAAGATTTTCTTACAGAAAGTGGCGTCAATGCCACAAGAGGAGCAAGAGCTTGTGGTGACCATCCCAAAAAACAGCCATAAGAAGGGGGCCAAGTTGGCAGGTAGGAAGTGGTAACCTAAGGACAAAGCTATTCCGGTGACCTGAAGATGATGAGAACGAACAAAACTGACTGGTTTTCTGTTACTGTTTTGTAGCACTCCAGGGCAGTATTACCAGTGCCCATCAGGTGCCTGCTGTCTCTTCTGTGTCGCATACAGCCCTGTATACACCACCACCTGAAATACCTACCACTGTCCTCAACATTCCCCACCCATCCGTCATCTCTTCTCCTCTTCTTAAGTCCCTGCATTCTGCTGGACCCCCACTCCTTGCTGTATCAGCAGCTCCTCCAGCTCAGCCCCTTGCCAAGGTATATACACATCAGTAAATCGATTATGCAGGATGACTAGGAAGAAAGGGGGTTAAAAGAAATGGACTTGGAATGACTGATTCCCTCAATCTTTCTACTACAGAAAAAAGGCGTTAAACGGAAAGCAGATACTACCACCCCTACACCTACAGCCATCCTGGCTCCTGGGTCCCCAGCTAGTCCTCCTGGGAGTCTTGAGCCAAAGGCAGCACGGCTCCCTCCTATGCGTAGAGAGAGTGGCCGCCCGATCAAACCCCCACGAAAAGACTTGCCTGACTCGCAACAGCAACACCAGAGCTCTAAGAAAGGAAAGCTGTCCGAACAGCTAAAGCACTGCAATGGCATCTTGAAGGAGTTGCTCTCTAAGAAGCATGCTGCCTATGCCTGGCCTTTCTATAAACCAGTGGACGCTTCTGCTCTTGGCCTTCATGACTACCATGACATCATTAAGCACCCCATGGACCTCAGCACTGTCAAGGTACCCACTGCATGGGGCAGATGGGATGCTCAGGCAGTGGCTGGAGCCTAGGCACCAATAAAGCAATGTCTGTCTCCTTATGGGACCATTCTGTTTCTTACTAAGTTGTACAAGGTCACATACTCTGAAGTCCTTGTTTTTACAGTAAGGATAAGAGTTGGGTTAATGTGATGGGAGAGAGAAGTCCTTGGTCACTTAGAAATGTTTTCTTCTAGACATAGATATTTCTTCAAACCTACCCCAAATCTTTGGACTTCAAACTTGAACCCAGGGCACAGATCCTTAAGGTCATCCCCACTTGTTTCAAGAGAGGGCTGCTCTTGAGTGGGGTTGGCAGGGGAAGAGGAGACTGCCTGTGCAGCTTCTCATGCTGCCTCCTTCTGCAGCGGAAGATGGAGAACCGTGACTACCGGGACGCACAGGAGTTTGCTGCTGATGTACGGCTTATGTTCTCCAACTGCTATAAGTACAACCCTCCAGACCACGATGTTGTGGCTATGGCACGAAAGTTACAGGTAAGGGTAAAAGCTACAGTTTAATTTACTCCACAGTGCCTGCTTATAAGAGTTTAGTTTTTACTGTGCAGTTAAAACCTGTAAGACTTCACCATTCTTTTTATCAAGTTGGAGCTAATGTGCTGGGTTGCTGGGCCTTAAAACACAGTTTTAAGTCTTGCCGTTCTTTCTAGGATGTGTTTGAGTTCCGCTATGCCAAGATGCCAGATGAACCGCTAGAACCCGGACCTTTACCAGTCTCCACTGCCTTGCCTCTTGGGTTGGCCAAATCCTCCTCAGAATCCTCCAGTGAGGACAGTAGCAGTGAGAGTTCCTCTGAGGAAGAGGAGGAGGATGAGGAAGATGAGGAGGAGGAGGAGAGTGAAAGCTCAGACTCCGAGGAAGAAAGGGCTCATCGCCTGGCAGAGCTGCAGGAGCAGGTAAATAATTGTGTTCTTTACTTGGGTGAGAACTTGGACTATGTTGATCCCAGTTGTTTCTTGGTGTTAATTACTTTGCCTTTTTCCTGTGTAGCTTCGGGCAGTTCATGAACAACTGGCTGCCCTATCCCAGGGCCCAATATCTAAGCCCAAGCGGAAGAGAGAGAAAAAGGAAAAAAAGAAGAAACGGAAGGCAGAGAAACATCGTGGCCGAATTGGGATCGATGAAGATGAGAAGGGGCCTAGGGCACCTCGCCCACTTCAGCCCAAGAAATCGAAGAAAGCAGGTGGTGGGAGTAGCAGTGCTGCTGCACTCGGCCATCCTGGCTTTGGGACTTCCGGAGGAAGCAGCAACAAGTAAGGGTTTGAGACAGTGTCTGGGTATTGTGTGAGCCATTCTGCATGGCGTACGCTCAGTACTGACGGTTTCCTATTGCCCATAGGCCATCTAAAAAGGCTCAAAAGGCAGCCCCACCCGTCCTTCCCACTGGCTATGATTCAGAGGAGGAAGAAGAGAGCAGGCCCATGAGTTACGATGAGAAGAGACAGTTAAGCCTGGATATCAATAAGTTACCTGGGGAGAAGCTGGGTCGAGTTGTACATATCATCCAAGCCAGGGAGCCCTCTCTACGTGATTCAAATCCAGAAGAAATTGAGATTGATTTTGAAACACTCAAGCCATCCACACTCAGAGAGCTTGAGCGATACGTTTTATCCTGCCTTCGAAAGAAACCCCGGAAGCCCTATAGTGAGTATCAGATGATCTCCAGTAGTAGTACTGAGGCAACAAGGGTGTAGGGGTGGGTGGGGGTGGCAGCATCCAGGATGAATGAGCTTCACTCAGGAATGGAAGTTGGCAACTCTGGGGGAGACTCAGGGCTGTAGAGTGAGTGCTGACTTTTCCCTCCAGCTATTAGAAAACCTGTGGGAAAAACAAAGGAGGAACTGGCTTTGGAGAAGAAGCGGGAGCTAGAGAAGCGGTTGCAGGATGTCAGTGGACAGCTCAACTCCACCAAAAAGCCCCCCAAGAAAGGTACTTCAGACTGTTGTATTTACCCTTCCTCTCCTTTAAGTTGAATACTGGGACTTGAACCAAGGGGCTAGCTAGCTAGCAACTGGCCCGTGTGGCTACTGTGCAAGTATTGTGTTGACAAATGAAAGTGTCACATCTCCAACCTTTAACTTTGCTTTACAGCGAGTGAGAAGACAGAGTCATCTGCACAGCAAGTGGCAGTGTCCCGTCTCAGTGCTTCTAGTTCCAGCTCAGATTCCAGCTCGTCCTCGTCGTCTTCATCTTCTTCAGACACCAGCGATTCAGACTCGGGCTAAGGGGCCAGGCCAGATGGGGCAGGAAGGCTCCGCAGGACCGGACCCCTGTACCACCCTTCCCCACTTTTTCCCTTGCTGTGACGCTTCTTCATCTCACCCCTCCATAGGAGAGCTGGCTCTGCAGTGGGGAGGAATGCAGGGACATGGACAAATAAGATTGAATTCCTAGCCCTATTGGGTGTGGTGTCCCTGTTGAGGATGATGGGGGTGGGGCAAGGGTATGGGTGGGAGTTGGGCATAGGCCTGGCACAAAGCCCCCTGAGCTGTAGCTGTCCTGTTCACTTCTAAGGGCCCTGTTTTGAGGTTTTAATTTATTTAAGCTAGGTGGTAAGACTGGGGGTGTGCAGCGCCGCGGTCCTCCCTCCAGCCTCCATGGGGAGGGAAGAAGAGGGAGCTCTTTTGTTTTTTACATTGAATTTTTTTTCTACTCTTCCCTTTGACTTCCACTCCATTTGGGGCCTGGGGATTTTAGTCACCTCTCCAGTTGTCCCCCAGACTGTCTTTTCTTTCTTGATTCTAACTTGTAAATAAAGAAAATATTATTGAAGTTTTGAGTTAGTTTTCTTAGTGAGATTTGTTTCTGTGTTCAAAGTGGTTCAAAGAAGGTCTTGAGTATTTGGTGCTGGGGTGGTTGGGGATTATTCTTGATGCAGTGCTGGGCACCGTTACCCATCAGATCCCCCAGTTGGTCTAAGAATTGAGCCAAGTCTCACATGTGCTAGACAAGGACTGCTACTCTAGGTTGTCTTGTTTGCTATGCTACTAAATACATACCAGTGACTAAACCAGATGAGGGACAGCTTTGAGGTTGACTTCAACTGGGTTGTAAGGCAATCTTATGTTTCAAGTCCATAGTCTTCAGGAGCTGTGTGATATATGGCTCCTGGAAATGGGGCTTTATTACAATTGTGTGGGGGGGGGTACACTTAGTGTAGGAAATGAAATGGACCAAAAGAGCTAAGGAGTGTCCAAAATAATGACAGTTGACTCTACCCCAAGTAAGCTAGTGGCAAGTAGGTAGGAGGGCTGTAGTAGCTGTCCTGGCAGCAGCTACGGGTCCTAGTGAAGGTGGCTTCTGCATCGCTTAGGACACCCTAAGCTCTGGGATGAGCCTAACTCTGGAAGGGCTGGGGCTTGCTGTCCCTTACATTCCAGTCTAGCCCTCATGGTCTGGATAGGAAAACTCCCAGGACAGGCGCCAGACCTGGTTGGAACTGTCGGTTTAGTGGGACTGAAAGGGCTGGACGGCCTGCTGAAGGGTAAGTGGCTCAGGGTGGCTAGGGTGTGGGAGTCTTGTCTCACACTTTGCAAGGCCCCACTACTCACCTCTCGCACTGCTAGCCTGTTCTGTGTACACAGGACAGAGTAACATTAGACACAAGATGTGACTGGAGTAAGAGGTTTCTGATCAGAAAAGGGACTAGAAATGGTTTGAGTGAAGTCAGGCTAAAGCAAGAAAAAATGGAAGATGAGTTACCAGAGTGGCCACTCTAAAAAGCAGGCATCTCAGCCAGGTTTCTATTTTTCTCCTGATAGTTCACAAGGAATTTGTGTGCCAAGCACAGTGCCAAAAACAATTTGGTCGTTATGGTAACCTTAGATGAGGTATGTATTGTGATAACCTCTAGATAGATGGGGCGTAAGGCCCGAGCTCCTAGCTAAACAGCATGCCCCGAGTCAACACTCAGTGGAGGTAGCATCTGACAAGGCAGCCTGGCTCCCAACTACACCCTCTGCACTGGGCTTACAAGGGCCTACTGCTGGCACACGCTGAGGTACTTACCTGAGACTGGGATTTTTGGTGCCATCTGTTGGTCATGCCTGTGACTTCTACTTGAATCTTCCTCTGCGGGGTCTCAGTCCATGTTGTAACATGAGTCTTTACTTGTGCTGTGGAGGATCACAGATAGGGAATGCCTTAGGCCTTGTGTCTTGTTACCTGAGCCCTTGCTGGAGAGAGCCCCAGCTTTGGTAAGTATAACTCCTTGTACAACTCTCATGAGATCTCTGAGCAACTATCCAGTCTGTCTATAGACCTTACAGTCCTGCTGCCTGATGGTAGTGTTCATAGGGTGCTAACACTTGTGTCTGCAAAGACCTGCTTTCCAAACATGCCCTCTTAGATATTGTGCCCCCATCCCTGGTCCATACATGGCTAGACCAGGTCTCACTGAGATACGTCCCTAAACCAGCAAGTCATCTTTGCAATAAGCAATTCCATGTGCTTGCATACATGAGGACCTCTACAGTTCGTTGTTAATCCTAGGGGTCGGTATCCACTGTGTGAGCTACAGCCTGGGGACCCTGGCTTGTTTTCTCTCTGGTTCCTCAGTCAGGCTGGGGCTGGCACGTCTAAGCTATCCACCAGCCACCATGTTTCAGGGCCCATCCCCTTGTCATTTCTGCTTGTCTTTAAGTCTTCCCTTTCTGGGGTACTAAACCTGTAACCTCCACCATGCTCAAGTTACTCCCAATCTTTCCTGGTTAGACACCAGACTGCAGACTCACATGCTTTTGCTTCTCTGTGTCATAATCCTGTCAGCCAAACTAGCATTTGATTTGAGACTGAAGAAAAGGATTTATTTGTCCTTGAATAGGGTGGTATTTGGGGGGGGGGTACTAAGCCCTGTTCTTTATAACAGGGTCTTTGTATACAAGGCTGACCCCAAGTTTGTCCCGCTCTCCCTGTCTCATGAGCTGGAATGAAATGCTGCTGTCAGCTGCAGCTGTCACGCCTCAGAACCGACGGCTAGACTCCTGAGGAAGCGCTGCTCGTTTATGAAATACTCTTCCCTGCAGTGTCCTGGAACTGGCCGGCCTTTCCTGAGGAGGTGAACCGTGGAGAGGATTCCGGCAAGCATGGTCGTTTCCTTAGCCGGTGTAGTTCTTGTTTCTCATCCGCCATTGATGCTAAACTGAAGACCGCCTCGTTCCTCTTGTTTGGAAACAAAATTCCATGTATTGTCAAGGTTTTAGAGTTTGCATATTTGCTTTCAGTTAAGATATAGACACTCCACTCGGGAATCAGAGCTGAAACAGTATGTGCTCCATCTTTACCAGAGTGGGGGAATGATGGCCAGTCTACGGTGCCCAGAGTACAAGTCCTCCTGTGGCCAGCCCGGGGTCTTTGGGAGTCCTGTAGCTTAGGATGGCCTCAGACCCCCGGGTCATTCTGCTCTTACCTCCCAAGTGCAATAGGATCATAGTGTCCCAAGTGCAAGCGGAGGATCACACATGTGTGCTAAGTGCAAGTGGAAGATCACACGTGTGTGTCAAGTGCAAGAGAACACCACTCGTGTGCCACTCAATCCTACATGCCTGATTTGAGAGAGTACTGCTACTCAGCACTCGTGGCTCCAGCTTCTGGTTGTACCTGTAACTAACTCCTTGCCTATCCCGCAAGTCCCCGATGTCTGACCCGCGACCTACCCCTGAGGACTCGCTAAACTTCTGCGTACTCTCTACCTTTTTTGCCCTGGGCCTGTTTTCACCAAGTGACCTTAGTCACAAATCTCTTACTGATACTGTCGCCTGCTTCCTGGGCTAACTCAGCACGTGCTCTCTCAGCACCGCAGAACCCAAGTGTGATTTCCCCGGTGTCTTAAACTGAGTGAGAAAACTCGGGGCAGGAGTGAATGAGCACCCAAGGTGACAGCCAGGACAGATATTACTTCAGAGATCAGCTGGGTAAGTTGCGGGCCGGACAGCCAGTGCGTGGCAGTACAAAGGCACCCGTCCTGAACATTAGAGAGCATTGCAATCTAGACAATGGGTGGGGAGGTATTGCACTGAGGGACATGCAAGCCGAGAAAGAAGTCTAGTACTGCGGTGTAGTTGCTAGGTATCTGGCAGGACAGGGGACTGCTGGGCGTGAGCTACAGCCTCACATATTCTAGAAAAGAGCTACCGCAGACCTACAGCCCCGGTTTGTTCTGAAGCAGGGTCTCACCATAGTTCACAGGCTGGGCTTTGAACTTCCTGTGATTCCTTCACTACTTCCGCCTCCCCACGCCGCTGGGATTACAGACCTGCCTGCCAGGCGTGTAATGATCACTTTCCACAGTGAACCTCAGTGGACGAGCCAGGATGAGACTGATTTCAAAGTTATACGCTGTATCAGAACTTTCTGGTGATGCCCTGGTGATATTAGCAAACAGTTCAGATGAGGCCCCACCTCACCCCAGATTCAGGGTAGGGGCGGGGCTTGTGGGGGATACAGTGGCTAGAGACACACACCGTCCGGCTATAGTTTTAAGGATTACACGCCTATGTTTGTGTTGTGGTGATTGTGGAGGCTGAAGACAACCTGCAGGAATCAGTTTTTCCACACGTGGGTCCTAGAGATAAGGACAGGAGACTTGGCAGCAGGAGTCGGAGTCTTTACCTGTGCCACATCCTGCTGGCCCTCCGTGCTTCTAAACATAGAATCTGCCAAAGATCTTGTGTACTGCCACAGTTTCACGAAGCCCGGTTAAATGAATTTAGCTCAAGAACTGTTTAGAAGTGGGGAGGGACAGACGGAATGTGCTTGTTCTACAAGCATGTACCCCACTGTGGGAGACCCCACTGTTTCTGCTCAGCCGTAGGACAAGCTGGACTGAGGGGAAATGCCTCTTTTAGACTGAGTTCTGAGGTCCTAATAACATTCTGGGAACGTTTTGACGTTGCTATTATTGTTTTTTGTTAATCCTGATGATTTTTCTAATTGGAATTGGCCATGTAAATCTCAAACACAGAAAAGGAGTTAGACCCAGCAGTGGTGGCGGCAGTGGTGGCGCGTGCCTTTATTCAATCCTAGCACTAGGGAGGCAGAGCCAGGCAGATCTCTGTGGACTCAAGGCCAGCTAATTCCAGGACAGCCAAAGCTACACAAATCCTGTCTACAAAAAGGAGGAGGAGGAGGAAGAAGAGGAAGAGGAGGAGGAGAAACAGAAGCTAGTTGCAGAAAAAGGATTTGATCTACATATTTAACAACTAGTAGAGGAAGTTAAAGGCAAGAGAATAAAATAGCTGACGTCAACACAGTATGCCCCTCCCCAAATGACCTGTTTCACAGTAGTGGCCCCTAATGAAATCTTCTTAGATAAAATTTTAGAAAGAGGCTGGGCGGTGGTGGCCCACGCCTTTAATCCCAGCACTTGGGAAGCAGAGACAGGCGGATTTCTGAGTTCAAGGCCAGCCTTCAGAGTGAGTTCCAGGACTGCCAGGACTACACAGAGAAACCCTGTCTCGAAAAACAATCAATCAAAAAAAAATTAGAAGCCGGGAGTGGTGGCGCACGCCTTTAATCCCAGCACTTGGGAGGCAGAGGCAGGTGGATTTCTGAGTTCGCGGCCAGCCTGGTCTACAGAGTGAGTTCCAGGACAGCCAGGACTACACAGAGAAACCCTGTCTCAAAAAACAATAAAAAAAATTAGAATTTAATTAAAAAATGGTTATAAATCTATTCAGAGAATTTACAGCTCAGGATTGAACTGGTGAATGTTTTCCAAGGGAACATAAACAACTGATCGATCAAGAAATTAGAATGATTCAACAGAAAAAGACCAAAGAGACGTGAAAGAGAAGTTTCAAGCCGGGCGGTGGTGGCACGCGTCTTTAATCCCAGCATTTGGGAGGCAGAGGCAGGTGGATTTCTGAGTTCGAGGCCAGCCTGGTCTACAGAGTGATTTCCAAGGACAGCCAGGGCTACACAGAGAAACCCTGTCAAGAAATAGATGTTTCAGGAAGGCAGAAGCTCAGTGGGAGGGTCGCATGGAGGACAGGACATCAGCTCTTGAAGCCTTGACAGGGATTTTTCCGCCAAGGAAATGATAATTTTTAAAGACCTCCTGAGTAGGACAAGTGAGATCTTTGGGACACTATGAAAAAAACCAGGCCACGAACTGTGGACATAGAGGAGGATAACTCCATACCAAAAGCACAGAAAATATCTTCAATAAAATGTAAAAGAAAATTTCCCAACTCTAGAGAGAAAAGACACCCCTGCCCCATCCAGATATAAGGAAATGATAGAACCAACCAAAATAAAGGAGAAAAGAAAATCCAGTGATGGTCGAAGCGTTAAATAGATCAAAGAACAAATATTGAAAGCTGGAAGAGAGAAGGACCACATCTCGCACTG
The DNA here is from genome assembly GCA_964023405.1 of Apodemus agrarius. Lineage (NCBI taxonomy): Eukaryota > Metazoa > Chordata > Mammalia > Rodentia > Muridae > Apodemus > Apodemus agrarius. Next base: position 4,705,081 of record OZ030025.1, read on the forward strand.
TCAGTGACTTCCCTTCCGATGGAAACTGAAAGCCAGAGCGTCTCGGGAGGACGTTTCAAGTTCTGAGAGACAGCAGCTGCCAGCCAGCCTAGACAACGAAATCATAACCGGGGAGGAATGAAACTTGCCCTGTCAAAAGCAGACTGAAGGGCGTTATGACCGCACAGACAGCGCTACGGAGGATGATGGCGGACTGTAGGCGGGGCAAATCAGGAAGATGCCCCGCGAGAACCCGACCCACAGAACCAACTCGGCAGAGCTCGCAGGGGCTCGGCAGGGCCCGCAGGGGCTCGCGGAGAATGGAGCGACGCTCGTGGAGTCTACGTGGGTCTGAGCTGGGTCCTCTGCATACATGCCATGGTTGGGTGGTATTCTGGTGGTGTGCATGCTCAGCGTTCCTGTAGGACCTGTGACATCAGGAGTGAGGGCATCTCTGACTTTTTAGGGACCCCTTTCCTCCTATTGAGTTGCCTTGTTCAGCCTTGATAGGAGGGCTTGTGTCTAGTCCTACTGTGACTGGTTACGATGTTTGATATGGGGTGGGTATAGACTCGGGTATGGTGGGAGAGTGGAGGTTGGGGGAACTTCGGTTGGGATGTAATGTATGTAAAGAATACAACAATGCTTTAAAAGGAGATGACTTGGCTCTCTCGCTCTCTCGTTCTCCCTCTCTCCCCATTCCCCCCCTCCGCATTCCCTCCCCCTCTCTCCACGTGCTCATGGCTGGCCCCTATTTCTACTTCTCTCTCTCTCTGCCTTTCTCTGCCTCTACTACCCTCTCAACTCCCCTCCCCATGCCCTAAATAAACTCTATTCTATACAAAACAAAACAAAACAAAAACCAGGATGCCTTAACAGCAATAAATGGGGACTGGGAAGGAAAATACCACGCCCTACCAAAACCAGCAAAAATGACAATTAGCACACCCCTGTAAATAACTGGATCTTAGTGGTCTCCGCTCACCAATCAGAAGACACAGACTAGCAGAGGGCCTCAGAGCACAGGAGCTCTACCTTTGTGGCAAGCCAGGAAAGCACACTCTCCAGCCTCAAGCAGGAAAGATGGGCGTAGCTAATCCGAGCAAAGGAGCTCCTGTTCTAAAGACAGTTTGGTTTTATTTATTTACTTATTGTACGTACACTGTAGCTGTCTTCAGATACTCCAGAAGAGGCATCAGGTGGATGGTTGTGAGTCACCATGGGGCTTCTGGGATTTGAACTCAGGACTTTCGGAAGAGCAGCCAGTACTCCTAACCACTGAGCCATCTCTCCAGCTCCCGGGAATTCCTATTCTAATATCTGACCAGACTCCAGACTAATCCTATCAGAAGGGAAGGGATGAGGAAGATCACTTCATGCTGATGCAAGGAACCATCAAGCTGGCATTCCGACTCTAAGTGTGAGAAACAAATATTACCAAATAAAAAGTGCAGTAGTGGGTTAGGTAAATGTAAATACCCCACTGGCAACAGGGGACAGGCCATCCAGGCAGAAGGACTGAAGGACATCTACGGAACACTCCACCCAAATACCACAGAACTCAGTCTTCCCAGCCAGCCATGGGTCTTAATCTAAAGTAGAAAGTCTACACATGGGCTGGAGAGATGGCTCAGCAGTTAAGAGCACTGACTGCTCTTCCCAAGGTCCTGAGTTCAAATCCCTGCAGCCACATGGTGGCTCACAATCATCCATAATGAGATCTGACGCCCTTTTCTGTTGTGTCTAAAGACAGTTACAGTGTACTCACATATAATAAATAAATAAATCTTTGAGCCAGAGCGAATGGGGGTCCTGAGTTCAGTTCCCAGCAACCACATGATGGCTCACACCCATCTGTACAGCTACAATGTACTCATAAAATAAAATAAATAAATCTTAAAAAAAAAAACAGTCTAGCTGGGCGGTGGTGGGGCACACCTTTAATCCCAGCACTTGGGAGGCAGAGGCAGGCGGATTTCTGAGTTCGAGGCCAGCCTGGTCTACAGAGTGAGTTCCAGGACAGCCAAGGATATACAGAGAAACCCTGTCTCAAAAAAACCACAATAAATAAACAAACAAACAAACAAACAAACCAGTCTACCCTGTTTTCCATCTGTATTCTATTCTGAAGCCAGGGCTATATAGAGAAACCCTGTCTCAAAAAAAAACCACAATAAATAAATAAATAAACAAACAAACCAGTCTACCCTGTTTTCCATCTGTATTCTATTCTGGAATGAAGCCAGAAATCAACCACAAGAAAAACTACAGAAGAAACAACTTGGAGATTGGATGAGTAGGTCATTGAGGAAATAAAAAAATTAAAGTACTAGAATAGGAAAACAAACAACGAAAACATAAAACCTGGGGGACTTCCACGAAGGCTGTCCTGACTGGAAGGTTTCCACTCTGCCTCGGTTACAAAGAGCAGAGCGGTTCCAAGCAACAGGATGAACTTTAAAACATTGGGAAAGCAAGAGCGAACTAAATCCAAAGGTAGAGGAAGGCAAAGGAGCAGGAGAGGAATGGACAATGAAAACGAAACAAAAAGCAACAGAGTTGGTTCTCTGCAAAGATAAACAAAGCTGACAAACCGTTAGCCAAATTAAACAGGGAAGGAAAGTCCCTAGTTAGTAAGCTTATAGGCGAAAGTGAAACAATACAATGCCAACAACATTCAGAAAATCACAAAGAAGTACATTAAAAGCTGTATTGAGCCCGGGCGGTGGTGGCGCACGCCTTTAATCCCAGCACTTGGGAGGCAGAGGCAGGCGGATTTCTGAGTTCAAGGCCAGCCTGGTCTACAGAGTGAGTTCCGGGATAGCCAGGGCTACACAGAGAAACCCTGTCTCCAAAACAAAACAAAAAATTGTGGGGAAATGGTCAGCCACTCCTTTGACACCAGAACATGGGAGGCGGAAGCAGGAGGATCTCTCTGGAGCTCAGATCGGTGTATGTAGAGAGTTACAGGCCAGCCATATAGTGAGACCCATCTCATAAAACAAACCAGTCTTCATCTCAGACTCATAAATAGGATATGGCTTAGTAGTAAACTGCCCTCTGTGGGCACCGGGTGGGTTCCTGGGGAGGATGGGAGGACTCTTGCATGTGATATGAAAAGGGGGAGTAATAGGTCCAAAAGGGTTAAACTGAGAATGGCAGTGAGGATGAGGGAAAGGAGAAGACGTTACGGGTGAGGTGTGATCCCCCCACTCGGGAGGCAGAGGCAGAGGCAGGTGGATCTCTGTGAGTTCAAGGCCAGCCTGGTCTATAAATCTAGTTCCAGGACAGGCAGTGCTACACAGAGAAACCCTGTCCGGAAAAACAAAACTAATAATAATAATACAACCACTTAATGAGCTCATTGTAAAGAAACAATTAATTTTTGTAGGTTTGGATCTACCACGCAGGGATGAATAACGCCCCTCAGAAACCATAGAATCTAAGCCGAAACCCCACTGCCAAGTTTGGGTTATCTCCCTGTGTTGCCGGCCAAGAAGCCCCGAGGAGCTCTCCAGACAGGGCGGCTACTGTCACCGCTCTAGGTTCCTGCTCTACTTTTCTTCCTGTTGCGGTGATAAGACACTGATCAACAGCCACATGGGGAGGAGAGGCTTTGTTTCAGCTTGTACCCGAAGGCCACTGTCCCTCTTGGAGGGATGTAACAACGGGAACTCAAGCCGGAGCTCCCAACCGAAACCACAGAGGCGCGCTGCCTGCTGGCTCACGGCTCGCATACTCCGACGAAGCCGTTTGTCAATCAACAGCCAAGACTGCCCCGCCCCCTGCCAAGACAGGCCACTCCGATCCAGGCAATTGTCCCTGGAGGCTTTCCTGGTGGGTTGACTCCACGCTGTGTCGGGTTTACAATTAGAGCTACGCACACAAGCACACACTCGCAGGCGCCCGCCCCCTGGTGGGGACGTATTGTTGCGCCCCCTGGTGGAAGCGTATTGCTACTGTCAGCTAAATGGTCATACGCCAAAGCCGCTTTCTTTCTTTCTTTCTTTCTTTCTTTCTTTCTTTCTTTCTTTCTTTCTTTCTCTCTCTCTCTCTCTCTCTCTCTCTCTCTCTCTCTCTCTCTCTCTCTTTTTCTTTCTTTCTTTCTTTTTTTTTTTTTTTGGTACAGGGTTTCTCTGTGCAGCCCTGGCTGTCCTGGAACTCACTCTGTAGACCAGGCTGGCCTCGAACTCAGAAATCCGCCTGCCTCTGCCTCCCAAGTGCTGGGATTACAGGCGTGCGCCACCACTGCCCGGCGAAAGCAGCTTTCAAACTGCATTTATGTTGCCAGACTGGCTCTGCCCCACCTGTGGCCAGGGAAGATGCTTTTCATAGCAAGCACAGCCCGGGATACACTCATAACTGGCCGACGTTCTGGGATGGATGACAGCTAATGGCTCGGCCCTAAGCGAGACGTTGCTATCATCCCCTCCGAGCCTAAGGGATTTGGCGGGACGGGGACAGAAAGACTGTAAGAGCCTGGGGCTGGGGTTGAGGGAGGACCGTCAGACACCACCTCGTGGGTATGACATCCTGAGCACACGGCAGCTGCAATGACTGTTTCCAGGCGGTGTGTAAGAGGGGACGTGGAGCGGAACCATAGGCTAGACTTGGGGCGGGGGATGGAAACTAGGTCTGACTGGTGCAGGCAGGTGTATTCAGGCAACAGATATACCAAGATGTGTCTCCTAGACCTCTACTGGGAGGCAGTCAGCACTGAACCACAAGATGGAGCCAAATCCCAAAATGTCAGAGGCAGAGTCCTAAGTGCGGTGGAGGGGGGTGAGGGGCACAGCCAGCCCTGGTGGCCACCGTGGGATTTATTCTAAGAAGAAAGTCTGACAAGGGGACCACACGGATAAGGCAGGTGAGGGAAGTGCTCTCAGAGCTCCGCAGTGACCCCAGGACCTCACAACGTCCAATGTCACCCATTTCCTCCCGTCCATTCGTGCTGAGCCTGCCAGCAGAAGCCATGTTCGGGAAGGGGCGAAGAACATCCGGGGACTTTGCCAACACGGCTGCTGTGTGTCCCACGGTCACGGTGACTCCATGGCAGGGGCGCCGGGGAAAGCCCACGGCACCTAGCCGTCACACAGAGCCTACCAGCCACTCGGTCTGTCTGACCCCTGGCAAGCTAAGTCATGTGACTGGCACTTTCCTCCTGTATAAAGTGGTGGTGGTTGTGAGGAAAGAGACTGGGGCCCTATAGGGCAGATTAACACTTATCTTTATCTTTCCCTGAATTTAGGCTTCTGACACAAGGCAACAGTGACGTCACCTCAGAGACTCTTCCTCTTCTGGCTTTGGGTTTCCCAAATTTCCCCTACTTACTACTAACGATATCAGCTGTCCCAAATAGGGGTAAGGGTACTGGAATGCAGGTCAGAAAGGGGGATTCGCCTAGCCCAGAGTGCACTACAGTCTGTAGGTCTTAAGAACCTGCTCCCCTACCCCTGCACCCAAGGAGGCCCCAGGGGAGAAGGCAGGGGAGAGGGCCACAAGGCCGGGTTCATAGGAACCACCTCTTACCAAGGCTCCTCCTGCCTCATATCCAGGAAATGGCAGTGTAAGAAATAAATTGAAAAAAAACAAAACAAAACAAAACAAAAAGGCTAGTTTAAAAAAAAATTCTCTGAGCTGTGGTGGCGCACACCTAATCCCAGCACTTAGGAGGCAGAGGCAGGCAGATTTTTGAGTTCTAGGCCAGCCTGGTCTACAGAGTGAGTTCCAGGACAGCCAGGGCTACACAGAGAAACCCTGTCTTAAAAAACAAACAAACAAACAAAACAAAAAGGCTAGCTTTAGAAATAAATCCAAGTTTTCCTCCTGGCCCCTGCTCCCAGAATGACGACTCTAAGACTAATTATTTCTTAATAAATGCCTAGGCCAGAAGCCTCGGTTTGTTCTCTGACTTGCTCCTAACTTATTATCCCTTCTACTGTTTCCCACATAGTTAGTTACCTCTCTTCAGCGGCATGCCTCTGAGCCCCAGGGCAAATCTCTTCTTTATCCAATCCTGAGTTCAGCTGCCTGCTGGTTTCTGTCTGTCCGTCTCCTCTGTGTTCCTGGGCGAATGTCCCCTGTAGTCCAGCCTCCTTTCCTTCAGTCCGGCTGCTTCTTCCTCAGCATCTTCCTCGAATCTCTCATGCCCCTGACTAGTTCCCAGAATCCTCTCTTTCATTCCTGGAAGTCCCACCTCCTATTTCCTGCCTCAGCTCATTGGCCAGAGGCTTTCTTTATTGACAGGTGCTGCTTGTTAGAAAGGCTTTACCCAGCAACAAGAAGAACCATGCAGGATTGAATACAGCACCCCGCTGCATGGAACAGGCCTCAGCCTGCTGGAATAAGCACTTAGGTCTGACGCAGGAGAAGAGGGAGTTCTTTGAGACCTCATATACTTTGTGAACTTTAAGGCACACACAGACCTTTTAAATAACCACGAGAAAGAAAGATCCCAACAATGAGGGCCTCGCAGAAGCTCAGGTGGTTTGAGCCAGTTTTAAGATTTAAAGATGTTTCCAAACTCTTGACTTTATGAATAAGATGTAATATCACTATGTATGGAAAGCACTCACTGAGCCAGGCAGTGGTGGCGGCACACACCTGTAATGCCAGCACTCTGGGAGACAGAGGCAGGCGGATTTCTGAGTTCAAGGACAGCCTGGTCTACAGGACAGCCAGGGCTATACAGAGAAACCCTGTCTCGGAAAACAAAAAACAAAAATAAAAAACAAAACAAACAAACAACAACAAAAAAAACAAATCCAAAAAGGAAATACTCACCAATCTGGGTCTGAAAATCCAATTACTGGAGGCTGAAGCAGGATTTCAAGTTTAGGGCCAGCCTGGGCTATGAGTAAAAAGCCAGCCTGGGCACCTTAGGGAGACTTTGTCTCAAAACAGAAGCAAAGACAGCGCTTAGTGGAAGAGTGTCACCTAGTGTGGCTTAGCTCAGCGGAAAGCGACCTGTGAAAAGGTGACCCGTTGGTCACATGTCAGCTGGGTGAAACCGGTGCAGGCCAGTGGGAGCAGGCTGCCGTGGGAACAAAGTAAGCAGAATTAAGCACACTGTGTCAAGTGTTGGGGCACCAGGCACGACTTTCATTGTTATGACACACCAGAGCGTGTTATGTTCCACAGTGAGATCAGAATGGCGGTGTGGTGGGAGAAGGTGTCACAGTACAACGTTTAATCTGGGCTTGGGGACTGGATCTGGGCACACAGGATAACTTATGCAAAGTTGAACACACGTGTGAAAGCTGTGATTTGCACAGGCGACTGATTTGGGGGTTTCTAGAGCTAATGTTAAAGTTGTCACGGTCTGAGGAGGCTCCACACGCTGCGGGGAAGGGAGCGCAGGTGTGAACCTGAGACAGGAAGAAGAGAAAGTTCTACCCAGACTAGCGCGGAGTTTCAGAATTCCGACATCTTTGGCTTTTTGCCGGAAGCCGAGTGACTCGAGGCATTCCTTAGATGTCCTCCTGGGAATTATTTCCAACCCTGCCCTTTATGTCGTCTGTAGTGGCTATTTCTGGTTGTCAACTTGACTATGTCTGGAACAGACTACAGTCCAGAATTGGAAGGCTCACCTGTGATCCACATCCTGAGGCTGGGAGATAGGAGTTTCTGGACTGGATCTTGGCCTGGAGATCTTGAGGCATGGTGGCTATGAATCCCAGGAGACAGAGGCAAGGAGATCTCTGAGTTCAAGGTCAGCCTGGGACAAAACAAGTCCCAGATCCAGGCATGGTGGCACACACCTTAATCTGGGCCACGCCCTCTGCAGGCCTACATAGGGACACTGGAAGGAGGAAGATCCACTCTTCTTCTGCTTGCACTTACTGGCCAGCGCATTTGTTATTTCTACAGAAGACCAGCTGAAACGCCAGCCTCGTGGGACTGAGCAATTGCTGGATCCTTGGACTTCCCATTCACAGCGGCCCATTGTTGGGGAGTTGAACTATGGCCCGTAAGTCATTATAACAAATTCCCTTACTATATAGAAACTACCCGTAAGTTCTGTGACTCTGGAGAACCCTGACTAATACACTGTCCAAGGGTCAGCGTGGGATGCGAGCACGTTCCTCCACCCCATCACGTAACGCTGGCCTCCTTTGCATGCGCTCTCTGAAGCCGAAGGAGTGTGTTCCCCCCCCCCCATAAAATGAGGCACCAGACCATAGAAGAGAGGTGACAGGGAACAAGAAGCGAGAGATCCGGCAGAGCAGACAGGTGCATCCTGACAAGATGCTGAAGGGAAGTCACCGAGGACTAATTAGTAAGAGCAGACCACGGTCTGGGAGGACACGTGACGTGTGTCTGCACTTTGATTGGCTGGAAACAGATCCAACCAAAGTCAAGCAGACCATGAACTAAGTCCCCTGGGAGAACAGAACCTCGGCTAGGGAAGGAGAACTTCCGGTTGGCTCCACGGTGGGGGACGACCCTGAGCCAATCGGAGTCAGGAACAAAACTGCTGAAAGTGAGTGTGGTGTTGGAAGGCGGCCTATGCGAGCCTCACAACGGAAAAAGCGAAGCACAACCCCAGTCCCTCCTCTGCCACAGAGGCAGGAGGAGAAGAACTGATCCCAGTGGAGACTGACGGGTACCTGTGAGTTCGAGGCCAGCCTAGTCTACACAGCAAGTTCCAGGACAGCCAGGCTACATAGTTAGGGCCCTGTTTTAAAACAGAAAACAAATCTACCAAGGTGTAATAACCCATCTCATGTGGCATGGACAGGAGGTTAGCGTTAACTGCCATAAGTCCTCTTTCTGATAACAGAATGTTTTTCATCCTTTATGGGGTTTTGTTGTTGTTGTTGTTGTTGTTTTGTTTTTTTGTTCTTTTGGTTTTTTGGTTGTTGTTTTTTTCTGAGACAGTGTTTCTCTGTGTAGCTCCGGCTGACCTGGAACTCACTCTGTAGACCAGGCTGTCCTTGAACTCAGAAATCCACCTGCCTCTGCCCCCCAAATGCTGGGATTACAGGCGTGTACCACCACCGCGCGGCTGTTTTTCATCCTTTAAAAGATTTATTTAGCTCGTGGTTCTGGAGAGTCAAGGGCACGATGCCAGGCTCTGGGGAGGACATGAAGTCTGGGGGTCCCCCACGGAGGGAGAGAGTGGGAGGAGGAGAGGGGGCATTGCCAGGCAGGAAGCTAGAGGGCAGTTGGGGACCAGACTGTCTCTTGCAACTAGGTAACCAAAGCTACCTTAACCCCTCCCCAGGGCAATGACCCCAGTGATCGCAGAACCTCCCCTTGACCTCATGTTTTAAAGGTCCCTGTACCCCAACATCACCAGCACCGAGGACAGAGCTGCCAACACCATAAGTGGGGGCAGGAGCAATCCACATCCGAGTCACACCTCAGGGTCTGTTAGGACCATGGAGAGTAATTGTCCCTGAGGGTGAGGCTGAGGTTAGGGAAAGGCTTGGTCACAAATCCTGTAGAGATCTTTTGACGATCTCAGGGAAACTGGTTGGAGAGCGGAGGGTTGGCTGGAGGGCAGAGGGGGATGGCACTGTCATTATGTCCAGAGTTGACCTGATCGTTATCTGTGGGAAAGCACTCGGGATGGGGAGAGTTGGAACCTTACGACGAGGCAGTCCCCGATGACCGGTAGCTCAGAGAGAATGCATGACCAGCTGGGCAAGGGGAGTGGCAAACTGTGACGTCTTCCAAGAGCTGGCTGTCCTCTCCGTGGACCTAACCCTCCCCTCAGGTGGGCTCAATGGCTGTGCGATCGTGTCCCCTGCTCTGAGTACATCGGAACGGCATGGTCGCCCACCCCAACTTTAGCTAGCAATATGAGCTCAAGAGCCATGAGCTCGGCCAGGGAAGTCAGCGCTTGGAGGACTGTGGCTAACGCGCGCGGAGTACTGGGGCTAACGCGCAGGCGTGCAGTCCAGCTCGAGGATGCTGGGTTCTGCTGCTGAGTCCCGGCTCTGTTCCCAGGAGACAGGACCAAACCCAGACTGGACTCTGTGGCCCACCCTGAACCTTTACAACTAGGTAGCCACTCTGTCTCCTTCGGTGCACAGGGAAGACCTTGCCACTGCTGGCAAACAAAGCCTTTGACTGAAGACGCCCTTTCCCAGAGCCAACATTTTTGGTTGGCTTCTACCAGTTTTACTTTCACCCGGGAAGTCGGCGAAGTCTTTCCCAGGACCAAACTTACAGGTCAGACCACAGCTTTGGTTCTATTTACCTTAATCAGCTTTGATGCTCTGAAAACCAAACCAAACCAAACCAAAACAAAACAAAACAAAACGCCCCGGTTTCTCCAGAAGGCAGTTTTGGTCCAACTCAGACCTCAGGGTTCCCCTGCTGCTGGCCTCTGGCAGCGCTGATGGCAGGAGTCTCAGTTAGCAGGCCTCCATTAGCTCTGAGATACTGACGTCAGAATCAACCGGAGCATGCTAAGAAGTGCAGTGTGAGGCTGGAGAGACGGCTCAGCTGTTGAGAGCACTGACTGCCCTTCCAGACGACCCAGGTTCAATTCCCAGCACCCACATGGCAGCTCACAATTTCCTGTAACTCCAAGATCTGACAACTCTCACACAAACATGCAGGCAAAACACGCGCACATAAAATAAAAAGAAATTGAATTTAAAAAAGAAGTGCAGAGTTCCTGTTTTCCCACCCCTGAAATCCTAATCTAGAAGATGCCAAGAGAGACTCCTAAGGTGTTCCTGCTTGGAGGCCTCAAATCTAGGCCACTCATCTGGCGACCGACACAAACTGCCTTGTGAGTTCACTGATCTCGTTGAGTGTTTCAATTTTTGCTCATGGTTAAAATCTTCTGGCCCATGTGGTTAGGGAGAGCTGGTGGGTCACTTGGACATCCTGTCTTTTTTTTTTTTTTCTTTGAAGATTTGCTTACTATTTTAATTTGGTATGCATGAGTATTTTACTTGCACACACATCTGTGCACCAGGATCCCCTGGATCTGGGAGTTACAGAGTGCGTGAACCACCGTAGGAGCTGGGAATCAGACCCAGGTCCTCTGTAAGAGCAACCAGAGCTCTAACCACTGAGCTGTCTCTCTCCAGCCTTGGACCGCCTGTCTTCATGTATCTTGCAGATCCACTGTGCTGTCCTGCCTAGTGTGCTCGACGCCACTGAAGGAAGTAGCCAAGCTGAGTCTGGGGCAGCTGTCTGTCATTCACTGGACGCCAGGGAATGTCCAAAGGGAGGTGTGTTCATGTAGGAGCAGAATTCCTACGAGCCCTCCTCTCCCTCTCCCGGGGCCCTACAAAAGTCCTTGGTTAGGGAGTTGCAATAATTGGATACTCTGTACCCATTTCCTTGAAGCCTGAGTTGAGGGATGATTTTGTGAAGCCCTTGTGAAAAGTACCACAGTTTGGGCCAAACCAGGCACAGGTGAGCTGGCGTGAAAACATTCACTAATGTGGCCCGCGGGGTGGTCACCACCCAGAACTCCTCTTGGTGCTCAGGCGTCCCTCATCTGTAAGCACCGACCCCGTGAAAAGGACACACGCAAACACTCTTAAGAGAATTTAGTGCGGCTGCCAGAGGAGTGGATGGTACGGGAGCTGAGAGTGAAGTGGGGTACCGGGGCAGCAGACTGCGCCCACAAAGTTCTACTGGGATTTGGGGACCAGAAAATGAGGGAACAAAGGTCCATGCCACTCGGGGTCAACACTGTAATAGACTGCCGCCGCCGAGCATGCAGACGTTTCCAGAAGCTTCCAGAAGTCCGCCAGGAATCATCTCTCATGGGTTTTTCTCAGAAGACAAGTTACCTAAAGTGAAACCCAGATGACCCAGGCCATTCACATCTGCTCGCCCACTTCTCCAGACTCCCGCTTTTCTAGCTCCTCCCCCTCCTCTGTTCCCCTCCCCTCCGCTCCTCTCCCATCGGTTCCCCATGCTTTCCTCCCTTTCCCCACAGACTCCCGGGGCTTCTGCACCTCTGGATACTGGGCTTGCGTGTGCCTGTGATAATGAGCACGGTGCCCAGGAGGCATCCCACGAAGCCGAGAGCCAGGCCCAGGCCACAGATCAGGGTCTCTACGGTGTCCGGTGGTGGGGTAAGCACCTGGGGCTCTGGGTAGGAAAGCAAGGGTCAGTGAACACAGGAAGGGATCTGGAGTAGCGCAGACACGGATGGATGGACGTGAACAGGCTGGGACAGCGTGCTCCCTACCCCAGTGCCGGAGGAGCGGTGCATCCAGGCCCCAGTGCTCCACCCTGCAGTCATACACGTCCTCCGCAGAGGGCACGAAGGTCAGGTAGTGGAACTTCCGGAACATGTGGTTAGGCTGGGTGTAGAAGCTGGTCTGTGTCACCCCCTCAGTGACCGGCTGGCTGTTGCGCAGCCAGGTGACACTGATCACAGGCGGGAAGATGTCATCCACGATGCAGATGAGGACATTGGGCTTTCCCAGCTCCACGCGAGACTTGGGGAGCACGGTCACCCTGGGAGGCACTAGGAGGAATGGGAACCTGAATCCCAAAGTCCCGTCCCTTTCAGCTGGGCCTTACTAGAGCTAAGGCTAAGGGGTGCTTCCTCTCATGTGGCTACCTGCGGTAGTGTTCTGGGACCCTCCTGGGGCAGGAGGGGAGGGGAGAAGGGTCGGGGCTCCTGTCCAGCACCTCCCCTGCCTAGTTAGGTGGGGTGGAGGGAGGGCTAGGTACCGCTGACGGCCGCGGTTCGGTTGGAGCGTTCCACCAAGATGGCCAGATGAGCTCTGATCATGGAGATACTCATCAGCCCCCTCTGAAATTCCGAGTGCGCGAAGTCTCCAAACTCAGGCAGACGCCACACGACCTCCTCGTTCTTCAGATCCGCAGAGAAAATTTGTTCCCCGTCAAATTCGTGTGTGAACTGTCCAGAAGCGTCGTAAGACTGGAAGAAGGCGGGGCCATAGGAGCCCACGTGGTCGGCTGTATTGGGTGAGGGAAGGACGGGAGCGGAGAGAAGCGCGTCTCAGCGTCTGGGTCTCAGCCTGGTCCCACCCTGGGCTGGGGGTGAGGACAGTCCTGTTAAGCCATAGCAGCCCCATGAAAAGTTCCAGAGACACGAAAGGGGTAGGGCAGAGGGGGCGTGGCCACTAAGTGCCGGGGTGGAGGCGTGGCCAACTGCGCGCATGGGTGGAGCTGGCAAAGCGGGCGGGGGCAGGGGCGGGGGCGGGGCGGGGTGGGGCGGGGAGAAGAGACTGCCCACCCGAGATGGTTTCCAGGCCTCATCATCTGTTGTAGCTGTGGTGGCAGCCACCCTGTCAGGTCTTGTGTGTAAGATGGTAAATTTGGGGTGACGAGAAAATGGTTAAGGGGAAGCGCTGAAAAGAGCTTTTGGGAAAGAAAGCAGAATGATTTAATATCTATGATCTAGAGACCGGGATGAGGGAAAGGGCCGCTTTACACAAGCCTGGCATGACGACACAACCCTACAAACCCAGCATTCGGAGGGTGGAGTCAGAAGGATCAGAGGTTTAAGACCAGCGTGGGCTACCTAGTTCAATGAAACTCTGTGTCATAAACACATGGAGGGAGAGGAAAGACCCCAAAATATTGTAAGATACACTGGACGTAAAGTCAAGAGTTCAAACCTGGCAGCGGCGGTGCACACCCTTAATCTTGGCTCTTAGGAGGCAGAGGCAGGCGGATCTCTGAGTTTGAGGCCAGCCTGGTCTACAGAGCGAGTTCCAGGACAGCCAGGGCTATACAGAGAAACCCTGTCTCGAAAAGCCATTGTTTACATCCCAACGTCCATGGGGGAGTGTTAGTAGGAGTGCTGCTTCCTGGATAACCGGGGCTACGTTTCCGCTGGCGCTTTCGCAGCTCTACACTTCTGAAGGAATGCGAGGGAAAGCCAAAGGAGGTCACATGTAAACACAGCGGCGGACACTGCAACAAAGCTGGACAAGAATGCACGTTGCAGCCAGGAAGTGGTACAGGGGCCAGGGTGCTCTGCAGAGAGGCGGGTGAGGGCATGGGTCTCAGAAAAGAGGAAGAGGTGAGGGGGACGCTGAATTAAAAGAAGCCCAGAGGAGACCGGCCTCAGCCCAGTGGTTAGGTCCACAGTGGATGTAACAGTCTGCAGGTAGAGGAAGTTGCCGTGTACCGGACACAGAGCGAGACCCTTTCCCCTGTGCTCTCATCTCCCACCCCCGTGTCCCCAGCACTTACCCTTGATGGCCCATACTCCCTGGGGACTCGGGAAGCTCGTTATGGTTAGGAGTACTGGGACCAGCTCCACAAAGAGGACCATTGCCGGGGTGGGTGGTTCTGTTTGGGAGCAAGGGAGCAAGATGGAGGTGAAAAGACAGAGTCCAGGTTAGGGGAGGACCCTTGCGGTGAGCAGCCAATCAGAGCAGCTCTCTGAGATGATGGGCTTGTCGCTGGGTAAGGAAGTAGAGAGTCGGGGTGAGAAGGTGGGGTCGCGGGTCGCGGGTCACTTCACTCTTCAAGAAGGAAGGAGCAGGGAAGCCGCAGGGTACCGGCACCACACGGCTGTGTCTGGTCCATGATAGAACCTGATTTTTCCTGTGGGTCCCTCTAGAAAATGTTGGGGTAAAATATAAAATAAAACGCACTAAGAAACTTTACAGGGAAATCATTGGATAAAATAAATCACAGAATAAAAACCTTTATATCTGTAAATCATTCTCAAAAACATTATTTTATTTTATCCTGTAAGGAAGAACGTGTAACGGCTGAAGATACTTTCCCCGAAGGAACGCTACAGGCAGTCTCTACGGCCCACGTGGGGTGAGCAGAGGGCACTAGAGATCTTCATTTGTCCCTTCTGGTTCCCAGACACCCTCTCCATGCTGGCCAGAGACTGAGCAGGGTCCGCATGCACCTAGCGTTTGCCTCTTGGTGACTCTGCCGACGGCTGGCACTGGAAGGACTCAGTCAATACAGTAACTAGAGAGATGGCCACGCCTTTAATGTCAGCCCTCTGGAGGCTGAGGCAGGTGAATCTCTCTGAGTTCGATGTCAGTCTGGTCTACACAGCAAGTTTCAGACCAGCCAGAGCTACATAGAGAAACTTTGTCTCAAAAAGAGAAAGAAAATTAAAAAATGGATAAGGTCTCTCCAGAGAAAGCTAACTTCCGTCGAACTTGTGGCAGCCTCTCCAAAGAGCTGGAATAAAGGATTTTCAAGCTTGACTGCGTCTTAGAAATCTCCTGGACCTTTGGCTCCAGAGAGTCGGAGTTTGTAATACAGACATGTTTCTGGTGCTGCGGAGGTGGCTGTGCGGGTAACGTGCTTGGCACACAAGCACAAGGAGGTGAGTTTGGATTCCCCATCACACCGAAAAAGCCAGGCATGGTGGCGCACGTCTGTAGACCCTCAGCCCTGGGAGGGCAGACAGGCAGGTCCGTGAGACTAGTCTAGCCAAATAGGTGAGCTCCAGGTTCAGCAACAGAGCTGCCTCAAAAGACGAGCCGCCTCAAAAGACGAGCCGCCTCAAAAGACGGTGGAGTAGGCTGGGAAAGGGCTCGGCAGGTAAACCCCACGCTGCTCGGTCAGGACCAGAGTTTGGGAAACAGCGCCCACAAGTGGCCGCTCACGGCGTCCTGGAACTGCAGCCCTAGGGGACACACATTCTCTGCAGATGTCTGCATGAATGAGGGGACCTCCTCACAGACCTGATCCGGCCCTGGACCAAGTCTCTCTTCCAGAGAGGCTGCAGCTGGAGTCCCAGGTCAGGACAAGATATGGGTAAGTCTTAGAGGAACCAGGGCAGCCTCGGTGGCTTCTCTGCTTATTAATGGCTGAGTGGAGCTGAGTGATTGTGAGGTGGGGTCACCCCAGCCGCTCATCAGGAGAGGCTGCCCAAGTGCGGCAGGCGCTGCGTTTTTATTTCTAAATATGTGAAGACTTTTGAGCCAGGAGTCGCAGCTCACACTCATAATCTCAGCACCGAAGAGGCCGAGGAAGATCGCACAAATATAAAACTAGATTCTGTCTCAAAAAAATCAATATGGACTGGAGAGGTGGCCCAGGGGTTAAAAGCACTGGCTGCTCTTCCAGAGGTCCCTGGTTGGATTCCCTGCACCTACATGTTGCCCTACACCTCTAACCCCAGTTCCCTGAGATCCAGCGGTACACAGGCACGCCGCAGGCAAAACGCCACGCACAATAAATCAATGCATCCTTTAAAAAAATAAAACAAGATGAAATAAAAGTAAAAATGTGAGTCTCCTGGCCACTGCCCCTCAAAGTGAACCGCATACTCAATACATCTGTTTTCTGCCTGAAAGATGGAAATTTTGTTCTGCTCTGGGTTTTTGTTATTTGTTCGTTTTTATTTTTCACATTTATCTATTTTGAGACAGGGTTTCTCTGTGTAGCTCTGGCTGCCTGGAACTCACTCTGTACACCAGGCTGGCCTTAAACTCACAGAGACCCACCTGCCTCTGCCTCCCGAGTGCTGGGACAAAGGAACGTGCCACCAGCGCTCTCCTCCTCCTCCTCCATCCCTCCTTCTCTTTCTCCTCTTTCCCCTTCCTCTTCTTTTTATTTTCCCCTTCCCTTCTCCCTCCTGCTCTGGCCCTGCTCACTCCCACCCCCGCTTGCTCCGGGCCCCCTTCCTCTTCTTTTTAAAAATTTACTTTGGACTGGAGAGGTGGCTCAGCGATTAAGAGCACTGACTGCCCTTCAGAAGGTCCCGAGTTAAAATCCCAGCAACCACATGGTTGCTTACAACCATCTGTAATGAGACCTGACTCCCTCTTCTGGAGTGTCTGAAGACAGCTACAGTGTACTTACATATAACAATAAATACATCTTTAAAAGATTATTTTTTGTGCATTGACATTTTCCCTGCATACTTGTCTGTGTGAGGGCGTCAGATCCACTTGAACTGGAGTTGCAGCCGGTTGTGAGCTGCCGTGTGGGTGCGGGAGCTGAGCCAGGTTCTGTGGAAGAGCAGCTAGTGCTCCTCTTCAGCCCGCGTCCTCCTCCTAACACGGTGATATGTTTTACTGTCACTCACCTTTGACCCCTGCCACTTAGGTGGGTGGACCACTGAGTTTGGAATTACTAGTTTGGATGAACCAAGCTTTTCCCGTTCTCACATGAGCTCAGGGTCATTACGGGGCCCAGACATAAATTCGAGGATGGATTCACAGTGTGGGACTCATCAGCAAGATAAAATAAAAATCACATTTTTTGAATGTGAAATGAAATCATATTTCCAAATGGAAGGAAGTGAAGACTGTAGAGTCGTTCTGCCACCCGTAGACTGAAGTGACTTCCTTAGAAGTAAGGTTCTTCTAAGACTTTTTAGTTTTCTTTCTTTTTTCTTTTCTTTTCTTTTCTTTTTTTTTCTTTCTTTTGGTTTTTTTGAGACAGGGTTTATCTGTGTAGCCCTGGCTGTCCTGGAACTCATTGTGTAGACCAGGCTGGCCTCGAACTCAGAAATCCGCCTGCCTCTGCCTCCCAAGTGCTGGGATTACAGGTGTGCACCACCGCTGCCTGGCAATTTCTTTTTTTCTTTTTTTTCTTTTTTTTAAGATTTATTTATTTATTATATGTGAGTACACTGTAGCTGTCTTCAGATTCACCAGAAGAGGGCATCAGATCATTGTGGATGGTTGTGAGCCACCATGTGGTTGCTAGGATTTGAACTCAGGACCTTCAGAAGAGTAGTCATTGCTTTTACCCGCTGAGCCATCTCTCCAGCCCCCTTTCTTAGATTTCATAATTGTCCACAGCACTTTGATCTCAGGCATAATGGAGGAGAACATTAGGGTCTGCAGGGAGTGAGGATTTTCCTCGTTTCCATTTCCAGTTGTAAATAAAAATGGTGGTGCACGCCTTTAATTTCAGCACTCAGGAGACAGAGGCAGTGGCTCTCTGTGAGTTTGAGGCCAGCCTGGTCTACAGAGCAAGTTCCAGGACAGCCAGGGCTACACAGAGAAACCCTGTCTTTAAAAAAAAAAAAAAAAAAACCCATGAGATGCCCTCTTAGTTTTACCTAATGTATTAGAAGAAGTGAGGGTTCAGCAAAGGATGCTTTATTACAACCAAACCAGAGGAAGGGTCCGACTCTCTTCCCTTAGGAACTCTAACCACTGTGGCCCTCAGAGCCATCCAAACGATATCTTCATCCAAGTAAAGTCTACCATTGTTCTCTCTCCGGGGCCAAACCCAAATTCTCAAACCCTCCCCCCAAGTGAGGTCAGAGCCCTCTGAATTACTTCCATGGTGCCACTTGAAGCCACACTGCCGTGAGAGATTAATCATACATGACCTGGTCCCAGACATCCAGCAAGACTCAGTCTCCCAGCTCAGAAACAGGAAAAACAGTCCTTGGGCGTTCTCTGGAAGCAGTGTTCATGGGGAGCCCAGAGCTGTGGGGCCCAGGGCAGGGTGTCCCACTTGATACCACGAATTTGCTGGTAACAGTAGTAAGGGCTGAGCAATTTAAGTCCATCAAAGAGGCAGAGCCCTCTGTGAGTTCAAGGCCAGCCAGGTCACAGAGCTCCAGGACAGCCAGGGCTACGTAGCAACGGAACAAGTTCAGGGCATCTTTCCTAGGCTGTGTTCTCTTCAGAAATATCATCACCTGCAGCAAGACACACAGAGTCACCATCAACCTTGGGGGTTCAGGATGGAGTCTAAGATCCACCCTGCTGCCCCCTTTCCTTTATATACGGCTCCCCACCCCCAGTTTCTCAGCCCGTGAAGCTTCCCCGTAGCCCTGCTGGAGTTGTATGTGATGCGCGCTCTCTGCCATGGTGGCAGCGATTGTAACACAGGCACACTAGGTTGTAGTTACAGTGTCACAGAGCAATCACCATTGTGGCTGCCACTTGGCCTTCCGTAGGCGAGGAACTAAACATGCCGGTCCTGGAGTGATAAATACTATTCCCAGCAAGGCAACAGACATTTATGGAGGAATTACTAAATATCAAGATACGTGCTAACCTCTACAGATGAAAACCACTGAGAAGTGGCTTCTAACCAGGTTTGGAGGTGCATGGCTTTGATACCAGTGTTTGAGAAGCAGAAACAGAGGCAGGTGGATTTCTGTGAGTTCAAGGCCTGCTTATAGAATTCCAGAACAGGAAGGACAGACAGACAGACAGACAGACAGGCTTCTCATTATAAGGCTACAAGCTAGGAGAAGTCCCAGACTCCTCCCTTTACACTCCATAGAAAACCCTGAGTTTGGCCAAGCAGTGGTGGCGCACGCCTTTAATCCCAGCACTTAGGAGGCAGAGGCTGGTGGATTTCTGAGTTTGAGGCCAGCCTGGTTTACAGAGTGAGTTCCAGGACAGCCAGGACTATACAGAGAAACCCTATCTCCAAACAAACAAACAAAAAACAAAAACAGAAACAGAAAAAAGAAACGAAAGAAAACCTGAGTTTGCACGCAGGAGGCAGCAGGTTTTGGTAGGGGAGTGAGGGGTGGTGAGCTGGGGGAGGGGTTGGTGAGTTGGGGGCGTTGGAGGACTCTGGCTGGTGACAGGGAGCAGGAATGCTGAGGTATCAGTGGGCAGCATTGGGCTTTGCTCTTGTCTCCCGCCCATGATGCCCTATGAGAAACCTACTGTGGTTTGAATAGGAAAGGTCCCCACTGACTCCTGTATTTGAATGTCTGACCCCGGGATGAATCACTGTTAGGAAGTGTGGTCTTGTCGGAGTAGGAGTGGCCTTGTCGGAGTGGGTGTGGCCTTGTCGGAGTAGGAGTGGCCTTGTCGGAGTGGGTGTGGCCTTGTCGGAGTGGGTGTGGCCTTGTTGGAGGAAGTGTGCCACTGTAGGGCTGAGCTTTGGGGTCTCCTGAGTTCTAGCTCTGTCCAGTGTGCATTTCCTGTCCCCTCCAGGCTGTCCACATAAGGCAGTCTCCTGCTGGCTGTCTTCAGATCAAGATGTAGAACTCTCAACCGGGCGTGGTGGCACACGCCTGTAATCCCTGCACTTGGGAGGCAGAGGCAGGCGTATTTCTGAGTTCGAGGCCAGCCTGGTCTACAGAGTGAGTTCCAGGACAGCCAGGACTACACAGAAAAACCCTGTCTCGAAGAAAAAAAAAAAAGATGTAGAACTCTCAGCTCCTCCAGCCCCACATCTGCCTGCACACTGCCATGTTTCCCTCCATGTGGATAACGTAAGCCAGCCCCAATGAAATGTTTGCCTTTGTAAGAGTTGCCTTGGTCATGGCGTCTCTTCACAGCAATGACACCTGTCTTCCCTGGAACCTCGGGGACAGAATCAGCAGCACATAAAGCATCCCGGTTTGTCAGGAAAACATCCAGAGAGAGACGAAGCCCTGCTGGGTGATGACAGCAACAAGATGGTGGAGGAAACCCCAGCGCTCTGCTTCCCACGGAAGCACTAAGGCCAAAACAAAAACAAAAACAAAACCGGGCAAAGGATGCAAGCCAGAAACTACCAGAACAAGAACAACGGAGCTTCAAAACGGCTACGGGCGAAGATGGTCACAACTAGAAGAGACTAAAGAAAGGCAAACAGCGGCAGCCTGCTCCTTTCCACACATGAAAGGAGGCAAGGTGGGGTGTGGCTGTAGACGCGGCAGGAGACTTCAGGCCTGGGCACTGGGATCCACACAGCGGTGAGGATGGGCCGGCAGCACACAGTCAAGGAAGAAGCCACGTGCCCGGGTCCCTGCGACTGTGTCCCAGAATCCATGTGAGAAGGGTAAAAGACAACCAGACCCGCACCAGGTACCCCAGAGGGTGTAGAGACAGGTGGACGGTTGGAGCAGAACCATAGTGAAGCGACAGGCCAGAGGTTGGGAATCAGGCGTGTGATGCAACGCCAACCGAGCTCCCTGAAGCTGCAGGTGTGGTGAATCTTCCTTATGTGCAGAAGGTAACTATGTGTAAAGAAAAACTCTCTAAATCCACTAGCGTGGTTACGTATGGTGTGTGGGGAGAGGTTAGACCTGGGAGTTAGGGAACAAAGGAACAAATGAACCCAGCGTCAGAACAGGGATGTCCCAACAGTCCGTAGAGCCTCTGTGGAGTGGTGACGTAAGTCTCTCCCCATCCTCCGCCCCGCCCCCGGTCCAGAGTGAACAATGATGTCAGTCAGTATGAGAGAGACACGGATCATCATGGAGAGATCACTGTCCAGTGGGAGGAGAAGTCAAAATCACCAGTATTTGAAATACGTTTCGATAAATAGAAGCCCAGAAGAGAGTTTTTATGCGAGCTTTGCCAGCAGTGGGTCGGAGCAGAGATGGGAACCTGCGGGTCATCCCCGGCACACCATCCAGGACGCATGCGCAGGACAGACTGGGTCCAAGCATGGTTGAGCTTGGTTTCTTCCACAGGAAGCTGTTTCGATCCGGACAGTCTAGCTGTGTGGCCTTGGGGAAGGCGTTTAATCCTCTTGTGCACATAGATGCTGTGAGCATCTCTCATGTGTCAAAACCAGTGACTTCAGTACTGTCTCGCAGACTGTAGGTGAGGGTTCCAAGGGGCCGTAAGCGCAGGTGCTCAGGGCAGTGCGTGAGCCTTAGGTTCTCAGTGTGGTCTCTACAAAGCTCAGCCCTGCTCACCTCCTTTCTGCACAACAGGTGGAGACGCCTCCCTCTTTCCTCTGACTGCACCCTAACATCCCTACCTGCACAGTGACTCACAGGGGTTCCTGGGTCCGGGGGTTATGGCTGCCGCGCGGAGCCCTTAGGGTGAGCACACTGCCAGCCATGATGCCCAGCAGGCCTACCACCAGGCCCAGGGCACAGACCGCGGTCTCCACTGCCTCGGACACCTGGACTGGCTCCTGCACTTCTGAGGGAAATGAATAGATGCAGTTAGTACAGTGGGATGCTGGGATACCGGGTCCTGGGAGCAGGGGTGTGCGGGGCGTGCGGGGAGGGGGCGCTGCTTACCCCAGTGACCAAGACTCGGCTGGCCCTGGCCCCAGTGCTCCACCCTGCAGTCGTACACATCCTGCGCCGTGGGGATGAAGGTCAGGTAGTGGAACTTGTGAAATCTGAGTTCTGTGCTGGGCAGAAAGACGGTCTCGGAAGTTCCTTCAGCGACCAGCTGCCCGTTGCGCAGCCACGTGACATTGAGCACTGGGGGGAAGACGCTGTCGATGTGGCAGATGAGGACGTTGGGCTGGCCCAGCTCTACCGGGTTCTTGGGGAACACGGTCACCTCGGGGGGCTCTGGGAAGAGACAGAACCCGGTCAGTTCTGAGTAAGTCACAGAGATCCCGGAACCCGGGGTGTTTTCTGTCTCACACTCAGAATTCTCGACGCCTCTGGGTCGAGAGAGAGAGAGAGAGAGAGAGAGAGAGAGAGAGAGAGAGAGAGAGAGAGAGCTGGAAGACTCCTACTGAGCAGCCCATCTCAGGGTGAGGAGGGGAGACACCGCCCCCGACTGTGCAGCAGAGAGCCCAGGGCCACGCCCAGGAGGGTCCCTCAGCAGAGGGCATCTGTCTCCCATTCGGAGTGTGGGCCAGGGGTCCTTCCATCCCTCCCCACCGGTGGCAGAGGACGGGAAGAACCCACCACTGGGGGCCTGGCTGACGTTGTGTCTCTGGATCAAGGCTCTCAGGTTTTTCTTCAGGCTGGCGATGTAGGGCAGCGCCTC
This sequence comes from Apodemus agrarius, assembly GCA_964023405.1. Taxonomy (NCBI): domain Eukaryota; kingdom Metazoa; phylum Chordata; class Mammalia; order Rodentia; family Muridae; genus Apodemus; species Apodemus agrarius. Next base: position 4,727,607 of record OZ030025.1, read on the forward strand.
CTGGGCGTCAAATCCATACACGGCGCTGAACTCCGGCAGGTCCCAGACCGTCTCCTCCCTGTCAAGATCCACGTAGAACTGCTCGTCGCCATCAAACGCGTACATGCACTCGCCGGACGGATGTTGCATCTGTACGAATATGTCATATATTGCTACGTGCTCCGCTGTACAAGCAAGATAAAGGAAAATGAGACCAATGTAAGAACTAGTGTGTAAGTGGTGAGGCAGGGGAATGGCTGGATTGGTTAATAAAGTCAGAAGAGGCCAAAAGAGGGGAGGGGAATGGGGGAGAAGGAGAAGCAGCAGACAGCAGGCAGTGTGGGGTGTTGGGGAGAGGGCAGAAGATAGAATCTTCAGTCCAGCTGCCCCTGCCCACTCCCAGGTGGAACCCCGTGACTCTGCTTGGATCTGGGGGTGACAGGAGCCTCTGCTGAGCATTTGCTGAGCGCCAGGTCTGTTAATAGGCTACATAGTTGGTGCATGTTAATATCACAGTAACCCGAGATGCAACCAAGGGAACAGAGAAGGTCGGTGACCTGCCTCTGGCCACACAGCACCGCGCAGCTAAGGAGAGACTTTCTCCTCCCCACAGCTCCAGGTTTAGGACTGCAGGGGTGAAATTAGGGTTAAACTCACAGAGGCGAAGGGGCAGGCATGCTAGTGTCCTTATTACAGGAAAGGTGGGAAGCTCACTGCGTTGTAGTGATACGGGCGCTGAGTTTCTGGCTTAGTTCATAAACTTGCACCTGCAGCGTGTGCTGATTCTGTGACTCTGTATTTTTTTAATCTTGAGCATATTAAATCTAACAGGATGGGTTTTGACAACGGTTTCAAACTTTTTTTAAAATTTAAGTTGATTTTAAAAAATGTTTTAAAAGTCTTTTAAAATGTTTGCTGTTGCTGGGCTGTGGTGGCGCACGCCTTTAATCCCAGCACTTGGGAGGCAGAGGCAGAGGCAGATCTCTGAGTTCGAGGCCAGCCTGGTCTACAGAGTGAGTTCCAGGACAGCCAGGGCTACACAGAGAGACACTGTCTCAAAAAACAAAACAAAACAAAACAAAAGTTTGCTGTTGTTTTAAATGGAATTAATGGAATTATAGAAGTTGTTGAGTGTGAAGTCCCTGTGTGGTTTGATTTCCTTTTGTTCCTTAGTCTATATTAGTTGGTAAGAAATAGCAAATATAATACAAGCTATCGTTAGTAATAACGTTATGATCGGCGTGAGCGTTCTGGACTTGGAATGGCGAGGGGAACCACAGCCCACCCCTGTGGATTCCGGGCCCCAGCAGGTAGGGGTGTCTGCGCTTGGGCCAAACCGCATGGGAATGTTCTAGAAGAAAGATTTTAGGTTCCTTGTGAGCTCAGAAAAATCTTCATGAAACACAGTGAACATAACACAAAACAAGCACCGAACACCCCTCCCCAGTCTCTGCCTCACTCCTCCCTGATTTCGCCCTGATTCCCCTCAGGGGCAGACTGTAAGCCAGTCAGTCAAATAACCCTTTCTTCCCTACGCTGCTTTTGGCCATTGTGTTTACCACACAACAGACCCAGGTGGCACCCCAGGGAGCGCGTGTAAAGTGAGGACTGAAAAGACCCGAGGCTGTAGGGAGGGGAGGTGGTGGCTGTGAGGGGAGGTGTTGGCTGTAGTGGGGGAGGTGATGGCTGTGAGGGAGGTGATGACTGTAAGGGGAGGTGATGGCTGTAGGGAGGTGATGGCTGTAGGGAGGGAGGTGATGGCTGTAGGGAGGGAGGTGATGGCTGTAGGGAGGGAGGTGATGGCTGTGAGGGGAGGTGGTGGCTGTAGGGAGGGAGGTGATGGCTGTAGGGAGGGAGGCGATGGCTGTGAGGGAGGTGATGACTGTGAGGGAAGTGATGGCTGTGAGGGAGGTGATGGCTGTGAGGGAGGCGATGGCTGTGAGGGGAGGTGATGGCTGTGAGGGGAAGTGATGGCTGTGAGGGAGGTGATGGCTGTAGTGAGGGAGGTGATGGCTGTGAGGGGAGGTGATGGCTGTAGGGAGGGAGGTGATGGCTGTGAGGGGAGGTGGTGGCTGTGAGGGGAGGTGATGGCTGTGAGGGGAGGTGATGGCTGTAGGGAGGGAGGTGATGGCTGTGAGGGGAGGTGATGGCTGTGAGGGGAGGTGGTGGCTGTGAGGGGAGGTGATGGCTGTAGGGAGGGGAGGTGATGGCTGTGAGGGGAGGTGATAGCTGTGAGGGAGGTGATGGCTGTAGGGAGGGAGGTGATGGCTGTAGGGAGGGAGGTGATGGCTGTGAGGGAGGTGATGGCTGTAGGGAGGGAGGTGATGGCTGTGAGGGAGGTGATGGCTGTGAGGGAGGGAGGTGATGGCTGTAGGGAGGGAGGTGATGGCTGTGAGGGAGGTGATGGCTGTGAGGGAGGGAGGTGATGGCTGTAGGGAGGGAGGTGATGGCTGTAGGGAGGGAGGTGATGGCTGTGAGGGAGGTGATGGCTGTGAGGGGAGGTGGTGGCTGTGAGGGAGGTGATGGCTGTGAGGGGAGGTGGTGGCTGTAGGGAGGGGAGGTGATGGCTGTAGTGAGGGAGGTGATGGCTGTAGGGAGGGAGGTGATGGCTGTGAGGGAGGTGGTGGCTGTGAGGGGAGGTGATGGCTGTAGTGAGGGAGGCGATGGCTGTAGGGAGGGAGGTGGTGGCTGTAGGGAGGGAGGTGGTGGCTGTAGGGAGGGGAGGTGATGGCTGTAGTGAGGGAGGCGATGGCTGTAGGGAGGGAGGTGATGGCTGTAGGGAGGGGAGGTGATGGCTGTAGTGAGGGAGGCGTTGGCTGTAGGGAGGTGATGGCTGTAGGGAGGGAGGTGATGGCTGTGAGGGGAGGTGATGGCTGTGAGGGGAGGTGATGGCTGTAGTGAGGGAGGTGATGGCTGTGAGGGGAGGTGGTGGCTGTAGGGAGGGAGGTGATGGCTGTGAGGGGAGGTGATAGCTGTAGTGAGGGAGGTGATGGCTGTGAGGGGAGGTGATGGCTGTAGTGAGGGAGGTGATGGCTGTGAGGGGAGGTGGTGGCTGTAGGGAGGGAGGTGATGGCTGTGAGGGGAGGTGATGGCTGTAGTGAGGGAGGTGATGGCTGTGAGGGGAGGTGGTGGCTGTAGGGAGGGGAGGTGATGGCTAAGCTCTCCATTCAAAGGAAAGTGGAAAGAGTGCAGGGAAACGGGGTGGGGATAGGAAAGGATGCGGGGAAATGGGGTGGGGATAGCGGGTTAAAAGTGGATCCTTTTTAAGGTCTAATAATGGGAAAAGTGAGTTGAATTCAAGTAGTCTAGACTTGTTGGTAGAGGCCCGAAATCCCAGTACAGTCAGCAGCCTGAGGCAGGAGGACTGAGATTCAAGGGCAGCCTGAGACAGACCCCATCTCACACGCTCCAAACCAAAAGGCACCCACGGGTGTGGTCTCAGTTACGGGCATTGTAAGAGAGCTAGCTGCACAAAGCTCTCTCTCTCTCTCTCTCTCTCTCTCTCTCTCTCTCTCTCTCTCTCTCTCTCTCCCTTACACACACACACACACACACACACACACACACACACCCCAAGTGATGAGTTATTTTTCGTATTTACACGAACATGTATTATTAAGATATTTACTACAAGGGCAAGATTTAAAACAATGCAAGTGACCATCAACAGGGTTTAGGCACCTCTACTTCTCCCTGGCTTCATCTCCTTCACACTTCTATGTACTCTGGATTCCTGCCTTAAATTAAACTCTATGTGGGCTGTGCTCATTAGGTTTTGTTTTTTATTTGTTTGTTTTGGGGTTATTTATTTATTAATTTTGAGACAGGGTTTCTCTGTAATAGCCCAGGATTTCCTGCAACTCACTCTGTAAACCAGGCTGGCCTCTGCCAGGCGGTGGTGGCGCACACCTGTAATCCCAGCACTCTGGGAGGCAGAGGCAGGCAGATTTCTCAGTTCAAGGCCAGCCTGGTCTACAGAGTGAGTTCCAGGGCAGCCAGGGCTATACAGAGAAACCCTGTCTCAAAAAAAAAAAAAAAAAAAAAAAAAAAAAAAACAGGCTGGCCTCAAACTCACAGAGATCCTCTGCCTCCCAAGTGCTGGGATTACAGGCATGTGCCACCACCGCCCGGCTATGTTGGTTGGTGTTAATCGGCAACTTGACATAACCTAACACAACCGGGAAGAGAACCTTAGTGAGGAATGATCTAGATGCCAACACTCGGGAGGCAGAGGCAGGCAGATCTCTTATGAGTTTGAGACCAGCCTGGTCTGCATCAAGAGTTTCAGGCAAGACAGGGCCACACAGGGAGACCCTCTTTTGGAAAAAGAGAAACAGTGAAATAATCAAGTAGCAAGGTGTTGTTGGTGGCAGGGGAGCAAGGTGTTGGTGGGGGCAGGGGCAGGGTGCCAAGAGGCCATTAGTAAAGAAGAAGCCTCAGCTGCACTGCACCCTGGGGTTCTGGCGATACAAGGACCATGTGACCCCTGCCGAGGAGAACCCCAGATGCAGAGTGGAGCTGCCCTGTGGGCATGCGTGTGGGCTGTGGATGGCAGAGCTGGGAGCTGGGGCTACTCAAGCCCTTTGGGGCCCAGAAGATTATGAGATAGTCCGAAATGCCAGACACATCGCTACAGGATTTGGGTTTACACTGCTGGATTTTGGTTTTGCTTTAGAGTGATTACTTTTAGGCTCCAGTTTTCCCTTTGGGGAATAAATATGTTTAGTATGTAACTTTATTTATTTATTTATTTATTTATTTATTTAGGTTTTTTTGAGACAGGGTTTCTCTGTGTAGCCCTGGCTGTCCTGTAACTCACTCTGTAGACCAGGCTGGCCTTGAACTCAGAAATCTGCCTGCCTCTGCCTCCCAAGTGTTGGGATTAAAGGCGTGCACCACCACCGCCGCCTGGCTATTTTTTTTTTTTTATATTTTATATTTTATAGCACCTACCAATTAAGAGAGTTTAAACTTTCGAAGTATTGGGATTTTTAAAGACCTTGGGCTGAATTTTGTATTAACATAGACTTTTAGGACAAGGGTGGAAGGCTAGGCATTCGAGGGATGTGTTCGTATGTCAAGTTGACAAGGCATGGGTTATACTGGTTAATCTCACCCATCAAGTTGACACAATCTAGGCTCACCCAGGACAAGGTGGGATTGAGGATTGTCTAGGTTAGTTAGCCTCTGTGAATGCCTATGGGGGATGGACTTGGCTGTTAACCTATGTAGGAAGATCCAGTCCACTGCGGGCGGTGCCATTCCCTAGGCATGCTGAAAGCACCCAGGCAGGAAAGCTCATACCTTTAATCCCAGCACTCAGGGAGCAGAGGCAGGCAGGTCCTCTATCAGTCCGAGGCCAGTCTGGACTCCATAGAGAGTTCTAGGCCAGCAGGAACTACACAATAAGATCCCGTCTCAAAAACAAACAAACAAACAAACAACAAACAAAAACAATCACCACCGCCACCCAAAAAGAGAGAGAAGAAACTGACTGAGAGCAAACAACCAAGGATGTGTTTATTCTTTGGTTCTTGTTTGTCTGTGTGTCTGTTTTGTTTTGAGGCAGGTTCTTACCATATAGCCCTGGCTTCCCTAGACTCACTATGTAGACCAGGCTAGCCTTGAATTCACAGAGATCTTCCTGGTTCTTCCTCCTGAGTGTTTATTCTTTGTTCTTGTTTGAGGATGTGATGTAGCTGACCCACTGAGTTCCTGCCTTGACTTATTTGAACTGAGGGACTTATAGCTTACACCTGTGCACCAAATACTGTTCCCCCACCACCACCAAATTGCTTTTCTTTTCTTTTTTAAAAAAAATATGTATTTATTGTTATATATAAGTACAGTATAGTGTCTTCAGACACTCCAGAAGGAGTCAGATCTCATTACAGATGGTTGTGAGCCACCATGTGGTTGCTGGGATTTGAACTCAGGACCTTAAGAAGAGCAGTCAATGCTCTTAACCGCGGAGCCATCTCTCCAGCCCCCTAAGTTGCTTTTCATTAGGGTATTTTCACAGCAACAGAGAAACTAGAGCCAGGTGATTTGTTATAAAGCCTTGTTTTGTTGGTTTGTTTAACTGTGCATTTGTGTCAGAGGCCTGTCTCAAACTCCCAAACCTCGAGCCTCAGACTCGCACTCTCCAGGATTACAGGTGTGCAGCAGCACACCCGGCCTGTGCTGTGAGTTCTAGTCCTTCCCATTTCTGCATCTTTGGATGACATCATCATGGGCTTGGTGCTTCCTCATATCAGCAGGAGGAGACAGAGCACCATCACTGGTTATAATCTCTAGCGCGGTCTTTGCGGTCATCCAAAGTCCACACCAGTCCATGTAGTAAGAGCCGACCGGCTCACTGGGGATCTGACTCACAATAACAAAATCGTGACGCTCTGAGGGAAGAAGGCATGAACCTCGCACAGTGATCCTAGGAAGGTCATAAGATCCCGGGAGGCAGGATCTGATGCTCTGCCAGGTTCCAAACAGCTCCGTAGAGTCTCTTAAAGGCAGGCACATAAAGCAGGGGTGGGGTCCTGGTGGGGTTCGGCTGTAAAGTCTTTGTGTGCAGAGTTAGTCTGTGGTCAGTTGTGGGTGGATTTGAACCTTGATCCCCGACTAAGCGAACCACTTTGGAACATGTTTTAATCATTTTAGCTTCAGTGTTTTTCTCTCTCTATTTTTACGGATGGTTCCTGTGATGTGTAAATGGCGGCTGAGGCTGCTATGTTTTCTAAGTTTCTTTTATTTTTATTTTATGTTGAGTGTTTGCCTACATAAACGTAAGTGCAGCACAGGTGTGCAGCGCCCACAGAGGCCAGAAGAGAAAATCTGATCCCCTGGGGCTGGAGTGACAGATCCTGAGCCGCCATGTGGTTGGTGGGAATTGAACCTGGGTCCTCTGGAAGAGCAGGCAGCACGCTTAACCACTGAGCCATCTCTCCAGCCCGGCTGCTCTTGTTTTTAATGCTTATTAGAGCAAGATGAAACCAAGTGAACACATAAGGGAACGGGGAGAGGAGGTGGACTGGATCCTGCGAAACCTCTCATGCTAAAGGAAGCGCGTGGCTGTCTATCCCCACCATGTGACCCTCCCATCCTCCTGACCTTTGATGGCCCCAGAACCCGGGAGACTCAGCAGGAAAGCCAGGAAGGAGGCTGTCAGGGCCTCGGCTTTAGTCTCGAACATTCTCTCTTCAGGGCACAGGTTGGGGAATCTACGGCTGATGACCGTAATCACGGGACAATGATGAGGAACTGAGGCAGAGCGGGGACACCTGAAACTCCAGAAACCTGGTTCTGTAGCCTGACTGCATAGACCAGGGGAAACAGGCGAGGCTGGGTCAGCCAATCAGAGAAGCCCGGCGGCTGATCTGGCTGTTGCTGGGTAAAGGGGGCTAAAGAAGAGGAAGCATTTTCAGAAGCTGCTGCGGCCAGGAAACTCCAGCCAAAGAGACTTCAGAAGGTAAGGCCCACGCCTTCCTGATATCAAGGTCCGCACAGAGACTTCAGAAGGTAAGGCCCATGCCTTCCTGATATCAAGGTCCGCACTGACTTTCTTGGATAGAACTCATAGCCCGAGTTCCCAACATCACTGCCACCTCAACGTCAGATTATCTATGCTGTTGGGGTTTTTTTTGGTTTGTTTTTGTTTTTCAAGACGGGGTTTCTCTGTATAGCCCTGGCTGTCCTGAAACTCACTCTGTAGACCAGGTTGGCCTCGAACTCAGAAATCGGCCTGCCTCTGCCTACTAAGTGCTGGGATTAAAGGCGTGCGCACCACTGCCTGGCCTATATCTACGATGTTTTGTCCACTGTTTGTTTGGTTTTGTTTTTGTTTTGTTTAACATTTATTTTATTTATATGAGTACACCGTTACTCTCTTCAGACACACCAGAAGAGGGCATCAGATCTCATTACAGATGGTTGAGAGCCACCATATGGTTGCTGGGAATTGAACTCAGGCCCTGGAAAAAGAGTCAGTGCTCTTGACGGCAAGGCCCTTGTCTGCTGTTTTTTTGTTTTTGTTTTTGTTTTTCGAGACAGGGTTTCTCTGTGTAGCCCTGGCTGTCCTGGAACTCACTCTGTAGACCAGGCTGGTCTTGAACTCAGAAATCCACCTGCCTCTGCCTCTCAAGTGCTGGGATTACAGGTGTGCGCCGCCACGCCAGGCTCTTTTTAATACTTTTTTATTTTATGTGCATGAGTGGTTTGCCTGAATGTTGTATGTGTACCACATGCATGCCTGGTGTCCACAGAGGTCAGAGGAGGGTGCCAGATCCCCTGGAACTGGAGTTACTGACACTGGCGAGCCACTGTTTGGGTGCTGGGAACCGACCCCAGCGTTCTCAGGAGAGCAGCAAGCGTTCTTCACCACTGAGCCATCTCTCCAGTCCCTCCACCTTACTTTTGAGCAGGTTCCTCATGGAACTGGTGTCCAGCAAGATCTGCCCGTCTTGGCCTCCCCGATACCGGGATTCCATGTGCGGCAGGGATCCAGGCTCAGGCCGTTATACTTTTGTGGTAAGCACTTTACTGACTTGGCCATCTCCCTAGACCCCTGTGTGATTTGGCTCTGTCTCCTCATGTGTGATATCAACCTTATGGTAGCAGTGCGGGACGCCCAGTCAGTGTTTCCTCTGTTGGCATTTGATGGGAGTGGACCAGCCCGGTCCCTATTGGATGATGCCGGTGGTCCTGTTTCCCATGAGCCCCTCCCCCCTTCTATCCAGCCTCTGCAGTCATCTCACCTGAACCACCCGCTAGGTTGTCAATCCCTCTTCATCATCTGCCCAGTGACTGATGACTCATAGGAAGCTCAAGCCTCATTGGTTCATTCCTCAGACTCTGCCCAATGAGATCATAGCAGACAACTTCAGTCATAGGCTCTGCTGTTCATCCAGGAGCTCAACTTAAGGAGTCCCCCACTGTCCTGGCCACTGCTTTCCTCACTTCACCCGCCCTTCCAGCTCCATGATGGTCCCATGGGTCTCTCTGGTCCCCTGGACAGCAGCTCTGATGGTATTGCTGAGCACAGAGACCCAGGGTGGGGCCCCTCCAGGTAAGAGCTAACACGCGGTGACTGGGCAGGGCCTGGCTCAGGACTTTCCTCTTACATGACCACCCTTGGAGAAACAGTCGGGCTTCTCCCACAGCCCGCGTCCTTTCTCCCCATAGAAAAGCAGGCTCATATCCGCATTGCCTTTTATTTTCCAGTCAGTTTTCCCCACTCCTGGGAACATAGAAACCACGAACCCTGCAGAGATGCTAAGGGGTCTGCATCCTGTGGACCGCGGGCCTGGAGTGGATCTAGAATAAGTTTGCAGGGCAAGGTCTACAGAGCGGTCAGAAGGCTCAGGGCCTGGAGAGATGGCTCAGCAGTTAAGAGAACTGGCTGCTCTTCTGAAGGTCCTGAGTTCAAATTCTGCAATCGCATGGTGGTTCACAACCATCTGTAACGAGATCAGACTCCCTCTTCTGGAGTGTCTGAAGACAGCTACAGTGTGCTCACATATAAAAAATAAGTAAATCTTAGCTGGGTGGTGGTGGTGCACGCCTGTAATCCCAGCACTTGGGAGGCAGAGGCAGGTGGATTTCTGAGTTCGAGGCCAACCTGGTCTACAGAGTGAGCTCCAGGACAGCCAGGGCTACACAGAAACCCTGTCTCGAAAAACAAAAACTATATATATACATATATACATACACACACACACACACACACACACACACACATATATATATGTCTCGGCCTCCTGGGTTTCCCGCCTCTCCATCCCAGCCTTGAGGGGACTCAGGTCACCTGACTGACTCAGCATTAGGAGAAAGTGGCTTCTGCTCACCCAGGGTGGACCTGTAACTTCTCCGGTGACATTGGGTGCCCTTGCTGAGGAGGGAGAGAGAACTTGTCCTTGCTGCTCACAGGAGGCTGTGAGACCCAACTAAGGGACAGCTCAGCTGTGGAAACTGCCTTCAAGGACCGGGGAATTAGAAAGGGATGGGGCCAGGGACAGGCTTAGCGGGGCGTCTGGGACACTGAGAGACCGCAACAGGTGAGGGAGACACCCCACATTTCAGTGTTCCCTCCTTCATGGATAACTTCCGCTTACCAATGTTAAGTATTGCCAAAGGAAAGTTCCAAAATTGCTTTCCTTGCTTGTACAGACACGAATTATTGATAAAGGAGGAGAAATACAAACGAATGCATTAAAATGACAGGATTCGTGTTCAGAGTCAGGAGAGGCAGGTGGGGAAGAGGGAGAGAGAATGTACGCGGAAGGGGGTCGGGGCCTGGCCACTGGGCGGAGCACAGCGTGGCTTGGCTGCTACAGACCCCCTAAGGCCTTCCCACCCGCCCCCCTGTCCTCCGCTCCCAGCCCCGGGCTGCCGGTTATAAAACGCATTAATAGAGCGGCCGACAGCGCCCTCTTGTGGTACAAACAACACTTGCCGTGTTATCTTCCGATCCACTTGCCTGGATCAGGATGGACTGTGTTGGAACTGGTTGTTGGACTGGAAAAAGGCAGGGTTTGCTTTGAAATGCTAGTTTTCAGGGGGTGGAACAAGAAAACCATCTTCACTGGTAAGAGTAAGAACAGACAGACAGACCCACAGAGGCTCACACAGGGCAAACGGAACGACCCACAGAGGCTCACACAGGGCAAACGGAACGACCCACACTGCCGGTGGCTCCTGGGAAGAGAGGGAGGCTCCCACGTCTCTTTTTTGTTTGTTTTGTTTGTTTTGTTTTTGTTTTTGTTGCTTTTTTTTGGTTTTAGGAGACAGGGTTTCTCTGTATAGCCCTGGCTGTCCTGGAACTCACTCTGTAGACCAGGCTGGCCTCGAATTCAGAAATCCGCCTGCCTCTGCCTCCCAAGTGCTGGGATTAAAGGCGTGCGCCACCAGCCAGAGCTTCTAGGAAGGAGGGAGCCCACTAGGGCTTCACTGAGGTGATTCTCAGTGATTAAGATTCAGGACAGTGCTCTTCCCCAACCCTGTTAGACCAGGTTGTCTCAAGATTTGCAGTAATCCTCCTGCCTCTGCATCCTTAGCTCTGGGATTTCAGGGGAGAGCTGCCGGTCCACATTATTTTTTAAATGAATTTATTATGTCTTGTATTATTTGATGTGTGAGGATGCTTTGCTTGCATGTCCATATGTGGGCTGTGGGAACGCCTGGGATCCACGGAGGCCAGAAGAGGGTACTGGAGGCCTTGGAACTGGACTTACAGGTGGTTGTGAGCAGCCCGATGGGTGCTGGGAACTGAACCAGGTCCTCGGCAAGGACAGCAGGTGTTCTTAACTGCTGGTCCACCTCTCCAGACTTAACTTTTTAAGCTATCATACCATGTTTCTATATATGCAGTCCACACCTTTTAAGACCAAGTCTTCCCACATGGCTACCTGAAGGTGAAATAGCAAATTAACTTTTTTTTTGGTAAGCACCCTCAGCCGGCCTCCGCTGTGTTTTTTTTTTTTTAAGATTTATTTATTAGTATATCTAAGTACACTGTAGCTATCTTCAGACACACTAGAAGAGGGTGTCAGATCTCTTTAGGAATGGTTATGAGCCACCATGTGGTTGCTGGGACTTGAACTCAGGACCTTCAGAAGAGCAGTCGGTGCTCTTAACCACTGAGCCATCTCTCCAGCCCGCAAATTAATTTTTATGTTAGGGTAACTTGCATTAGGGTTTATGGGTTTATTTCCACATTCCCAGCACATGGGGCAGGACACACGGTATATAGTACAGCATGCAGGAGTATCAAAGACATTGGTTCAGAAAGGTAAGCACATCGTTATGGGGAGGTGACATTTGAGGTATCCAAGCGGGCTGGTTCAGACTTGACAGATACAGGGATGTCAGTACATTGCCCAAGGCCCCGCCCCCTACCCTGAAGCTTCTCTCCTGTAGGGATTGCTACACTGAGATTCTGTAACTCCCGGTGGCCCCACCCAAGGCCCCGCCCCCTACCCTGAAGCTTCTCTTCTGTAGGGATTGCTACAGTGAGATTCTGTAACTCCCCGCGGCCCCACGTGTCATTCCACTCAGCCCCAGAATTGTGACCTTCTCCTCAGTGCCCCAACCCTCCACGGATACTGGTCACCCTCCACAGGAAGTTCCTTTATGTCCTGTGAGCCTCACCCTGATGTCACTGGTGAGGAAACTGAGGACTAGAGAACTGCTGGAACGGAAAATGTGTGTGTGTGTGTGTGTGTGTGTGTGTGTGTGTTTGAGTGTGTGTGCATGTGTGTGCGCGAGTGTGTGTGCGTGCGAGTGTGTGTATGCGCGCGAGTGTGTGTGCGTGCGAGTGTGTGTGTGAGTGTGTGCGCGTGAGTGTGTGTGTGCGCGCGCGCGTGTGCGTGAGTGTGTGTGCGTGTGTGTGCGTGAGTGTGCGTGAGTGTGTGTGTGTGTGTGCATGTGTGTGTGTGCGCGCGTGTGTGTGTGTGTGAGTGTGTGTGTGTGTGTGTGCACGCGCGCATGCATTTTGCATGCACGTATGCTTGTGCACCGTGAGTGGCGTGCCTGCTGCCATTGGATGCCAGACGCAGGCTTTGATCTTGAACTGGAGTGTGCGTCACCATATGAATTCTGGGATCCAAAGCTGCCAGTGCTCTTACTCACCAAGTCTTTTGCCCAACTCCATAATCGCACCTTTTGGAAAGTGATGTCATTGGTACCTGTCCCATGCACCAGTGGATGGGTAGAGGAAAAGATGAGAAAGAGGGAAAGGCAGGGGACAGAGAGAGGAGGAGGGAGGAGAAAAAGAGGGAGGGGGAGGAAGAGGAAGGAAAGGGAAAAGATGAGAGAGAGGAGAGAACTCTAAGTAGGGAGGGGCCATGTTGAGATATTTGCAGGGAATTGGAGGGGCAAGTGTGTGTGGGGGGAGTAGATATGATCATGTCTAATTCTCAAAAATAAAGAAAAATCAATCAATAAAAATAGTATTCAAAATTCAGACTGAGAGGGAAGCCGGGGAGAGGCAGCCATGCTGTAAGCTGCTGGCTCGCCCGGGTCCCTGAGTGGGGTGGGACTGAGGCTGGCGGGGCCCCAGCGACTCGGCCTCTGGCGCCCTCAGAGAACCACCTGCTGCGCGCGCTGCACGAGTGCCACGCGGAGAACAACGGGACGCAGCGCTTCGTCATGAGATGCATCTTCAACCGCGAGGAGTTCATGCGCTTCGACAGCGCGGTGGGCGAGTTCCGCGCGCTCACACCGATGGGGCGGCCGTGGGCCGAGTCCTGGAACAAGCAGAAGGACTACATGGAGCGGCGGAGGTCCGAGGTGGACACGGTGTGCAGACACAACTACGAGCTGAACCAGGCCTTCACGGTGAAACGCCGAGGTGAGGTTCGGGAGGAGAGCCAGGCCAGGCCAGACAGCAGCCCGGGGACCGACAGGGTGGGATCGGGTGGGGGTGACAGCGGAGGCGTGGCGGCCAGGACAAGGGCACAGAGGTCCGACCAAGGAATGTCAAGAGCGGGTCAGGCCTGGTATCCAGCCTGTGAGGGAAGGGAGCGGGACCATGGGACAATCGTAGGAGCTGTGGAGCGCAGCCTGTGTGGGGTGGGGGTGGGGTGGGGGACACAAAGGGGGCGCTGGAGGCTCAGGGCTCAAGGACAGGTGCAGGAGGGTCTGCCTGGTGAGGTCACTAGAGAGACCACTCAGTAAGGATAACAAAACGGAGTCCCGGGCATGTGGGCCGGAAGCAGGCGAAGAGCTGTTCTTGTGAGGAGACCGTGAAGTGAAGCAAAAGTCGGGGCAGAGAAGTGTTGGGGAAACTGAGGCAGAGAGGGTGACAGACAACAGCAGAGGCGGGACCAACAGCCTCAGAAGGTAAGGACAGAGCTGGAGGGTGGGGAAGCCTGAGAGCTGGTGTTGGGGTGGACTGGGTGGTCGGAGAGTGAAGACGGCAGGGCAGCAGCTGAGGTGCAGAGCCAGGAGAAAGGAGCCCCGCCCCTTCCCCTCAGCGCCTGGAGTGAGGGGGCTCGGTGAGCATCCTGCGGGAGACCGGAAGGAGCAAAAGCCAGGAGTGACACCGGGAGCCGTCTGCAGGGAAGAGTGTGTGGGGACACGCCCTTTAAACCCCTCTTTGGAAAGCGGGAGTCCCTGTCATCAGCGAAGCTCTGACTCCTAAGAATGAGTGGGAATCCAGACATGTTGGGAAGGAGTGGGGACAGTGACCAGAGTTAGAAAAGATGACGGAGTAGCTAGGTAAGGTGATGTCCGAAGCACACGGGGTTGGCCTCAGTTGCAGACTGGCATCCGCTGGGGTTGGTTGGTTGTTGGGTTGCAGAGAGCCCTGTATTCCAGCCTGAGCGTGGGTGAATCACCAGGACCAGAGTGTCCCAGACTCGTCTGCTCAGCAGATACCCCAAAAATCACTGCCCGGAGATTACACTCGGCAGTGCAGAGAACCCCAGGAATCTACACTCAGCAGTGCTGGGAGCTGAAGACTGTTTTCAGTTAGTGTCCCGGGGGTGACAGGGTAACCAGGTATGGATGTGTGCCCAAACCCAAGGGTGATTATTTGAGGCATTCTTGCTATGTAGCCCTGCCACCCACCAGCCTCAAGAATGACAGTTGGGTGTGCACTGCACAGAACTGCTGTCCAGGTAGGAAATGTCAAGGTTACAACTGTGCTTTCAGTGTCAAACGAGTTGGGAAGAGGGACAGCTGGAATCCGAGCAGCAGACGAGGAAATATCGTCATCCCCAGAACAGTGATCACGGCACATATTAGGAGAGAGGAAAGTCCCTTTGCAGTTTAATCTTAAAATTAATTTGAAATAAATAAATTACTAGCAAAAAAAAAAAACTAAAATGGTTAAGATCTATGAAATTTCTTTTTCTCTTCTGTTTAAAATTTTTAATTTTATGTGTGCAGGTGGTTTTGCCTGCATGTCTGTCTGTCTGTCTGTCTGTGCACCACCACATCTGCACTGGTGCCTGCGGAGGCCAGAAGAGAATGCCAGATTTAGTCCCAGAGCCCCCTAGAGGTCAGTTGTATACTGCAGGCATGTTGTATATCTCAAGGCATGTTCTAAGGCAAAAGTGACTAACCTTAAGTCCAGGAGTTCAAATTGAGGGAGACATCTTAATTCGTACATCACAATTCGGGAAGGAGTTCACTGAGGGACTGTCAATTCATAAAAGTGGCCAAGTGGGGGCTGGAGAGATGGCTCGACAGTTAAAAAAGCACTGGCTGCTCGTACAGAGGTCCCGGGTTCAAGTCCCAGCACCCACATGGTAGCTTATAGCCATCTGCCACGCCAGGTCTGAAAGAACCAACACCCTCTTGTGACCTCTGAGGACACCAGGCATGCACACAGTGCAGACATACATGCAGGCAAAACATTCATACACATAAAATAATACAAATAAATCTTTAAAATTAATTTGACAAAGTGTTTGAGTGAATCTTGCGTCCTTCTCACTATGACAAAGTGGGAGTCTCCCAGCTGGAAAAGAATTCTCACTATGTGTTCGTGGCTATCCTGGAACTCACTCTGTAGCCCAGGCTGGCCGCGCACTCACAGAGATCTACCCGCCTCTGCCTTCCGAGTGCTGGGATAGAAGGCCTTTACCTCAGAATCACACTTTTCTGTCACACTTCTTCTCCACTCCTAGTCCAGCCTAAGGTGCATGTGTCACCCTCCAAGAAGGTCACCCCGAAGCACCATGGCCTGCTGGTCTGCCACGTGACAGATTTCTACCCGGGCAGCATCCAAGTCCGCTGGTTCCAGAACAGCCAGGAGGAAACTGCTGGGGTCGTGTCCACCAGCCTGATCCGTAACGGGGACTGGACCTTCCAGATTCTGGTCATGCTGGAGATAACTCCACAGCGGGGAGACGTGTACACCTGCCACGTGGAGCACCCCAGCCTGGAGAGCCCCATCACTGTGGAGTGGAGTGAGTCTCCCCCGGGGTCCACATTCTGTAGAGCAGGCAGCACCCTGACTCAAGGTCCACTATCCTGCCCTAGGTGTTTATACACTGGGACCCGATCACCCCGGCCCCTGAGGCTGGTTCTGAGCTGGAGGCTCTCCGAGAGGAGAGCCTGCCCCCAGTCTGGGGATGTTGAGGATACGGGATCTGTCCCTGTCAGGAAGTCTAGGGAGGCAGACATCCTCTGCCAGGCCCTCACACGGGAGTCTGACCTCCTCTGTCTTTTGTCTGTCCTTGTTTGGAAAGGCAGCTGGCTGAATCCTCACGGTGGTCATTCGAAGACACTAGCCTAGGCCTACAGTCTTCCTTCTCCGTGACCTTCGTGTCGATATTCTGTATCCCTGTGAGACAGCCACTAAGGAGTGCTGTGCCTCAGGAGGGGACGTTAACCCCAAATCCTCTTCTTCCCAGGGATCCAGTCTGACTCTGCCCGAAACAAGATGCTGACAGGAGCGGTGGGCCTGGTGCTGGGACTCATCTTCCTGACAGTGGGCACCATCAAGCACGTGAGGAGCAAGCAGGGTGAGAGGAGTGTGGAGGAGCAGCCGCCAACCCCAGCACGGGCGGGAGGGTCACAGGTTCAAGACCCACCTAGGCTACACACAACCCAGACATCAAAGATATGAAATAAAGAATCCTGGCAAGTGGCTGGGACTAGCCTTTCCCCTATACACTCTCCTGTCCACAGAAGAACCTAAGGCAGAAAAGTAACGCTAGAGAGTTTTAGATGCTGCTGGAACCAGGGTCAAAGCAAAGTTGTCCTATAGGAAGAAAAGAAGCCCCAGCCTGGGGTCTGACCATTAGGCTACAAGGCCCCCTGGTTCCCAGGTTCCCAGGCTTCTGTAGGTGGGGTGAAGGAGATGGAGGAGGGATGGAGAGTGTCTCTCACCATCTAAGGAGATTTAATAGCTGAGTGTGTTCCTTTTCACCCCCCATTCAGCTCAGCCGAGATCTCCAGGATCGAGATGAGCAGGGAAGATCTTGCGTTTGTCCTGAGGATTCCTCTGTATGGCCAGAAAGTCTCAGCCTCAACTTCCCTCTCAGTCCTGAGGGAGGGGCGGGGCAAGAGTGGGGCTGGGGAGGGGAACTGGGGTGAGTTGTTCTGATCCAGCTAACACTTGGTCTTTTCAAAGACTGTTAGTTCAGTTTTATTTTATGAGAGAGAGAGAGAGAGAGAGAGAGAGAGAGAGAGAGAGAGCTTCGTGTCCAGTGCCTGCTGAGGCCAGCAGAGGGCGTCTGATCCCCTAGAACTGGAGTTACAGACAGCTGTGAGTTACCGTGTGGGTGCTGGGAACAGAACCTGGGTCCTTGGCAAGAGCTACCCAGCTCCTAACTGCTGAACTGTCTCTCCAGCTCCTGAACACCATCTTACAGGTCTTTCTCTGTCCTGGGTCATAGGAGAGGAGGTGCCAGTAACCTACAGTGGCTTGTCTTCCCTTCATACTGCCCCTGATCTAATCTCAAAGACCGTGTGTGCTTAGAACAAGATCTGTATCACACACACACTCATACACACACACACACACACACACACACACACACACACACACACAGTGGGGACTGGGAACCAGTTATCTCTGTAAAGGAAACATCCTCACCTTTTCTTCCTCGGATAGGTTATACCCCCACCAGCTCCCAACAGTCCATGAGGTACAAATCCATCAACAGAGGCTGGAGAGAAGGGGCAGCAGTTATGTGCGCACCTGCTAACATCCCAGAGGCCCCTGCGCCAGCTCCCAGCACCCATGTCTGACGCAGCAGTTACGTACAAACCTGCTAACATCCCAGAGGCCCCGCACCAGCTCCCAGCACCCATGTCGGACACCTTCCAGCTGCCTCTCACTCCAGCTCCGGGGATCTCAAGCAGTCTTCTGCCCTCCATGCACACACGTACACATAAATGCAAATATAAATAAATCCACCATTGGAGAGATGGCTCAGCAGTTAAGAGCACTGACTGCTCTTCCAGAGGTCCTAAATCCAAATCCCAACACCCACATGGTAGCTCACAAACAACCATCTGTGATGGGTTCTGATGCCCTCTTCTGGTGTGTCTGAAGACAGTGACAGTTACTCATATACAATAAATTAATTTTAAAAAATTCATCAATGCCGGGTGGTGGTGGCGTGCGCCTTTAATCCCAGCACTTGGGAGGCAGAGGCAGGTGGATTTCTGAGTTCGAGGCCAGCCTGGTCTACAGAGTGAGTTCCAGGACAGCCAGAGCTACACAGGGAAACCCTGTCTCAAAAACCAAAAACAACAACAACAAAAAAATCTATCAATGGATGAGCCCACTGACAAGCTCCAGGTCTGCGGACTGCTCACCTCTGAACTGTAGTGCACGGGGACCCAGCCATCAACCCATGAGCCTCTGGGGAGCATTCCAGGTCCAAAGCACGGCCATCAGAGAATGCTGAGGGCGCCCTCCCCAGCGGGAGTCTCTGTCTGCCGTCGGACGTCTATCTCCTGCCTGACAGCGAGGAGGATGGGAGCTCAGACGCTGTCCCTTCCTTGCAATTTAAATTATTTAAACTTAAGCGACGCCATGATTGATCAGTAGCTGCTGTGACGGGCAGGCAGAGTTTATAATCTTTGTCTAAGGCTCTCTGAGTGGCTTTTGTGGGGCCTTCTGCAAAGACAACGCTAGAGAACTGGGCAGAGAACTCGGGCTTAACCGGAGAGGTGAAGTGTCTCCTCGTGGTGGCTCAGCCCTCAGGATATCACACCCCCAAGGCATGGCAGACCCGTTAGCAAGCTAATAAAGCTACAGAAGAAGCGAGCCCCAAGCTGTAAGCTGTCAGCGTATCAAACGCTGCCCCGTTCAGTAGACACAGAAGCCACGGAACACCCCAGAATCACTGTGTGGCTGTGACCCACAAGGGCTGGTGCATCTGCACGCTTAGTTCCCAGCTGCTGCCGTTGTTATTGGAGACCTTAGAGAAGATAGGTCTCTTCTGTAGGAGACAGAGCCTTGCTGCAGGAACGGCTCGCTGGAGGGCTGGCCGTGTGGCTTTACAGCCCAGCACACTTCTGACTGTCTAGTTTGTGACTGCTGAGGCAGTGTGACCGGCTGCCTCATGCTGCTGCCACGCCTCTTCCGCCGTGCAGTACCGGATCCCTTGGAACTGAGGGCCATGCTAAACCCCTCCTCCCTTACGGTGCTTCTTGTCAGGGTTCTGGCCACAGCAGTGAGAAAAGGGACAGACAGAAGCACTGAGACAAAGATGGAAGACCTCCGTTCCTGGGGCTGGAGAGATGCCTTGGTGGCTGAAAGCACTTACTGCTCTCACAGAGGACCCAGTTCGAATCCTAGCACGGGGTCAAGCAGATCTCAATCACCTGTAACTGCAGCTCCAGGAGATCCACTCTCTGGCTGTCACAATGAGCTGCATGCTCTTGGTGTACAAACGTGCACACACAAGTGCATGCACACACACACACACACACACACACACACACACAAACCCTTGATAAGAATAAGAACACACCTCTCTATATGTCAGTATCTCCTTGAACATATCCTCTGAGGTCAAGGAGCTTTGCCTGAGACCCAGGTCTCTCACAGAATGAGGCGAATCCTTCCTTCCAAGTCTGTTGCAGCACGAGTGTCTGGGGACACTTCACACAGTCGTCAAAACATTTTAGACAGAAGGTACTAGTTAAGATTCTAAGTCAGGCCGGGCATGGTGGTGCACACCTTTAATATCCAGCACCTGGGAGGCAGAGGCAGGCAAATTTCTGAGTTCGAGGCCAGCCTGGTCTACAGAGTGAGTTCCAGGACAGCCAGGACTACACAGAGAAACCCTGTCTCGAAAAACCAAAAAAAAAAAAAAAAAAAAAAAAAAAAGATTCTAAGCCAGGCATATTAGTTCCCGCCTATGATCCCCAACACGTGGGAGGCAGAGGCGGAGAGCCATCCATGAGTTTGATCCAGCCTGAGCTACCAAGTGCGACTCCTGTGAGAGCTTCAGTGCAGCTTCTAGGAATTTGGCATTTGTCACTGGGCTCAGACAAGGAAGTAGGCTCAGGTAAGAATAATAGAAACAGTGACCACAGGGCTTTGCTTACTGCTTTTCTTAATTATTACCTTGTGTGATCTCTTGGCTTACTACTTTACTTAATCACTGTCTTGTGTGATCTCCTTGATTACTTTGTCTAAGAACTGACCATGTGCTTTGGACGTACCTAGAATGATATAAAAGCAGGCTGGGGAGAAAGAACGCTGCTTCAGCCTCAGCACTGGCTGGAGTTACGTTATAATGTCTAATTGTCTTTTCCTTTTCAATCCTCACTCTCTCCCTTGAAACCCTGTTGACTGACTGAGCTGGCTTGGCCAGACTCCATTTAAACAAAATACAAAAGCAATCCCCACTGGACAGGTGACCTCCACCTGATCTCGTGGGGCATTGTGGACGTGTCCGGAGAGGGTGTCACCGTGAGTCCCACACCTCTGCAGTGTTCATGGCTTCCGAGCCCTTCACAGATGAAGCAGTGAGGCCGCACAGCGGAGCTGCCGGAACAGGACTAGGGTGTGCATTCATTCCGTCACCTCCTGACTGGGGAAAGCCACAGACAGCCAGGCAACAGATGACCATGACCGTGCAGTGCAGAATCAGCAGGGTAATGACAGGGCTGCACCGCAGGCTGCTTTGCTGCCTTCCGCTGAGGCCAAGATCCCATTCGCTTCGCATCTGGGCTGCTCAGGGAGGCATCCCCGTTCTTCATTTAAGGTGTTGCGTGATGCCACTCCCAATGAGATGTGAATAAATCCCTTCTCGCCTCAGACAGGGAACCAGCAACAGACCAGAGTAAGAACACCACCAAAACACAACTCGGGGCACCAATGGGTTGTCTACGGGGTTACTGTGGAGTGTGGATGGGGGATTACTTACAGGAGTCAGCGAGAGCTACGCTCAAGAACACACTCTGGCTTGGGCAGTGGCTCATGAAACTGGAAACTAGGAGTGAGATTGTCTCCAGCAGCTCGGCGGGTCCGAGTGTCTCTCAGCAGCTCTTTCTGCTCATATGCACTTGGGCTGGGAAGGACCTAGTGAATCTGGTCAGTTTCAGGAGCTTCCTGGAGCTTTTGAGTTGTTCACTTCCTGAGTTTTTTTTGTTTTTTTTGTTTTTTTTTTTTTTTTGTTTTTGTTTTTTTTTTTTGTTTTTCGAGACAGGGTTTCTCTGTGTAGTCCTGGCTGTCCTGGAACTCACTCTGTAGACCAGGCTGGCCTCGAACTCAGAAATCCGCCTGCCTCTGCCTCCCAAGTGCTGGGATTAAAGGCGTGCGCCACCACCGCCTGGCACTTCCTGAGTTTTAAGGAGTTTCCCTGCAGGATGGAATGTTCCCCTCCCTTTAGACCAGCCTGAGTCTTAACAGCCTTCTTACAAGTTGGAACACTACACAACAAAGGGCCAGAGACACAGTAGTCAGCGCACAATGAAACTTCCCATGAAACTGCTGTGAAGATGAGAAAATTAATACCAAAAGGACATCCAGGAGCATCCAAGGCGGGGTGGTCTCCTCCCTCAGCAGACCAGAGGCTCTCAGAAGCCCTCCAGGGAGAGGTGGCATGTGACTGTCATAGGCCCACTCTACCAGGCTCACAGGAGCAGGGCCACGCCCTTCAGCCTGGGTCTCGTCTCTGCCACATAAAAACCTCCTGAGGCAGCTCAAGCCTTGTTCCTCCCTCCCCTCCCCCTCCTACCCATTCCCACCTAGCCCGGCCCTGTGATCTGAGACTGTGTATGGACCCAGCCAAGGCAGAGAGCAGTGAAGGCCACAGCCTTCCAGGGTCCAGTTGTCTCAGGACGGTGGCCCAAGTGTATTCTTCATGGTCTATGTTCTGTTATGTCTGTTTGTGATAGGACCTCTCACCACAGCCAGACTGGTCCCTAACTCACTACATAGCTCAGGCTAACCTCAAACTAAGCAATCCTCCTGCCTCAGCCGCCCCAGGTTCTAGATTTGCAGACATATACTCTTGGTTTATGAGATTATTATTATTATTATTATTATTATTATTTTGGTTTTTCGAGACAGGGTTTCTCTGTGTAGCCCTGGCTGTCCTGGAACTCACTCGGTAGACCAGGCTGGCCTCGAACTCAGAAATCCGCCTGCCTCTGCCTCCCAAGTGCTGGGATTACAGGCGTGTGCCACCACACCCGGCCTATGAGGTTATTTTTAACCCATAGAAACCCAAGGCCAAGAAGGGGCTTGACTGGGGACTTCCTCTTGGCAGTCTCCCTCCCCTCCTTGTTTCTCCTTCTCATCCTCTAATCCACCATCAGGCTGGTGCGCTGTGTGGCTGTGTCACCGTCCTCTCCACAATTCTGTCCTCTTTTTGCCTGTTCTGGTGACATGGGCGCATCCCTCTCATTTGAGGTCTCAGCTAAACTTGGAGACTGAAATCTTTCTAGAACTGTGCCCTCCTATAGCAGCTGGCATGCTCTGTCCCAGTCAGACCCACTGTGGGGCCTCAAACAGAGAGAGGAACAGAGAGAGAGGAGACAGAGACAGACAGACAGAGAGACAGAGAGACTTCTGCCCTAAGCCATCAGGGCCGCAGCCAGCACCCACATGCCCACATGCCAGGGCAGCCACATTCCCCGGCCCCACCCCAGAAGATCCACCTCAGAACCTTTGCCCTCAACTCCTCCCACGCTGCGGGGAGAGCCAGGCCCCAGGTTCCTAGAGAGGAAGGAGGAGCTGCTGCAGGGAGGGGCTGTGGACCTGCCACTCAGCTGCCACTTGGCCGAGCGGCTCAGAGCTGTCAGATCAGGTTGGTTGGCACAGTAATGTAATAGCCTGTTGTGGGTTGGGGACCTGACCTCCAACTGTAAATGCTATTTGAGTAGCCGTGTGGCACTGTTTCCATGGAGAAAAGCCGCCTGAGTTCAAAGCAAAAGTGACCTTTGGGGACACTCCCCTTTGTGCTCTCGGGGTGACCTCTGTGGTTTAGGACCAGCTGCGGAGAGAGCCCTAGCCAAACCTCAGCCCTGGCCCAACCCTGCTGGGAATCTGTGTGGGGAGGGTGAGTGTCTCTGAAGCCAGGGAGAGGAAGATGGAGGGAGAGGTCTCTCCAAGACTTGACTACAGACGTGGAAAGGCACAAGAGATACCCCAGAGTGGTGTATCCACTGCGTTACTAGATTGATGAGATCACACACACACACACACACACACACACGCACGCACTTCAGCCCCCTTAAGGTTTGAGGAACAGGACATAAAAAATTGATGGGTGCCGGGCGTGGTGGCGCACGCCTGTAATCCCAGCACTTGGGAGGCAGAGGCAGGCGGATTTCTGAGTTCGAGTCCAGCCTGGTCTACAGAGTGAGTTCCAGGACAGCCAGGACTACACAGAGAAACCCTGTCTCAAAAAAAAAAAAAAATTGATGGGTGAAGGAGAAAAGATTTAGCGGTTTTGTAGGGCCCACACTATTCTGGGTTGTTTGTTTTTTGAGACAGGGGCCTCTATGTAATTCTCGCTGTCATGGAACTTGACGCAGAGAGCTACCTGTCTCTGGCTTCCAGTGCTCAGATTTTAAAGGCATGTACCACCACGCACCAGCCAAAGACTAGATTATTCTGATTACTTTGCAGTGGAGAAAACAACTTAAGACAGCAGAGACAGAGAGAAAGGCAGAACCGTGGCTCTCAGATGCAGGAGGGGGTCTCCACCTGCACCGTCTTCACTGGCACTGAGTCTGTCCCAGCACTGGAGTCTACACCTGCACTGTGGGCTGCACCTGCACTGTGGTATGCACCTGTACTGGGTCTCCATCTGCACTGACTCTCCACCTGCACCGAGTCTGTACCAGCACTGGAGTCTGCACCTGCACTGTGGTATGCACCTGTACTGCCTCTGCACCTGCACTGGGGTCTTCACCTGCACTGAGTCTGCACCTGCACTGAGTCTGTACCAGTACCAAATCAGCACCTGCCCCGGGGTTTTCACCTGCACTGGGTCTCTATCAGCACTGAGTCTGCACTGGCACTGGGGTCTCCACCTGCACTGAGTCTGCACTGGCACTGGGGTCTCCACCTGCACTGGGTCTGCACTGGCGCACTGAGGCATCTACTGCACTCGGTTCTCCATCTACACTGAGTCTGCACCTGCACGGGGGTGGGAGCCTCCTGGGATCAAAACTGAGTGGGGTCTGAAGCCCACGGTTTTGCCCTTCAGCAGGAACTGTCTAGGCGATGCCGCCTGGGACTCACCACAGGCAAGTGTTGGGCCCGGGCTGAGTGGAGGCCGCAAATGAACGACATGCAGCCCTTCCACCCGGGGCCGTGGGCAGGAACTGACGCCCTGGAAGGAGGGCCGCCCCGCTGGATAAGGCCCTGGAGTAACTCTCAACCCCCACCTGACAGACAGAACAAGCAATGCTGTGTGAGGACGGGAAGCTCCGGAAAGCAGGCCTTCTAGGGGTGGCCAGAGCAGACCTGAGCTACTGGGCAAGTCCAGGGAAGGACATCTTGGGAAGGAAGGAGGTCAGCATCGCTAGGCAGAGAAACTGGAGTCTATACACATACCAAACCCCAAAGAATAAAGATGCTTATATGCATATGTGTATGTAAAAGCATGTGCGTGTAAGAGGCCAGTTTAGTTCTGGCTTTTGATAACAATGTTGCAAGCCTGTGGATACAATGTTGCAAGTCTGTGGACACAATGATGCAAGCCTGTGGATACAGTGTATATTGGGAAAGTGGAAGTCTCAGAAGCAGCGGAGTTTAGACTGAACCTCCAGAACCTTGTGATCTTGAAGACCCGAGGGCAACTGCATTTGAGGGAGGTGGAGGAGGCGAAGCTCTGCCAGCCAGCGGCAGTCCTGCACTGGATCAGAGCCCTGTGCATGATGTCTCTGGGGCATCCATTTGGGGAGTCTGTTCGTGCCACCATGGCTGTATAAATCCTGGGACTCCCTGGAAAACTCCTGTGTGTAGGGTGAAGCCAGCTCTTTAGGGGACAGGACCTCTGTGCGAAGCTTGGAGACTGAAATAACAACACAAGTACCAACACACACCCAGGAGGAGACAATCACATTGTTTAACCGTCAGTCAGGAGGGACGTGGGCATAGGGCTAGAGGGGTCCTGGAAGTCCCTGCTGGCCATAGGCTAGACATTAGCTTTCTTTCCAGGATCAGGAAGGTGAGGAGGTGTGGCCGGGACAGTGTCTCAGAGCCCCTGGAAGAACTTCAGTATCTCAATAACCTGCCAGAGGCAGGTCCTGCACAGCCTCCGGTAGGGCCTCCCCTCGGGGAGCGCCTGGTCTTAGGGAGCAGGTCACTCCTCCCAGGGACAGATGTGTCATGGGGGTTACGTCCTGGGGAAAGAGGGCTGGAGTCCCGAGGCAGGGGGACCTCTTGTTCCAGCATTCTTAGTGCCCCAGGAGGAAGGAGAGGCTCATCCCAGGAAGCCACACCCACAGGCACTAAGGAAAACCCTGAGGGAGGATGGGGCGCCGGCCCACCCTTGTAGCACCCGTCCCGATGTCTGCTGGGAGTTTTTGGCAGTTCTCTCTTTATCCTCTTTGTTACTTTGTTCTTCCACTCTTTAAATAATTAATATAATTATTTTTTTTAAATACAAAATACACAGTGTCCTTTCTCTTCCACTTATTTGGGGTGACAGGGAAGGGTTTTAAATAAAGGTCTCAGCTCTCTAATGGGTCGTAAGTGGGAGAGCTGCAGGCCCGGGTACCACCCCTCCCCTGGGCTGTCCCAGCACCCCCTGGTTCACCCCGCCCCTGGGCGCTGCCCCTGACTTGAGGCTTGAGATGCCCCAGGCCCAAGGCCCTCTAGACGATGAGAGATCTTCATGAGAGGTGTCATGGAGTCTGTGCTGTGTGACTCCAAGCGGACCTGGTTTTGGCTGACAGGGTCAGAGACAGGCCTAGCCCATGAAGCAGACAGGCCCCAGAAGCACCCCTCCCCGCCTTGTGGGGGCCCCCAGGTCTGAGAAGGAGGCATCCAGCACGGGCAGCTGCTCCAGTACAGGCGTGCGCACCTCCAACACTGTCCGGCCTTGCTGGGTCTTCACGTGGAGGGGGGGACAGGGAAGGAAGATCTGTGAGATGGTGAAGCCTCCCTCAATGGACCCCTCAAAGCCTGACCTCAGCCCCAGGCTCGTCTCTCCTCTGAGAATCTTGACCACATGCAGGTGACTCTGGATGCATGGCCTTGTGTGTCATATCAGTGTGTGCCCACTCTCAGGGGCAGATGTGTGTAACCTCTGTGTGCCTCTGCTGGCCATCTCGATGTCCACAGTTGCACGCGCTTGTGTGACTCCATGTAAGGCAAGCGTGTGTACACACGAGCCTACCCAAGCATGACTCCCATTTTCCCACCCTCCTCCTTAGCCCTTTAAGCCCCTCCCCTCAGGCACATCTGGTACTGGGACGCTGTGGTCCTGCCTGCTGGTGCCCAGCCCTGCAGCAAGCGGCAACCTGTCTCCCTGTAGCCCAAAGCAGGGACCTGCCACCCACCCAGCATGTCTGGTTCCCACCTGACAGCCATCTCTGAACTCCTTGACGTAAGGGCTGGTCTCGGGGCTCAGCTCATCCTCATTGGCCCCTCGGAGTTTCAGGGGACCATCCTGGGACACTCCAGAGCAAGGGTAGGAGACATCCTGGTGGGCAGAGACGCTGAGCAGCCGCAGGAAGGTGAGCTGGACCACGCCCACTGGGGAGCCCTCCGAGTCCACATAGGAGAACTGGAGAGAAAGAAGAGTCAGGGGTGACAATGACCGCTCGGGGAGCAGCCACAGACGGGGTAAGGACCGGCAAACTGCAGTCCTGGGTGGGGGTGGGAGGGTCCGAGATAGCGTGTAAAAGGTCACACAAAACGGAAAGGGACAGGATGGGCAAGGCCGGGGAGACTGAGGGCCAACAGCTCGCACCTGTGTGACGTCATCCCTAGGCGTGACACAAGTCTCCCCTCCTGCTGTAAAGTTGCAGAATACCCGGAAGGCATCCCGAGCACAGCCCTGGTTGGGGTCAACCCAGTACTCTCCTGTAGTGGGAGGAACGTGGAGGTCAGGGTCGCGGAGGTCTCATGCTCCAAGACACTCCTCGATCCACAGGCTTCCTTCCCTTGCTCAGCCCCAGCGCCCTAGGCAGACTCCCAGCGTGGTCCCCCAGCGCCCTAGGCAGACCCCCAGCGCGGTCCCCCAGCGCCCTAGGCAGGCCCCCAGCGCGGTCCCCCAGCGCTTTGCCGCTCGCTCACAGCTCAGCACACCCCCACCCTGCCTCAGTCCTGAGCGTCTTGCAGCCCTCCCCACCCTCTGGTGGGTGCCTGCATCTCCAGTAGCTGCTGCGATGTAAAGCTATCTGTATGGATTCAGGTGCAGGCGCGCACGTTGTGTATGTGAGTCTACTCATGGACGCTAGCGCTCACTGGCAGACCCCTGTCAGCTGCTAGGACCCCGAAGCACCTCACCCCACTCCAGCTCCTTCACTAAGACCCCCATTCCTAGCAGCCACTTTGCCGTGCCCCGGCCTGAGGCGAGTGGTAGCTGACCATCAGGAAGCTCGGGGTGGCACAGCTTCAGGTCCTGGCAGGTGCGAGCAGGGCTGTCCTGGGTCCCCGTCGGCCTCCTCATCTGCTCGATCTCCTCCCGCAGAGAGTCCAGTGAGCCGAAGATCTCCTCCAGCCCCGCGGGGCTGTCCGGGGCACCGCCAGTGGGCGTGGCCTCCTCATCCTGCATCAGCTTGCTTCCGTCCACGTCCACGGAGCGGCGGGTCTTCTTGGGCATCTGGATGGGCAGTGGCTGGATCACCTCGCCCGGGGGGCCCTGGGTGGAGGCAGGGGGGTACAGTGAGGTCCCGGTGTGGGTAAAGGGTAGGTACGATGGGGCGCTTACAGCCAGAGCAGCGGTGCCGTTCCTCGCCCCTCACTCACCGGGTGTCCTGGAGGGCCCTGGACACCTTTCTCTCCCTTGGGTCCAGCGGGGCCCTAACAAAGGAATGAAACAGGTCAAGGAGGGGTTAAGAGGTCAAGTATAGAATCAAGGTGACAAACGGGTCAAATTGGTCTCTTGGCAGAAATGAGGGATCCCCCCACAAGACGGAAATGTAAGAGGTTGCCCTGGAGGCAGCGTCAGGGCCAGCGCAGGCAGGCGGGGCGGGCGAAGGTCAAGGCTAACGGGTCACTCACTGTGGCTCCTTTGGCTCCCTTCGGGCCAGAGGGTCCCTGTAAAGGAACAGAAGAGGTCAGCTCAGGGAAGGGCACAGGGCTGGAGAGACCAAGTCCCGAGTCCAGGAGAGCACAGAGACAGACAGGAGAGAACTGTGCGGCACAGGACTGGAGGGGGCTTAGGGGCGGGGTCTGCAGGAAGCTTCCGGGATTAGGAGGAGGAGGTGGGGTACTTACGGGCAGGCCAGGAGGTCCCCCAGGACCGATGGGGCCAGATGCTCCTGGGATACCCTAGAAAGGCACAGGGAGAGGCTGGGTCCTTTGATCCCTCCTCCCCACAGAGCAGTTCCTGTCCCCACCCACCCCCGACATCTCTGAGCCACGGCCTGTACCCACCGTCTCTCCCTTCTGTCCAGGTGAGCCCTGAGGCCCAGGAAGGCCACGGTCACCCTTCTCGCCTTGCTCCCCGGTTGGCCCAATCAGCCCGATGAGACCTGGGTGACCCTGGATAAGGGGAAAGGTGGCCAAAGGGCTCTTAGAAGAATGTCCTCGGGTGAAGAAGGGCAAGAGGACAGGGAGACAGACGCAGCTCTGGCTGGAGAACGCGTCAGCTGGGAGCGGTCCCATGAATAGGAACCCGAGGTCTGGCACTGGAGGCCCAAGCAGAACAGTGGGCACTGGGCATCCCTGTGGGATCTGGGGCGTGGGACCCTGTATCGTCTCTTACCTTCTCCCCCTTGGCTCCAGCATCACCCCGGAGACCAGGAAGCCCTGGGGGTCCCTGCGGGAAGACAGGAAGTCACTCTCCTCAGAGGTGGATCCAAGTTCACTTTCTATTCCCTCCCTGGCTCTGGCCGGTCCAGGGGACCCACCCACCCCACCCATACAGCCAGTCACTTACCACAGGACCTGGGGGCCCAGCCTGGCCTGTGGCTCCAGGGCGGCCTTGCTGACCCTACAGGTTAGAAAGAACACCCCGGGGTCGGGAGGATTGTCGCCACACTACGCACCGCCCATGGCCAGCACACTCCTCCCAGATCCTCACACTGCAACTCACCACTGAGCCAGGGAGCCCCCGAAGGCCATCGGGGCCGGGCTTTCCTGCTGGGCCTGCAGGACCCACAGGGCCTGTCTTCCCCGGAGCCCCCACAGCACCAGGGTCCCCCTGAAACACACAGAAAGAACTTGTCCTCCAAGGTAGAGGAGGAGACGGAGGAGGTGTAAGGCGGAAAGGCTGGGGCCCAGGAACACGGGCAGGGGACTCAACACGGAGGAGGTGGGCATGGGGAGCATCTGGAGAGGTCTGGGGAGGGGGGTCACCTTGGCTCCCTTCTCTCCTTGCCGTCCCTCAGGACCAGGAGTGCCAGCAGGTCCCTGAGGAAGAGAGCGGGAAAGAAATGATAAGGTGGCAGCCAGCCCCACTCAACTCAGCCTCCTCTCATCCTTGCACACACACACACACACACACACACACACACTTGTGCACACACACTAACATGCATACACACATACTTATGCACATACACAAACATGCATGCATATGTGCACACAGAGAGGACCACTCACAGACAGCGAAGACAGGAGCAACCACACCCATTATTCAAACAGAACTCCACTGCCTGTGGGGAAGAGCCGCTGGCCACTTTCCCTCATCCCGCCGCCCGCTCCAGCAAACTAAGAGGTTAAGCCTTTCATCCTGTGTCCCTCTCGATAGGTCAGTATGTAACACAGACCAAAGCCCAGGGACAAAAACACCAACCACACCAAAGATGACCAGTTATGCATGCCACACCCCAGCCAAAGATAACCGGATACCAGCATCTCCCTGCCCCACCTCTGTCCACCCAACCCAAGGGCGGGCAGCTGGGTCAGCTTACCCGCTTTCCAAGGGGCCCAGGGGGGCCGTTCTCCCCCGTGGGGCCAGGGGATCCCTAGGGAGGGAAGACATGACGAGGCAATCAGGTCTCGGTCAAGAGACCTCAGGGAGCGGGTAAGGGGAACAGAGGGGTCACTCACCGGCTGCCCTGGCTCGCCATCCTCGCCCCGGTCGCCCTTAGCACCATCCTGGCCCTGAGGGGGTGAAACAAAGTCAGAGGAGGGCCCCCAACATGGCTGACACCTCGTCCAAGATTCGCTCCTGCCATCTGCCCCGTCACCCCGCCAAGCCCTGGCTCCTCCAGACCCAGGCCCACCTACCACACAGAGGGCCACCGACGAAGGGCCACCATCTTAGCCTCCACCCCTCCCTGGATAAGACTTACCCGTGGGCCAGCTTCTCCAGGGGGGCCAGGGTCCCCAGGAAAGCCGACAGGACCCTAATCCAGAGGGAGAGCAAGGTCAACACCCCAGCTCCCTAAGGTCAGTCAGGGCCAGGGACACACACACACACACACACACACACACTCCTCACACACACTGTCCTCACACACGGTCCCCTGCGCACCTCTTCCCTGCCTCATCCCTCATTTCCCCTGCTCTCCCCCCCCAGCACCCCCACCCCCAGGAGACCACACTCACACAACCTCCCTCCCAGGCCCCAACATTGCAAAGTGCTGATGCCCACACCGCCCAGTATTCCAGGGTCTCCCAGAGCCCCCTTTCATCCCCAAACTCACAGGGTTCCCCTTGGGGCCATCATCGCCTGTGGGGCCTTTGGGGCCTGGGGGTCCAGCTTCTCCGGCCTGCCCAGACTCTCCCTTCTCACCACGCTCTCCACGGGGGCCCTGCAGAGCGAGTGGAGGGGTCTTGACGTCAGAGAGCTGGTCCCTACTCTCAAGACCCCTCAGATACTTGATGACAGTGGGACAGTCAAAGTCAGGCCAATAGGGAGTGTCCTGGCCCCTCCTCCCTTCGGGGAGATGGTGGCTGGGCTCCTCCAGCCCAGAGATGAAGCAAGGGGCAGACTCGCGGGCTGTGGAGGTCCCAGAACGGGACAGAGAAGGCGAGGGTGCACTTGGAGGGCGAAGGGCTAGAGAGCTGTCACTCACCTTGACGCCCGGCTCGCCCTGGACGCCTGGAGACCCTGACTCCCCCGGTTCACCCTGCAAACAGATGAGTATCAAGTTTCCCTCCCAGACGCCGGGCGGTGGTGGCGCACGCCTTTAATCCCAGCACTTGGGAGACAGAGGCAGGCGGATTTCTGAGTTCGAGGCCAGCCTGGTCTACAGAGTGAGTTCCAGGACAGCCGAAGCTACACAGAGAAACCCTGTCTCGAAAAAAAAAAAACAAAAACCAAAAACCAAAAAACAAAAACAAAAAACAAACAAGTTTCCCTCCCAGATCCTGACAGCCCCCCACCAGTCCAGAACCGGCAGAACTCTAACCCTCAGCCCTGTCAAGACTGGCACATTCACCCCGCCCCAGTTACCTTCTCTCCAGGGGGACCCAAGTTTCCAACACCTCCAGGGGGACCTTGTGGGCCCTGGAAGAGGAAGAAAAGCCATTTTAGGGGGTGCAGAGGTCTGGCTGAGAGCCCAGCAGGGGGGCAGGGTCCCGGCACCCCGGGGCTCCTCTTGGTGTCTGAGATGGGACTAAGGAAAAGGAGGCAGAGAACGAGTTGACTCACATCAGCGCCATTGGGTCCAGCGGGGCCTCGGGGTCCTGGAGGGCCAGGGGGTCCCTGTGTGGGAGGAGGATGACTGTGTCAGGATGGGGAAGGAGAGGAGGAGCTAAGGACCAGCAGGGTGGAGGAGCAGATGCAGGCAGAGGGCAGAGAGGGGCAGCATGTGTGCAGTGAGGTCTGCAGTGGAGCCTCAGGCTGGGGACCGGCTGGGGGTGGGGCTTGGGCAGGTGAGGGTCGCACTCACCATAGGCCCCACGTCTCCCGTTTCCCCCTTCTCCCCAGAGGGTCCTGGCAGGCCCTGTGCAGGAACAGGAAGCACAGACGCAGGTGATCAGCGCTGTCCCTCAGCCCCGCAGCAGCGGCAGTGGCGGGTCTTCTGTCCCTGCCTCCCCAGTCACCACCAGCAGGCCCACCCTGAGCCGCCTCTCTGGCCCTGTCCCCAGCCCCGCTCACCTGTAGGCCGATGGGTCCCGGGGGCCCATTGAACCCTCTTGTTCCTTCGTCACCTTTGGCTCCAAAGTGTCCCTGGGGTCCCCGAGCTCCGGGCTCGCCGTCAGCTCCCTGGAGTAGGACAAGGACAGACACAATGGTAGATCCCGGGTCAGCCGTCCTCCATCTATGAACCCACACAGACCTGAGCGCCAGGCACACGGAAGCGTGGGAACCGAGGCAGGATGGGGTCCAGGGGGTGGGGCTGTGTGGAAGCTTAGAGGCACTCACCGCAGCTCCCGGCTGCCCCACAGGACCGATGGGACCCGGAGGCCCAGGAGGGCCCTAGGAAGAAAGGAGAAGTCAGAGGTGCCAGGATGGGCGGGGGTGTGTGGGGGGTGGGGGGTGGGGTTGGGTGGGGAGGACAACAAGGGAGGGCTGAGGTCAAAGGCCAGGAGGTCAGGTGTCAGGGTCATGGATACTTACGTGCTCCCCCTTGTTCCCTTTGGTTCCCTTCTGTCCAGGGTCTCCCACCTCACCCTGCAGGAGAGCAAGAGGAGGTTGATGAGAAAGGAGATATGCAAATGAGATAGAGGTCAAGAGGTCAGAAGGTCAGCAGTCTCCCATGGGGAGATGATCAGACACGCCTGTAGGCTGAGGTTCCCTTACCTTGTCTCCATCCTCTCCAGCCACGCCTGGGGGTCCTGCGGGACCAGGGAGCCCCACGGGGCCCTGCACCCCATCACGGCCAGTGGGACCAATAGGGCCTTTCTCACCCTGCACGACACAAGGGAAGAGGCAATGGCTTGGACGCAGCCTCGCCTTCAGCTGCCCCCATAAAACCCTGTGGCAGCCATCACCCTCGTCACAGCTCACAGCCTCCTGCTCACCGGCACGCCTTTCTCTCCTGCTGCTCCAGGGGGACCTTGTGGGCCTGGGCGCCCCGGGGGGCCAATGGGGCCCCCTGACCCTGCTGCACCTCGTTCACCAGGAGAGCCCTGAGAGAGAGAGAGAGAGATGGAGTCAGACCCTCCAGGAAGGGGGACCCCTGACCGCAGATCTCAAGACAACAGAAAGTTGAATGCGTCCTGGCTTACCCCAAATCCCCTCATGCCTAGGCCCGTGGTTCCTGCCACGCCCTGCCCAGAACCCTCCCTCACCAACCCCCTTTCCTGGTTCCTGCCCACCGCCTCCTCTCGGGAGCCCCAGACTCACTGCGGGGCCAGGAGGGCCAGCTGGGCCTTCATTTCCCTTCAAGCCGGGTCCGCCCTATGAACCAGATTTAGGGAAGGGGTGAGTGAGAAGGTAAGACCTCACAGGCACGGGACCCCAAAAGACATGCCGGGAAGAGCGGGCTTTGGGGAGATGTAGGCTCGGTGCAGAAGGCGGGGTGTACTATCAAGGGGACCAGGTGGTGAGTGACGGTATTCACGGGCTGCTGGTGTTGGGGGTGGGGGGTCATACTCACAGCAGTGCCTGGGAGGCCTCGCTCTCCTGGGAAGCCTCTCAGACCAGCAGGACCGTCCTTTCCTGGAGCCCCGGGGGGACCAGGATCACCCTGAAATGAAAGGAGGGGTGAGAAGCCATAAGCAGAGATTCTGGCCCCCAGAGCCACACAGGCTGCTCCTCACAGCCACCCCCAACTCCTCTCCAACGGCCCCTCACTGACCTTGGTCCCTTCCTTCCCAGCCGTTCCAGGCAGTCCTTGCTCTCCAGGAGGTCCTGGGGGGCCAGGGTGACCTCTCTCCCCCATGGGACCACTTTCACCAGCTGCTCCCTGGGGAGAACAGTCTAAACTCAGCTCCGTCTGCCCCAAGTGCCAATCTAGGGCCCCTTAGTCTTGTTCAAAAGCCACAAGATGCTCTCTTGACTGTCACCAGGGCTTCCCATCCCCAGTGTGGAGTGACTACACCACCTTGTGTCACAGCCAGGAGAGACCCCCAGTAGAGAGCTGAAGTTCGGGGTCTCTGCCCAGGCAAACAGGCAGCAGAGCTGAGTTTCCGGGGGAGAAGGGCCTAACTCCAGGCTGGGGTGCGTTCTCTCCTGGGGGAAACCTACCTGAGGTCCAACCACTCCGGGCGGGCCTGGGGGGCCGGTCTTCCCTTGGAATCCCTACAGGAGAGCCAGAGTGATGTCACCCGGACAGGGCAGGGGTGGGTGGCAGTGGGGCAGCCCCAAGTTCCAGGCTCCCAGAGGAAGGTCCAAGCCCCTCCTGTCCCCGGACCCCTGGACTCACTCACCACTTCTCCTCTCTGGCCGGGGTGTCCCGGCAGCCCGTCCTTCCCTGCAGGGCCCTGGAAGGGAGGTCTGGGGTCAGGGGAACTCTTGACACGGAAGAAGAATGAGGGAGAAGGAAGTGATGTGGGTCAAAAGTCAGAGGTCACCTTACCGGAGGGCCTTTGGGGCCAGGAAATCCATTGGGGCCCTGAGGTCCAGGGAGACCCTAGAGACAGAGATGGGGTGAGTGGGGGGAGGGGCAGGTTCTCCACAGGGAACGCAGGGACAGAGCATTTAAGCCACACTCACCCTCTCTCCGGGTGGCCCGTGGGGACCATCACCACCTGATGTTCCCTGTGAGGGGGATGAAGTCAGGGAGTGAGGCGGGTGTTTGTCGGCACCCCCGGGAAGAGGCGGAGTGTGGAGGGGCGCGGAGGCTCGAGGCTCAGCATGAGGAGACAGAATCCACTCACCTTAGCTCCGGATTTCCCAGTGGCACCACGAGGTCCCCGCTGGCCCCTCGGACCCTGCGTAGAGAGAGGGTGGATGTTAGAAACACCCTTGAGTCTTGAGGAGTTCTCCATGTTACTGAGGGTGACCTTGAACATCTGATCTTGTGGCTTCTGCCTGATTTTACCCTGCCACACTCAACTGATGGAGTGCTGGGAGGGGCCCAGGGCTGTGCACGCTGCAGGATGGGGATGAGCCCAGAGCTGTGCACACTGCAGGATGGGGATGAGCCCAGGGCTGTTCACACTGTGCAGGACGGGGATGAGCCCAGGGCTGTGCACACTGTGCAGGATGGGGATGAGCCCAGGGCTGTGCACACTGTGCAGGACTGAGATGGACCCAGGGCTGTGCACACTGTGCAGGACTGAGATGGACCCAGGGCTGTGCACACTGTGCAGGACTGAGATGGACCCAGGGCTGTGCACACTGTGCAGGACTGAGATGAGCCCAGGGCTGTGCACACTGTGCAGGACTGAGATGGACCCAGGGCTGTGCACACTGTGCAGGACTGAGATGGACCCAGGGCTGTGCACACTGTGCAGGACTGAGATGAGCCCAGGGCTGTGCACACTGTGCAGGACTGAGATGGACCCAGGGCTGTGCACACTGTGCAGGACTGAGATGGACCCAGGGCTGTGCACACTGTGTAATACTCTACCCACTTGGTAACCAGTGTCAGCCCACAGCACTCACCGTGGGGCCCCGTTCTCCCCGAGGTCCTGATTTCCCAGACAGGCCCTGGTGGGAATAAGGTCAAGCAAGCATTATGTAAGGCAAGTCTCCCCCCAGTGGCCCCTCTGCCCCCCTCCCTATGCATCCTCCCCACTCCCCCTCCCCACCCCAGCTTACCCGGGCTCCCTTCTCTCCACTGGCTCCAGGAAAACCAGGAAAGCCCAAGGATCCCTGGAGAGAATGAAGAAAGAAAGAAGGCGGTAAGGGGGGGGGGGGTGCCTGGGAAAGGCCAAAGCGGGTGGAGAGGCCATCGAGGTAGCAATGGCGCTGTCTGGGCCGTGCCAACAGACAGGGTGCCTTAGGAAAGCCCTACCACCCCACAGGCCTCTATTTCTCATCTACACAATGGGAGTCAGTCGGCTAAAACCTCTCTAGGGAACCCTAGTCATATATAGTTCTTCCTGGGGTCAGAGGTCAAGAAAGGGGCAAGGAGGAGGGATAGAAATGAGCGTCACAGCACCTTGGGACCCTGGCGTCCGGGGTAGCCAGGCAGACCAGGAACGCCCAGCTTGCCCTGCGGAAGGACAGAATGCAATTAGGAAAGACAGGAGCCACAGACATCTAGCAGCAATACTCCCCCGCAGAAGCCCCGCCGGGCCCCCGGCTTTTCCCGTGTCCCTGGAGTTCCCCAAGTCCCATCTCCGCACCTCAGCTCCTCTGTCTCCTCAGCCGCTCCTGCTCCATCTCCAGGTCCACCTCCCCCAGCACCCACCACTGTACTACCCAGCCAGACCTCTCTCACAGGCCTCTCCCCTCCCTGAGGGGGAGCACCAGCCCAGCTCCTCCCCGAGATCCTTTCCTCCTGGTGCTCCAGGCACTGCCTTGCCCCGGAGGGCACAGAGCTGTTGGAAGGAACAGGGGTTGTGCAGCTCACAGCCCGGCTCTGCCCTTTACTGGGGTGCATAGCCATCCTGATGTCCCCCCACAGCTGCAAAAGGCTTCATCTAGGAAGCTGACTGTCATGGGGCTACCCGTAGGACTGACAGGCCAGGGCCACGCCCTCCCTCACTCTTTGAGTCCCCTCCCCACATTCTCACCCCAGCCCGCTCCCTGTGTCCTCCCTGTGCTGGCCATGTCAATCATTTTTCTTGACTCCCTATGCACCACCTGGAGCCTCGGGCACCCGGCAGATACCGTGCATAGAGACTCACTCATGGCACCCAGCAGATACCGTGCATAGAGACTCACTCATGGCACCCAGCAGATACCGTGCATAGAGAGGCCCAGTTCACACCCAGCACCCAGCAGATACCATGCATAGAGACACACAATTCACACACAGGACCCAGCAGATACCGTGCATAGAGAGGCCCAGTTCACACCCAGCACCCAGCAGATACCGTGCATAGAGACACACAGTTCACACACAGCACCCAGCAGATACGGTGCATAGAGAGGCCCAGTTCACACATGGCACCCAGCAGATACCGTGCATAGAGACACACAATTCACACACAGCACCCATCAGATACCGTGCATAGAGAGGCCCAGTTCACACACAGCACCCAGCAGATACGGTGCATAGAGAGGCCCAGTTCACACACAGCACCCAGCAGATACGGTGTGCATAGAGAGGCCCAGTTCACACACGGCACCCAGCAGATACGGTGCATAGAGAGGCCCAGTTCACACCCAGCACCCAGCAGATACGGTGCATAGAGAGGCCCAGTTCACACCCGGCACCCGGCAGATACCGTGCAGATACGGTGCATAGAGAGGCCCAGTTCAAACCCAGCACCCAGCAGATACGGTGCATAGAGAGGCCCAGTTCACACCCAGCACCCAGCAGATACCGTGCATAGAGACTCACTCATGGCACCCGGCAGATACCGTGCATAGAGAGGCCCAGTTCACACACAGCACCCGGCAGATACCGTGCATAGAGAGGCACCGTTCACACACGGCTCTCTTTGACTGAGTCACCAACTTCTGGTTGGCACCCAGTGTCCATCCTGGGACAAGGCACACTTCCCCACCTTCTCGCCCATGAGCCCAGTGGGCCCAGGGTCTCCGGTAGGTCCAGTGCGCCCTTTCGGACCTTCAGGGCCGTCTTCTCCCCTGGAACCAGGGACTCCAACCTCGCCCTGAGAGGAAAGCGGGGTGGTGAGTGTCGGGCA
The DNA here is from genome assembly GCA_964023405.1 of Apodemus agrarius. NCBI lineage: Eukaryota > Metazoa > Chordata > Mammalia > Rodentia > Muridae > Apodemus > Apodemus agrarius. The sequence continues at coordinate 4,765,234 of OZ030025.1, forward strand.
GAGAGGGCCATGGCCCTCACTGGGCACCAGCAAGGCCGGCAGGACAGCAGACACAGACAGTGACGGGGGCACCGGTGTGGCCGGCTGTGGCTGCCCCCTCCTGGGACCCAGCTCTAAAGGGGCAGAGCAATGGACAGCTTCCATGTCAGGGGCGACAGGACGGCTGAATATGGAGAGGGAGGCAGGGGCTGGGGAGTCGGGCGGGGACGCACGGCTACTCACCCTGTCTCCTTTCACGCCTATGTCACCTTTGAACCCAGGGAAGCCATCCTCGCCCTGGGAAAGACAGAGGTGAGAGGGCATCACAGAAGGTAAAGGGTGGGGGAGCTGGGTGGGGTCAGGGGACATGGGTAAAGGGTGGAGTTCAGAGAAGGGAGGGCAGGGGGATCACTGAGGGAGAGAGGAGGGCAGGAGGAACACTGAGGGAGAGAGGAGGGCAGGGGAGCACTGAGGGAGAGAGGAGGGCAGGGGGAGCACTGAGGGAGAGAGGAGGGCAGGCGGAGCACTAAGGGAGAGAGGAAGGCAGGGGAGCACTGAGGGACAGAGGAGGGCAGGGGAGCACTGAGGGAAAGGAGGGCAGGGGAGCACTGAAAAGAGGAGGGCAAGGGAGCACTGAGAGAGAGAGGAGGGTAGGTGGAGCACTGAGAGGACAGGTGAAGCACTGAGGAAGAGGAGGGCAAGGGGAGGTGCATGGAAGCCAAAAGCACTTGGCTTACCTTTTCACCCTTGTGGCCCTTCAGGCCCCGAATTCCGTCCACGCCCTAGGATTAGAGGTGGGGGGGTATATAGAGAGTGGTCAGCTGGGTCAGAGTACGAGCCCCATCCCACCCCCGTCTTATTCCCTGGTAGACAGTTACCTTGACACCTCGAGGGCCTGGGTATCCTAAAGGACCCTGTGGACCAGAGGGGCCCTGGAAGAAGAAAGAGGGCCTTAGGGGGGGGGGAATGGAAGCCCAGCAACCACAGTAGGTGTTAGGAGGTCACCGGACTCAGGTATCGATCAGATCCAAGTGAGGACGACACAGGAAGTCCCCAGGACTCTCAGCAGCCCTCCCCGGTCTGAAGACGCCCTCGACGGTAAAAGGAAGTGTGAGGAGTCTCACCTGGTTCCCTTTGGTTCCAGGGGGACCTTCCTTCCCTGGGTGACCCTGCAAGGAGGAGGCAGAGAATGTAACTGTCAACTTCCCAGGAGTCCCTGCGCTCTTCCAACCCAAACTGCCCTGTCAGCCAACACAGCAAGAACCATGGCCGACGCCCCCCCCACACCCGCCCTGTGCGTGACCTTCCAGCCACCTTCCAGCAAAAGGCACACACTGGATAGACGGCCCCCCTGGGGCTTGCAGGCTGCACACTGGGGAGGGCAGAGGGGAGGCCCACTCACCGGGAGTCCATCGGGTCCAGGCATGCCAGGGAGGCCTGGCTTCCCACGAGGACCCTGCAGGAGGGAGGGCATGCTCACTAGAGGAATTAGTTCTCCACAGCTAAAGCCCCGGGAGAGAGGGAAGCACCCCTCGCCCATCCCTATAACTCGACGTCCTGAGCCTCAGTCACCCACCTTCTCTCCATGAGGACCGATGGCGCCCTGAGGTCCGGGGAGGCCCTGCATGTGGAGAAAGCAGGCATGAGAGCCTTGGGGCTGAGCCGTTCTCTCAATCCCCGGTAAGTGCTGGAGCAGGAGGGCCCGACGCCCTGTCCCCACCCAGAGTGTGACCTGTGCAAGGCCTAGGTGGCAGGTGGTGTCACTAAGCTTGGGATGACCGGTAGGCAGGACCACTCACCTGGGTCCCAGGAGTGCCCTGTTGTCCGGGAGGTCCTGGCTCTCCTTGAGGTCCCTAGAAACAAGCAGCCAGAGAGGGCCAGACCCGGCCCAGGCAAAGGTCAGGCAAGGGTCAGAAGATGGCGACAAAACAGGGAGGACAGAAAGCTTCCAGGGTGGGTCAGAGGACAGGGCAGGAAACGCAAAGAAGGGGTTCAAAATGGCAGCCAACAAGGTAGGGACCTTCACGGAAAGGGGCGAGTTCTCTCTGCCAATCACTGGATAGGGACCTACAGGGAAAAGGGGCGGGTTCTTTCTGCCAATCACTCACCAAGCTCCCTTTAGGGCCGTGGGGACCATCCATGCCTCGGACTCCCTGAAACACAAGACAGGGTAAGCAGGCCGGAAGCTGGGACCAGGCCAGGAGCACCGCGGTTTCTAGGAGGCCTGGTCACCCCAGAGGGAGGACAGCAGACGCCCGATCAGACTGCGCATTCATCCGCACAGCCAGCGCGGATCTGCAGGGTGTGTGTCTGTGGGTTTGAGGGCTTGCTTTGTTTTTCTTGAGGATTTTTGTTGTGTTTGGCTACAGCCAGAGCCCTGGTGCACTGCACCATACGATCCACCAAGTGCTTCTTGGGGGGAAGCTAGAGCAGAAATAACTGGGGTCCGGGAGTGGAAATGATCATGGGCAGGGGAGGAAGAAAGACACTACCAGGAAGGATGGGAAGTTGGAGAGATCAGGGCGAGGTCCTGGCTGGAAGCCAGGGTGCGACTTACCGGGGGCCCAGGAATACCAGGCGGGCCTTTTGGGCCAAGGAGTCCTCTAGGTCCCTGCATTGAGAGTTGACAGGGATGGCGTCAGCAGGTGACAGGGGACAGGGAAATGTGTTCCCCTTTGTGCCCATTGCTTCCTGAGGCCTTCCCGGAGCACCCCAGACACTCACCGACTCTCCGGGCAGCCCCCGCGGCCCAATCTCTCCGTCATCACCCTAGAGAAGGAAGGCGTGCTGAATGACTCAAGCCGGCCTTCTGACTTCTCCTGAGTCCAGCCCCTGCCCGGACCAAGGAAGGCACTTACCCTCTCTCCGTCCTCACCAGGAGGCCCAGGAAGGCCCTGAGCACCTGTGTCACCCTGGAAACGGAGGGACAGTGAAAGAGGACCTCAGGCCCCTCGTAGGGCAGGTACCGACCCTTCTCTGAGCGCCCGGCCTCCTTGGCATACTCTGAGGCCCGACTTCCCCTCTAGAGGTCTGTCCCCATCACTCCAGCCAGGTCCCTCCACTCACCCTTTGTCCCTTCTCTCCAGGTAGCCCTGGAAGTCCATCGAAACCCCGGTCACCCTAGGAAGAAAAGGGGAAATCAAACCAAGGGTCTGGCCCTGTCCCATCCCTTCCCACTGTCCTGGATGAGGAGGGACTGGCGAGCCCTGCGGGCAGGCAAGGCAGATACAGGCGTCCCAGGAGGTAAGCACGTCACCTTCACGCCAGGCTCGCCGGGCATCCCACGGGCTCCATCAGCGCCTGCTCGGCCCTGGGGGTGCAAGGCGTGCGTGAGAGCAAGAAGGGCCGTGGTCCCCTCTCCTCCTCGCCCCATCTCCATCCCTAGGGGGCTTACCCTTCGTCCAGCCTTGCCAGGAGGACCTGTGAGGCCCTGAGGTCCCCTGGGGCCCTAGTGAGGGGAGAGACAGGGATGGTTAACGGGCACAGAGGAGGAGCACTGGGCTGAGCATCAGATGGGGGGTGTCACCTGTGGACCCAGGTCTCCAGATTCTCCCTTCAAGCCGGGGCTCCCAGGCTGGCCCTGTGAGACAGAAGATGACCTCGTGGAAGGACGGACACAACCAATGATCTCCGCCTCCCCCGCCTCCGCCATCTCCGCCCCAAAGCAGCAGCACAATGTCCGACCTGGTCCTTTTACAGGATTATCTACAGCTGCGCACACCAATAACCGCCACTTAAGCACCCGACTCACTCACCAACGGTCCAGGACGGCCCGTGTATCCCATGGGGCCAGGGGGCCCACGGAGTGCCAGCTAGAAGAGCAGGAGGGACAGAAGGGCGAGAGGGAGGCCATGTGAGAGAACCCTAACAACCCCAGGTTTGCCTGTCCTCTCTCTAATCTTCACCCTGTGACCTTTCCGCCCTCCGTCTCCCCTCGGCCTCAGAAAACCCGCCGGCTTTCCACACAGGTCTTCCCAGAGCCCCTCCCTATCATCTTCCCTTTCCACCACATACCTCCCTCCACCAGGACCGCACCCCTGCCCCTGCCCCTGCCCCTGCTCACCCGTGCCTGCTGCAGAATCGCCTGGGCCTGGGCCTCCTGGGCTGCCACCACGGGGCCCTTGTCACCCCCACTGCTGCCAAACCGGAACTGAGGGGCAACGGGAGATTCATGTTCCCCTCCAGAAAATCCAAGGCCCTCCAAGCCAGAGATGCCGTGCAGCGTCTCGGGCATGCCCTGGCTCTGAATCTGCACTCAGAGGCTTCTAGAATCTCCCTCCCTCCCACCCTTCTTCCCACGGTAGCCTCTTCAGACCCTCCTCTGGTTCTCCACCTCCTGAAACAGGAGACCTTTCTGCCCTGTCTTAGACGACCCATGTTTGCTTCCCGGTCCCAAGAGACTGTACTCTTCCCGCCCCAAAGGATCAACTGCGCCTCCGGCTGATGCTCTGTGCCCCAGGTCCTCCCGCTGCCCGGTCCGTGCGCCGAGACCGGGTGTGCACCATCGTGTCCAGCTCTTCCCCCACAGGCTTCTTGATTCATTCCTGGTGAGACAACCCTCCACCCCCTACCCGAACCTGTTTCAAAGCCCAGAAGATAACTCACTGGGAGCATCAGAGACGTGCCGGGAGGACCTGGGGGTCCATCTGATCCAGGGAGCCCTGCTCGGCCAGGGGGGCCCTGAGTGGGAAAGAGTAAGAAAAGGGGGAGCAGGAGCACGTTAGGGATGTGACATCACTTTGAGGTCCTTCCCTATAGGACCAACGTATACATCTCTAGATCTCTCTTGAATGCTCTACCCTATTGGGAAAAAAATGGAGGGAGATACTAGATGACGCTCTCTCCAACCAGAGAGGGCTCCCACACTTCAGGTTGGGGGGCACAATCAAGTCTTTAATTAGCCAATTGATAAGGGATTACTGGACAAGCACCCCAGGGGTACAGGTGGCTCCTCTATAGCTACCCCATCCCCCAAAGTACTCACCACCCTCTCACCGGGGTCTCCAACTGGGCCTGGGTTCCCCTGGATGCCAGGGGGTCCAGCCAATCCCTGAGGGACAAAAAGAAGGAAAGTCAGATGTGCGCATCAGACAGAAGGTCGAGCATGTGGCTGAGGTTTCTGGAGCAGAGGCGCGGGAATTGGAACTTGGATTGGAAGGGCTCTTTAGAGTGGAGGCCTGGATGCAGCCAGGCAAGCCACAAAAGCGCCTGCAGGAAATGTCTCTAACAAAAGAAAGAGCTGCTAATATAATATACTCACCGCAGGGCCTTCTGGGCCTGGGGGTCCCTCTACGAACATACCCTGTGGAGCCAGACACCCAAAGTCAGAGGCCCCGGGGCCAGCATCTACCCCATTTCCTCCCCCTACCCATCCCCACTCAGTTCGTGACCAGTGTGACTTACAGGCTCCAGCACTGCAGGCTCTCCCTTCTCTCCCTTTAGCCCCCGGGGTCCGTGGGCAACCTGAGGGAGACATACATGTAACCCCCAGTGGGGCCCGTGAACAGCCAGGACACCAGGCTTGCCCCACCCCCACTCCTGCCTTCCCTCGCAGGATCTCCTGCACACTACCTCCAAACTCTAGGCCCTGGTCCCTGGTCCACCGGCACAAGCACATGCAGCAGCCCTGAGAATCTTTCCCCTTTCAGCATTCCTCTTAGAGGGGACCCCACCCTGTCACCAAAGGCTCCTCTGACCCCCAGAATTCTTAGACGCCCCTCCATCCTTACCCCACTTGTCAAGGAGGGGTAGGCGTATTTCTTGGGTGCGAGGCAGGGAACCAGATGACAGTCTGATTTTAAAAGCCATAGGTTTATCCCCAGAGACTAAAAAGCGTGTGCCCTAATGCACAGACATTTATCTAACGTTTACAAGGTTAAAAAAAAAAGAAAAAAAGAAAAAAAAGAAAAAAGAAAAAAAAATGCCCCGAGAGTTTGGAAAGAGGGCTCAGCAGTTAAGAAAACTTTGTTGTTCTTGCAAAGGATCCAGATTTGGTTCCCAGCACCTACATGGTGGCTCTCACCATCTGTAACTCCAGTTCTAGAGGCTCTAACAGCATGATCAGCTCCATAGGCATCAAGTGTGCATGTGGTATGCATATTTATATAGACATACGCACATGTGTGTGTGTATGTGTGTGTGTGTGTGTGTGTGTGTGTGTGTACAGTCAAAACACACACATAAAGGAGATTTAGAAGGCCATTGTCACTGATATCCCAGATTCTAGCCTCCCAACTGGATTTTGGAAAAATACAGCTCTTGGGGTCAGTTTACTAAACTTTAGAAGTAACTCCCATAATTCCCTAGCTCCCTTCCCAGCAAGAGTTCTGTGCCTCCCTTCTCCCTTATGGTATACCACACCAGCCCCTCCCTCCCAGTCTTCCACCCCAGTTCCCGCTCTAGGCTCTAGGCCAGACCAAAGATAGCGACAGAGAGGATCAAGGTCATTTGCTACCACCCCAAGTGCCCCCAGTGAAGACCTTCAGAATCCCCCCTCCACCCCGATCTTGGCCAGTTAGGCATGATCAGTTCCCAAATCCCAACTCAACCCCAAATACTCAGAAAGCAGCGCAAGGAAAAGGCAGCAAGGGCAGCCATACGGGATGGGCAGGGCGGCAGCAGGGGGACAGCGTGACAGCAAGGCAGGCACAGGACAGAGTGGAGCCAACAGGAGGGAAGCAGTGCAACAGCCAGGGGTGTTTGAAGACCTGGGAAAATCACCGAGGAGACAAACAAGGGGACCCCCACTTGGAAGCAAGACTTACGCCAGAGCCAAGAAAAATGAAACATGGCCAGGATGGCTAGAAAACACAGTGAACAGACAGGAAGTGCTCAAAGAGACAGGAAGCGCCGAGAAAAAAGAACCCAGGAAATGGATCTTCAAAAACAACATGGCTACCATGACCAAGAGAGAAAAGAAATTCAGAAAAGCACACAGAGAGTGACTCTCGCAAAAGAGAATTAAGACGATGAAAGGCAAGGCTCAGAAAAAAACACCAACATCAAGGCAAGGACACACAGGAAATGGTCATGATAAATATCTAGGTCCACAATGGATACCCCTCTAGTTCTGATAATCTGAGATACCCAGGAGTGGCTTATTGTCAAAGAAAACTGACACAAGACATCAAGATCAGAACACAGACACGCAATCCCTTTAGTTCAGCCTCACACAGCCACCAAGAGGGACATTAAGGCTACAGAAGACAGAAAAACACAGACCAGAGTAGCCACAAAGGTTGGAAATGTCACATGGGAAGCTAGGAACTCTGACATCACCATGGACACAAAGTTGTTTTGAGCAAGAGGAGATGAGTGAGACAGATGGGCTCCGGACACAAGGCAGTTGCTTATTGACTGAACAGGTTTATAACATCCATCTTGATTTAGACAACGAGTGGCCAAAAAAAGAAAGGAAGTAGCTGTGGGGTTGAAAAAAGTCCTGTTGCCACAGACAAAGGATCTGTAGGAAGCCATGGGGTAAGACACTGGGCAAGAGAAAGCAGAAAGTGATCTTCTGAAACAACACAAACATCTCATGTGAAGGGAATGTGACAAACCAACAGGAAGTAGCCCACAGCCAACAAGAATCGAACAGGAAGTAGCCACAGCCAACAAGGATCAAACAGGAAGTAGCCACAGCCAACAAGGATCAAACAGGAAGTAGCCCACAGCCAACAAGGATCAAACAGAAAGTAGCCCACAGCCAACAAGGATCAAACAGGAAGTAGCCCACAGCCAACAAGGATCAAACAGGAAGTAGCCCACAGCCATCAAGGATCAAACAGGAAGTAGCCCACAGCCAACAAGGATCAAAGAGGAAACAATCCATGTAGCACCCCCTGATGGCAAAGGATGAACCAGGAGCTGCTTCCACTTACGGCTCCTGAGTGAGCTGTCTCCGCAGAGAGGGCAGGGCCAAGCTCGGTCTCCTCACGATAATCATCCCCATAGCCATAGGTGTAATCGTAGAACCCTGTTGGGGGGTCTGTGCCTCCCTCCCCATATTCCTCTGCCTGGAAACTGTCAGCTGTTGGGGGGACCTGGAGATCTGTCTGCTCCTTCCCAAGGACCGGGAGGGAGGGAGGGAAGGAAGGAGGGATAGATGGAGGCGTTAGGCCTGAGATTAGACGTTCTCTGGGCCCCGGGGTTTGATAATTTCTAGTCCAAAGGATCCCGAGGATCACTGGGACTGGGGTTTTCTCCCCTACGAGATCAAGGGGAGGGACTGAATGGAAATGGACTCACAACTGACCACCAAGTGGATGTTTGGAAATGGGTGTGGTTGGGGGAAATAGTAGAGAACAAGAAGAAAGGCCGGAGGGCTGGACACATGACAGTCTAAAGACAGAATGACAGATGAGGAGTCCAAGACCAAAGATAGAGAGAAGAGAGTGAGAGTTGGACAGAAAAGGGACCCACGAATGGCGCCATGGCACAGGGAGGAGCTCCCTGAACACCAACATGGAGAATCTACTTTAGAGTCAAAATACGAGGCGGCCACGACACCAGAAGATTGGCCATACTCGGACAAGCAGGCAGAGGTCTAGAGTGACCAGAAAAGTCTTAAGTAGGTATAAAGAGCCCTCCGGCCAGGCAGGTGTGGCTCGTCAAGATGCTATGGGCGTTGGGGGCCCTGGCTGGGACGAGGCTGGGGATGAAGTTACCTCCTCAAGGAATGGCACGGGGCTGGACTCCAGGGCTCCTTCCTCTTCACCTGGGGTGGGGTGCTAGCCCCAGGGGGAGGGGGAAAGGAGTGGGGGGGAGGTGAGAGTAGCAGGGAACAAAGCAAAGCTGCAACCTAGCCTCACCACAGGGGGATCTGGGGTGGGGGCGTGGGGAAATCTCAGATCTTGCGTCCCCTTTGAGGAAGACAGTTTGAGGAGAATCAATCTCCAGTGTCTACAGGTTGGGGGCAAAGATCTGGATGCCCCGTTCTACCTGCCGATAACCGCTGCCTCTGCTCCTGGGGGGAGCCCTGGCAGCGGGGGAAGCTGCCCGTCGCGCTGGGTGTCGGGAGGGGGGCGCCTGCCTGGCTGCTGACCTCTTGGCAGGAGGGTTAGACTTTCGGGGAGGGGTCCGACGCCCCCTAGGGGTAGGGGGAGCCCTGTGGTTGGAGCTCTGAGGACGCTGCAGTGGAGAAATAGGGGGGCAGGCAGTGAGCAAGTGACCCTCCATAATCTAGTGTCTGTCCCAGAAGCTGGGGTAAGATGGGGCTTAACACGGAGGACACTGACAGGGGGCGCGGGGAGAAAGGGGAGAGGTGAAGGGGACCCTCGGTTACCTGATAATCAGGGGCTGTCCCCGTAGTCATCACATCGTAATAGGGGGGTTCGTAGTCATAGTAGAGAGACTCAGTGGGCTGGGAGCAGGGAGGGGGCACACAGGATGGGAGGTTGGGGGTAAGGCAATGGTGCGGAGGTTGAGAAAGGGGTGCAGGGTCAGAGAGTGAGGGTTGTGAACAGAAGAGAGGTGACAGCAGGGAAAGGGGGGGAGAGGGGGGGAAAGGGTGGAGGGGAGAAAAAGGAAGTGGGTTCCCATGTGGATGAAAGCAGACATGATTAAGAGATTGACCCTTCAGTCTTCAGACTGTCCCAGGAACACATCTGGCACCCCAAAGTCCCGGGCCTCCCAACCCAGACTTCCGTCCCTCTTCCCACTGTACCCCGCCGAGGCACTCGGCGAGCACTGACATTCTGTTCCCTGAGATCCCCTCTATCCCTAGTCCCTCCCTAGCCCCCCACCTCCTTGGTATCATGTCTCAGCTCCAATCACCTGTCCCCTCCTCCTCCTCCTCTTCCTCCTCCTCCTCCTCTTCCTCCTCCTCCTCTTCCTCCTCCTCCTCTTCCTCCTCCTCCTCCTCCTCCTCCTCTTCCTCCTCCTCCTCTTCCTCCTCCTCCTCTTTGGGGCTCACCTGTCCCCCTATTGTCTCCCAATCTCTTAATTCAAGAAAGAGATGGGAAACCCAAGGCAGACAGGAAGAAGGTACCGCACGGGTAGGGGCACAGCTCCCACCAGGGATTCTTCTTCTTATTACCCTTTTTATTTTTAAATGAAAATAAAAAGGCTGATGACTGAGGCCTAGGAGGAGGGCATGATGGGGATGGGGAAGTACAGCTGCAGACTACCAAGAGGACAGGCGGACAGTGAGGATGGGCCGCTGCGGGGACTGCCCTGGAGACGCCCAGTGTCCTCGCCAGGCTGCAGTTTCTGGTTCCCCGACTCCCTCACCTGCCGCTGGGGCTCCTGGCTCTGCGGCTTGTGAAGCCTCGCCGGTTCCTTCTTTGGAGACCTCTGGGCTCTGTGAGGCTTCTGAGTCTGGGGTCCCTCCCTCTGCTCTCTCTCACATTCCAGATCCTTCTGTCCACAAGACTGGTAGGCAGCTTGGGCGCCCGGGGCGATGAGGAGCTCCTGCACATCACCCTGCAGAGAGGAGGGGGGGAATGACGGAGCGGTAAGTGGGGGAGCTTGGAGGGGGTAGGGGAGCCTGGACGGGGGAGGGAATGGACTGGGATGAGGTGGCGGGGCGCGAGTCCACGGGCTGGTCAGCGGGTGTCTGTGAGTAGGCGGCCGGGTGGGCGGATGAACAGAGGAACTGGTTGAAGGAATGGATGGGACGGTGACCGGGTGGCATAGGGATGACTGAATAACTGTATAATGGCCTGGGACTAAGCTGTGTCGGACCCTCATCCCCTTCCGTCCCACCCAGAAGGGGTGCCTTGGGCTTCATAGCTCAGGCAGCATCGATGAGCCCAGGCTTGCTCAGCGTGGCAGGCCGGATCTGGGACTCAGGCCTTCTAACCTCAGACTGAGCACAGGTCGTCCACCCCCTGCCCTGTGGTCACACACGGGCCTCTCCACAGAGGCTTCTAGAGACAGGCGCAGCATCAGCGATGGTGGGGTCCCCCCGGGTGGACCTCTAGAAATGAAGACCCTGTCTCCGTCATCGCTCAGTGGCAATTACTTGCATCCGACGTGGTGCTCACACACTGGCTGATCTCAAAGCAAAACCAGGAACGCCCTGGGGTGGCAGAGACCTTATACGATCACGCCTGCTTTCCTTCACCAACGGGGCATGGTGTTCAGGAAATGTGGCTGGCTATGTGGGTGCTGGGCAAGTGGATGGATGGATGGATGGATGGTTGGATAGATGGGTGGGCCAATCAAGTTCAAGAGAATGGTGGATGGATGGATGGATGGATGGTTGGATAGATGGGTGGGCCAATCAAGTTCAAGAGAATGGTGGATGGATGGATGGATGGATGGATGGGTGGATGATGGATAGGAGATCGTGGATGATCTCCACGGCTGTGTGGGCGGGCGGCAGGTGAGTGTATCAATATAAGCCTACGTGTACGAGGGGCGAGCCGCCTGGATAGATGGTCAGGCGAGCAAATGGAAGAAGAGGAAAGGTGGTGCGTGCGCCCGCAGGTCTGTCCGCGGGTGTCTGGTGACGGGCGGCTGGCTGGGCGGATGAGCTGGGTGGTTTCATGCATGAGGGGCTGGCTCTGGGTGACTGGATAGCGGGGCGTGTGGATGGACAAGGAAGTTAGAAATGGAGGGATTGGTGAACAGGTAACACGGATGACCGAGTAACTGGCTATAAGCAGTATGTAAGGGGGCCTTTTGCTATCTACTGAGCAAATCCTCTCTGACAAGAAATGGATATAGTTATAAAAGCCATGGAAAGAGAAATAAATGAAGGCTCAAGCCTAGGAAGGAGGAGGGCTGGAGCCAGAGGCACAGCCACGGGACATGGGGACATGGGGACATGGGCACGGAATCGCCCTCCTCGGCTCCCGCTGCACTTACTTCAAAGACTTCGTCATCGAGGATGTGGGCACCAAAGATCACCACCCCGTGGGTGTCCAACACCGGGTGCACACTTCGGGGAAGGGGCCGGGTGACTCGCTTCTTACAGTCCACAATGAGAGTGACAGACTGGCCCTTCACAGCCACAGCCACGTGGTGCCACCTAATCGTGGGGTAGGAAGCTCTCGTGACTTACTTGTGAAAGCGGGGAGTCAGCAGAGCTGGGCCACAGCAAGTAAGAGACTTGGCAAAGATAATGGGATTAAGAATCACAATGGTGGGGCTGGAGAGATGGCTCAGAGGTTAAGAGCACTGACTGCTCTTCCAAAGGTCCTGAGTTCAAATCCCAGCAACCACATGGTGGCTCACAGCCACCCATAATGAGATCTGAGGCCCTCTTTTGGTGTCTAAAGACAGCTACAGTGTACTTAGATATAATAATAATATAAAAAAAAACTTAAAAAAAAAAGAATCACAATGGTGGGGGGTGGGAGTGGCTGGAGAGATGGCTCAAGGGTTAAGAGCGCTGGCTGCTCTTCCAGAGGGTCTGGGTTCAAATCCCAGTACCTATATGGTGGTTCATAAGGACCTGTAACTCTAGTCCCCGGATCTGACACCCTTTTCTGGCACATGTACCAGTACCAGGCACACACACGGTGCATGGACACACGTACAGATACTAATCAAGCAGTATATGGCGGGCACCACCAAGCATTTTCTAGATGGGGTGTCCTATGTGATGATATTTGTCTTACAGACATAGAAAGTGAAGGCCAAAAAAGTCAAGTGACTTTCCCACTGTACCAGCGAGTGCCTTTTTATGCCAATTCCCAGACACTCATCAAGAAGTGACAAGTTCAGGAGGTGGCCAAGGATGCCTGGGGTCCAGCAGAGGTCCTCAGTGGGTCAGGCAGGACAAAGGGACAAGGTGACTTACTTGCCATCTGCTAGGCTGAGGCCTCGGAAGATGGGCTGAGCGGAGGCTTGTGGCCGTCCCCTCTGGTCCTCATAGAGAAAGCGGACGGGGCGGCCGAGCTCCAGGCCCAGCTGCTGGACTCCCTGGGCGCTGTATAGAGTCAAGAGGGGAGCCTGGAGGCCAGGGCGGGTCCGGATGACAGTCAGCAGAGAGAAATCTTTGGGAAAGCCTCCTGGTACCCCAGAGACAGAGAAACACACACACACACACAGATGGAGTGAGAGGCCAGAGGTCCCAAACCTTATCTCACCACCTCCCCATCCCGCCGACAAACCTGGGAAGAGCTGGCGGGTGGGCGCGCTGAGCTGGGCAGGCCGTGCCACACGGTAGGAGACATCACCTGGACAGACCCCTTTTGATTTCCGAACACCATCGGGAAGGGAGGGGAACCTCAGGGCACGGAGCACGTCCACAGAGGGTGCACCTGGGAGGGTCGGGGTTAGAGTGAGGAGTTAGAACAGGTCCCGAGGAGGGCCTAGATCTCTGTCTCCCTCACATTCTCCTGAAGGGACCTGTATGGATGGGAAGCAAAGTGACCCAGAGGGGAGGCGCACCCAGCCGGCTGGCATGCAACTCCATGCTCTCCCCCTCCCGTGTCCCCTCCCTCTCTCAGCACCCGTGCCTCAGACTCAGTCTCTGTCTTTCAGCTGTGAATCTCGGCCAAGCTCTCACTTTGATTCTCTGCTCTGACCCCGTCTCTCCATCTCTCTGTTTCTCTGTCTCTGTTTCTCCTGCCCCTGCTCCCTCCTGTGCACCTGCTAGACCCTCCCACCCCCTCTCCAGTTTTTCCATCTCTCCCACACCCTGTTCGCCCTTTTCTTTCCCTCTTTCTCCCTCTCCTTCCCTTTCCGTATCTCCCAGTCTTTGCCTTCCTGGCATCTGCTTGGTCTCTAGCATAAACAACATCTGGGCAATCGATCACCCCGGGCACAGGGGAGGCAGAGAGGCGGCTGTGGAAGAGAGGGCTTCCAGTTGCCACAAGGACTGGGTTGAGGTGGGGGCGGGGGCGACTCCGCCTGTGCTAAGGAAGGACATATAAGAATAAGGGGGCCCAGAAGCCTGGGCCCCCAGACTTGGCGAATGGGTTCGAAGAGGGGGAGGGGAACTGAAGCTGCCACACAGACCAGGAGCAGGTCCGGGCCCAGCCACACATCTGTAGATGCTATCAGAGCTCTTGCCCAAAGCCCAGGCATGCTCCGGACACCTGGAACCTCAGTCTTGCCCTGCCATCCCCCACCACCTGAATCCAAAGATTCAAGTCTCAGGCCACCAGCCAGGTCGCCTTAGATTTCAGCTTCCTGGGCCCAAACTGGATAGAAAGTGAAAGCCCTCCCACTTCCCACACCGTCTCCACAGAGGAGAACTCCCACAGAGAGTGCTTGCAAAAGTGTTGGTAGAAGTGTGGGGCGGGGCAGAGGCCAGGGCAGGCAGGAGAGCAGGGCTGGTGGGGTGGATGAGGTGGGGCCGGCAGGAGAGAAAAGGCCCTTTGAGTCCAGGAGCCGAGGAAACCGCGACCTTCCCCTGCCCCCAGGAGCCTGGCCCCGAAGTGTGGCAGCTTTGCAAACACTCACACACAAGGGCAGCTTTGAGAGTGCGGTGAGGGAGACAGAGACACAGAGACTCACAGAGACCCCAGGCAGAGGAGACCTCGGAGGCCCCCACCCTCCGCCAAAGGCCAATGGAGGACAGTTCCACGCCACGCTCACAGGCCCACCCACCTCAAGCCACAGACTAACCCACTGCCCCTCCACCTATCCCCTGAGCCCCCAAATGCCCTGTCCTATACTCTCAGGAATTCTTAGTTACCCAACTCCCTGGAGTCCCTCCCCCACCTACTCAGTTCCCAAATAGGAGACAGTCATCGTGGTCAGCCCCCTGCCTAGATTCCGTAAACATGTCTATCTGCTCTTTCTTTGGTCTAATCCAGATCCTTTACACTGTCATTCTGCCTGTTTTATCTCTTGAGCAGAGAAAACATGAATAATGGAGATCTATACAAAATCAGCCACACACACACACACACACACACACACACACACACACACACAGAGAGAGAGAGAGAGAGAGAGAGAGAGAGAGAGAGAGGGGGGGGGAACTGGTTCCTTCCTGCTTAGACCCAGTTATCAAATTCACTTTTCCAGGAGCCTTCCCTTTCTGGAGGTAAGAAAGGGAAAGATGGGGCCAGTGGACACCAGGGTCCCACGGGAGTCCCGCTGGCCAGAGGGGGAGGGGCAGGAATGCAAAGAGTTGGCTCTGGCCTCAGACACCTGATCCTGGCCTGTCCAGCGGCCGTCCTCTTGGCAGCCAGCCCCTGTGCTCCCTAGAGCCAGCCGCGTGGCAGCATCCAGGGCACAGGGAGGGGCTGGGGGACCCAGAGAGGACGGGACAGTGGAGGTAGCTTCCTTCCCTAGCCTTCTAGGCTCCAACCTACAGCTACTCACCCCATTCCCTTGACGCATCCGCGCTGGTATTCACTACCCTGACATCAGCAAACCCTGGACAAAACTGGCTTTGGCCATCTCAGGTCCTTCTAAGGACCCAAACCAAGAATGCAGCCTACTCAAGGTCTGGACTGTGGTCCCTGTTGGCCGGCGTCACCTGTCCTCTGCCAGTCATTTCAAGGAGGGAGACAGCCCTGCCGTGGCTCCGGGGAACCAAAGTGTCACGCCCTTCATCCAAACCCTGGTGCCCAAAATCCCTTTCTTAAGGCTCAGACGCTCCTACTCCAGGCATCAGAGGTCCCTTCCAGGCAGATGCTACAACCTCCAGCTGCCTGACACCCAGGCAGGACTCCTCTTACCTGCCCATCCTGGGGCAGCGCTCAGACCCAGCACCAGAGGTAGGAGCAGGAGGAGGCGGTGGCAGCGGCTGCACCGCTCCATGGCTCAGAATGCCAGATCCCAGGCAGTCCTGGTGCTGACAGTAGACAGAGCCAGCTGAACCTCGGAACCAGGAGCCTGGGATGTCAGCAGCTCTCAGCGGCCCAGCTCCATGCAGCAAGGTGCCGTGGTGGGGGCACCTCTGCTTGTCAGTGCTCCTTGCTCTTCAGTGGCCGCTACTGTGTGCCCCTGGCCACCCTGGCAGCTCAGAGACCCCAGCTCGCCCCCGCCCCCAGGTCCACCTCCCGCCTCTAGCCGCCGCCCACAGCCACCAAGGGGAAACCCCACCCCGATCTCCACCTGGGCAGGGGAGTGGAAGGCTGGAAACCTTCCTCACTCGCTAGCCCTGGAATGGTACACCCCTACTCCGGGGGGATAAGGTAGCCCGTGTGCACCCTCAGATGGCATTTGTGGGAACAGAATATATCTTCTCCAGCCCCTTCACTTTCATACCACGGCTGCCGCCCTTGGGGGCCCAGAGCCCCTCTGCAGAGTCCGGGGAGGAACTCAGGGCACAGTGGGACTGAAGGGGCGGGCCTACGGGCGACCGTCCCACGCCCACTCGTAATCAGGCCTCCGTAATTACCTCCCTCGTCCTGCCACATGTAATTACAGAGCAGTCCTGGGTGGGGTGTTTATAGACCCAGCTATAGATAGCGACCCAAAAGGGGGGGGCATAGGGTCGCCCTGCGGAACAGAGAGAGCCCGAGCCCAGAGATGGGTGAATTGCTAATCACCCCAAAAGATAAAAATAATGGACTAGGTTAAGCAGACTGAAAAGGGACATAGGGACAGGCGATGCTGCTGTAAAGGTCTGGCAAAAGGGGGTCACTCAGGGACGTGGCCGTTCTAGGAGGGTAACGCTGAGACCAGCTCGCCCCTAAGGGTGGGCACGGTGCCGGGTCTGCCGGGAGCCTGTGGTGAAGCCGGGGTGAAAGCTGGAGTGAGCGAGCCGCCGCCGCCCGCTGGCGCTGGGAGGGCACCGGCAAACAAGGCGCCTTTGAAAAGCAGCCGGTCTCCCTCCTCCTCGGGCAGCCCCGCCCCCAACCTGGCACACCCTCTCCCCCTCCACAAAGCCCGCCTTGTGTCCCCCACCCTGCACCGCCTCTGCAGCCCCAGGGAACCTCGGGCCGTGGCAGCATCCAGGGAGCACGTCAGGGTTTCTCACGGGATATCCCCACACCTAGATCCACGGAGCCCACCACCCAGTTATCTCAGTCCAGAAAACGGCCATTTTAACTGGAAAGCGACTTTATGTGCAAGTGAAAGATGGGAGGGAACCCCCCCAAAAGAGATCCAGGGCAAAAACCATGCAGCCCAGCACCCATCTCTGCAGGCTGGCCGCCCCTATCAATGCTCCCCGTTCCCAGCGGAGCTGTGCTGAGGACGAGGGAAGAGCTGTGAAAGGAAGGGCTGCCTCAGCCCAGAGCTGTGAGGAAGATGAAGGCAGAGCCCAGAGAGCTCCAGGACAGGCCACCTGAGGGGCCTCCTTGCCCACATGCCATCTCCAGCCCTGACATTTAAGTCTTCCTGGGGATGTACAGTACTTCTTTGAGTCTAACTCCCAGTCTCTCCTCACAGGAAATTAAAAATAGCAATGGGTTCCTCCACCTCCACCGGCCCCTTCACTGCCCCTTTATTCTCCAGTCTGACTGCAGAAGGAGCTGTGGAAAGGGCGCTGACAGGAGACAGAGGCAGGCCCCTCCTCTGCCCCACTGCCCAGTCTGGGAGGATGAGGGCGGTCAGAGCCCTGCACCCACGACCATCAGCTTGGGGGGCCTGCCCCACAACACCCCTTTCTGGGGAAGCTCTGTTCCACTCTTCAGAAGGGGCTGAGGCCAGATGAAGAGGGAGCAGGCGTGCTCTGTGCTGGGGAGTCAGGATGGAGAATCACCTGCCCTGGGAGAGCCCGGCAAGTTCAGAGACTCAAGGCCACTGAAGGTAGACATGTAGTCGTCGCAGGGATCTGGGGTCCCCTCTGACTTGGAGACCAAGCAAACCCTGCTAAGTGTTGCCAGATCCCGGCAGGCTGGGCAAGTCCCCTCCTGCCCTGCTCCTGTCCCACGGCTCTCCCCCGCCCGCCCAGGCTCAAGTCCTCCTCAGTGTCACTCCATGTGCGCCTGGGCTCAGGCTAGCTGGTGGGGAGCCTCGAGCATCTCCATGAGGAAGGTGTCAATGGGGGTGTCGCCAATGAGCTTGAAGAAGAACAGGTGCTCCAGACACTTGAGACCGATGGAGCGGAGGGCGGGAAGACGGAGCAGCAGCTTGGCGAACCTGAGGTGGGGACGGGGAGGAGTGAGAGCCAGCACCATCCCGGCCTGGACGGACCCCAGCTTCACCCTCCAAGGCGAGGGGCCCACAGCCCTGCGCCCTCACCGGCCCTGCTGGTCAGGGTACTTCTGCTTGCAGTAGGTCTCCAGCGAGGCGTACACCTTCTCCCGGAGGGTCTCCACCTCTCCAGGGTTGGAGAGGCCCTTGGCATCTGGGATGGTAAAGGAGGAAGAACAAGAGGAAGACGGCCCGTGAATCAAGTCAGGGCAGACGGACATGCAGCGTGGCCCTCAGGATGAGGGAAATGAGGCCCACTGGGTTTGTGGGGCGGGGTCAGAGGGGAAGGCACCAGTGCAGTGGCCTTTTCAGGGTCAGCTGAGATCTCTGGGCTGAGGCTGGGCGGCTCCTCACCTGGATTAAACAGTATGATTGCCCGCAGGCAGCCAAGCTCTGTCTTGTCCATCCTCATGTCACGCATTTTGGACACTAGCTCTGTCAGCACCCTGGAGAGGGACCTGCAGGTCACTCAAAGGTCACAGCTCAGCCAGCCTTGGACACGGACCAGCCTATAGCTCCACCCCTTCTAGCCACAGGCCAGCCTGGCCAAGGGCCACTGACCGATCAAAGATGGCTCCCACGCCTGCGGAATGGGCCGAGTTTCTGTGCACATGAAGACCCGTGGCCAGGAGGATGCCATCTCGGACATCAATGGACCGGTGGGAGAAGGACGCAATGAGGAGCTCATTCCAGCCTGGGGGCCAGAGGGCACCAAGGGTCAGCAGCCGCACCCCGGGCGGGCAAGGGAGCCAGCTGGGCTCCCTGAGTTGCAAGAGAACCCTACTGTAGCCGCTGAGGGTCAAGAGGCTAAAGAGGGGTCAAATGTCAAGAGGTCAGAGACTCGGCCACTGACCTGCCCGCAGCAGTATGACCTGGTCGTCCAGAGGTAGGGAGGAGAAGTGCGGGATCCTCTTCGCCCACTCCACGAGCGTGAAGAGCTGTTTGTCAGCTGCCTGGCAGATGTTAGTCACCGGGTCGTTGGGCTGCAGACAGGGGTGAGACGCATGGGAGAGGTGGAGACACCTTCCTCGGGAGAGGCTTTCTATTCCCGTCTCTATGCCTTCACTCCCTGTCGTCACCCACCCCTGCAGTCCAGGCCGCTTTCCTGGCAGTCAGAAACCACCACCTATCTGGGACTGTCCAGTGGGAGCAGAGAAGAGCTTTCACCCCGTATCAGAGACAAGGCTTTCTGAGACAGAGTCTCACTATGTCATCATGACTGGCCTGGAACCTGCTATGTATACCAGGCTGGCCTTGAACTCGCGGAGATCCACTTGTCTCTCCCTACCCAAGTGCTGGGATTATAGGCATGTACCACTACACCTGGCTCACCTCAGATCACTGAAAGGCCTCTCAGTTCAGGGCAAGGTAAGGAAAGGGGGACTGAAAGGAGGGCAGGGGGGGATGGGAGGCACACAGCCAGACTCCTCCCTACCCAACCTCGAGGGAGAATCAGTCCCGCCACTCACGCTGCTGCCACTGCCCCCGGCCCCCCCGGGGCCCTCAACGCCTTGGTCACTCTTCTGTTCCACAGCAAGCTCTGCCTCCAGGATGCGGTCCACGGGCATCTCCTCAGGGGCTCCCCCAGCCCCCTCTCCATCCCCGTCTTTGTCCTTCCCCCGCTGACGCTCCTCCTGTACCGCTGTGGGGTGGGGAGAGAAATGCAAAGTTAGAAGGCAGCTATGGGGGGGGGCGTCTGAAACTCACTCGGGGCCTTCTCGGGCCGATGTCCCTTGAGATAAAGTGATCAGGGAGGCAATTAGGAGCAGAAGGCTAGGACGGTCCAAAAGCAAATCTGTTTAGCACACACCAGACCCTGGGCTCTCTCCACACTGCCACAAAGAAACACACACAAAGTAAATGGATAGACAGAGAAAAACAGGAGGGTATAAGAATCAAGGATGAGGGGCCGGAGAGACGGCTCACTGGTTAGGAGCACTGACTGCTCTTCCAAAGGTCCTGAGTTCAATTCCCAGCAACCACATGGTGGCTCACAACCAAATGTAACGGCACCCTTTCCTGGTGTGTCTGAAGAGAGTAACAGTGTATTCATATAAGATAAATAAAAAATCTTAATAAAAAAAACTGATCTGAAATAAAAAAAAAAGACTCAAGGATGAATCTTTAAATAGGCCGACAATGTGCTAAAATATACATCAACGTGCTTTGACATTCACTGGAGAGTGCTAATAGCCTTGTGGGTTCCTGCTCCCAGGAGGCTGAAGACGTCCGCCTCCTAGGTCCACACGATAGACACAGTTACACATCCGACTGCAGACACTCCTGACGGCAAACCCTAAGCTCTGCCGACTCAAGAGCAGCCAGAGGACGACCCTGGGCTGGGTCTGGAAGGTGTGTTCTGAGGCCGGGCCTGCCACGCTGCTGGTGTGCCCCCGGCAGAGCTGAGCTTCATCTTCTTTAAAGCAGGAACTGGACCAGAGTGAGCCCTAAAATGTCTCTCAGAACCGCAGGAGTCAGCTTTAGTTAGCTAAGAGAGGAAGGAGCGATACCAAGTCCTGACCTCTTCAGTGACTCTGTAGCTTAACCAGGTCCAAGGAAAGACTGGGAGACCGGAGAAAGAACACGGCGTCAAAGAGAGGACGGGGCTGTGTGCGGCGGAGGAGAGAAAACAAAGGCCCAGCCTGGGGAAGAGGTCACCTCACCCTAGGACCAGACCATGCTGGGAGGCAGGGTGACAGGACAGAGAAATCAAACTTCGCCCCCTGGAGGAGAAGTGGAGTATAGTCCCGCAGATCTGGAAGCCACGGGGCCTCAGCCAGCTCCCCAGTTCCTCCTCAGGGCTCTCCCACAAGGCAGGAGAAGGGCCTGTGACTGCGGCCTGGTTGGGGCAGGCCCTTACCCTCCCTCTTCATGCCAGTGGCCAGGCACTTCTGATAGCGACAGTACTGACAGCGATTTCGCTGGCGCTTGTCCACTGTACAGTCTTTGTTATCGCGGCAGGAGTAGGTCAGGTCCTTCCGAATCGTGCGCTTGAAGAAGCCCTTGCAGCCTTCGCAGCTGTAAACCCCATAGTGCTTGCCTACAAGAGAGGTTTGGCAATTAAGACGGTTTTACGGAAACCTCCTTGTTGTTAAGTCTCTTGTCAACCTGCCCAGAGAGGGGACAAAGTCTAAATCCTTCCTGCGTTTCACCCAAAACGGTGAGATAACTCAGTCCTCGGTGACCAGAAACCCTGTACCACCCCCCCCTCCTGCCCCCTCTGCATCCGATATGAATCTAGAGGGCCCATAGGCCTCCTTGCTCTGACCAGCCTCGAGAACCCCCGGGAACCCCGCAGGCAGTGGTAAACAGCCCATGCACTCTCCCTTCCTCTGACCAGCCTGAGAACCCTGGGGGAACCCCACCCCGGGGAACCCCACCCCTCCGACCCCCCCACCCTGCCCACCCCCCCCGCAGGCAGTGGTAAACAGCCCATGCGCTCTCCCTCCTCTGACCAGCCTGAGAACTCTGGGGGAACCCCACCCCGGGGAACCCCACCCCGGGGAACCCCACCCCTCCGACCCCCCCACCCCGCCCACCCCCCCCCCCGCAGGCAGTGGTAAACAGCGCATGCGCTCTCCCTCCTCTGCGGCTGTGCTGAGCCCCATACCTGAACTTCGGTCCCCGCAGATCGCACACAGCCGTTTGCCAGCCCCAGGGCCACCTGGAGGGGGTGGACAGTGCAGGCCCCGGACCCCTAAGACAGGTGGCTTCACGTCTTCAGGGGGGCCAGACCCGCTCCCAGGGAGCGACACTGTGGAGTTGATCTGGGATGGGGGAGATAGGGAAGTCTCAGGAGGCTCTCTCAGATGTCGGGGAAACCATTTCCTTGTGAGCAAGTCATGGACTACTTTCTGGAAGGTACTGGGGGCACTATGGTCTAACGTACAGGGCCGTCCCTGTGCCATAACACCCAGAGCCATGTCCACCCTCTGTACTTGGGCTACACAGTGACTCTGAAGGGCACATGTCTTAGAAGGGCATATCGAAGCGAAAAGGACAGTAAGCCCTGTGAGTCGTACAGGACATCAAAACTATTCCCTTCGGGCTTAGTGTTTTTGTTTGTTTACAAAACAGGGCTGAGTAGCACGCACCAAAAGACCATCCCCTTCAGGAAGAGCAAGGGGTCCGAGACCACAGGCCTGCTGGGATTAGAGAACTAGAAGCTCAACGGGTTATGGGGAAGTTCACCCAGAGATGGGGGCGAGGCGAGAAGTTCAGAACTAGGAATTGAAAGCAGAGTGGTAATAAGCAGGTCACAACCTCTCACCTGAGGGCTGCTGACAGGCCCGGAGAATCCTGGGGGAGCCGGAGGGGGCAGACCAGGGGACCCCATGGAAGAACTGATGACTGGGAAGGGGGAGCCCAGTGGAGGGGGTGGCATTGGGGGTGGAGGTGCCGCCGAAGGGGTAAGGGGTGGGCCAGGAGGAGAAGACGGAGGGATCCCCTGGGAAAGGGGATTTGGGGAGGAGCTGTCTGGGCTTCGGGAATCTGAGAAGTGGGTACATACAAGGTAGACACACGGACAGGAGAGACAAGAAGAGAAAGTGAGACTTTTGATCATCCAAATGGACACTTTAATTCTCCCTGACCCACCACTGCCCACAACCCCAGAGTTCAGAAATACCGAGTCGTCAAACAACAATTTCACTTCTAATAGTCGTGAGAGCAGGTGGCTGGCAAACAGGGAGGCAGTGCAGGCGGAGCCTATCGGGTCATCCCAAGCTGACCTCGGGAGGGGGGACGTGAAGAAGCACGTGGAGGTGGACCAGCGAACCCCTCGTCCCCAACTTAGAACATTCGGGCGAAGAGTATGGAAGAAATACCCGGTCCCAGAGCGCAAGCTCAGCCTTCCAACGCCCAGAGTCCTCCAGCCCAAGGGGAATGGTGTCCTTCCCACGCCCGATACCTCGCACGCAGGCCCCGCGGCGCCGCACCTGGAGGGCGGAAGCTCCCCCGCCGCGCCCCGCCCCGGGGGAGGGCGCTGGGCCTCGGGATGGAGAGGGCGCGTGTTTACAAACAAGGGGGCGGGAGCGCGGGGAGGGGGCGCGAGGGGCGCCGGCCGGGGCCCACGGGACACTCACCCCGCCCGCTGTCGCCCATCCCGTCCCGGCCAGCCTCCCCCGGCTCCGGCTCCAGGGTTTGCTGCTCTCCGGCCGCCGCCGCCGCGGGATCCAGCCAGGGCCGCCGCCGCCGCCACCGGGACGCGACCCCACAATGCATCTCTTTTCTCACCCCCACCGGCCCACACTGCCCCGCGGCATGCCGCGGCGGGAGGAAGGGCGGACGAGTGGCCCAAGACATGACGCCGGGGCCGAGGGTGGGGGAGCCGGAGAGGCGCCAGGGACGCGCAGGGGGACGAGCGGGGGACTCGGGGGGCGTGAGGAAGCTGCCGAGGAGAGCGGGCTCCGGCCTGTGGCGGCGCAACTCAAGCGCCGCGCTCGGCTCGGCACCGCGGTGACAGCACCGAAACGGCCGCCATCTTTGTACAGACGGGAAGTCTCGCCTCGAGCTCCCGCCCCCTCGCCGCGATGGAAACGGAGGAGGCGGTCTCCGCCCGCCTGTCAACCACCTCGCCCGCCGTCCCCTCAGATAACCCCAGGTGCGCGCATGCGCCCTGGGGCCGTGGCCGCGCCGTCATCGGGGCGCCGCCATGTTGGTAAAGGTAGCGGGGCGCGGGCGAAAAGGAGCTTCCGGATCTCGCGGGAGCTCGAGGCGTGAGTGCCACGTCCCAGCAAACCGAGAACCGAGAGGATCCCGGAGCGGGTGAGAACTCCCTGCTGCTCCCTTACGGCGCTTTCCAGGCTTTAACCCCAACTAGTGGGCCATAGAGACGAGGGCCCAGAGAGACCGTAAAGTTGCCGATCAAAGGCTAGAGAGGCGTCGGGGGTGGAGGGGCTGCATCCAGGAAGGGTGTTGGAGAACTGGCCTTGGGAACAATGTAAGAGGGGAGCAAGTGGTATAGAGGTGGACGGAAGGGCTTCAGGGAAGCGGATCCCGCATAGGAAGAGTCGAAAGTCAAGTAGAGCCGTCTCTGTTCCTCTGGTCAGCGTGATGGCCAGGGGCCGACGGGCCCCCCATTGGGTGGCTGTGGGACTGCTGACCTGGGCGGCTTTGGGTCTGCTGGTGGCCGGACACGAGGGTCATGGTGACCTGCACAAAGATGTGGAAGAGGACTTCCATGGCCACAGCCATGGGCACTCACACGAAGATTTCCACCACGGCCACAGCCATGGCCATGGCCACACTCATGAGAGCATCTGGCATGGGCATGCCCACAGCCACGACCATGGACATTCACGTGAGGATTTGCACCATGGCCATAGCCACTCCCACGATAGCCACCACCACAGAGGACATGGACATGCCCATGAACATAGCCATGGAGGCTCTAGGGAGGCTGGGGCTCCAGGCATCAAGCACCACCTGGACACTGTCACCCTCTGGGCCTATGTGAGTCCCTAGGGGATGTGGGGAAGAGGGACTGGTTCTTAACCGTTGGGAAGCTCCATGTTTGCCTTCTGACTCTCCTCCAGGCACTGGGGGCCACAGTGCTGATCTCCGCAGCTCCGTTCTTCGTGCTCTTCCTCATCCCGGTGGAATCTAACTCGCCCAGGCATCGCTCTCTGCTCCAGATCCTGCTCAGTTTTGCTTCTGGGGGGCTCCTGGGTGATGCGTTCCTCCACCTCATCCCTCACGCCTTGGGTAAGTAGCTTGTGGGCTCCACCTCAAAAGCATAACTTTCTCTTCAATGATCCCAGGTTTCCCAGTAGTCCTCAAACACACATTCTCTGAGCCAGGCCTTTTTCCTACTTCCCACAGAACCTCATTCTCACCACAGTCCGGAGCAGCCTGGACATGGACACTCCCACAGTGGTGAGAAAAACAGGGCCTGGGGATGCTGGGGGCGAGGGGGTCTACCTCTTCCATTCTTCGCCTCTTACACTTGAGTCTGCATCTCCATTCTTCACCGTCTCCGTTCCCAGGCCAGGGCCCCATTCTCTCCGTGGGGCTGTGGGTTCTCAGTGGGATTGTCGCCTTCCTTGTGGTGGAGAAATTTGTGAGACACGTAAAAGGAGGACACGGACACAGTCACGGGCATGGAGACAGCCACACGCATGGACACAGCCACGCACATGGAGAGCGACATGGTGAGCTCGTACTGCCTGCCGCACAGCACCTCGGGCTCATCCTGCGGAGCAGGACACGTGAGAACGCTCTGTTCCCCGAGCTGATCAACTCCTGTTCCCCCTCAGAGTGTTCCTCAAAGGAAAAGCCCAGCTCAGAGGAAGAAAAGGAAGCAGGTGCGCTGCGGAAAAGGAGAGGAGGAAACGCAGGGCCCAGAGATGGCCCCGGGAAACCTCAGAGCGCTGAAGAAGAAAAGGCAGGCTCTGGTAAGGGGTGATTGACGGGTCCCTGTGGTTTCTCAGAGTGTGTGCTGTGGGTGACAGTGGGGTCTAGGGTGGGTGAATACAGGACAGCCTGACGGACGCCTCAGTCGTCTGTCTCGTCTCTGCAAACAGGCCTGCGTGTGTCTGGGTACCTGAACCTGGCTGCTGACTTGGCGCACAACTTCACAGACGGGCTGGCCATCGGCGCCTCCTTCCGTGGGGGCCGAGGGCTGGGCATCCTGACCACAATGACAGTCCTGCTGCATGAGGTGCCTCATGAGGTCGGGGACTTCGCCATCTTGGTCCAGTCTGGCTGCAGCAAGAAACAGGTTGGTGCTGGTTGCCTGTCATTGGTTCCTAACAAGCTACAGTACCACGGAGTCACTTAGAGTCGGGGACGTTGGCTCTTCACCTCTGGCTCTCTAGTTTACGCCGCAGCCCTCATGTGTGCAGCCTGGAAAGCACCTGCTTGATGGCTTAAGATTTCCCAGGAGGTGTATGTTTTAGTTCTCCCTCCTCAACCCTTTGTTTACCCGGCTGTTGATTACATGTTAGCTAGCCGGGGAGCCCAGGCAGCTGCCTGCCTCTGCTTCCTGGTGCTGGTGCCCAGGATCCAGGTTCCTGTCCTCAGGCCGTGCAGGAAACACTCCCCATGGATCCTTCCCCCGGCCCTCAGCAGTCCTCTTCCTCTCCCATGCAGGGACACCTGTGCAGCTGGACCCACTGGCCCCCACCCTAACCTTTGCTGTTGATGATCCTGTTCTCTTTTCTGCCACCAGGCGATGCGTCTGCAACTCCTGACTGCAGTTGGAGCATTGGCAGGCACAGCCTGTGCCCTTCTCACCGAGGGAGGGGCAGTGGGCAGTGAGGTGGCAGGCGGTGCAGGCCCCGGCTGGGTCCTGCCGTTCACTGCAGGTGGATTTATCTATGTAGCAACGGTGTCCGTGCTACCTGAGCTGTTGAGAGAGGCATCTCCATTGCAGTCACTTTTGGAGGTGCTGGGGCTGCTGGGGGGTGTTGCCATGATGGTGCTGATTGCCCATCTGGAGTGAGGGGTGTGGTGACCTGTCCTGCCCCTAACTCCTAAATAAAGGCAGTCAGGAGCCCTGGCCAGTGCTGCTGCCAGAAGGAGTTTCAGCCTTGGAGAATAGCATCTGTGCTATCTGAGGCCTTAGAGAATCGCACAGAGCATGAGAGGCCAGAGGGACCACGGTGTGGGAGACCGCCCAGCAGCGTTGTTGGAGAAATAAATGGGACCGTGAAGAAGGCTGGGAAGACAGTAGCCTACCCGGTGGTCCCTAGTCTGTTTCCCCAGCACCAGAGTGCCACACACGGGCCCTCCAAGGTCCATCTCCCTCTGAACTAGTTAGTGAGGCTTATGGCAGAAGGAGTGGGGTAGACATCAATCGTGTGTCCTGATTTGAAAGTAGGGGGGTGGGGATGTTCCTTGGGAAAATGTCGCAGCCTGATTTTTGTTTCTACTCATTTTATACCAGTTTGAATGGGTGGGGAAGAACGGTGACCAGAAATAAAAGTACTCGGATCTTCTGCCCCACATACAGCCTTTGCCTTTTTTTTTTTTTTTTTTTTTTTTTTTTTGGGGGGGGAGATTGGGCCCCTTGTCTTCTGGACCCCCTAGGTCCCCAAGTGGTGGTGGATGGTCACGCCCCCGTGGCGGGAGGTCGCCCTGGTGGTTGCCAAACGCCTACGGCTAGTGGGGTTCCCATTGGACCTTTACCGGACCTAGCCACGCCCCTGGCGTGCTCGGATTGGCCTGGACTCAGCACGCCCACCCACAGCCGCCATGGCGTCTCAGCTCCGGCTCCGCTCCGCGCTGGCCCTAGTCACAGGTTCAGGGGTTCCCTCTCAGGGTGGGCTGGGGTGCCCGGGACAAGTCAGCGAGAGCCACGGCTGGAGTCCCTGGCCTTGTTGTCTGAGTTTCAGTAACTTTGCGCCCCGTGACCTCTGACCTCGGCCCGTCTTCTCCCGCGGCCTCTCCCATCTCAGGTGCGGGTAGCGGCATCGGCCGTGCGATCAGCGTGCGCCTAGCGGCAGAGGGCGCCGCCGTGGCCGCCTGCGACCTGGACGGGGCCGCGGCACAGGACACGGTGCGGCTGCTGGGAAGCCCGGGGAGCGAGGACGGGAAGCACGCTGCCTTCCAGGCGGACGTGTCTCAGGGCCCCGCAGCCAGACGCCTGCTGGAGCAAGTGCAGGTGAACCGGGCACCGCGCCGCGCCGCGCCGCACACCCCCTCGGCCCGGCCCTTTGTGGTCTTTGGTGTCAGCCTCCCCCTCCCTCCCATAGGCCTGCTTTTCTCGCCCGCCATCTGTCGTTGTGTCCTGTGCGGGCATCACACGCGATGAGTTTCTGCTCCACATGTCAGAAGAAGACTGGGACAGAGTCATAGCTGTCAACCTCAAGGTGGTGATCTCTAAACCTGTGACGTGCCGGTGCCCAGCGGGTACTTGGAGGAAGGCTGCCACCGCAGCTGATCTTGTTATCCTCTCGTGCCAGGGCACCTTCCTAGTCACTCAGGCTGCAGCCCAGGCTTTGGTGTCCAGTGGCGGTCGGGGCTCCATCATCAACATTAGTAGCATCGTTGGAAAGGTCAGGATGAGTTGGGCCAGGCCCCCTAGCCACGTGGGCGCCGGGAAGCAGCTCCCCTGTAGACACCCCTGACTCACGCCGGGTCTCTGACTCACTGTAGGTGGGAAATATTGGACAAACAAATTATGCGTCCTCCAAAGCAGGAGTGATTGGGCTCACCCAGACTGCAGCCCGAGAGCTTGGACGGTGGGTCAGACTGGGCATACCCTGGGGACCTTGCTAAGGGAAGGGTCAGTTCCTTCCCGGGGTCAGCATCCATTCTTCCTCTCACAGACATGGAATCCGATGTAACTCAGTCCTCCCAGGGTTCATTGCAACGTCCATGACCCAGAAAATACCAGAGAAAGTGAAGGACAAGGTAGGCTGTGGGTGGAGGGCGGTCTGTCAGAGGTCTCTGAGGGAGATTGCTGGGCACGGTGCAAACAGTAAGTATTCCAGTCATGTATGTAATGAGGGATGAAGAAGGGGGGGGGGGAGTCTATAAAAGAAACTTTCACCCACGTGAGTGTTTCCTTACAGATAATTGCAATGATTCCGTTGGGACACATGGGGGACCCAGAGGGTGAGCATGGATTGTCAGGAGCTGAGGGGGCTTGAACAGAGCTTAAATCTGGAATAGTTCTGAAAAGGTTGCACAGGGATTAACTACTGGTGTAGGTTTAGGGGTTTTTTTGGAGGAGGGGGGAATATAGGGGGGATAGCCAGGGGATCTAAGGAAACGAGACTGCCCTTCCCCCACCATCCCCATAGATGTGGCAGATGTGGTTGCGTTCTTGGCATCTGAAGACAGTGGATACATCACGGGGGCCTCCGTGGAAGTCAGTGGTATGAGGCCTTCATGGGGAGGAGGACTGAACCCAGGTTGTAGGAGAGAGTGAGGGGGACCCGTAGCCTGAAGGGCAGAGACCCCTTCTTTAGACCGGGGACAGAAGTGAGTGCCGCAGTTCCCACCCATGCACCTGTCCTGACGCGTCTGCCCCTCTCAGGAGGTCTTTTCATGTAACTGCCTGATGGAAGCCGGACTCTGCTCACTCCCCCACACGGCCCGGCCCCCTGCTGATGAGGACGCTAAGTTCCCAGGCTACAAAAGAGATGGCAGTGTGTGGCTCAGGCGTGCTGAATGTGGAAGGCAGGGGTGCTTGTGACCCTAATAAATTCCAAATCCTCTTCCCTGCCACCTCCGGTTCTTCTTGTGTCCAAGCCCTCAGACCCTTCCCCACCTCCCCCTCTCTCCCCTTCCCGAAGGATTGTTCCCTTTCACTGCCTGGTCTCCCAGGGCAACCCCCGCCGCCGGGTGTGAGAGGAAAGAGTGTATGTCACTGTGTATGCGTGACACTCTGGGTCCTTTCAGAGGGAGGGGACTCTGTCCCCACCCCCGTTCATTGGTTCTACAGCACCAGTCATTGCCCCCCTCCCATTCCCCGGGTTCCTTATGGCCCCCAAGGGTGATTCGTTCTTGGCCCCATCCTGGTGTCCAGTCTGGCCTTGGAAGGGGGTCTTGGAACAGGTGGCCCTCCCCCACCCCTCCTTTCTCTTTTCCCCTCCCTTCTCTCCACCTTACAATAGCTGCAGCCGGCCTGGGGTCGGATGGGGGGATTAGGGGAGGGGGCCAGGATTAGGGGAATGGACTAGCCGATGAAAGGGGCTGGAGGCGAGCAGAAGGGAGGGGGCTGGAGGGAGGAGGAGGAAGGGGAGGGGGTCCTTACTAATCGACTCTGGTGCCCACATAAGGACTGGCCACGGACTGAAGGAGAGAACAGGGAAGTCGGGGGTAACTGGGTTGGGGGGCGAGGGGACCCACTGCTAACTTGTTCCAGAGATAGGCCACCCCCCGCCAGCCTGCGCAGCGGCTGCCGGGGGGACGAGCACCCATCACGGTCTCTTCCTCCGTGCCCCTTATTCCCGACTCGACCGGTACGGCCCTCCTCCTTCCTCTTCTCTCTCCTCCTCGTCCGCTTCCTTCACTCCGGGTCCCGGAGTGGCTCTGCCTACTTTCCCACGCCAGACATCCACTCGTGTGTTCCCCGACTCCCCCCAGGGGCCCGCCCTATCTGGTGTCCCCGCTTCCGCGTGTCGTCTCCATCCCCGGTGCCTCCGGTGCGCTTCTCTCCCCGTCCCGGGCCGCGGCTCCTGATTGTCCAAACGCAATTCTCGAGTCTCTGGCTCCGGCCGAGAGTTGCGTCTGGACGTCCCGAGCCGCCGCCCCCAAACCTCGAGGGGGAGAGGCCGGGCGGAGCGCGGGACGGTCCCCGGACACCCGGGACCCCGCCGCAGCCCTAGGACCTCGGGGCGCGCGCCCAGCAGCAGAGGTGCCGCTGCGGCTGGCTGTCCGGGGTTCCCAGGCCCGGCTTGAGAGAAGTTGGGGATCAGCGCCGCGGAGGGGAGCTCCGCCCTCGGGCTCTCCACATGCACCAGCACCAGCACCCACCGGGCCGGCTCAGCGTGCGCCCCGCGGGGGAGGGGGACCCGGTTCCACGGCGCGCGTGGCGCGTGAGGGCGGTGACGTCTCCGCCGCGGGGTGGGATACAGGGAGGGCGGAAGTGACGTCGGGCCTCAGCGCCCGGGCCATGGCGGCGGCGGTGGCAGTCAGGGTTGCGGCGTGAGTGGCAGCTGCGGACCGAGCGGACCAGGGCGGCGGAGCCCCGGGGTCCCCGGGGAGAGGCCCGCAGCAGGGCAGCGCGAAGGCCGGAGCCGGGTGAGGGGCCGCGGGGCGCGCGCCCGGGGTCAGGGGGCGGGGTCTGCAGAGGGGCGGCCCCGACAGCGTCTCCCTCCCCCCACCCCTCCTCAGACCTCAGCGGAGCCCCGCTTGGAGGGGGTCTGTGCCCCGTCGCCATGACGACGCCGGCGAATGCACAGAATGCCAGCAAAACGTGGGAACTGAGTCTCTATGAGCTGCACCGGACCCCGCAGGTGACAGGGATCTTCCAGCCCCAGCTTACGCCCTCCCGCCAGCCCTCCCCCTCCCCCGCCACACTATTCTTTGCCCGACTCTGTCTTTGAATCACCTTTTATATTCTCAAATACACTTACCGCGTTTGATCCGCTTTAACCCCTCAAAGCGGCCATATCAGAGAGGTACAGCAGATATTACTGTCTTAGTTGAAGCACGGTAAACAGACGCCAGAACTCACGGCCCCTGTCTCATCTCAACAGCCACAAGTCAATTACACAGATTCATCCTGCGCGCTTAAATAGAATTCCCTCTCCAGTATTCTGATTCACGTGCGCTGGGATGACGTCGGAATCTGTTTCAGCAGGCACCCTGAACTTCTAGTCTAGGTAGTCTTCCTCTTTAGAGTTTTCAGAAAGCCTGTTGAGGCCGGATGTGATGGTGCAGTCTTTAACCCCAGCACTCCTGAAGCAGAGACAGGTGGATCTCAAGTCTGAGGTCAGTCTGGTTAGGCCTGCCAGGATTTCATGCATACGGAGACCCTGCCTTGAAAACAGCAAACAAAAAATAAAGAAGTCTGTTGCATAAATATGCTCCGATCCATAGATCTGTGCGGTGCCCAGCCCTAGTCCTCTCAACAAACCTGAACCTTCTGTTTCAAGACTCCCTGTAAAGGGCCCTCCCTCATCCCTTCTGTTCTGTGTTCTCCTCCATCCCAGAATTCCCATCAGTCTGGTCAGCGTGGCTGTCCAGGTTCTTACCTTCCCAAACCTTGCTTCTAAAGTCCCTTTTCCCTAACCCGCTGCCACCTGCTGACGACCCAGGAAGCCATCATGGATGGTACAGAGATTGCGGTCTCGCCTCGCTCGCTGCATTCGGAGCTCATGTGTCCCATCTGCCTGGACATGCTGAAGAACACAATGACCACCAAGGAGTGCCTGCACAGGTTCTGCTCGGACTGCATCGTCACCGCCCTGCGGAGCGGGTAACAGGAGGGACGTCCGCCACGGGGCCAGGCGGGCCAACCTGGGCATCCGTGACCCTACAGAGCTTCCTTCCTCCCACCCCAGGAACAAGGAGTGCCCTACCTGCCGGAAAAAGCTGGTGTCCAAGCGGTCCCTACGGCCGGACCCCAACTTCGACGCCCTGATCTCCAAAATCTATCCTAGCCGGGAGGAATACGAGGCCCATCAGGACCGGGTGCTCATCCGCCTCAGCCGCTTGCACAACCAGCAGGCGCTGAGCTCCAGTATCGAGGAGGGGCTTCGGATGCAGGCCATGCACAGGTGTGGAGATGCTCGCAGAGAGCGTAGTACCCGTGGGTCTTGTCTGGAGTACGGGCCTGATAGTCTATGCTTGGGCCGCCATGGGGTCGACCATGCAGCTGACTGGGATTGGAGGGCAAGTGTCTGTTCTCAAACAAGTTAACCTCAGAGCCCTCTTTAAGCCTGTCTCTTGAACCATCAAATAGAGATAAACTGGAAGCATTCATCGCTAGTAGGGCCTCCACGGCCTCGGGGTCTTCTAAGGGCTTGAACCCTGCTCTTGGTAACCTGGAGTGTTTGTTTCTACAGGGCCCAGCGTGTGAGGCGGCCGATGCCAGGATCTGATCAGACCGCCACTATGAGTGGGGGGGAAGGAGAACCTGGGGAGGGAGAGGGGGACGGAGAGGACGTGAGCTCTGACTCCGCCCCAGACTCCGCCCCAGGCCCTGCTCCCAAGCGACCCCGTGGAGGGGGTGCAGGGGGCAGCAGTGTAGGGACCGGGGGTGGTGCTGTGGGTGGGGCTTGCGGGGGTGCTGGTTCTGAAGACTCTGGCGACCGGGGCGGCACCCTGGGAGGGGGAACCCTAGGCCCCCCAAGCCCTCCTGGGGCTCCCAGTCCTCCGGAGCCAGGTGGAGAGATCGAGCTCGTCTTCCGGCCTCACCCCCTGCTTGTGGAGAAAGGAGAGTACTGCCAGACTAGGTGAGGAGCCCCACCTTTTTGCTGCTAGACCACCTAGAACCTCAAGTTCAGAAATGTGCGCCAGAAGCGGGGGGGGGGGGGAGCTTCAGGCCCCCGGGGGGGGGGGGGAAGTGTAGCTCAAGTCAGTAGGGTATTTGTCAAGCAGGCATGAGACCCTGAGTTTGCTCCCAGCAACATATAAGCCAAGGGTGGTAGTGTATTCCTGTCATCCCAGAGGCAGGGGCATGAGCAGCTGGAGTACCCAGCAGGGGGTACCCATATCCCCAGGCAGACCTTTGGGAGAAAGTTGTGCATTCGAGGACTCTCCCTCCCCCGCCCCCCAGGTACGTGAAGACCACCGGGAACGCCACGGTGGATCACCTCTCCAAGTACTTGGCCCTGCGCATTGCCCTGGAGAGGAGGCAGCAGCAGGAAGCCTCAGAGCCCGGAGGGCCTGGCGGGGGTGCCTCGGACACAGGCGGACCTGACGGGGGTGGTGGGGAGAGAGGGGTTGCTGGAGGAGGAGGCGGCGGCGGAGGAGGAGGAGAGGGTCCTGAGGAGCCTGCCCTGCCCAGCCTGGAAGGTGTCAGCGAAAAACAATATACCATCTACATCGCTCCCGGGGGCGGAGCGTTCACGGTGAGCTTCTGCCCATGGTGACAGGCAGCAGGGTGGTCACCACCGGCTCAGCCCCTGCTCTGTCCTCTCTGTGGCCTCCTGTTGGGCCACTAGCCCTCTGGTTCTCAGTTTTTTTTTCTCCCCCCCCCCTCTTGTCCGTTCTCTCTTTTAATTCCCTCCCCCTCCCCCTCTCTCCCCCTCCCTAGACGCTGAACGGCTCACTGACCTTGGAGCTCGTGAACGAGAAGTTCTGGAAGGTGGCCAGGCCGTTAGAGCTCTGCTATGCCCCCACGAAGGACCCAAAATGACGACGTCACGAGGGGACCGCCAGAAGATGGGGACCACGGGGTGTCCCAGCTCAGCCTGCCAGCTTCATCTCCCAAAGCCCCCCAGCCAGACAGCAAGAGGACAAACGAGGACAAACGGCTTTTATACAAAGTATCTATATTGGATTAGTCTATATTGTACAGACGGGACCTGTGCCCACTGCCGCCTTTTCTATGGCCCCTAGCTGCCCACCCTGCCGGTGACAGGGAAAGTGGACAAGACCCCCTCCCTGCCCTCCTCCCAACAACAAATTTGCTTATTTCTTTGAAACCTACAGTTCTCCGTGTGTGTCTCTCAGGGGTACGGGGCTGGAGAGATGGCTCAGCGGCTAAGAGCACTGCCCCCTTTAGCAGACCACCTGTTTAATTCCTAGCATCGACACTGTAGCTTACCACCGTCTGTAACTCCAGTGCCAGAGCATTGGATGCCCTTTTCTGACCTCTGCAGTCACCAGGAACACATGTGAAACACATACCGGTGCAGGCAGAACCACCAAACACAGAGTTAAAAATAAGCACATCTTTAATCCCGGCACCAGGGAGGCAGAGGCAGGTGGATCTCTGTAAGTTTGAAGGCAGCCTGGTCTACAGAGAATGCGTTCCAGGCCAGGCAAGACTACATAGTGAGACTCTGTCTTTAAAAACAACAACCACCAAAAGCAAACAGACAACAGGAAATCGGGGTTGTAAATAGGAAGGTGATACCAGAGGTTAACTCCCCTGTAACTCCCTCTCCATCTTCAAAAATACAAATGAGGAGAGGGAGGGGCCACTGCAGCAAATTCCGGTCATCCTGGGCTCTGATTGGCAGAGCCAAGTCGGAAGGATTGCCACACTGAAACCAGCCTGGTCTACACGAAGAATTCCAAGCTAGCCTGGACTAGTTACACCTGATCAGCAAACACCTGAAGAAAAGGAACTAGTGAAGAGAGGGGGGAGGTGGGGGAGGGGGACTAGGTGGACAGGGGTGGGCTGGGGGAGGGTCTAAAGCTTATTCAGCACAAACCCAATGACCCAGTCAGATCCAGCTAGCCTGCGGAATGGGCGGGGCAGTGTCTACACCGTAAAGTCGGTAGGCCACTGAGAGGACAGAGCCACAAAGCTTGAGGGGAAGATTCTCGCCGCTGCAGCTGGTGTCAGAAATGACGGGGAATGGGGCTCTGAGGAGCAGTTGGGACCTTGGTCTGGAGTCCCAGACAAGTCTAAGGTTGCCTGGACAGGCCTTCAGCAAAACGAATAACCCCTCTCGCTCCCACGGCCCGCGGCACCCTGCCCCAGCACTCCTACCTCCTTGCATTCTGTAGAGCCAGGGCCTCAAGATGCTGCAGGCTGGATGGCCTCCCCTGGGTTTTCCTGTGTGATCCCCCCTGGTACTGTCAATCTCAGCCCACCCACAGTCCCCATGAATATGGCAGACCTGGCAAAGTGCCACCATGGCCCCACAGAGGTCAAGATGCTCTCTCACCCCTCCCTCCAGCCCCATTCTGCAGCATCCGTCCTGGACCCCTCCCCGCCCCTTAAAAAAAAAAAGATTTATGCGAGTGCACTGTAGCTGTCTTCAGACACCCCAGAAGAGGGCATCGGATCCCATTACAGATGGTTGTGAGCCACCGTGTGGTTGCTGGGAACTGAACTCAGGACCTTCGGAAGAGCAGTCGGTGCTCTTAACTGCTGAGCCATCATCTCTCCAGCTCCTTGTTTTGTTTTTTGGTTTTTTGGTTTTTTTGTTTTGTTTTGTTTTTAGATAGGGTTGCACTATGTCACTCTAGCTGCCTAGAACCCACTATGTAGACCAGGCTAGCTCTGAACTCTCAGAGCTCTGAATCCTGAGTTCACCCATGCCCAGCAACATTCCCTTAATTTGGAGCCCAGCAATGCACAGGCCGCAGGACATTTTTGAGGTAGAGAAGGAGGGAAGCCTGGTGAGACGCGGGTGGAAGCCCCTCATGCAGGGAATGAGCGCTCCATCCAGCAGCTTCCGTCCGGATTGCTGCCTGGCTTCCTCTCTCACTCCGATACTTCACGGGTTTCCTCCCCTCCCCCTCCCTGCCCTTGTGTAACTGTGAACCTCATAGACCGGCTTCCTACTTTGGAGACAGCATGTGTGCACCTGCCCCAGGTCTCCCTGGGTACTTACCTGTCTCCCACCTCTGCCAACCAGGCCTTCCTTGGTGCTGGGAGGAAGAGGCGTTTAAGTAGGGCGTTAGATGTCCACTCATCAACTCCAGACAGGGTATTTTCTCCCGACATCCTCCTCTGTCAAGGTAGCAGGCTGAGAGATACAAAGTATAAAAAGGGCAACTTG
The DNA here is from genome assembly GCA_964023405.1 of Apodemus agrarius. Classification (NCBI taxonomy): domain Eukaryota; kingdom Metazoa; phylum Chordata; class Mammalia; order Rodentia; family Muridae; genus Apodemus; species Apodemus agrarius. Next base: position 4,801,287 of record OZ030025.1, read on the forward strand.
AAATCCCTGAAGACCTGGGTGGGGAAGGACGAAGAGCAGCCTTGGAACAGGTCCAGGTCTGCATGCGCAAGCCTCTGGGTCTTTCTGTGGTGTCCTGACCTGTAAAACAGACTAGATAAGGTGGCACATGCCCAGGATCCCAGCACTTAGGGAGTAGACAGAGAAGGACCAGGAGTTCCTAACCACCCTGTTTACATAGCAAGTTCAAGGTCAGCCTGCCAGAGGCTGTGTGATGGTTAATAGTTCTAGAAACAGCAAGTGGTGGTTGTTGGCAGATATGGCTTGGCCGTACTAGCAGGTCAAGCTGACACACACCCTTAATCCCGGCTCTCAGGAGGCAGAGGCAGGTGGATCTCTGTGAGTTCAAGGGCAGTTCTACACAGTGAGCTCCAGGACAGCAGGGTTATGTAGAGAGAGCCTGTCTCGAAGGTTAGCCTTTGAGAGTGTCGTGAGGGATCATCTTTATGTTAATTGATACGGAGACCCATCTTAACTGGAGGGACAGTTCCTCAGCGGGGGATCCTGTACTGTATAAGGCAGAGAAGTGAGCTGATTACGGGCATTTGCTGTGTGCTTCCTGACTGCACATGTGATGTGACCAGCTGTGTCAGGCACCGTCGGGCCACTTGGACTTCGAGGACCACAATGTCCTTGAACTGTGAACCAGAATAAGCTTGCCCCCCTTTATGTTGTATTTTTGGAGAAAGAAACTAAGATGTTCTATCTAAAAGAGGAGAGGGCAGGGTGGTCTTTACCACAGTGTAGCTCTGGGGGGGTGGGGGGTGGCCATGCTAATCACGGGTCACCTAAGCAGAGCCTACAGGAGCCATGGGGTCATTCCTTCAGTTGAGGAACCAAATGTGTGTGCATGACTGGGAGTTAGAGTCAGGGAGGCCAGATCCAGTACACCACCAGGCTATGGCTTCTTCATGTCACCTTAGAATTGTCATATTTCCAAGGATAGCATCCTCTTCCCTAGACTCACCACTGGAGCAGTACAAGAAACAGAAAGGGTATCCATACTTTTTAGTTTACTGCTTTTTTGTTTTGTTTTGTTTTTTGAGACAGGGTTTCTCTGTGTAGTCCTGGCTGTCCTGGAACTCACTCTGTAGACGAGGCTGGCCTTGAACTCAGAAATCCGCCTGCCTCTACCTCCCAAGTGCTGGGATTAAAGACGTGCGCCACCACTGCCCGGCCATACATTTTAGTTTAAATGAGTAAATAATTGGTCCCTGGGCAGTGTTCTACCACGCCCCCCCCCAATCTGAGGAATTTAACACTTCTTTAGACTTGTGGATGGATCAGATTCCCAGGGATTTTCCCAACAAGGTCATTAAAAAGAGATAACTGTCTCCACATCTCCATGGCAACCACTTCAATCAAGTCCCTAATCTATTTACCATTCTAGCAGCAACAGGACCTGGGAGAATGGAGCTTAAAAATGAGGTGGACGGGCTGGAGAGATGGCTCAGTGGTTAAGAGCACTGACTTCTTCCAGAGGATCTGAGTTCAATTCCCAGCAACCACATGGTGGCTCACAACTATCTGTAATGGAATCCAACACCCTCTTCTGGTGCGTCTGAAGACAGCAACGGTGTACTCATATACATAAATCTTTAAAAACAAAATGAGGTGGACTGAAGTCTCCTGCAACAGACAACTTTATTCAGAGCATCAGACAATTTATACTCTGAGGGTTAAGAAGGGTCACACAAGTAAGGCGTCCAACCACAAGGATAAGTTGCATGCAGCAAAAACATGTTTGTTTTTTCCCCATAGATGCATATAAGCAAATAACAGTAGCCAGCTGTAATGAATAATCTGAGGTAAACTCACTCCTATCCACCATACTCGGGATGAGCATCAAAACACATCCAAAACAATTCTGAGTTTTGAGGAAACAGAGCTTGTTTTCTTGCAGTTTCCTCCCAAGCACTCAGAAGTCTCCCCGCAGGGCTCCATTCTCTGACCGTGTTCTGACAGGAGTTCTCTACTGACCCACCCAACAACTTGCTCAGAAGCAAGGTGCACACCAGCACCTCCACCTAACCCTTCCAGCTTGCCTCGCCTTGGCCTGGACTTCCTAAAACCATGGTGTGCTCCACTAGGATTGAAACCCAGGGGGAGGCACCTCCAACTGTTCTAGAAGCTTCTAAGTGGAAAGAGCAGCAGAGGTGGTATCCCAGCAGGGGCGGGGGCAGGGGCAGGGCAGAGTGAAAGAAGCTCAGAGAGTGTGCTGTAGAAGAGACAAGGGGGCTGAGGAAGGCTCACTACAGCAGGCATGGAGCTCCAGCCATGGAGCTAACTCATGAGGTAGATGCAGGAGGCTCAGAAGTTCAAAGTTACCCTTGGCCAGGTACCTGAAACCCTGTGTCAAAAAGAAAATTCTCGGTGTTAAAAACAAAAACGAAGCCGGGCAGTGGTGGCACACCTTTAATCCCAGCACTTGAGAGGCAGAGGCAGGCAGATTTCTGAGTTCCAGGCCAGCCTGGTCTACAGAGTGAGTTCCAGGTCAGCCAGGGCTACACAGAGAAACCCTGTCTCGAAAAACCAAAAGGAAACAAACAAAAAAACAAACAAACAAACAAACTAATACCATAGGTGGAAGCATAGTGGGCAGGGCTTGTCCACTGTTTCTCCAGTTACATCGGTCTAAGATGTAATTTGGCTAAGAAAGAGTCTCTGCCAGAGGTGGTAGTGCACACTTATTTATTTATTTATTAAGATTTACTTATTTATTATTCAGATCTCATTACGGATGGTTGTGAGCCACCATGCAGATGCTGGGATTTGAACTCAGGACCTTCGAAAGAGCAGTCAGTGCTCTTAACCACTGAGCCATCTCTCCAGCCCCAGCTCACACTTTTCATTCTGGCATTCTGGAGGCAGAGGCAAGCAGGTCTCTGTTAGCTGAGGCCAGCCTAGTCTACAGAATGAGTTCCCCTCAGAGCTACATCGTGAGACCCTGTATCAACCAAAAAGAAACAGTTACCACACCAAGTAGTCTTGGTCTAGGAATCCACCCTTCCCCAGAAGACCCTCCTGCAGGTTTGGAGGCAATCCCGTCCACCTGGCCTGGCACTGAGGAGGGAGTGCTGCTTTCACCCTGGTGGGGGGTTGGTTCCCTTAGGGAAGTCACTGGCTTAGGTAACAGTTGCCACTTCGTTCCCACCACAGGCCAAGTAGGGCCTCAGTCCTTGTATTAACTCTTTGAAGCCTGGCAATATTTCCCAGTGATTCATTAGAGGTTGATGATTGACAGATCTAAGGGGATTCAACACTTTTAGAGGACACAGGTGACAAGACAGGTCACTCCAGGTTCACCCATGTGTTTTCTTTCCACAGAGTCTCATGAACAGCCCTGGTTTGTCTGTGTTACACAAAGATCGAGTCTCTCACTTCAAGGGGGAATAGGAGATAGTTTATTGTAGAGCCAAATTTGAATGACTACTGATTTAGGTCACCCCAAATTCCCTCTTCCAAAACAGAAACAGTTTCATGAAGTTTTCATAGGAGCAAAACCAAGACAGCCATAAATCAAGATACTTTTCAAATATATTGACAACAACATGAGAGAGATGGCTATAGCAAAATGGTGGAGAACCTCCCATAGGCCTCGGATGCTATTAGCTTTTGGGTTAGTGGAAGCTAATGGTATATATATATATATGTGTGTGTGTGTGTGTGTGTGTTAATATACATATATATTAACATATATAAAACATATGTCATTGATGTTAGTTTCCTATAAAATGAATTAATATTCATATAAATAGAATTAGTGGATTAATCTGGTGGCTGTATTTACTTAACCTAAGCTAGCCCCCGACAACCACACAGAGAAACCAAGATTTATTCCAAGCTGCACCTCAAAAGCTGAGCGGCTAAGTGATCTAGAATAACCTCTTTACTAATATGGCAACCTCCCAGCCCTATCCCATGATACTTGCATATTGTTATTGATCTGGCTCTTTGGAGGCTTCAGATGTTTCTTTTTTTTTTTTTTTTTTTTTTTTTTTTTTTGGTTTTTCGAGACAGGGTTTCTCTGTGTAGCTCTGGCTGTCCTGGAACTCACTCAGTAGACCAGGCTGGCCTCGAACTCAGAAATCCGCCTGCCTCTGCCTCCCAAAGTGCTGGGATTAAAGGCGTGCGCCACCACGCCCGGCTCAGATGTTTCTTTTTTTCTTTTTTTTTTCTTTTCTTTTCTTTTGGTTTTTTTCGAGACAGGGTTTCTCTGTGTAGTCCTGGCTGTCCTGGAACTCACTCTGTAGACCAGGCTGGCCTTGAACTCAGAAATCCACCCGCCTCTGCCTTCCAAGTGCTGGGATTACAGGCGTGCGCCACCACGCCCGGCCTCAGATGTTTCTTCTTGTGGTGTCTTCTCAGACCCTCTCATCCTTGTGTGCACCTCACCCCACTTCTACACCTGTCTCCTCCCTCTGGCTGGCAGAAGTCCTGCCTTATACTCTCTTCTGCCCAGCCATTGCATGACCAGCATTTATTGACAAGGCAGAGAATAAATGGTAAGGATTGTTTACACAAACTTGAGACAAGAGTTTGTTGGTATAAGCATTGCAATGCCCTGTCCAGACTGAAACATGAACATGAGGGCAGAGAAATCAGCATTTGAATAACACAAGGGTAAACTTTGCAAAGAAGATTCTAAAACGTTATGCCTACATTTCTCACTTTTTGTCTATTAAAAGGTTCCTTTTGTTTCATAATAGTATACCACATACAATAATAACAATTATGAAGATTATCAGATATGGCTTACTTTATGATGTCTAGTCCATAAATATTTGACAATTTGGAGAAAGTATTCTATTATCTATCCTATATTGGTGAGTTAGAAGTTTGTATCTAAATCAGTGTTTAATCTTCACTTGTATTACCATCCTAAAAACATCTTTTTAGGCCTAAAAATATCTTCTTAAATCCTAAACAACTTAAGCATAATTGTGAGAATGTAACTGTGTAGTCTTCAACTTCTTCAGAGACCTGGGAAGGAATAAATATTATCTGAGTAAGTAGAAGTGTAGACAAGCAACTTCCAAAACTATAGAAATGACAGAGAAGCAGGCCGTCTAGACAGTCATCCAGAATTGTCACACAGCATCCATCTTTAGACTTCTGACCCAGCATATCTGACAGACCCTTGGTTAAGCAGGTTTTATGAAGGACTTGCTTACTCTGTCTTGGCAGAGCTTGGCAGTCAACTTCCCTGCATCTGTTTGTCCTTTCTGGACAACATTTTGTCTGTAGACAAAGTTAGAGCATTTTCTTTGCCCAACGGTTAGCTTGCCACAATTGAAGCAACTCCAGGGGGAGGTTCTTCAATGCTCGTTATCTCCTATGAAGTGGAATGGGGGGTACTGTCAGGAGCGGACCCATCCCATTGTCAGAAACGATTTTTAAATAATGAAACGTTAAATGCTGTAGTCTGTGGATCTCTGAGGTTTTTGAAGAACATCTATCTATCTATCCATCTATCTATCTGTATCTATTCATGTATCTATCCATGTATGTATGCATGCATGCATACATGCATCTATCTATCTATCTATCCCATTGATGAATTATCCAATATTGTTTATTTGTAGCTATTTACTAACTGAATAACTTAGAAAACATCTTGCTGCGATTAACTAAATTAGTATCTAACATGACCATGAGTTTGATTGCCTATTAACTTGTATTTCTTATCCATCCCCAACAGTTTGTAACAGCAGCCTAAAAAAAGGACTAGAACTTTACATTGTATCTTTAAGCATTTGAATAATGCAAGAATAAACTTTATACAGAAGATACAAAAACATCTTGCCTACAATTCCCACCCAGAGATGGGGAAAAATGGCTTGTCAGGGGTTTTAGGCTAGCCTGAGATAAGATGATTAGCCTCTGGATTTGCAACATCCCAACTCCTCCACATCACTGCAGTTCTAATCAGTCTTTGAAGACAGGGCTGTTTTGTAGAAATTCTCATTGATGTCTGGAAATCTGTGTAGATCAGGCTAGCCTCAAACTCATAGGGATGCACCTGCCTGTGCCTCCCAAGTGTGGGATTAAATAGATTAAAGGTCACCATGAGAAACAAACCTGATTATTTCATTCCCCAACGAAACCCATTCAAGGTTGTTACACAGACTTGAGTTCCCGCCATGACCTGAACCTACTTGCCAAAGCCCAGTGGGGGGGTGGCCCCACCTGCTTACTCCCACTTGACTGCATGGACTCCAATGGCAGCCATGCCCTGCTTCCACCTGCACACAGCCTTGGGGTTTGCTGAGCCCTGATCTGAAAGCTCCTGCCTCAGGTCTCCCCTCGTTAGCACCATGCCACCCTCAGATCTCAGCTTCTTCAGGGAAGGTCTGAAATCTTCCTTCCAGAAATCTCTTCAGAAGCCTCACGTCAAGGCATGGCTTCCCATGGGGCACTGCGGTCACACCTCTTCATATGTGGGTGCGGATTTGGTGTGTCTGCCCCCGGAGGACATAAGATCCCCGAGGGTCACGGCCCTGGATGTAGTCCCTCAGCTTTGCCCTCCCCTGAGCCTAGCAGTGGATTCTCCACAAACATTGTTTGCATAAATGTGTGCATGCCAGGGTCTGGGGCAGGAGGATCTAAACGTTCCAGGATTTCAGGTGGGATGGGCAGGTCAAAGGTCACCACTTCTCCCTCCACGACTCTTAGAAATAGGATTTTTTTTTTCCAAAAGCAGAGTATATATACACTTCCCTTCTCTGTGTCTTGAGGTGACAGTTTTGTGTTATGGGACGGTCTCAACAGTTTCAACCCATCATCAAGGGACACGTTCCTCCATTCTGTTTGTGCTTCTAGGGCCAGGGGGGCCGAGTTCCTAGTCTAGTGAGGATGGTGAGGGGCTACGCTCTTCAGAAGGCAGGCGGGCTGGTTAGCGAGGAGCAAGGCCAGGTTATGGTGGGGACAGAAGGTACAGAGGCAATGTCGGGAGGCAGTGGATGGCAGGGCAGGAAGGCTCCAGCCTTGTGTTTGCTGTTAAAGGACACTGGTGGGGGTCAGGCTGGATTTCACCAGTTCCTGTGACGGATTGCCGGATGCTGTGAAACATGGCGGCTGCTCAGCTCCCAGTTCCTCTGAGGTGTGAGAAGTGGCGGTAGAGCCACGCCTCAAGCTCCTGTGGCCTGGAGCTGTCCATGTCATTCTCCTTGGGAGCAGGCAGGAGGATGGCAAGTTCAAAGCTTGTTTGAGCTACAGAGTGAAGAAGCCAAGGCCAGTCTGGGCAATTCAGTGAGACCTCACCTCAAAGTAAGAGAGTGTGTGTGCGTGTGTGTGTGTTGGGGATGGAGGTTACTGGGGTTTGATCCTAGTGCCTTGAGCCCACCAGTGTGGAGAGAAGGCTCCCCAGTGAAGAGCACTTGCTACTCTTACAGGGGACCCTCCAGGTCTGAGGGATCTGGCGCCCTCTTCTGGCCACTGTCAGCATTACATTTATTAACTCTGGCAAAACCCAAAAAACAAAAAATTACATTAAAAACATTACGGAAGCCAGGCAGTGGTGGCACACGCCTTTAATCCCAGCATTTGGGAGGCAGAGGCATGTGGATTTCTGAGTTTGAGGCTAGCCTGGTGTATAGAGTGAGTTCCAGGACAGCCTACAGACAGGGCCACACAGAGAAACCCTGTCTGGAAAACAAACACCCAAACAAACAAAATGCTTGGCTTGTGGGTTCAAGGCACTAGGATCAAACCCTAGTAACCTTCATTCCCAATACACACACACTCACACATATATACATACATACACACACTCACATATACACACATATATACACACTCATGTACATACATATACACACATGCATAAACATACTCACATACATACACATATTCACACATACATACATACATACATTCATACACACACACACACAAAACACACACACACACAACACACACACACACACACACACACAGCCTCACAGCCTCACACACACACACACACACACACAGCCTCACATCCTCACACACACATACACATATACATACAGCACCAGGCTGGGGATGAGGCTCAGTGACTCACTTCAAATGTTGAAGACCCTGTTTGTTTTTTTCCCCTCAAGTAAAGCAAAGGGAAGTAAATGAAAATGAAGTAAAAATTCAGAAATGGACGGGGTGGAGAGACAGCTCAGAGGTTAAGAACCCTGGCTGCCCTTCCAGAGGATCTGGGTTTAATTCACAGTCTCCTTGTAGAGGCTCACAACAGTTTCACTGTTTCTAACTCTAGTTCTGGGGAACCTAACTCCTTGTCCTGGACTCTACAGGTACTGCATGCATATATGCACATACACACATGCAGACACAACATTCATACATATGAAATAAATAAAATGTCAAAAGCATCTGTAATTATGCATAGTATAAAATCCTCAAGAGTGGCAAGAGCTGTTAGTAGTTTATGTGCTATGTCCTATTCTTTATTATTTCATAGTATACTATTTTCTGAAGAGTAGCTACCACAGCTGTATGATGGTGCCTGAGTATAATCCTAGCAACCCAGAGTCTGAGGCAGGAGGAATATGAGTCCCAGATAAGCCAGGGCCACACAGTGAGTTCCAGGTCAGACTGCAACATAGAACTAGTCGCACAAATCACAAGTACACACATAAATGCGCTATAAACATGTGCTGTGTTATACCAGAACACCCTCACACACCCATGTGCCTCCTGAGGGACATATGACATGCATGACATACAGATTCTATATATCACATAACCCCATGTGTAAGAGAGGACATATCATGTAGGTTCATGTAAGTACACTGTATGTTCACATAATGGTGTCTGGAACATATCCAGATGTTAAGTGATGAATGAGCACAGGTGGGGTGCCACAAGCAGTGTGATAGGCAATCTTAATTGTCAGCTGGATGGGACTTAGAGGCTCTGTGGAAACAGCTCCGGGCACATCTAGAATGTGTTTCCTGAAAGGTTTAACTGAGAGAAGACTCACTCTGGCTGTGTGAGGCACCATCCTCAGCAAGGATCTTGTAGAGAATGAGGAGGAGAAAGCAGGCTGAGCAGTAACATCCCCAGACAGTAGACTCAATGTAGCAAGCCCTCCCTGGCTCCTGCAGTGAACCTCCCCTCTGCAGGTGGACTGTATCCCTTCAAACCATAAACCAGGATAAACCCTTCCTCCCCAAGTTGCCTCATGTTGCATATTAAGTGTCAGTGGTGAGAAAAGAACTGTATTGGTTACTTTTTGTTGCTCTGATAAAGCATTATGTCCGAGGCAACTTAAAGAAGGTTTATTTGTTGCATACAGTCCAGAGAGTTAAGAGTCCATCACCATCATGACAGCAAACACCAGGCATGGCAGCAGGACCAGCTGAGAGCTCACACCTCCAACCACGCCCCCCAGGGACATACTTCCTCCAGCAAGGCCACACCTCCTAAGCTTCCCCAAACAGCACCAACTGGGAACTAAGTATTCAAGTGGGCAAGAATATGGGGGTCATCTTATTCAAAGGACCACAGCAACTAATACAGACAGTGACACCCAAGCTCTCAGGGCAAATATGGGATCTTCCAGGCTGCAGCTGGCTGTCACTGACACAGGTGGACGTGGGCCAGAAGGCTTGGTTCTCCAGAGCTGTTCAAGGCAATGCTGCTACCTATCAGGCCAGGAAACATTTATTCTAATGTCATGGTGGCCAGCTCTCCTGTGTGGCAAGCGCAGTGATGAACCTTTAAGAGGAAAAAACTAGCCAGGAGCTGGAGAGATGGCTCAGTGGTTAAGAGCACTGGTTGCTCTTCCAGAGGTCCTGAGGTCAATTCCCAGCAACGACATGGTGGCTCACAACCATCTGTAATGGGATCCGATGTCCTCTTCTGGTGTGTCTGAAGACAGCTATAGTGTACTCATATGCACAAAATAAATAAATCTTTATTAAAAAAAGATTCTTAAAAAAAAAAAAGAAGAGGAAAAGACCAAAACCACTGAACTCCAAGAGTGTCAATGAGATTGATTAAGGGGTAAAGGCACTTTCACCAAGTGTGGCTACCTGAGTTTGATCTATGGAGGCCATGTAGTTAAAGGAGGGAACCAACTCCCAAAATGTATTTAAAGCCAGCCAGGTCTACATGCTGAGTTCCACGACAGCCAGAGCTGTGGAGACGGGCCTTGTCTCAAAACAGAATAAGAAGAAAAGTGACAGCGACAGATCCTTTCTGTGGAGCTGCCTAAGGCCAGCTGCTTCCTTAGGTGAGTCAGGATGAAACCTAAGAGTGTCAGGTTCCCAGGAGAAAGAATCACATCAGTTAATGTGGATGGTTCATGGGCACAGGTGCTGTAGGTTATCAGATGCAGTGTCCCACACAGCTCATGGCCCTCAGCTCATCAGCTCATAAGTGTGAGTAACGGTCAGAGAGGGAGAGAGAGGGTCACAGATTACATAACTCCTACCACACTGTCATCATTATTCTGTGTTAGAGTCGGTGACAGTTCCTCTCCTACTGTGAGTTAGTCATTAAAGCCATTGTACCATGGAAGTGCAGTGCAGACAGGGATCAGTGCCCTGCTGTACATGGTCTCTAAGGGGGTCTCTTCCCAGTGGACAAGAGGGTCTACTGTGCTGAGACAATGACCCAGGTCCACAAAGTCAAACTCAGGAGTCAGAAGAGAAGATCGTTGTAAAACAAAACAAAACAAAACAAAACAAAAAACAAAAACAAAAACAAAAAACGGCCTGGAGCCACAGACTCTTCATCTAGGAAGTAACGCGAGGAAGCTGTGTCTAAGCACGGGGCTGAGAAGACAGATCCTGAGGGAAGAGGCAGCGTCTCCTTTCTACAGTTGAGAGTCCTGCAGTAAGGCTTAGGAGTGAGAACCACCCACTGCAGGTGAACACAGCCTGGTCTCTGTGGGGTCCGTGTGGGGCTTGCAGCCCAGCGCCTCTGCTTTAAGGAGAAGCATATCTCCACTGAAACCCCAGCCGCTTGTGACACCATTGTATTCCTGGAAATGGCTTTTCTTCTGGAAGACTCCTGGGTCTGAAGAAAAGGAAGAGGAAGGTGGAGGAGAGGACATAGAGAGTCTGGCCTGCGAGTCTCTCCTAGTGTCCAGACAGCTTCTGGGTCAGAGGAGACACCATGACAAACGCGCTCTGTCCACAGCACAGGGTTCAGGCAAAGTCTTAGTCTCCAGGCGGTGAGGTCAGGGGTGGGGAAGCCCAGGGCTGGGGATTCCCAATCTCCCCAGTTTCACTTTTGCTCCTAACCTGGGTCAGGTCCTCTGCCCGGACACTGATGATGCGTTCACAACTCTCACCCCCATTGGATGGCGCGATCCCGGGGAACCAATCAGTGTCGCCGCGGGCGCTGGTTATAAAGTTCACACAGCCCGAGGACTCAGACACCCCGGATCCCAGATGGGGGCGATGGCGCCGCGCACGCTGCTCCTGCTGCTGGCGGCCGCCCTGGCCCCGACCCAGACCCGCGCGGGTGAGTGCGGGGTCGGGAGGGAAACGGCCTCTGCGGGGAGGGGCGGGGGCGGCACCGGGGAAGCCGCGTCCCCGCGTCGCCCACCGGACCCTCCGCCCCTTCTCCACCCGCGTCCCGAGCCCCGCGCCCTGCTCCCCTCCCGGCCCGCGCACCCGCCCGGGGTCCCGGGAGGAGGTCGGGGTCTCACCGCGCGCCGCCCCCAGGCTCACACTCATTGCGGTATTTCCACACCGCCGTGTCCCGGCCCAGCCTCGGGGAGCCCCGGTTCATCTCAGTCGGCTACGTGGACGACACGCAGTTCGTGCGCTTCGACAGCGACGCGGAGACTCCGAGATACGAGCCGCAGGCACTGTGGATGGAGCAGGAGGGGCCGGAGTATTGGGAGCAGAACACACGGATCGCCAAGAAACAGGAGTACTGGTATCAAGTGAACCTGAGGATCGCGCTGAGCTACTACAACCAGAGCGAGGCCAGTGAGTGACCCCGGGTTGGAGGTCCCGACCCCTCCACGTCCCGACACAGGGGCCGGAGACGTCCCGGCTCCCAAGTCCTAGACGAGGAAGCAGAACTACTGACCCGGGACCGGTTTCCTTTCGGTTTGGAGGAGTCCGCGGGTGGGCGGGGCCGGGCGGGCGGGGCTGACCGCTGGATCCCTCAGGCTCTCACACATTCCAGCAGATGTCTGGCTGTGACGCGGGATCGGACGGGACCCTCCTCCGCAGGTATGAGCAGTACGCCTACGATGGCCGCGATTACATCGCCCTGAACGAAGACCTGAAAACGTGGACGGCGGCGGACACGGCGGCGCAGATCACCCGACGCAAGTGGGAGCAGGCTGGTGCTGCAGAGAGCAGCAGGGCCTACCTGGAGGGCGAGTGCGTGGAGTGGCTCCGCAGACACCTGGAGCGCGGGAAGGAGACGCTGCTGCGCACAGGTGCAGGGGCCGCCGGCAGCTCCTCCCTCTGCCCTCGGGCTGGGGCTCAGTCCTGGGGAAGAAGAAACCCTCAGCTGGGGTGATGCCCCTGCCTCAGAGGGGGGAGAGTGTCCCTGGGTCTCCTGATCCCCATCACAGTGACTGCACTGACTCTCCCAGGGCTCAGCCTTCTCCCTGGACAGTGCCCAGGCTGTCTCAGGAGGGAAGGAGGGAATTTCCCCCACTTAGCAATGGTGGCTCCCTGCAGTCTGCAATCTCTGTCAGCCATGGCCTCTCCCAGGCCGGGTTCTCTGCCCACACCCGCTGTCTGTGGACACTGACTCCTGTCATGCTGAGTGTGTCAGCCCTTACACCTCAGGACCTGAAGTCTCCTTTGCCTTACTGAGAAGAGACATGGACTCCCCTACACTATGCTGGTTCCCCCAGTTTCTAGAATTTTCCAAAGAATACATTCTCACAGATCCCTCCCTGTCCCTGGGGTTTGCATCCCTTTGACACCCCAATTCTATCTATTCCTACAGTGGTGAATGGTCACAGGAGCCGTTATCGGGTGTACTGGAGTAATATAAATTGTGGGATTTCTTTTTTTCTTTATTTGGTCTTTGGTCTCTGGTTTTTGGTTTTTTGAGACAGGATTTATCTTTGTAGCCCTGACTGTCCTCGAACTCTGTAGATCAGGCTGGCCTTGAATTCAGAAATCCACCTGCCTCTGCCTCCCAAGTGCTGGGATTTAAGGTGTGCACTACCACTGCCTGGCTTTTTTTCTTATCTTTTTCTTATTTCTTACTTTTTTTTCTCTTTAATTTTTTTTCAAGGCGTTATTTTGTTTCTACTTAGGTTTTGTCTACACTGGAGTAATCCTTTTTCTCCATGCCCTTGTATTATCATTTGTATCAGTCTCCACAGGTGCCAGGGGAGACTGCTAACCTGGATAATTAGACAAGTTAAATCAGGGTTCCCTTAAAGGAGAGATTCTTGTGAACTTAAACAGTTCCCAGTCAGAAGTAAACATCCAGAACCCTCCTGCTCTTCCTCTGCCCCCTCAAGTTACAGTGCTCCCCCTAGTGAATCAGGAATTGGACTCTCTGAGAGACAGGGTCTTCTGCAATCCAGAGCTCCAGTGAAAGGGAAGATCCATATACCCTGTGAGCCCACTGTGTTCAGTGAGTGCTGCACTGGGGTCCACAGCACACTCCAGGGATCCTGTGTGACACACCTGTACCTTGTCACCCCGGAGGCAGGGCCTAGGAGTCATTTTCTCTGGCTGAGTGTTAGAGGTTCACCACATTTCTGCTACACAGTGTGTTATGGCTGTTCACATGGACTGACAGTTATGCTGGTCAGAAAGATGACCACAGTGGTTGACTCTCAGTGGTGGCACCCTTCCAGTAGCATATGGCCCTAATTTCTAACTGTGATATGAACTCAAGCACAGATAAAAGTACATATGTTCCATTCCATCTTCCATTCTGTGACTACCTGTCTCATGCTATAGAACATCACGTAAGGATGACCATGTTGACCCACTGGCTCATGTGGATTCCCTCTTAGCTTCTGAGTCCCCCAGGAACATGTGCAGTTCTGTGCTGAGGGGACCAGCTCTACCTGCAGGTCACTAGTGCAATGACAGTTGAAGTGTCAAACAGACACATAGTTCAGTGTCATCATTGATTTAACTGTGTTTTGTGTAGATTTCCATTTGTCTTGTTAATTGTGGGATTTCTTAAATCTTCCACACAGATCCCCCAAAGGCACATGTGACCCATCACCCCAGACCTGAAGGTGATGTCACCATGAGGTGCTGGGCCCTGGGCTTCTACCCTGCTGACATCACCCTGACCTGGCAGTTGAATGGGGAGGAGCTGACCCAGGACATGGAGCTTGTGGAGACCAGGCCTGCAGGGGATGGAACCTTCCAGAAGTGGGCATCTGTGGTGGTGCCTCTTGGGAAGGAGCAGAATTACACATGCCATGTGCACCATGAGGGGCTGCCAGAGCCCCTCACCCTGAGATGGGGTAAGGAGGGTGTGGGTGCAGAGCTGGGGTCAGGGAAAGCTGGAGCCTTCTGCAGACCCTGAGCAGGTCAGGGCTGAGAGCTGGGGTCATGACCCTCACCTTCATTTCCTGTATCTGTCCTTCCCAGAGCCTCCTCCATTCACCGACAACAACGTGGTGATCATGGCCGTTCTGGTTATTCTTGGAGCTGTGGCCATCATTGGATCTGTGGTGGTTGTCATGTTGTACAGGAGGAGAAATGCAGGTAGGAAAGGGCAGGGTCTGAGTTTTCTCTCAGTCTCCTTTAGAAGTGTGCTCTGCCCATCAATGGGAAACACAGCCACACCCCACATTGTTACTCTCTCCAGCTGGGTCTGCTGTCAGTTCTGGGAATTTCCTAGTGTCAAGATCTTCCTTGAACTCTCACAGCTTTCCTTCTCACAGGTGGACAAGGAGGAGACTATGCTCCAGCTCCAGGTTAGTGTCGGGGGACAGGATTGTCCTGGGGACATTGGAGTGAAGCTGGGGATGGTGGGAGCTCTGGGAATCCATAATAACTCCTCTAGAGAAATCTTCTGGGAGCCTCAGTCTTACCGTGATATGAATACATACATGTACATGTGCATATACATAGACATATTTTTTTTCCCTAGGCAGGGACGGCTTCCAGAGCTCTGATATGTCTCTCCCGGATTGTAAAGATGACTTTCTAGGGTCTGACTGGGAGGGCCAATGTGGACATGATTGGGTTTCAGGGACTCCCAGAAACCCCGGTGATTGGTGGGTTGTTGGGATGTTGACTTCACAGTGATGGTTCATGACTCTCATTCTCTAGCATGAAGACAGCTGCCTGGAGTGGACTGGGTGACAGCCAGTGTGTTCAGGTGTCTCCTCAGTTCTCTTTAGCCAATAGGTTCCACAGCCAACCTTCCTAGTCCAGGCACACACTGGGGGACATCAGCATCCTGTCAGCTCCATGCTGCCCTGAGCTGCAGCTCCTCACTTCCACACTGAGAATGAGAATCTGAATGTGAACTTGATTGTTCAGATCTTCACCTGAGGGTTGATTGCTTCTTAATGTCATAGATTGAGAATTCTTAGAATTTTTTTAAAGAAATAAATGACATATGCAGAACCTTCCAGAATCTGTGTCACTATGATGTGTGTATCTGGTAGGAGACAGTGAGGCTGTGGGAACTGAGTGTGAACAGGACTGTGCCCAGGTGGGCTCCATCCATTTTGACCTGTGATGGGGTCACTCCTTGGCCATGTCACCTCTGGCCTCTGCTCTCTCCATCACTATGAAGCAACTTCTGAGGGTCTGTGATCACAAGAACACAGGGAAGGCCTGAGCCTAGTTGTGAATCTACAACTAAAATGCCTGCTCTTTAGAAATCTCTATCTGTGTCCTTCTTCTGAGCTAGTCTACATTTCTCTTGAGCTCCTCCAAACCCAAGAGGGCTCCTTAGCTCTCTTTCCTAGATTTCTGCTTTACCTGTGTCCTGCCAGATGGTTCTGTTGTTCCTGCAAGCCAAAGAGGAAATCCCCATCACTCACTGGAGCTCCTTCCGTAACAGCTCTTCCAAGGTGAGGGAGAGATAGAGAGAGAGAGAGAGAGAGAGAGAGAGAGAGAGAGAGAGAGAGTTCTGTCAAGGGTTCAAATTCGTATTTAAAAAAAAAAAAGTCTAGCTCCCCCCACACCCTTTCCAGACTGAGGTACCTCACTGTCGCTGTCATGGGATTATTCTCTTCAGGGATTGGTAGGGTTTTTTTTTTTCATCCCCTTTTTTCTGGCATCAGGCCCATGGGCTAGAGTGGGAAGTCCTTCCCAGATGCAGCTGGTTTTGCTCAGGTGCCATTTCTGTGGGGCTGCTGGGGACTGGAAGGGACTGGAGAGGTGTTGCCACCGTGGACAGCTCCTGTGAGGCCTTCAGGCTGAGGAGATACAGTGCAGCCAACATGTTAACAGGAGCCCCCATTTTGGACAGCTCCTGTGGGATATTTTACTGAGGTGGCCCATAGTCTGGAGCAGGAAGGAAGGGCCTGCCCCACTTTGAGGGATTTACATTAGGGACTACAATAAGCCAGGATAGGCCCTTTCTCCCTAAGCTGTGCCTTGTCAGATATTAAACCACAGGGATGGAAAAGGGAACTGTATTGGTTACTTTTCTGTTACTGTGATGAAACATCATGTCCAAGGAAACTTATAGAAGGTTCATCTGGGGATTAGGGTCCCAAAGTGTTAAGAGTCCATCACCATCATGACAGCAAACACCAGGCATGGCATCAGAAACAGCTGAGAGCTCACACCTCCAACCACACCCCCCAGTGACATACTTCCTCCTAAAGGCCACACCTCCTAAGCTTCCCCAAACAGCACCAACTGGGAACTGTATTCAAGTGACCAAGAATGGGGGTCATCAAAAAAAAAAAAAAAAAAAAAGAATGGGGGTCATCTTAGTCAAAGCACCACAGTGACTAACACAGACAGTGACACCCAAGCTCTCAGTGCAAATATGGGATCTTCCAGGTGTAGTGCCAGGGAAATGTTAGTGATCCCCCCAAACTAGACTGATCCGATGTAATCACAGTAGGGCCTTTTTCTTAGAGCTAGCTCAGTGCAGCGCACCATGTCATGTAGGACAGTTTTGGTAATGAGGAACCCTGAATATTCATCGGGGCAAGGCTTTATAGTAAGCAGCAAGCAGGGGGTGAGTGTGCAAGCATCTCATTGGGAAGTTACTGTAACCTTTAACATAACTGGATGGTGCTGGGAGTCACACAATAAATGTAATTTCTGCTTTTCTCTGCATTTGTGGTCATTAGACTGAGGGTGGGCTTGTATCCTGGGGTGCAGGTCTTTTGGGGTGTATAACCTGGAGACGAAGGTCCTGTTGGGGGTAGCCTACAGACTGGAACTAGGCTCAGGTTTTGTTGGGAGGTAACTTGGAAACTAATGCTAGGTACTGGCCTGTTAGTTTGCCTGAGTTCAAGTTCAAGTTCTCTAAAATGGAGTCTGAATATAAAAGGTTTGTCCTCTCACAGGTGGCAGCTGGCTGACACTGCCACAGGTGGGACCTGGGCAAGAAGGCCTGGTTCTGCAGAGTCACCCAGGCAATGCTGGTACCCATCTGGCCAGAATATGCCTTTTCTAATGTCATGGTGGGCAACTCTTGTATGTGCCATGTCCAGGAATGAAGCAATTTTCCAAAGGAAACGTTCAAACCCAATGGTCTCCAAGGGGACCATCGAGATGGCTCAGAGTGTGAAGGTTCTTGCCACCAAGCTTGGCTCCCTGAATTTGATCCACGAAAGCCACATGGTGACTGGAGAGACCTGACTCCCGTAAGTTATCCTCTGAGCCTCACAAGGCATCATGACATGCACACCCCTACATGTAATTATTACATTAATGCAATGAAAATGAGAAAAGGAATCACAATAGTTTCATGTTGAAGGACATGGAAACACATATGTATAAAGATACGTATAAGTTGTGTCCAGTTTGCCTCCAAAGATTCCAGTGGGCAAATTTACCTGTGTCTAAAACCCACATTGTGAGGAGAAGCTGCCAGGAGGATTGAAGGGAAACCCATGCAATCATCATAGAAATTTTAATGTCTTTTACATGTTATGTATTTATTCTATTGCTTTATGTGTATGGTGTGTGAATGAGGGCACTCGTCCTGATGTGATGTGTGTGTTTGGGGACATAAGGAGTCAGAAGACAAACTTCAGGGTCCAGTTCTCTTTCCATGTGGGTTCTGGGGGACTGAACTCAGGTGGTCAGACTTGGTGGCAAGCACCTCCACCTGAGTCACCTCACCATCCCGGCCTGGGAGCCACCACCCGTTTTTGGAGGTGTTGAGAAATTGAACCTGAGGCCTGTAGTGTACAACGTGGCCACTCTAGTCACTCAGCCACATTCCCAATGTTTGAAAACCACTCAGCAGACAGTGTTTTCTGTTATTTCATAGGCCCATACTGGGGCTGGAGAGATGGCTCAGGGGCTAAAAGCACCGACTGTTCTTCCAAAGGTCCTGAGCTCAAATCCCAGCAACCACATGGTGGTTCACAACCATCCGTAACAAGATCTGACTCCCCCTTCTGGAGTGTCTGAAGACAGCTAGAGTGTACTTACATGTAATAAACACATCAAAGGCCCATACTAAAGCATTTGGTTAAAGATGGAATCAGAGACTACCTATTAAAAGCAGACATGGGTGGAGTACAAGAAGCACCTTGGGAACACAGCCAGCTACTGTGAGGACCTAATCTAGGAGAACCAGGCCTGAAGTGGGAATTTCTGGTTTCTTTGGAGACTCTGTTGAGTCATGTGATGCTTTTCTGGAATCTGTCTTATGGGAGGATGCTTTCACTGAAGCAGACACGGAGTGTTTTTCTGGAAACTGCCTGGTAAGGGGTCATGTGATATTTTTTTCTAGAGCATGAGAGATGTCCTCTTGAGAGAACACGTGATGTTTGGAAAGGGTATAAATATAACCCAACAGACCACAGACGACGCTGTGTGGCATTGGTTCACCTGCCACTCTGTGCTGGTCTTCCCTGACCATGCTGTGGCATTGGTTAGCCTGGCCTTCTTTGCTGATCGTTTGTCATGACTCTATAGAGAGAAATGAACCAAAGAACTTCTGGTGAGTTCCGGCAGCTTCTTCCTGCTTCTGCAGACTCAGGCCGAGTGGTAGAGCCTCAGAGTTTCTTCTGGATTGAACTGCCATTGCTGATTCATGTGAACTCAACTGCTGATATCCTGACTACACAGATTGGACTCGCCCCAAAGAACTATTTCTAAACAGGTCCACACCCTCCTCTGCCCTTTTAACCTTTTCTTTCTACTCCCTCTGGTGGGTGGTGAGCTAGAAGAGAGGTTAAAACATTTAAATAACTTTATTAAAGTAGGTTTTAGACAATATCAGCCTACATAGGGCATCTGGAACTTTCCCTGTGTGGGTTATGTTACCCATGCTGCATTGGTGCTGGAGGACATCAGACGTTTGGGTAAACTGAGCACTGTGGGGACAGAGTGGGAAGCTCCTTCTCTTGGACTCTGTGACCCTGAGGAACCCAGGACTTCTCCTGTTCACACCTTCTCTGCAGGGTAGTTAGGGGGCTCAGGCCTGAGTGAGGCCCTGTGCTGCAGAGAAAAGAATCACAGAGAGCCAAGGCATAAAAATAAAGATGGTGTCACTTCTGAGTAAAATCGTGCAGCTGGAGAGATTGTTCAGAGGTGAAGAATGCTTACTGCTGTTCCAGAGGACCTGGGTTCAGTCCCCAGCTCTCACCCACTTGTACCTCCAGTCTCAGCGGGGATAGGGCGCCCTCTTCTGGCCGCCTGGGACACTCCATGCACTGGCACACAGACATAATTGGAGGCAAAACACCCATAAGATTTCTGTAAAGAATGCGATCCCTGGGTAGTATTGGGGGTCATTGAAGCACATAGGGACACCTCCAAACCCTAGTGCAGGACTCTAGGGTCCCCTGCACTAGATATACACACTGATCTTAGGGATTCAGCAAGGGAAGGGAGAAATCCACACAACTCCTCCTACAGAGTGGTCCCTGATGCTACTGGTCTGTGAATCCTGTGTGTTCTTCGTTCATTTATGCTGTTCGTGTTGTTATGTCTTGTAGCTCAGGTTGACCTTGAATTCTTCTTTCTTTCTTTCTTTCTTTTTTTTTTTTTTTAAATATTCATTAGGCACACAGTGTTCTGCCTGCGAATGAGCCTGTCTACCAGAAGAGGGCATCAGATCTCACTATAGATGGTTGTGAGCCACTGTGTGATTACTGATAATTCAACCTAGGAAGAGCAGTTAATGCTCTCAACCTCTGAGTCATCTCGAGTCCTGACCTTGAATTCTTGATCCTCCTGCCTCACCTCAGCATGATGCTGTAGAGTGTGTGTGTGTGTGTGTGTGTGTGTGTATGTCACAGTGACTGGAGAGTGTGGTGTCAAATAACAATTGAGTGAGGAGCCCGAGGTGAAACTTCGCTCAGAAGTTGTTTCAGCCCGAAGATCATAAGGACCCTTGAAAACCACAAAGCAGAGGATTTGGGGCTGAAAGGAAAACCCCTGTCTGCTTCAGGATGAAGAGAGCACAGGCCACCACAACTCCCTGCCTTCCCCAGCATTCAAAGCTCACAACCACTTAGGGGATAGGTGACCCTCTCTTATTCCTGTGTCCTGCTGCCCCCTGGCGGCTGCGATCGGCATCGCGGGTTCGGACTAGACTCTGTGTCAAATGTCCCTGCAGACTGCAGACAGCAGAGTCCAGTAACCTCTGGCCAGCTTCACGAGCCCCCGAAGCTGTCCGGGTCACACTGAAGAAGGGCCACACTAAGGAACCGGGAATCCCCGCACAGTCCCACATCGGAGCGTTAGTTTCTTTTTCTTTTGTGGTTGCTGTTGCCGGGGATTTATCCCAGGGCTTCCTACCTGTTGCCTGTGTCCTAACTGAACTACACACCAGCTGAGTTTGATGTGACCCACCCAAAGAAAGGGTCCTGGGTTTCTTAGGGAATGCCTTTAACCCCAGCCCTGGGGAGGGCGGATCTCTGGATTCTTTGACCACATTGCAAGTCCAAGAACACCCAGGGCTATAAAGTGAAACCAGGACAGGGGGATCCCCAGGGCAGACACCTGGAAGGGGTGTAGGGGGTGGAGTAGGTGGGAAAGTTGTAACAAGTGAGAGAGGAGCATGGTTCCCCTGGCGGGTCTGGGTGAGCTTAGGCCCCCAGCCTAGTACAGCCAAGGCCCTGGGCAGGGAATGGGGTAAAGGAAATAACCTCAAGTTACCTTTTGTCTCCTTGGCAGCACCTTTCACCTGGAATTTCCCCCACATAGAAGAAGGTTCCTAGGGACGGCTTCCTGCCCCTGAGCTGTATCCCAGCCCTTTAAAGATGAGGTCCAGGCTGGCCTTGAACTGATTCTGTAACTGAAGCAGCTTTCCACCCAGTGCCTCAGGCTCCCAATTAGCCAGGGTTGCAGGTCTACAAACCAGCCTAACTTTTGCCTAATACTTAGTCAAGGATACCAGGCTGTGATGACACAAACCTTTACTTCCAACACTTGAGAGGCAGAGGCAGGCAGATTTCTAAGTTCAAGACCAGCCTGGTCTACATAGTGAGTTCAAGGACAGCCAGGGCTACACAGAGAAACCCTGTCTCAAAAGCCAAAGTGTTGGGCACTGGTGAGCTTGTCTCAATGTCTCCAGCTGAGCTGTTTGTACGGGTTTCTTGAGAGCAAAACATCCTGTGATCTCATGGCTCAGCTCGATTCCTGCCCGGGACTTCCCAGGTGCCTGACCTATGGCTATGATTGTTTTTTCCTGTTCCTTCACTGGCCTCTAGTATATATATTGCTGGTCTCTCAGTAAAGCTTTGGCATTCTCCTTAGAGAATGACCCGTGTCTGTGTTTTATGTCAATCCCCCAAGCCTATGCCCGATACTTGGTAGCATGGCATTGCGGGTGCTGTCAAATGGAGGTCCCACCGAGATCGGGAAAGAGAGGAGAACCTGCCCAGATCGTTCCAAGGAAAGCCGGCCGGCAAAAGGAGAGGAACGTATTGGGGAATATATGGTGCAAGAAACAAAGTGAAAGTAGGAACTGCATGAAGCAAGGTAAGTACAGGATGGCACCATGGGAAGGACAAGTTCCACCTGACAATTGGTGGATCCACTGGTAGATTTGCTTAAGCAACAGGGTACTGGGATTAAGGTTAAAATAGCTAGGGTGTGACAGCAAACTGGGATGGTGAATTTTATTAGGCAAATTGTCCGAAGTCTAGAACTGCATCAGGCAAGAGGAATAAGGAATAAAATAAAATAAAAGGAGTAAAAGACAAACAACAATGGATTTTAGAAACATGAGAGAGAAAGAGAAAGAGAGAGAAGGAAATTGGATTTCAGAACTCTCCTGGGGACAAAGGAAAACATGGAGACGTCCTGTTTCCTCTATGGACCCTACTGGAGATATACTTAGTACTGGTTACAAGTGTTCTTCTCTCTCTGTGTATTGTCTTTGGTGCACCAATTTGTCCACATGTGTCTGTCCTTGTTTTGTTGTTTGAGTGACTATCCTATGTTTCATGTTTTTAAAAAAAATGGTAAAAACTTTGCTGGCGGTCCATCTCTTGATCCAGTCTCAGTTTACACAGCAGAGGCTGATTAAGCTGCCCTGCATTTAGCTAGGAGTCAAGCACAGCTAGAGAAAAGCTGCTTTTAAAAGGGCCAGCAGCCTCTCAAGTTCTAGGGCAAGTAGGCTGATGGAATTTCTCCTATTGGGTACAAAGTGCTTTTTCTCTTGAAATTACAGCTAAAAAGATTGTTTGGTTCAAATGTATAAGATTCATGTATTCGCTTCATTTTTGTTTCTGATTGGTCTTAAAGGTATAAATATGTTTTGCATGTCTTGACTATAGAGTACTGGCTTATAAGTTATTGGGCATGATTAAAAATTATTGGTAACAAAAAGTTAGTTTAAAACTGGTAACTCGCCTGGCGGTGGTGGTGCACGCTTTTAATCCGAGCACTTGGGAGGCAGAGGCAGGTGGATTTCTGAGTTCGAGGCCAGCCTGGTCTTCAGCGTGAGTTCCAGGACAGCCAGGACTACACAGAGAAACCCTGTCTTGAAAAACCAAAAACAAAACAAACCAAACAAAAACAAAAACAAAAACAAAACAAAAACAAAAAACAAAAAAAACCCCAAAAAACAAAAACAAAAAACAAAAACAAAAAACAAAAAACTGGTAACTCAGGTTGGAGTTATCTTAAATGACAACACATGGCATGACTCAACCCAGAAAAAACAGGCCTCTAAAGATACTTCTAAATTGGCATGTTTTGTGTGATTCTTATCCTAGAAATTAGACTTATAAGGGATAAGATTTAAAACAATGTCTTTTTAATGAGGTATTATAAGTTGTACTGTCATGCATTCAAACATAAGAACCTGCAGACAAACTCTGTAGTGTGAAAGTAATGCATTTGAAAATTGGGCTTTACTTTCCAAAGTTGTAGTAGCTCTAATATTGCAAGAGAAAGTTAGGAATTATGCTTAACAACTGCCAGTATACCATTGACTGAAGTTTGAAGTCTGATAGAACGCTTAAGATTCTTAACTCACTCATATTTTGTAATTAAGATGATTTCAAGAATGATAGAAGTTAAAAAACAGCTGTGGCTGGTATAGGCCTGTTCCACTTTTTCACAAGCTTTATTGGATACAGTGGTAGAAGCAAAATTTAACTGCCCAAGATTGAAAAGGAGATCTCAGTGGGAATTTACTTGATATCAAACAGGTTCCTTTTGAACTGTTACAAAAATTTGTAGATATGACTACTAAAAACAGCTAGTAGAATTTTTCCGGGAACCCTCAAATTACAGGTTCCTTTTGTTACTTGACCCTCATAATTGGCAATAGGCTCAGATTAGAAAATAATTTATATTTGAGTGAATGAAAAAGCTCAGAGCTGCCTCAGTGGAGGCTTGTGAAGCACTGCTTTTATCTTGCAATTCACACCTAGGAAGTTTCAGGCCAAAAACAGCATTATTGACAGATCTATCCAGGTGTGGTTCAAAATACAGTTCAAACTTAAGATCTATGAAAGGTTAACAAGGCTATGGAGAACTTATGAAGGCATTAAAATCTGGCCTGCCTACTCCACACAAAATTATTATGGATTCAGAAGGGTTTGTTTTTTTTTTTTTTTTTTTTTTTTTTTTGCTTTGCATCCTGATAATTGTAAAGCATTTATTGCCTAGGGCATTGCTCTAAGCTTACCACAGGAGGACTTAAACCTCTGTTCTCAAGGTGGATGCAAATTAACTGGCAAAAGACAAGTAACTTTACAGATAGTAGAGAAGGCTACTGCAGTCAGCTGTTTATGTTAAGTGTTCACAGCCATTCCTTGGCAAAGAGCATTAATGTAGAGTCACCTTTTTTCATTTCCTAGTAAAGTTTTAAAATCCTACTCTAAAGCTGTTGGTGTGTTGATAAAGCATTATTGGATAGAATCATGAAAGTATTTTTGAAAAGAATGTCTTAAGAACCTGATAAAACATTTGTTCCTTGTTTCAATCAGCTATCAAATTGGTCATGACAGAGTATTGATACTTGGCCTATTACATGGCAAGCCTTTTTGGCAAAATTGATAATTGAAAATTTGCTTCCATGAATTGTAGTATCTTATCCACAGGCAGTGGTATCCTTACTATTTAAGGAATTATAAAACAAGCTTGCAAATGTTTGGCAAAGAACCTGATGTTATGATTATACCCTATAATAAGGAACAGCTTCAAATTTTATCCCAAGGTTTTGCTGATTGGGCCTTAATTAGATGCATTACCAATTGTTATTTTGATAATCATTATCCAGATAATAAGTTGTGTCAATATTTTAAAAATTCATCCAGTAGTTTTTCAAAGATTGTTTCCTCTTACCCTTTGGACGGTGCTCAAGTGGTTTTCACTGGTGGATCATCCAATGTGAGAGCTGCTGTTATTTTCAGGAATGAAGTGAAAGTTATAAAAATTTCTAATTGTTCTGCACAATTAACAGATTCAAATTCTTTGAAGTTTCACTGTGATGTGCAGATTGTTACTCAGTGCCCTCAATGTGCTCAATTCCTTTCATCCCCAAATTCAGGAGTGAATCCCGGAGGTCTTAAAGCAAATGATATTTGGCAAATGGATGTGACTCATGTCTCATCATTTGGGGAGCTACAGCTTGTTCATGTGTCTATAGATACCTTTTCTGGTATGATTTCTGCATCTGTTCACAGTGGTGAAAAGGTAAAAGATGTAAAAAAATCATTGTTTACAAGCTTTTGCTTGCATGGGAGTTCCAAATCAGTTAAAAACCGATAATATATATACCAGTATATACCAGTGGATACTTTGAAAAATTTTGTGCGGACTTTCATATTCATAAAACCAGGGATTCCATATAATCCTCAAGGGCAAGCTATAGTAGAGAGAGCTAATCTTACTGTAAAAAAAATATCTTGAAAAAACAAAAAAGGGGGAGTTTACCTTTCTGCATGCTAGATTGTCCTTTATTCTTTACATTTTTTATTAATAGATAAAGATAATCTTTCTGCTGCAGACAGACATTGGAAAGGTACGAAGAAGTCAGAGGGTTTAGTAAAATGGAAAGAGTTATCTTCAGGAGTTTGAAGAGGTCCTAATCCAGTGTTGTTAATCAGGATGAGAGGTTCTGTTTGTGTCTTCCCTAAAGATGAAGAAAGTCCTGTCTGGGTTCTTGAGCGCTGTGTGTGTCCTGTCATTATGGACACTAGTACAGACAGAAACTCACTGGAGCTTCGTGGAAAATCCACCAGTCCTGATGCCAGTGGGGATAAGTAGTACTGTGTGGCCAGGTAGGGAGTCCCAGGGGACCAGTGTGCGACCTGCAGAGCCCATGGGAGCCCAGGGCCCTGGCGGGTCTGAATCAGAAGTTGGGCTTGAGTTTTTTCAGCTTCACCATGAAGTGATGGATGTTACAGAACCGGAGAACAATGTGGACGCAGAGAAAAACAGCAATGGCGTTGTAGCAGTCGGCCAGGTAGGACTCCAGGTGTTTCTGTGGCAGACAACTGGATGTTAGCTTGTTGTCCAAGGGGCTGGAGGCAAACAGATGTGCATTTTTGGGGGGACAAAGCACATGTGGGTCTCACACTGGTCCCGTGGATGTGGAGACTTCAGCACAGCTTAGTAATCAGAGCTCACAAGACCACACACCCAACCTTCAGGCAGGGAGAAGCACCCTGGACAGGCACTGAAGAGGGGACACAGGACACGAGAAAAGCCCCGCCCACTGGCTGCCCCTGCAGCCAGTCTCTGGTATTGAGGGAACATTAATCTCTGTTCTCCGCTGCTGTAGTAAATCTCACACCTGTGAGTCTATGGCCGTGTCAGCCACACAAGGCCTCAAGTTTCCCATCTGACCTTCTGGTTCCACACATTTAACCTGTCACACACTTGGTTTTACCTGAGATAACTTTTTCAATTCCTAGAAACTCAGTATAAACCTTTTGACATGGCCATTTCATAATCAAAGAATTTTGGAAAATGATAGTTACATCAGCTGCTGTATCCCCAAAACCTTCTATTCCAATGTCATTCACATGCAACTTTAATTTTGGCCTCTAATCATTGGCAACTGTTTGCCAGGACACACATTTCCCGACACTTCCAACCCCTCCTGATCTTTCTACAGGAGCCGCTTAGCCTCTGACAGAGGGAAACAGTGACGCTCACGATCCCATCAACTGTCAGTCCTATAACTGGCATCTCTCTTTTTACATAAGTCATTATTTCAATTTCTCTTTTGAAATTATCAACTATAATTCCTGGAAGAACAGTTAATCCTTGGGAAGTCAAACGGCTCCTTCCTGAGACCATCCCGGCTGTCTCTGAGAGCAAAGGAGCATAAACTCCAGAAGAGATTTTAGAACATTGAATTGTGGGGGATAACGTGGATGTTTCTCTATGGCCAAGTCTAGAGCAGCACTGCCTACAGTAGCTTGCGTTAGATCTGGAATACTTAGTTGGGGGTTTTCTGCCTGGTTGCTATTTCCCGGCTGACAAGAGTCAACTGGCTTTTGCTTTTTGCTGTGGAGCCTCAAGACAGGCACCCCCGTTCCATTTCCCAACTGTACGAAATTGCCTTGGCTCTCTCTCTCTCTCTCTCTCTCTCTCTCTCTCTCTCTCTCTCTCTCTCTTGGACCTGCACTCATTGGTCCAGTGGCAACCCTTGTCACACTGCCTGCGCACTCCTGGACGCCTAGGCCTTCTTCCTGGTTTATACTCAGGAAATCCATTGCCCTTAGAGATGCCTTGTTCACAAATTTGTTTCTGATGACCATGCTTCTCATAGTAAAAGTACCGTGCATGTTGATATCTAAAACCTTTAGGTATGGCTTCCCCAATTATGGTGACATAATTCAGGCTAGAGCCAATATCGGTATAGATGCTGTCCTTGACACTGATGGCCTAACAACATTTTTGCATCCCATGTTTGCATTTTCACATGTCAGGGTGTCAGTCAGCACTTGTCTCACATCAGGGCCTGACATGGCTTCGTTCACAGCTGAAACTAATCTCTGAAAAAAAATCAGTGTAGATTTCCCTGAGTCCTGCATATTTTTTCTAAATGATGTGGACTTCTTTCCTGGCTCTTCCAATTTGTCCCATGCTCTTAAAGGTCCTAAACCACATTGTTCTAAGATTGTTTCTTCAAATTCAAACCATTCTTGCTCACCAGCCCATCGGCCTTCACCTGTCGACTGGACCTGTGCCATGTTAATTCCCCTCGCTCCTTTGTGCTGATCCACATTCCTGGCTTCTCCCGCCATCATGGCAACCACGGCAGTGGAGGACCAGCCTCTGGAACAGCTGTCACCAATCCTCCTCTGTCAAGGGGAATAATTCTACTTTGAGTAGTCTAATTATTTAGAGTTTGTTTCACATAGGACAAGTGTATCTCATAAGGTATCACCGCCTCCTGAACGTGCATTAGGTCTGCCATTTCTACAGCACGCCATGCTATCTTGTCATAACCTTGTGGATTACCTCCATTAGCAGGCACATGCTGTGTAATTACTTGGGATGCTGTTGGTGATTCTGTGACCCAGGCAAGAAAGTCTTCCCTCAAGGGGCTGTGGGTTTAACCCTGTCTCCTGAAATGGCTGTCTCATCTGACCATCCTCCTGCTTTTCTGTTCTTTGACTTGACTGCCCTCTGACACCGTTCCTTCCCCTTTCTACCTGGGGAAACTCCTGTCTCTGGTTCAGTCACTGGGAATGAACCTATATGTTCTCCCTTTTCTTGTGTCTGACATTTTTCAAACTTGTCTACCTCTACTCTAATTTCTCTAGCTGCCCAGCCAACTCTTTCACTTTTTCAGAGACAGGATCGAACCCTCTTCTTTTCCTTTTCTCTCCGTGTTTTGATTCACGAGCTTCTCCATTGCTTCCTGCTATTTTTTTCCAGTTGCTCAGTCAAGTCTTTTGTCCTTTTGATAAACAAAGTAGCCCAAATGAGGGACAGTGGAAAAGAAAGCTGCTGCTGAAATCCGTGTGGGGCGTGTCCCAAGAAAAGCCTCAGTAAGCACATTGTTTGCTTTTTGAAACAAAGTATCCATCCCTCCTTTTCCTGCCTTTTGTTCTAAGGTACTTGAAATCAAACCTCCCATTCTGCAATACCCCATGTTGGACACCACTTGTAAAATGTGTGTGGAGTTTCTGTTTTGTTTTGTATTGTCTTCCTTTTTACAAACGGTAATGAGTTTCTTAACTCCCTGCCAGCCCTTCTCCCAGTTTCCAGCCCAACTTCATCAAACTTTTCTCCCAACCTTTCCTCCCCCAGATCTCCAACCATCTCCTTAGACCGTCCCTTCTCCCAGTTCTCCCAGTGCCAGCAGCTCCAAACTATAACTTGTAGTTCCCAAGCAGCGGAAGCCCCTTCCTCACCCCAGCTTTAAGATGCCCCCACAGGAACTGTCAACATTGGTGGCTCCAGTGACAATGGCTGCACCAAGGCACCCTCAGCCTGAAGCCATCACAGCAGCTGTCCATGGCTCTGCATCTCCTTTCCCCCTAAGCAGGAGCTGCCCCTCAGGAGCAGTGCATGGTGGGGGCAACTCCTCTCCAGCCTCTCCCAGCAGCTCCCCAGAGACAGCACGGTAATGTTATTTTTTTCTCAGGCCCACTTTTAGTACGGGTTCTTAAATGCTTTAACCTCCCTTCTAGCCCACAACCCACCGGAGATAGTGGAAAAGAAAGTGTATTAGAATACGGGGCACATCGACCTCTTTAGAAATTGTTCACTGGAGAAAAAAAAAATCTGTGTTGTCAGGAAATCAGCAGTTCAGTTCACAGGTCAGCAGCGGCAGCTTGACCCACTCCCAACACTTCCTGGGTATATTAGCAGTCCAGTTTGGTAGTGTCTGGAGAGCAGAGCTCATGGCATGACCTTGCAGGAAGAGCCAGGTCTCAGCAGGATTGGCATGAGTCGGCAGGAGGGATTAGGACCGCAGAGTCACCAGGAGAGTTCTTTGACATGCCTCTCTCAGCAAGTGAAGATCAGTGAAGACAGGAGACCAAGAAGTGTTGCAGAGCTAGCTGTGCAAGCAAGCCACGCCCCGTCACTGTCCCCTGGGTCCTATTTATACTGCCTCCGACCAGCACGTGTCCTCCAGGGGTCTCTCCTCAGCCTGTGAGTCTGTCTTAGCAAAACTCCACGTAAGTCTGCACCATTCACAGATGGATGTCACTCTGCCAATCAGCCCGAGTCCACAGAAGCAGCGTGAAGCTGCCGGCACACCACCAGAACTTTACTGCTGCATGTCTCCCTATGGAGCCCCAACAGAGTTCCACAAAGCAGTGGAAGGTGAACAAACACCTGTGTGTCATTATCAAATCCATCACGCGGCCTTTCGTGTGCTTGCCTGTGTAAAGCATCCTTTCACCTGTGTCTGCTTCAGGAAAACACTCCTTCACATGTTTGCCCAGCAAAACACCATCCAACACAACTGATTTTTCAAAGACACCAAAGGTTTCAGCTTCATGGCACCTCAGAAAAGCCGGCTGCAGCTTCCTCTCGGGGCTGTGTGGTTCTGAGGTCCTGAGTCTCAGGCGCCCTTCCCCTGGGACACCTTCTCCCCTCAGAGCTGTGTGATCCTGGGCCTCTGATCCTAGGATGGCCTCCCGTCTGAGCAGAACCACTTACATTGTGGAGCAGTGACTAGAACAGGCTCTCCTGGAGCCTGTGCTTCCCTAGTTCTGGGGTCTGAGCCGCACTAGGATCCTGTCCCCGTCTCCAGTGGGCCTGCAGGGTCTCACCTTCTGGCTCACTGCTTAAGTGACACCCCATCCACCACTGACAATTAGGTAAGCTTCCTCTCCTTGAAGTGGAAACTTCTGGTTTCTTTGGAAAGTCAGTTATGTCACAGACAGAGAGCAGGTCTTGCCTTCTCCCATGTCTTCATGGAGGCTTCCAGCAGAAGGTGTGGCCCAGGTTAAAAAGGGGGAGGGGCTACAACTCAAATATCCTGGATTACAGGTGTGTCTTCCTACCTCAAAGAAAAGGGTCAGAAATGGATCTTCCCACTTCAAATTCAGCAAAAAGGCCTCACAGAAGTTGCCCTCCATTTTGGGGTTTTAGTTAATCCCACATGTAGCTGACTTCAAAGAGTCAACATCACAGCCCCTGTCAGAGTTCTGGAACTGCTCTGTTTGGGGCTTTGCAGCTCCTTTTAGCACTCATGGCTCTGCCTCCTGCCTCCCCTCTTACAGGGAGTTTTCTTCCCACGGGTGGAAAAGCATGTAAAGTTCTTCTGGATGTAAGTTTGATGAGAGCAGGGCAGCA
This sequence comes from Apodemus agrarius, assembly GCA_964023405.1. Taxonomy (NCBI): domain Eukaryota; kingdom Metazoa; phylum Chordata; class Mammalia; order Rodentia; family Muridae; genus Apodemus; species Apodemus agrarius. The sequence goes on from OZ030025.1 coordinate 4,832,093, forward strand.
TGAGACCTGAGACCCTGGAGAAGTGCAGACAGGAAGGAGGCCCTGGGGCAGCTCAGCCAGCCTGGATCCCCTTTACCCTCAGCTCTGTGGGCTCAGGCGCAGTCCTCTGTTCTTCCACCAGGCGGCGCTGTTGTCCAAGACTGTGATGCTTCTCTTTCATCTTCAACAGGTGGGACCCTGGAGGGACTCATGGAACAGGCGCCTCTGAATCCTGGTGAGGCTGAGGGGTGGCTGTGGACACCTGCATGAGGAAGTGACTGGAGTTCACACACCGACATTTATTGCCTTGTGTGACATGTGACTGTGCAGGAGTCCCCGCCCATCTCTGCTCTCACTTTCCAGTTAAGTTACCCGTGGCTGTGAAAAGACCAGGTCAAAATCCACAGAATCAAACAATGTATGAATTTAATTTTTCCACACACTACTCATCAGGGCTGAAACCTCACCTCACCAGGGTGCACTCTCTGGCATGAGAATCATCTTTCTTCCAGTGTCCACACTGCACAGGCCTGAGGAACTCTGGGGCCAACTCTGTTATCAGATGCAGTGTCCACACAGCTGTGACATTCATGTCCCTCACCTCATCAGCTCACAGTGTGAGTGAAGGTCAGAGAGGGAGTGAGAGGGTCAGAGATTACATAACTCCTACCACACTGTCATCATTATTCTGTGTTAGAGTCGGTGACAGTTCCTCTCCTACTGTGATTGAGTCACTAAGGCCACTGTACCTTGGAAGTGCAGACACAGGGAAGTGCAGTGTAGACAGGGGTCAGTGCCCTGCTGTCTGTGGTCTCCACAGGGTTCTCTTCAGTGGACAAGGGGTCTACAGTGCTGAGACAATGACTCAGGTCCACACAGACAATCCCAGGACGCGGAATGAAGATCCTGTTAAAACACACCCACCTGGAGTCATGGAGGCTTCACTGTGAGGAAACATGAGGAGTTTGAGTCTAAACCTGAAGTTGAGAAGACAGATCCTGAGCGAAGAGGCAAAGTGTCCTCTTTTAAAAAAGAAAAATGATTATTTTATTTATTTATATGTCTTATGTTGTCCCTCACCCCCGCAGACTCTGCAACCACCCATCCCATGTCCCTCCCCTTTACCTCTAAGGGGCAATGTCTCCCCTTTATAGATTACAGTGCTGCACTGAGCCTTGGCAGCGTGAACCGCCCACTGCAGGTGAACACAGCCTGGTCTCTGCGGGGTCCGTGTGGGGCTTGAAGGCCGGTGCCACTGCTCTAAGGAGAAGAATTTCTCCACTGTATCCCCAAATTCTTTCACCACCATTGTATTCCCGGAAGTGACTTTTCTTCTAGAAGATTCCAGGATCTGACCTCTGAAGAGAAGAAGGAAGAGGAAGGGTGGAGGAGAGGACACAGAGAGTCTGGCCTGCGGGTCTCTCCTGTGTCCTGACAGCTTCTGGGTCGGAACTCGGAGACACCATGACAAACAGCGTTCTGTCCACAGCACAGGGTTCAGGCAATGTCTTAGTCTTCAGGCGGTGAGGTCAGGGGTGGGGCAGCCCAGGGCTGGGGATTCCCCATCTCCCCAGTTTCACTTCTGCTCCTAACCTGGGTCAGGTCCTTCTGCCCGGACACTGATGATGCGCTGACAGCTCTCATCCCCATTGGATGAGGAGATCCCGGGGAACCAATCAGCATCTCCGCGGCGGCTGGTTATAAAGTCCACGCAGCCCGCGGGACTCAGACGCCCCGGATCCCAGATGGGGGCGATGGCGCCGCGCACGCTGCTCCTGCTGCTGGCGGCCGCCCTGGCCCCGACCCAGACCCCTGCGGGTGAGTGCGGGGTCGGGAGGGAAACGGCCTCTGCGGGGAGGGGCGGGGGCGGCACCGGGGAAGCCGCGTCCCCACGTCGCCCACCGGACCCTCCGCCCCTTCTCCACCCGCGTCCCGAGCCCCGCGCCCTGCTCCCCTCCCGGCCCGCGCACCCGCCCGGGGTCCCGGGAGGAGGTCGGGGTCTCACCGCGCGCCACCCCCAGGCTCACACTCGCTGAGGTATTTCGAGACCGGCGTGTCCCGGCCCGGCCTCGGGGAGCCCCAGTACATGGAAGTCGGCTACGTGGACGACACGCAGTTCGTGCGCTTCGACAGCGACGCGGAGACTCCGAGGATGGAGCCGCGCGCGCCGTGGGTGGAGCAGGAGGGGCCGGAGTATTGGGAGCGGCAGACGCGGGGCGCCAAGGGCCATGAGCAGGTTTACCGAGTGAACCTGAGGACCCTGCGCGGCTACTACAACCAGAGCGAGGCTGGTGAGTGACCCCGGGTCGGAGGTCACGACCCCTCCACGTCCCGACACAGGGGCCGGAGACGTCCCGGGTCCCAAGTCCGAGGTTCGGGAGCAGAACCGACCCGGGACCGGTTTCCCTTTCGGTTTGGAGGAGTCCGCGGGTGGGCGGGGCCGGGGCGGGCGGGGCTGACCGCGGGGTCCCGCAGGCTCTCACACACTCCAGCGGATGTATGGCTGTGACGTGGGGTCGGACGGGACCCTCCTCCGCGGGTACACACAGTTCGCCTACGATGGCCGCGATTACATCGCCCTGAACGAAGACCTGGAAACGTGGACGGCGGCGGACATGGCGGCGCAGATCACCCGACGCAAGTGGGAGCAGGCTGGGGCTGCAGAGAGACACAGGGCCTACCTGGAGGGCGAGTGCGTGGAGTGGCTCCGCAGATACCTGGAGCGCGGGAAGGAGACGCTGCTGCGCACAGGTGCAGGGGCCGCGGGCAGCTCCTCCCTCTGCCCTCGGGCTGGGGCTCAGTCCTGGGGAAGAGGAAACCCTCAGCTGGGGTGATGCCCCTGCCTCAGAGGGGAGAGAGTGTCCCTGGGTCTCCTGATCCCCATCACAGTGACTGCACTGACTCTCCCAGGGCTCAGCCTTCTCCCTGGACAGTGCCCAGGCTGTCTCAGGAGGGAAGGAGAGAATTTCCCCCACTTAGCAATGGTGGCTCCCTGCAGTCTGCAATCTCTGTCAGCCATGGCCTCTCCCAGGCCCGGTTCTCTGCCCACACCCGCTGTCTGTGGACACTGACTCCTGTCATGCTGAGTGTGTCAGCCCTTACACCTCAGGACCGCAAGTCTCCTTCACCTGAGGAGAGACATGGACTCCCGCACACTAGGCTGGTTCCCCCAGTTTCTAGAACTTTCCAAAGAATACATTCTCACAGATCCTGTTCTGTCTGTGGGGTTTGCATCCCTTCCATACTCCAATTCTATCTATTCCTACAGTGGTGAGTGGTCACAGGAGCCCTCATGGGGGAACTTGGAGAACTATAAATCGTGGATTTTCATATTCATTTTTTCCTCTTTACTTTTTCTTATTTTTTTCTTTTCTTTTGTTTGTTTTTTTCTTTTCTTTTCTTTTTTCTTTCTTTCTTTCTTTCTTTCTTTCTTTCTTTCTTTTTTTTTTTTTGTTTTTTTTTGAGACAGGGTTTCTCTCTGTATAGCCTGGCTGTCCTGGAACTCACTCCGTAGACCACACTGGCCTCGAACTCAGAAATCAGCCTGCCTCTGCCTCCCAAGTGCTGGAATTAAAGGCGTGAGCCACCAGGGCCCCATTCTTTTTCTTATTTCTTACTTTCCTTTTTCTTTCCTTTTTTTTTTTTTTTTTTTTTGAGGCGTTATTTTGTTTCTAGCCAGTTTTTGTCTGCACTGAAGTAATCCTTTTTCTCCATGCCCTTGTATTATCATTTAAATCAGTCTCCAGGTGTCAGGGGAGACTGCTAACCTGGATAATTACACATGTTAAATCAGGGTTCCCTTAAAGGAGAGATTCTTGTGAACTTAGACTGTTTCCTGTCAGAACTAAACATCCAGAACCCTCCTGCTCTTCCTCTGCCCCCTCAAGTTACAGTGCTCCCCTAGTGAATCAGGAATTGGACTCTCTGACAGACAGGGTCTTCTGCCATCCAGGGCTGGAGTGAGAGCAAAGATCCACACACCCTGTGAGCCCACTGTGTCCAGTGAGTGCTGCACTGGGGTCCACAGCACACTCCAGGGATCCTGTGTGACACACCTGTACCTTGTCAGCCCAGAGAGAGGGGCTGGGAGTCATTTTTTCTGGCTGAGTGTCAAAGGTTCACCACATTTCTGCTACACACTGTGTGATGACTGTTCACTTGGACTGACAGTTATGCTGGTCAGCAAGATGACCACAGTGGTTGAGTCTCAGTGGAGACAGCCTTCCAGTAGCATATGGCCCTAATTTCTAATTGTGATATGAACTCAAGCACAGATTAAATTATTTTCCATTCCATCTTCCATTCTTTGACCACCTATCTCATGCTATAGAACATCACATAAGGATGACCATGTTGACCCTCTGGCTCATGTGGATTCCCTCTTAGCTTCTGAGTCCCCCAGGAACATGTGCAGTTCTGTGCTGAGGGGACCAGCTCTGTCTGCAGGGCACTAGTGTGATGACAGTCGAAGTGTCAAACAGACGCACAGTTCAGTGTCATCATAGATTTTACTGAGTCTTGTGTAGATTTCATTTTGTCTTGGTAATTGTGGGATTTCCTAAATCTTCCACACAGATCCTCCAAAGGCACATGTGACCCATCACCCCAGACATGAAGGTGATGTCACCCTGAGGTGCTGGGCCCTGGGCTTCTACCCTGCTGACATCACCCTGACCTGGCAGTTGAATGGGGAGGAGCTGACCCAGGACATGGAGCTTGTGGAGACCAGGCCTGCAGGGGATGGAACCTTCCAGAAGTGGGCATCTGTGGTGGTGCCTCTTGGGAAGGAGCAGAATTACACATGCCATGTGCACCATGAGGGGCTGCCTGAGCCCCTCACCCTGACATGGGGTAAGGAGGGTGTGGGTGCAGAGCTGGGGTCAGGGAAAGCTGGAGCCTTGCGCAAATCCTGAGCAGGTCAGGACTGAGAGGTGGGGTCATGAACTTCCCCTTCATTTCCTGTACCTCTCTTTCCCAGAGCCTCCTCCATCCACCAACAACAACATGGTGATCATTGCTGTTCTTCTGGTTATTTTTGGAGCTGTGGCCATCATTGCAGCTGTGGTGGCTTTTGTGATAAAGAGGAGAAACAGAGGTAGGAAAGGGCAGGGTCTGGGTTTTCTCTCAGCCTCCTTTAGAAGTCTGCTCTGCTCATTAGTAGGAAACACAGCCACACCCCGCACTGCTACTGTCTCCAACTGGGTCTGCTGTCAGTTCTAGGAACTTCCTAATGTCAAGATGTTCCTTGAACTCACACAGCTTTTCTTCTCACAGGTGGAAAAGGAGACTATACCCCAGCCCCAGGTTAGTGTGGGGGACAGGATTGTCCTGGGGACATTGGAGTGAAGCTGGGTATGGTGGGAGCTCTAGGAATCCATAATAGCTCCTCCACAGAAATCTTCTGGGCCCTCAGTTGTACCATGATATGAATACATACATGTACATGTGCATATACATATATTTGTTTTGTTGTACCCTAGGCAAGGACGGCTCCCAGAGCTCTGATATGTCTCTCCCAGACTGTAAAGGTGACATTCTGGGGCCTGCTTGGGGAGGGGCAATATTAACATGATTGGGTTTCAGGGACTCCCAGAATCCCCTGTGAGCGGTGGGTTGTTGGGATGTTGACTTCGCAGTGACAATTCATGACTCTCATTCTCTAGCATGAAGACAGCTGCCTGGAGTGGACTGAGTGACAGACAGTGTGTTCAGGTCTCTCCTGTGACACTCAGAGCCCTCAGTTCTCTTTAGACAACAGTCTCTGATGTTCCCTGTGATCCATGGGCTCAATGTGAAGAGCTGTGGAGTCCAGCCTGCCCCTGCACACAGGACCCTGTCCCTGCACTGCCCTGTGTTCCCTTCCACAGCCAACCTTCCTGGTCCAGCCACACACTGGGGGACATCTGCATCCTGTCAGCTCCATGCTGCCCTGAGCTGCAGCTCCTCACTGCCACACTGAGAATGAGAATCTGAATGTGAACTTGATTGTTCACATCTTGGCCCTGAGGGTTGATTGCTTCTTAATTTCATAGATTGGGAAATCATAGAATTGTTTTTAAGAAATAAATGACATATGCAGAACCTTCCAGAATCTGTGTCACTGTGATATGTGTATCTGGTGGGAGACAGTGAAGCTGTGGAAACTGAGTGTTCCCACACTCAGGGCTGTGCCAAGTTGGGCTCAGCCAGTTATTGTCTTTGAAGGGGTCACTCTGTGGCTGGGTCACTCCAGGCTCTGCTCTCTCCATCACTATGAAGCACATGCTGAGGGTCTGGGATCACAAGGACACAGAGAAGGACAGAGCCTTGTCCTGTCCTCAGGATTGTGAGTCTCCAGGGCTAAAGCTCAGAGACTCAAGTGGGGATCCTTCAGTGTGCTGGTTGGGTGCACAAGAGAAGTCACACTACATTTCCTCCACCCATTTGCTTTAGCTACTAATGATGCAGTCCTGAAGCTGCCCTGTCCCATGTTCCTGTGGTGATTTCTGCTTCTCCTCCTTTCAAGAGTCTTTTCCAGGATTCTCAGGTATAAGGTGTGATTTTCTGTTGAACTCTCGGGAGCACATCCACAGCTGAGATCATTGGCTTAGATTTTTCAGAACCTCATTTTAACAATGGTTCTTAAATGCTTAACCTCCCTGCTATCCATCACCCACCAGAGGTCATGGAAAAGAAAGGATATGAGGATACAGGGAAGTGCAGCTATTTAGAAATGGTCCTTTGGGGCAAATCGAATCTACGTTGTCAGGATATCAGGAGTTCAGTTCACAAGAATCAGCAAGGGCAGCTTGATGAAGAAGAAGCCGGGAGGCTCAGCAGTTTGCTGTTTAGAAGGAGTTCCTTGGGGCAATTTCAATCTTCAATTGTCAGGAAACCAGCAGTCCAGGTCTGTAGTGTCAGGACAGCAAACAGGAATCATCAGCTGTGGCACAACCCAGCAGAGACAGCCAGGCCTCCACTGAATCAGCACGAGTCAGCAGGAGACACAGGAGAAGTCCTCTGCGGTGCCTCTCTCAACAGAGTGAAGATCAGTGAAGATGAAGACTTGAGACCAACAGAGCATTGCAGAGCCAGCTATGCGAGCCCGCCATCACCTACACTGCGTCCTATTATACGCTCCCAGACATCACGTGTCCTCACAGGAGTCTTCCCTTCCATGAGTCTTGCCTCAGCAAAACACTGAGTCTGTCTTAGCAAAACTCCACTCGAGGCTGTGTCAGCTGACATATCCAGAAACTTCCCTTCACTCTGTCAACTGGCGCCTTGCAAAAGCAGCAAGAAGCCGCCAGAATATCACCAGAAGATTTTTGATGCATTTGTCTCTATGGAGCCATGAGAAACAATGACCAATAAACAATGCTAAGCCTCACCAACACCATGCAGCGTCGTCTACTGTTGAGATTTATTTATATTCCTTCTAAATATAAGGTGTCCTCTCATGTGTCTACTTTAGCAAAACATCCTTTCACCTGTGTCTGTTTCAGCAAAACATCATTTGACACAAGTGACTTCCAAAGAAACCAGAAGTTTTCACTTCAAGAACAGCGATGTTTCTCTCCCTTGAAACTTGAGTATGGCTTCCTGAACCTTTTATACACTTGAACTATAATATCTGTTAGCAGCTTGTGTTCCAGAATTAACTCCATGAAGTCTCTTCATCTCCACTGCCTGCTCTGTGGACTTGTGTCTTGCAGCCCTGACTCGGGCATGATGGATGCTGTATTCAGCACAGTCTGCTTTAAAGTTTGGCTCATAGGCCTGTTGTTGTTCTGCACTGTGGATGGTTGTGTATTGCAGGAGACCAAAGTCCTGCTCATAGGCCTGTAACCATTTAAATTAACTAATATTTATAGTACTGAAGACACAGGAGGCATGAACTGAGGTAAAAACCTGCCAACGAACCTTTATTTTCTTAACTATATAGGAGATATCGATTACAAGCCTGATTCTACAACTAACCTGCCAGCTCTTTAGAAGTCTCTATCTGTGTCATTCCTTTGAGCTAGTCTACATTTCTCTTGAGCTCCTCAAACACAAGAGGGCTCCTTAGCTCTCTTTCCTAGATTTCTGCTTTACCTGTGTCCTGCCAGATGCTTCTGTGGTTCCTGCAAATCAAAGAGGAAATCCCCATCACTTACACGGAGCTCCTTCCATAACGGCTCTTCCAGGTTGAAAGAGAGACAGAGACAGAGACAGAGAGACAGAGAGACACTGAGAGAGAGGGGGGAGGAGGAGAAAAGAGAAGAGGAGAGAGAGAGAGAGAGAGAGAGAGAGAGAGAACACTCTGTCAAAGGTCCAATTGCTTATTTAAAAAAAGTCTAGCTTGTCCCACGCACCCTTGGCAGGCTGAGCCATGTCACTGTCATGGGATTTTTCTCCTCAGGGATTGATAGCTTTTTTTCCTCCCCCTTTTTTCTGGCATTGGGCCCATGGGCTAGAGTGGGAAGTCCTTCCCAGATATAGATGGCCTCTGCTGTTTGCTGAGGGGCATTTCTGTGGAGCTGCTGCAGACAGGAGGGCACTGGAGGGGTGTGCCACTGTGGACAGCTCCTGCTGTGTTTCACCAAGGTTACCAGCTGAAGGGGAAAAGAAGGTGTTGCCACCATGGACAGCTCCTGTGAGGCCTGCAGGCTGAGGGGATGTACTGGAGCCCCCATTTTAACTGGAGCCCCCATTTTGGACAGCTCCTGTGGGACATTTTACTGAGTGGCCCATAGTCTGGAGCAGGAAGGAAGGGCCTGCCCCACTTTGACAGATTTACTGTTAGGGACTACAATAAGCCAGGATAGACCCTTTCTCCCTAAGCTGTGCCTTGTCAGATATTAAGCCACAGGGATGGAAAAGGGAACTGTATTGGTTACTTTTCTGTTGCTGTGATAAAACATCATGTCCAAGGAAACTTATAGAAGGTTCTTCTGGGGATTAGGGTCCCAAAGAGTTAAGAGTCCATCACCATCATGACAGCAAACACCAGGCATGGTAGCAGGACCAGCTGAGAGCTCACACCTCCAACCACGCCTCCCAGGGACATACTTCCTCCAGCAAGGCCACACCTCCTAACCTTCCCCAAACAGCACCAACTGGGAACTAAGTATTCAAGTGAGCAAGAATATGGGGGTCATCTCATTCAAAGGACCACAGCAACTAACACAGACAGTGACACCCAAGCTCTCATTGCAAATATGGGATCTTCCAGGTGTAGTGCCAGAGAAACATTAGAGACCCCCAAAACCAGACAAAACCAGACAGGAGCTGGTCCGATGTAATCACAGTAGTGCCTTTTTATTTGAGCTAGCGGAAGCCGACGCGCCATGTCATGCAGGACAGTTTTGGTGATGAGGAGCTCTGAATATCTATGGGGGCAAGGCTTTACAGGAAGCAGTAAGTGGGTGGTGCAGGGGAGTGAGTGTGCAAGCATCTAATTGGGAAGTCACTGTGGCCTTTAACATAATTGACTGGTGCTGGGAGTCACATCATGAACTAAATTTCTACTTCCCTCTGCATTGGTGTCGTTAAACTGAGGATGGGCTTGTAATGTGGGGGTGCAGTTGTATTGGAGGTGTAACCTGAAGAAAATAGACCTGTTTCGGGTTAGCCTACAAATTGGAGCTAGGCTCTGGCTTTGTTGTGAGGTAATTTGGAATCTAATGATAGGTACTGGCCTATTAGTTTCCCTGAGTTCAAGTTCTCTAAAATGGAGTCTGAATGTAAAAGGTTTGTCCTCTCACAGGTGGCAGCTGGCTGACACTGCCACAAGAGGAACCTAGGCAAGAAGGCCTGGTTCTCCAGAGTCACCCAAGGCAATGCTGGTCCCCATCTGGCCAGGAAATGCCTTTTCTAATGTCATGGTGGGCAAGTCCTGTATGTGACAAGTCCAGGAATGAAGCAACTTTCCAAAGGAAATGTTCAAACCCAATGATCTCCAAGGGGACCATCGAGATGGCTCAGAGTGTGAAGGTTCTTGCCACCAAGCTTGGCTCCCTGAGTTTGATCCACGGAAGCCACATGGTGACTGGAGAGACCTGACTCCTGTAAGTTATCCTCTGAGCCTCACACGGGCATCATGACATGCACATCCCTGTACATAATTATTAAATCAGTGCAATAAAAATAAATAAGGAACCATGATGGTTTTACGTTGAATGACATGGAAACACGTATGTATAAGGACACATATGTATAAGTTGTGTCCAGTTTGCCTCCAGACATTCCAGTGTGTGAATTTCCTGTGTCTAAAACCCACATTGTGAGGAGAATCTGCCAGGAGGATTGAAGGGCAATCCATGCAAGGATGATCACAGAGATTTTAACCTCTTTTACATGTTATGTATTTACACTATTGCTTTATGTGGTGTGCAAATGAGGGCTTTCCCCAGCTGTGGTGTGCATGGGGGGGGCAAGGGAGTCTGAAGATAACTTTGGGGGGGGCAGTTCTCTCTTTCCATGTGGGTTTTGGGGGGATGAATTGAGAGTTGGTGGCAAGCACCTCTATCTGTGTCACCTCAGCATCCCAATCTGGGAGCCACCACCCTGTTTTTGGACATGTTGAGAATCGAACCTGGGGCCTGTGTTGTACACGGTGGGCACTCTAGTCACTGAGACACATTCCCAATGTTTGAAAACCAGACAGAAGACAAGGGCTTTCTGTTATTTCAAAGGCCTGTACTAAAGCATTTGGATAAAGATGGAATTAGAGCCGGGCGTTGGTGGCGCACGCCTGTAATCCCAACACTTGGGAGGCAGAGGCAGGCGGATTACTGAGTTCGAAGCCAGCCTGGTCTTCAGAGAGAGTTCCTGGACAGCCACGACTACACAGAGAAACCCTGTCTTGAAAAAAAAAAGATGGAATTAAAAACAGACACGGGCGGAGTACAAGAAGCACTTTGGCAACACAGCCAGCTAATGTGAGGACCTAATCTAGGAGAACTAGGCCTGAAGTGGAAATTTCTGGTTTCTGTGGTGACTCTGTTGTGTCCTGTGATGTTTTTCTGGAATCTGTCTTATGGGAAGACGTTTTTGCTGAAGCAGACACGTGGTGCTTTTCTGGAAGCTTCCTGAAGAAGGAGCATGTGGTGTTTGGCTAGAGTATGAGAGATGTCCTCTTGAGAGAACACGTGATGTTTGGAAAGGGTATAAATATAACCCAACAGACCGTAGACGACGCTGTGTGGCATTGGTTCACCTGCCACTCTGTGCTGGGCTTTGCTGATGCTGGTCTTCTCTGACCATGCTGTGGCATTGGTTAGCCTGGTCTTCTTTGCTGATGTTCCTTCACTCCAGAACCTGTGGGTCATGACCCCTTTGGGGGCTAAACCTGTTCACAGGGGTTAAGAGCATCAGAAAACACAGATATTGATATTACTATCCATAACAGTAGCAAAGTCATAGTTATCAAGTAACAATGGCTGTCTCATCTGACCATCCCCCTGCTTTTCCACTCTTTGACTTGACTGCCCTCTGACACTGTTCCTTCCGCTTTCTGCCTGGGGAAACTCCTGTCTCTGGTTCAGTCACTGGGAATGAACCTATATGTTCTCCCTTTTCTTGTGTCTGACATTTTTCAATCTTGTCTGCCTCTAATTTCTCTAGCTGCACAGCTAGCTTTTTTACTTTTTCAGAAAGAAGAGACAGGATGGAACCCTCTTCTTTTCCCTTTTGCTCCGTGTTTTGATTCACGAGCTTCTCCATTTCTTCCCCTATTTTTCCCAGTTGCTCAGTCAAGTCTTTTGTCCTTTTTATAAACACTAACACTGTAGCCCAAATGAGGGAACGTGGAAAAGAAAGCTGCGGCTGAAATCCATGTGGGGCGTGTCCCAAGAAAAGCCTCAGTAAACACATTGTTTGCTTTTTGTTTTTTGTTTGTTTGTTTTGTTTTGTTTTTCGAGACAGGGTTTCTCTGTGTAGCCCTGGCTGTCCTGGAACTCACTCTGTAGACCAGGCTGGCCTCGAACTCAGAAATCTGCCTGCCTCTGCCTCCCAAGAGCTGGGATTACCGGCGTGAGCCACCACACCCGGCTCCATTGTTTGCTTTTTGAAACAAAGTGTCCATCCCTCCTTCTCCTGCCTTTTGTTCTAAGGCACTGACGTCAGCCTTCCCACCCTGCACTGCCCCACATTTGGCAGCACTTATAAAATGTGCTTTTATTTTCAAACAGTAATCAGTTCTGTAGTCCCTAAACTGTGAGCTGCAAAATCCATCAAAGCTGCACAAGTCCCTCCTTCCTGCCCCAGCCAACAGTGAGACGCCCCCACAGCTGCTGTCAACACTGGCAGCTCCTGTCAAAATGGTGGGGCCAGACATCACCTCAGCCTGCAGCCATCACGGGAGCTGTCCATGGTCGGACATCTCTTTTCCTGCCTCAGCCTACTCCTGTCATGAGGAACTATTCACAATGGGGACAACTTTCCTGCCTCAACCTTCAACCTTGGTAAAATACCACCCCAGGAACTGTCCCACAGGAGCTGTCCATAGTGACAGCACCTCCTCTCCAGCCTCTCCCAGCAGCTCCACAGAGATGGCGCTGTAATGTTAAATTTCTCTCAGTCCTGCTTTTAATATGGGCTCTTAAATCCTTTAACTTCCCTTATAGCCCACAACTGACCAGAGGTAGTGGAAAAGAAAGTTTGTTAGGATGCGGGACTCATTGACCTGTTTAGAAATTGTTCATATGTGCCAGAGGATGGCCTTGTTGGACATCAATGGGAGGAGAGGCCCTTGGTCCTGTGAAGGCTCAATGCCCCAGTGTAGGTGAATGCCAGGACAGGAAGCAGGAGTGGGTGGGTTGGTGGGAAGATGGGATAGGGGGTTTTGGGGGAGGAAACCAGGAAAGGGAATAACATTTGAAGAAATGTAAATAAAAAAATCTAATGAAAAATAAATTATGTTAATAGCAAAAAAAAAGAAAGACAAAAGAAATTGTTCTTTGGAGCAAATCCCACCTGTGTTGTCAGGAAGTCAGCACACAGTTCACAGGTCAGCAGCGGCAGCGTGACCCACTCCCAACACTTCATGTGAAAAAAGAAAAGAAAGAAAAGAAAAGGAGATTAGATTCAGAAATTTCTTTCTCTCTGTTTCTTTCTTCTCTTTCTCTACTATCTAGTGTCGGGGAAGAAGGGGAGAAGAGATTCAAAGAAAAAATGGGGTGTGTAGGCATGAATTTTTCCCACCTACTTTAATAAATGTTCAGCCTCTCCTTTTGCCCACCACCCAGGAGAGGTAGTGGAAGAGAAAAGTTATTACAATGTGGAGGAAGCAGACCTGTTTAACAATAGTTCTTTGGGGGGTGAGCTCGATCTTCTTCATCAGCAGTTAGTCCCGTAGCAAACACCAAATCCTAATCCACAGCTGCAGTCCAGCATCCTCTCCAGCAGACTGCACAGGAGCCAGCAGCTGCTGCCCAGTCCTCTCGGCAGGCAGACACCACGCCCGAACCAGCAACTGTGTGTCTCTCCTGAGAACACAGCAAGGGTCACCACCCCAGAGGCCGCGGGAGCCTCACGGGCAGTTCTCTGGAGAGTTTCTCTCAATGGTGGTGTTAGCACACGTGGATCTCCACAACCATGTAAGGCAAACCAATACACGCGTGCCGTTAGCGAAGAACAGCAAGGCGGAGCAAACCAATCCAAAGCTCAGTGCTCACTGCCTGTGAGGTGTCTGTGGGTCATATTCAAACTCCGTCTTCACAGGTCCTGTCACATGGCTGCTACCGCAAAACATCCTTTCACCTGTGTCTGCTTCAAAAAACATTCTTTCCCATGTCTATTTTAGCAACACACTCTTTGTGTGCTCCAGCACACCATCATTTGATATAACTGACATTCCAAAGAAACTAACGTCAGGACTATAAAGGAACGATGGGATAAGGGTCGATGGCTTAATCTACTTTTAGACTAAAGAGCATCAACCACTAGTCTCACATATTTTACATTGGTTTGAATTTTTGTCTTTTTAGATAAATTGAAGCTTATATTTTGCTACAACATACTGTATACATGCTTTAACTCTTGTTAAAGTATTGTACCTATGCAACTCAATTAAAAATGTAATGTAAAGTTCTAATCCTTGAAACTATTGCAAAGAGTTCAAGATAATTAAGAAATGCAAGTTGGTAGTCAGTCAATCAAACTTATGGACATGTTAGGTATTAGTTTTGTTAATTACAGAAATAACTGTTCTTTAGCCTCTTGTAGATGTTTCCAAAGTTGAACAGATAGTAGATAGCTAGAAACAAACAACATTTGCCTATTCTGATACACAATAGATACAAAAGTGGACTTCAAAAATCTCAGACATCTACAGGAGATAAATAACATTCAAAACTGTTTTATTAACACGAGGCTTTCCACAACAGTGAGGCAGGACTGTGCCTGCAGCACCATCATTCTAATCCAGAGAGGACGGTGGGCACTGAAGAACCTCCATGTGAAGTTTGCTTCAACTGTGGCAAAGCAGGGCACCAGCCAAACACCTGCCCTTGCTTCAGCTGCAGACAGCATGCTGTCCTAACAGTGGACAAGCAGGACAGGAAGGAAGTTGACTGGGGAGCTTTGCCAAGACAAGCTGGGGAAGTCCTTCAATATTCCTGCTTCACAAAACTGTCTCTCATATACTGAGTCAGTATCCTGAAGATGGATGCCCCAGCACTGCAGGAGAACCGTGGGCGACTGTCCAGGCAGCCAGCCATCTCTGCCATTCCCACAGCTGTGGAAGCTGCTTGCTCTGCACTTCCTGTTTTCTCAGGGAACATTCATCCTTCTCAGGGCACTGATGGGGAGGAAGACTAGACAGTTACAGTCTCACAGTGAGCTTAAGTTGTTTAGGATGTAAGAAAAGGATTGAGGTCTAGGAAAATTTTTTAGGTGGATAATTCCAAATTACAATAGGTAATTAGGCAAAGAACTTTGGACTCATAAGATAGATAGGACTTATGACTCATAAGATAGATAATAATTTCTCAATGGTTGTCAAATACAAATGAACCAGGCATTATGAATGGAATTCTTATATTTTTAATGTTAAGAATTAAAATTTTTAATTTTAAAATTAATTCTTCTCAATTAAATAAGTAATTAAATTAAAATTAATAATTCTTAATAAAGAATTAAATAATTCTTAATTAAATTAATAATGTATAATTCTTTTAAAGATTTGTTGTTATATGTGAGTACACAGTAGCTGTCTTCAGACATACCAGAAGAGGGCATCAGATGTCATTACACATGACCGTGAGTCACCATGTAGTTGTTGGGATTTGAACTCAGGACCTCCAGAAGTGCAGTCAGTGTTTTTAACCACTGAGCCATCTCTCCAACCAGTATAATTATGTTTTTATACTTGTTCTTATTGTATATAGTTGATGATATCGGAGAAAGAGACTTTTATAGGTCTAAAGTGGACAATGTTGAAGTAATTTTGTTGTACACTGTGCCTACCTAAAGCACCTTCTGAGTAGTAAAATAAAAAGCCTATGTTCTATACCAAAGGAGAGTAGAAGGCAGGATTCTGGTCAGAGAGAGGAACTCCTGGAAGAGAGAAGCATGGGGGATTCACACCCAGACTCGGAGGAAGCGAGATGTGTGAAACTGAGGAGAGGTGACCAGCCACATGGCAGATCTTAGAACAGTATAAATGGGAGGACTGAGTTATGAGATAGCTGGGAACAGGCCTAGCATAAAGCCCAGGCATTCATGATAAATGTAAGTCTGTTGTCATTATTCAGAACAAGGGCGGGCAAGCAGGGATGTCCCTCAGATGCAGCAGGAGCAGGAGCAGGAGCAGGAGCAGGAGCAGGAGCGAGCAGACAGAGAGCAAGCCTTCCCTTCTCCCATGTCTTCATGGAGGCTTCCAGCAGAAGGTGTGGCCCAGATTAGAAAGGGGCGGGGCTCCAGCTCGAATATTCTGGATTACAGGTGTGTCTTCCTACCTCAAAGAAAAGGATCAGAAATTGATCTTCCCACTTCAAATTCAGCAAAAATGCCTCACGGCTGTTGCCCTCCATTTTTGGGGTTTTAGTTAATCCCACATGTAGCTGACATCAAGAGTCAACATCACAGTCTCTGTCAGAGTTCTGGAACTGCTCTGTTTGGGGCTTTGCAGCTCCTTTTAGCACTCATGGCTCTGCCTCCTGCCTCCCCTCTTACAGGGAGTTTTCTTCCCACCGGTGGAAAAGCATGTAAAGTTCTTCTGGGTGTAAGTTTGAGGAGAGCAGAGCAGCATGAGACTTGAGACCCCTGGAGAAGTGCAGACAGGAAGGAGGCCCTGGGGCAGCTCAGCCAGCCTGGATCCCCTTTAGCCTCAGCTCTGTGGGCTCAGGCGCAGTCCTCTTCTCTTCCACCAGGCGGCGCTGTTAACCAAGACTGTGACGCTTCTCTTTCATCTTCAACAGGTGGGACCCTGGAGGGACTCATGGAACAGGCGCCTCTGAATCCTGGTGAGGCTGAGGGGTGGCTGTGGACACCTGCATGAGGAAGTGACTGGAGTTCACACCCGTGGTCACCGACATTTATTGCAGTGTGTGACATGTGACTGTGCAGGAGTCCCCGCCCATCTCTGCTCTCACTTTCCAGTTAAGTTACCTGTGGCTGCAAAAAGACCAGGTCAAAATCCACAGAATCAAACAATGTACGAATTTAATTTTTCCACACACTACTTATCAGGGCTGAAACCTCACCTCACCAGCGTCTACTCTCTGGCATGAGAGTCATCTTTCCTCCAGTGTCCACACTGCACAGGCCTGAGGAACTCTGGGGCCAACTCTGTTATCAGATGCAGTGTCCACACAGCTGTGACATTCATGTCCCTCACCTCATCAGCTCACAGTGTGAGTGAAGGTCAGAGAGGGAGAGAGAGGGTCAGAGATTACATAACTCCTACCACACTGTCATCATTATTCTGTGTTAGAGTCGGTGACAGTTCCTCTCCTACTGTGATTGAGTCACTAAAGCCACTGTACCATGGAAATGCAGACACAGGGAAGTGCAGTGTAGACAGGGGTCAGTGCCCTGAGGTCTGTGGTCTCCACGGGGGTCTCTTTAGTGGACAAAGGGTCTACACTGCTGAGACAATGACTCAGGTCCACACAGACAATCCCAGGACTCGGAATGAAGATCCTTGTAAAACACACCCACCTGGAGTCATGGAGGCTTCATCTGTGAGGAAACAAGAGGAGTCTGAGTCTAAGCCTGAGGTTGAGAAGACAGATCCTGAGGGAAGAGGCAAAGTCTCCTCTTTTTTTAATTGATTATTTTATTTATTTACATGTCAAATGTTGCCCCCTTCCCTGGCTCCCCTCTGCAACCACCCATCCCATCTCCCTCCCTTTTACCTCTAAGGGGCAATGTCTCCCCTTTATAGATTACAGTGCTGCACTGAGCCTTGGCAGTGAGAGCCGCCCACTGCAGGTGAACACACAGCCTGGTCTCTGTGGGGTCTGTGTGGGGGCCTCTGCTCTAAAGAGAAGCATCCCCAACCGCTTGAACCACCACTGTATTCCCGGACGTGGCTTTTCTTCTAGAAGACTCCAGGTCTGACCTCTGAAGAGAAGAAGGAAGAGGAAGGGTGGAGGAGAGGACACAGAGAGTCTGGCCTGCGGGTCTCTCCTGGTGTCCAGACAGCTTCTGGGTCAGAACTCGGAGACACCATGACAAACGCGCTCTGTCCACAGCACAGGGTTCAGGCAAAGTCTTAGTCTCCAGGCGGTGAGGTCAGGGGTGGGGAAGCCCAGGGCTGGGGATTCCCCATCTCCCCAGTTTCACTTCTGCTCCTAACCTGGCTCAGGTCCTTCTGCCCGGACACTGATGACGCGCTGCCAGCTCTCACCCCCCATTGGGTGACGAGATCCGGGAAACCAATCAGTGTCGCCGTGGCGTCTGGTTTTAAAGTCCACGCAGCCCGCGGGACTCAGACGCCCCGGATCCCAGATGGGGGCGATGGCGCCGCGCACGCTGCTCCTGCTGCTGGCGGCCGCCCTGGCCCCGACCCAGACCCGCGCGGGTGAGTGCGGGGTCGGGAGGGAAACGGCCTCTGCGGGGAGGGGCGGGGGCGGCACCGGGGAAGCCGCGTCCCCGCGTCGCCCACCGGACCCTCCGCCCCTTCTCCACCCGCGTCCCGAGCCCCGCGCCCTGCTCCCCTCCCGGCCCGCGCACCCGCCCGGGGTCCCGGGAGAAGGTCGGGGTCTCACCGCGCGCCGCCCCCAGGCTCACACTCGATGCGGTATTTCCTCACCGCCGTGTCCCGGCCCGGCCTCGGGAAGCCCCGGTTCATCTCCGTCGGCTACGTGGACGACACGCAGTTCGTGCGCTTCGACAGCGACGCAGAGAATCCGAGGATGGAGCCGCGGGCGCCGTGGGTGGAGCAGGAGGGGCCGGAGTATTGGGAGGAGGAGACGCGGATCGCCAAGGGCAACGAGCAGCTTTTCCGAGTGAGCCTGAGGAACCTGCGCGGCTACTACAACCAGAGCGAGGCCGGTGAGTGACCCCGGGTCGGAGGTCACGACCCCTCCACGTCCCGACACAGGGGCCGGAGATGTCCCGGGTCCCAAGTCCGAGGTTCAGGAGCAGAACCGACCCGGGACCGGTTTCCCTTTCGGTTTGGAGGAGTCCGCGGGTGGGCGGGGCCGGGGCGGGCGGGGCTGACCGCGGGGTCCCGCAGGCTCTCACACACTCCAGGGGATGTATGGCTGTGACGTGGGGTCGGACGGGACCCTCCTCCGCAGGTATGAGCAGTACGCCTAGGACGGCCGCGATTACATCGCCCTGAACGATGACCTGGAAACGTGGACGGCGGCGGACATGGCAGCTCAGATCACCCGACGCAAGTTGGAGCAGGCTGGGGCTGCAGAGAGACACAGGGCCTACCTGGAGGGCAAGTGCGTGGAGTCGCTCCGCAGATACCTGGAGCGCGGGAAGGAGACGCTGCTGCGCACAGGTGCAGGGGCCGCGGGCAGCTCCTCCCTCTGCCCTCGGGCTGGGGCTCAGTCCTGGGGAAGAAGAAACCCTCAGCTGGGGTGATGCCCCTGCCTCAGAGGGGAGAGAGTGTCCCTGGGTCTCCTGATCCCCATCACAGTGACTGCACTGACTCTCCCAGGGCTCAGCCTTCTCCCTGGACAGTGCCCAGGCTGTCTCAGGAGGGAAGGAGGGAATTTCCCCCACTTAGCAATGGCTGCTCCCTGCAGTCTGCAATCTCTGTCAGCCATGGCCTCTCCCAGGCAGCGTTCTCTGCCTACACCGCTGTCTGTGGACACTGACTCCTGTCATGCTGAGTGTGTCAGCCCTTACAGCTCAGGACCGGAAGTCTCCTTCACCTGAGGAGAGACATGGACTCCCCTACACTAGGCTGGTTCCCTCCGTATCTAGAACTTTCCAAAGAATACATTCTCACAGATCCCTCCCTGTCTGTGGGGTTTGCATCCCTTCCACACCCCAATTCTATCTATTCCTACAGAGGTGAATGGTCACAGGAGCCCTTATGGGGGACCCTGGAGGAATATAAATTGTGGAATTTCATATTCATTTTTTTCTCTTTACTTTTTCTTATTTTTTTCTTTTCTTTTGTTTGTTTTTTCTTTTCTTTTTTCTTTTTTTTTTCTTTTTTCTTTTTTTCTTTTTTTTCTTTTTTTTTCTTTTTTTTTTTTTTTTTTTTTCATTTTTTTGAGACAGGGTTTCTCTCTGTATAGCCTGGCTGTCCTGGAACTCACTCTGTAGACCACGCTGGCCTCGAACTCAGAATTCAGCCTGCCTCTGCCTCCCAAGTGCTGGAATTAAAGGCGTGAGCCACCAGGGCCCCATTCTTTTTCTTATTTCTTACTTTCCTTTTTCTTTACTTTTTTTTTTTTTTTGAGGCGTTATTTTGTTTCTAGCCAGTTTTTGTCTGCACTGGAGTAATCCTTTTTCTCCATGCCCTTGTATTATCATTTGTATCAGTCTCCACGGGTGTCAGGGGAGACTGCTAACCTGGATAATTACACAAGTTAAATCAGGGTTCCCTTAAAGGAGAGATTCTTGTGAACTTAGACTGTTTCCTGTCAGAACTAAACATCCAGAACCCTCCTGCTCTTCCTCTGCCCCCTCAAGTTACAGTGCTCCCCTAGTGAATCAGGAATTGGACTCTCTGAGAGACAGGGTCTTCTGCAATCCAGGGCTGGAGTGAGAGGGAAGATCCACACACCCTGTGAGCCCACTGTGTTCCAGTGAGTGCTGCACTGGGGTGCACAGGACACTCCAGGGATCCTGTGTGACACACCTGTACCTTGTCAGCCCAGAGAGAGAGGCTGGGAGTCATTTTCTCTGACTGAGTGTCAGAGGTTCACCACATTTCTGCTACACACTTTGTGATATCTGTTCACTTGGACTGACATTTATGCTGGCCAGCAAGGTGACCACAGGGGTTGAGTCTCAGTGGAGACAGCCTTCCAGTAGCATATGGCACTAATTCTAATTGTGATATGAACTCAAGCACAGATTAAATTATTTTCCATTCCATCTTCCATTCTGTGACTACCTGTCTCATGCTATAGAACATCACATAAAGATGACCATGTTGACCCACTGGCTCATGTGGATTCCCTCTTAGCTTCTGAGTCCCCCAGGAACATGTGCAGTTCTGTGCTGAGGGGACCAGCTCTGCCTGCAGGTCACTAGTGTGATGACAGTTGAAGTGTCAAACAGATGCACAGTTCAGTGTCATCATAGATTTAACTGAGTCTTGTGCAGATTTCATTTTGTCTTGGTAATTGTGGGATTTCCTAAATCTTCCACACAGATCCTCCAAAGGCACATGTGACCCATCACCCCAGACATGAAGGTGATGTCACCCTGAGGTGCTAGGCCCTGGGCTTCTACCCTTCTGACATCACCCTGACCTGGCAGTTGAATGGGGAGGAGCTGACCCAGGACATGGAGCTTGTGGAGACCAGGCCTGCAGGGGATGGAACCTTCCAGAAGTGGGCATCTGTGGTGGTGCCTCTTGGGAAGGAGCAGAATTACACATGCCATGTGCACCATGAGGGGCTGCCTGAGTCCCTCACCCTGAGATGGGGTAAGGAGGGTGTGGTGCAGAGCTGGGGTCAGGGAAAGCTGGAGCCTTCTTCAGACCCTGAGCAGGTCAGGACTGAGAGGTGGGGTCATTAACTTCACCTTCATTTCCTGTACCTCTCTTTCCCAGAGCCTCCTCCATCCACCGACAACAACGTGGTGATCATTGCAGTTCTTCCGGTTATTTTTGGAGCTGTGGCCATCATTGCAGCTGTGGTGGCTTTTGTGATAAAGAGAAGGAGAAACAGAGGTAGGAAAGGGCAGGGTCTGGGTTTTCTCTCAGCCTCTTTTAGAAGTGTGCTCTGCTCATTAATAGAAACACAGCCACACCCCGCATTGCTACTGTCTCCAACTGGGTCTGCTGTCAGTTCTAGGAACTTCCTAATGTCAAGATGTTCCTTGAACTCTCACAGCTTTTCTTCTCACAGGTGGAAAAGGAGACTATGCTCCAGCCCCAGGTTAGTGTGGGGGACAGGATTGTCTTGGGGACATTGGAGTGAAGCTGGGGATGGTGGGAGCTCTGGGAATCCATAATAGCTCCTCCAGAGAAATCTTCTGGGCCCTCAGTTGTACCATGATATGAATACATACATGTACATGTGCATGTACATATATTTGTTTTGTTGTACCCTAGGCAAGGACACCTCCCAGAGCTCTGATGTGTCTCTCCCAGACTGTACAGGTGACATTCTGGGGCCTGCTTGGGGAGGGGCAATATTAACATGATTGGGTTTCAGGGACTCCCAGAATCCCCTGTGAGCGGTGGGTTGTTGGGATGTTGACTTCACAGTGACAATTCATGACTCTCATTCTCTAGCATGAAGACAGCTGCCTAGAGTGGACTGAGTGACAGACAGTGTGTTCAGGTCTCTCCTGGGACACCCAGAGCCCTCAGTTCTCTTTAGACAACAGTGTCTGATGTTCCTTGTGATCCATGGGCTCAATGTGAAGAACTGTGGAGCCCAGCCTGCCCGTGCACACAGGACCCTGTCCCTGCACTGCCCTGTGTTCCCTTCCACAGCCAACCTTCCTGGTCCAGCCACAAACTGGGGGACATCTGCATCCTGTCAGCTCCATGCTGCCCTGAGCTGCAGCTCCTCACTTCCACACTGAGAATAAGAATCTGAATGTGAACTTGATTGTTCACATCTTGGCCCTGAGGGTTGATTGCTTCTTAATTTCATAGATTGGGAAATCATAGAATTGTTTTGAAGAAATAAATGGCATATGTATAACCTTCCAGAATCTGTGTCACTATGCTGTGTATCTGATGGGAGACAGCGAGGCTGTGGGAACTGGGTGTGAACAGGGCTGTGCCACGTTGGGCTCAGCCAGTTATTGTCTGTGATGGGGTCCCTCCGTGGCTGGGTCACTCCAGGCTCTGCTCTCTCCATCACTATGAAGCACATGCTGAGAGTCTGTGATCACAAGGACACAGGGAAGGACAGAGCCTTGTCCTGTCCTCAGGATTGTGAGTCTCCAGGGCTAAAGCTCAGAGACTCAAGTGGGGATCCTTCAGTGTGCTGGTTGGGTGCACAAGAGAAATCACACTACATTTCCCCCACACATTTGCTTTAGCTACTAATGATGCAGTCCTGAAGCTGCCCTGACCCATGTTCCTGTGGTGGTTTCTGCTTCTCCTTCTTTCCAGAGTCTTTTCCAGGATTCTCAGGTATAAGGTGTGATTTTCTGTTGAACTCTCGGGAGCACATCCACAGCTGAGATCATTGGCTTAGATTTTTCAGAAGCCATTTTTAACAATGGTTCTTAAATGCTTAACCTCCCTGCTATGCATCACCCACCAGAGGTCATGGAAAAGAAAAAATATGAGGATACAGGGAAGTGCAGCTATTTAGAAATGGTCCTTTGGGGCAAATCGAATCTACGTTGTCAGGATATCAGGAGTTCAGTTCACAAGAATCAGCAAGGGCAGCTTGATGCAGAAGAAGCCGGGAGGCTCAGCAGTTTGCTGTTTAGAAGGAGTTCCTTGGGGGCAATTTCAATCTCCAATTGTCAGGATCCCAGCAGTCCAGGTCTGTAGTGTCAGGACAGCAAACAGGAATCATCAGCTGTGGCACAACCCAGCAGAGACAGCCAGGCCTCCACTGAATCAGCACGAGTCAGCAGGAGACACAGGAGAAGTCCTCTGCGGTGCCTCTCTCAACAGAGTGAAGATCAGTGAAGATGAAGACTTGACACCAACAGAGCATTGCAGAGCCAGCTATGCGAGCCCGCCATCACTTACACTGCGTCCTATTATACGCTCCCAGACATCACGTGTCCTCACAGGAGTCTTCCCTTCCATGAGTCTTGCCTCAGCAAAACACTGAGTCTGTCTTAGCAAAACTCCACTCGAGGCTGTGTCAGCTGACATATCCAGAAACTTCCCTTCACTCTGCCAACTGGTGCCCTGCAAAAGCAGCAAGAAGCAGCCAGAACATCACCAGAAGATTTTTGATGCATTTGTCTCTATGGAGCCATGAGAAATGATGACCAATAAGAAATGGTAAGGCTCACCAACACCATGCAGCCTCGTCTACTGTCTGGTGGGATTTATTTACATTCCTTCTAAACATCAGGTGTCCTCTCATGTGTCTACTTTAGCAAAACATCCTTTCACCCGTGTCTGTTTCAGCAAAACATCATTTGACACAAGTGACTTCCAAAGAAACCAGAAGTTTTCACTTCAAGAACAGCGATGTTTGTCTCTCTTGAAACTTAAGTATGGCTTCCTGGACCTTTTATACCCTTGAACTATAATATCTGTTAGCAGCTTGTGTTCCAGAGTTAACTCCATGAAGTCTCTTCATCTCCACTGCCTGCTCTGTGGACTTGTGTCTTGCAGCCCTGACTCGGACATGATGGATGCTGTATTCAGCACAGTCTGCCTTAGAGTCCAGTTCATAGGCCTGTTGTTGCTCTGCACTGTGGATGGCTCTGTATTGCAGGAGACCAAAGTCCTGCTCATAGGCCTGTAACCATTTAAATTAACTAATATTTATAGTACTAAAGACACAGGAGGCATGAACTGAACTGAGGTAAAAACCTGCCAACGAACCTTTATGTTCTTAACTATATAGGAGATATCGATTACAAGCCTGATTCTACAACTAACCTGCCAGCTCTTTAGAAGTCTCTATCCGTGTCATTCCTCTGAGCTGGTCTACATTTCTCTTGAGCTCCTCCAAACACAAGAGGGTTCCTTAGCTCTCTTTCCTAGATTTCTGCTTTACCTGTGTCCTGCCAGATGCTTCTGTTGTTCCTGCAAATCAAAGAGGAAATTCCCATCACTTACACGGAGCTCCTTCCATAACGGCTCTTCCAAGTTGAAAGAGAGACAGAGACAGAGACAGAGAGACAGAGAGACACTGAGAGAGAGGGGGGAGGAGGAGAGAAGAGAAGAGGAGAGAGAGAACACTCTGTCAAAGGTCCAATCGCTTATTAAAAAAAAGTCTAGCTTGTCCTACGAACCCTTGGCAGGCTGAGCCATGTCACTGTCATGGGATTTTTCTCCTCAGGGATTGGTAGCTTTTTTTCCTCCCCCTTTTTTCTGGCATCGGGTCCATGGGCTAGAGTTCAAAGTCCTTCCCAGATGCAGATGGCGTTTGCTGAGGGGCATTTCTGTGGAGCTGCTGCAGACAGGAGGGGACTGGAGGGGTGTGCCACTGTGGACAGCTCCTGCTGTGTTTCACCAAGGTTACCAGCTGAAGGGGAAAAGAAGGTGTAGCCAGCATGGACAGCTCCTGTGAGGCCTGCAGGCTGAGGGGATGTACTGGAGCAGCCATTTTAACTGGAGCCTCCATTTTGTACAGCTCCTGTGGGACATTTTACTGAGTGGCCCATAGTCTGGAGCAGGAAGGACGGGCCTGCCCCACTTTGACGGATTTACTGTTAGGGACTACAATAAGCCAGAACAGACCCTTTCTCCCTAAGCTGTGCCTTGTCAGATATTAAGCCACAGGGATGGAAGGGGGAACTGTATTGGTTACTTTTCTGTTGCTGTGATAAAACATCATGTCCAAGGAAACTTATAGAAGGTTCTTCTGGGGATTAGGGTCCCAAAGAGTTAAGAGTCCATCACCATCATGACAGCAAACACCAGGCATGGTAGCAGGACCAGCTGAGAGCTCACACCTCCAACCATGCCCCCCAGGGACATACTTCCTCCAGCAAGGCCACACCCCCTAAGCATCCCCAAACAGCACCAACTGGGAACTAAGTATTCAAGTGAGCAAGAATATGGGGTCATCTCATTCAAAGGACCACAGCAACTAACACAGACAGTGACACACAAGCTCTCAGTGCAAATATGGGATCTTCCAGGTGTAGTGCCAGAGAAACATTAGAGACCCCCAAAACCAATCAAAACCAGACAGGAGCTGATCCGATGTAATCACAGTAGGGCCTTTTTATTTGAGCTAGCGGAAGCCGATGCGCCATGTCCTGCAGGACAGTTTTGGTGATGAGGAGCTCTGAATATCTATCGGGCAAGGCTTTACAGGAAGCAGTAGGTCGGTGGTGCAGGGGAGTGAGTGTGCAAGCATCTAATTGGGAAGTCACTGTGGCCTTTAACATAATTGACTGGTGCTGGGAGTCACATCATGAACTAAGTTTCTACTTCCCTCTGCATTGGTGTCGTTAAACTGAGGATGGTCTTGTAATGTGGGGGTGCAGTTGTATTGGAGGTGTAACTGGAGAAAATGGACCCGTTTGGGGTTAGCCTACAGACTGGAGCTAGGCTCTGGTTTTGTTGTGAGGTAACTTGGAATCTAATGATAGGTACCGGCCTGTTAGTTTGCCTGAGTTCAAGTTCTCTAAAATGGAGTCTGAGTGTAAAAGATTTGGCCTCTCACAGGTGGCATCTGGCTGACACTGCCACAAGAGGAACCTGGGCAAGAAGGCCTGGTTCTCCAGAGTCACCCAAGGCAATGCTGGTCCCCATCTGGCCAGGAAATGCCTTTTCTAATGTCATGGTGGGCAAGTCTTGTATGTGACAAGTCCAGGAATGAGGCAACTTTCCAAAGGAAATGTTCAAACCCAATGGTCTCCAAGGGGCCCATCGAGATGGCTCAGAGTGTGAAGGTTCTCGCCACCAAGCTTGGCTCCCTGAGTTTGATCCACGGAAACCACATGGTGACTGGAGAGACCTGACTCCCGTAAGTTATCCTCTGAGCCTCACAGGGCATCATGACATGCACATCCCTGCACATAATTATTAAATCAGTGCAATAAAAATTAATAAGGAACCATGATGGTTTTATGTTGAATGACATGGAAACACGTATGTATAAGGACACATATGTATAAGTTGTGTCCAGTTTGCCTCCAGACATTCCAGTGTGTGAATTTCCTGTGTCTAAAACCCACATTGTGAGGAGAATCTGCCAGGAGGATTGAAGGGCAATCCATGCAAAGATGATCACAGAGATTTCAACCTCTTTTGCATGTTATGTATTTACACTATTGCTTTATGTGGTGTGCAAATGTGAGCTTTCCCCAGCTGTGGTGTGCGTGGGGAGGGCAAGGGAGTCTGAAGACAACTTTGGGGGGCCAGTTCTCTCTTTCCATGTGAGTTTTGGGGGGATGAATTGAAAGTTGGTGGCAAGCACCTCTATATGCGTCACCTTAGCATCCCAGCCTGGGAGCCACCACCCTATTTTTAGACATGTTGAGAATCGAACCTGGGGCCTGTGTTGTACACGGTGGGCACTCTAGTCACTGAGCCACATTCCCAATGTTTGAGAACCAGACAGCAGACAAGGGCTTTCTGTCATTTCAAAGGCCTGTACTAAAGCATTTGGATAAAGATGGAATTAGAGCCGGGTGTTGGTGGCATACACCTGTAATCCTAACACTTGGGAGGCAGAGGCAGGCGGATTACTGAGTTCGAGGCCAGCCTGGTCTTCAGAGTGAGATAGCCACGACTACACAGAGAAACCCTGTCTTGAAAAAAAAAAGATGGAATTAAAAACAGACACGGGCGGAGTACAAGAAGCACTTTGGCAACACAGCCAGCTAATGTGAGGACCTAATCTAGGAGAACTAGGCCTGAAGTGGAAATTTCTGGTTTCTGTGGTGACTCTGTTGTGTCCTGTGATGTTTTTCTGGAATCTGTCTTATGGGAAGACGTTTTTGCTGAAGCAGACACGTGGTGCTTTTCTGGAAGCTTCCTGAAGAAGGAGCATGTGGTGTTTGGCTAGAGCATGAGAGATGTCCTCTTGAGAGAACACGTGATGTTTGGAAAGGGTATAAATATAACCCAACAGACCACAGACGACGCTGTGTGGCATTGGTTCACCTGCCACTCTGTGCTGGGCTTCGCTGGGCTTTGCTGATTCTGGTCTTCTCTGACCATGCTGTGGCATTGGTTAGCCTGGCCTTCTTTGCTGATCGTTTGTCATGACTTTGTAGAGAGAAACCAAAGAACTTCTGGTGGTGTTCCAGCAGCTTCTTCCTGCTTCTGCAGGCTCAGGCTGAGTGGTAGAGCCTCAGAGTTTCTTCTGGATTGAACTGCCATGGCTGATTCGTGTGAACTCACCTGCTGATATCCTGACTACACAGATTGGACTCGCCCCAAAGAACTATTTCTAAACAGGTCCACACCCTCCTCTGCCCTATTAACCTTTCCTTTCTACTACCTCTGGTGGGTGGTGAGCTAGAAGAGAGGTTAAAACATTCAAGTAAGCTTATTAAAGTAGGTTTGGACAATATCAGCCTACACAGGGCATCTGGAATGTTCCATGTGTGGGTTATGTTACCCATGCTGCATTGGTGCTGGAGGACATCAGACATTTGGGTAGACTGAGCACTGTGGGGACAGAGTGGGAAGCTCCTTCTCTTGGACTCTGTGACCCTGAGGAACCCAGGGCTTCTCCTGTTCACACCTTCTCTGCAGGGTAGTTAGGGGGCTCAGGCCTGAGTGAGGCCCTGTGCTGCAGAGAAAAGAATCACAGAGAGGCAAGGCATAAAAATAAAGATGGTGTCACTTCTGAGTAAAATCGTGGAGCTGGAGAGATGTTCAGAGGTGGAGAATGCTTACTGCTGTTCCCGAGGACCTGGGTTCAGTCCCCAGCTCTCACCCACTTGTACATCCAGTCTCAGAGGGGATAGGGCGCCCTCTTCTGGCCGCCTGGGGTACTCCATGTATGTGGTTTACAGACATACATGGAGACAAAACACCCAAGATTTCTGTAAAGAAAGCGATCCCTGAACAGTATTGGGGGTCATTGCAGCATGTAGGAACACCTCCAAACCCTACTGCAGGACTCTAGCGTCCCCTGCACTAGATGTACACACTGATCTTAGGGATTCAGCAAGGGAAGGGAGAAATCCACACAACCCATACAGAGTGGCCCCTGACACTACAGGTCTATGAAGTCTGTGTGTTCCTTCATTTATGCCCTTTGTGCTGTTATTGTAGACCAGGCTGACCTTTAATTTTTTTTAAGGTTATGTAGTGTTCTACCTGCGAATATGCCTGTCTGTCAGAAGAAGGCGCGAGCTCTCGTTATAGATGGTCCTGAGCCACTGCGTGATTTCTGAGAATTCAATTCAGGACCTAGGAAGAGCAATTATTGCTCTCAACCTCTGAGTCATCTCTCGAGTCCAGATCTTGAATGATCCTCCTGCTTCACCTCAGCATGCTCTGTGGTGTGTGTGTGTGTCTCTGTGTGTCTATGTCACTGTGACTGGAGACTGTGGAGTTGAGTAACAATCAGGGAGGAGCCTGAGGTGAAACCTCACTCAGAAGTTGTGTTTCAGTCACCGATCATGAGGATCAGTGAAACCCGCAAAACACAGGATTTGAGACTGAAGGGTAAACCCTGGCTGCTTCAGGATGAAGAGAGCAACAGGCCACCACAACTCCCTGCCTTCCCCAGCATTCAAAGCTCACAACCACTTAAGGGATAGGTGAGCCTCTCCTACTCCTGTGTCCTGCTGCCCCCTGGCGGCCGTGAGCGGCATCGCGGGTTCGGACTAGGCTCTTTGTCAAATGTCCCTCCAGACTGCAGAGTCCAGGAACCTCTGGCCGGCTTCAGGAGCCCTGGAATCTGTCCGGGTCACACTGAAGAAGGGCCACACTAAGGAACCGGGAATCCCCCGCACAGTCCCCCACATCGGAGAGTTAGTTTCTTTTTCTTTTTTCTTTTCTTTTTTTCTTTTTCTTTTTTTTTCCCGAGACAAGGTTTCTCTGTGTAGCCCTGGCTGTCCTGGAACTCACTTTGTAGACCAGGCTGGCCTCAAACTCAGAAATCCGCCTGCCTCTGCCTCCCAAGTGCTGGGATTAAAGGCGTGCGCCACCACCACCCGGCAGTTTCTTTTTCTTTTGTGGTTGCTGTGCCGGGGATTTATCCCAGGGCTTCCTATCTGTTGCCTGTGTCCTAACTGAACTACACACCAGCTGAGTTTGATGTGACCCACCCAAAGAAAGGGTCCTGAGTTTCTTAGGGAATGCCTTTACCCCCAGCCCTCGGGAGGGCAGATCTCTGGATTCTTTGACCACATTACAAGTCCAAGAACACCCAGGGCTATAAAGTGAAACCAGGACAGGGGGGGATCCCCAGGGCTGACACCTGGAAGGGGTGTGGGGGGTGGAGTAGGTGGGAAAGTTGTAACAGTGAGAGAGGAGCATGGTTCCCCAGGCGGGTCTGGGTGAGCTTAGGCCCCCAGCCTGGTACAGCCAAGGCCCTGGGCAGGGAATGGGGTAAAGGAAATAACCTCAAGTTACCTTTTGTCTCCTTGGCAGCACCTTTCACCTGGAATTTCCCCCCACATTGTAGATGCAACCTAGGGAAGGCTTCCTCCCCCCTGAGCTGTATCCCAGCCCTTTAAAGACTTGGTCCAGGCTGGCCTTGAACTGATTCTGTAACTGAAGCAGCTTTCCATGCAGTGCCTAAGTCTCCCAATTACCCAGGATTGCAGGTCTACAAACAAGCCTTGCTTCTGTTTAAGACGTGGTCAAGGGTGCCAGGCTGTGATGACACAAACCTTTACTCCCAACACTTGAGAGGCAGAGGCAGGCAGATCTCTAAGTTCAAGACCAGCCTGGTCTACATAATGAGTTCAAGGACAGCCAGGGCTACACAGAGAAATCCTGTCTCAAAAGCCAAACTGTTGGGCACTGGTGAGCTTGTCTCAATGCCTCCAGCTGAGCTGTTTGTACGGGTTTCTTGAGTCAAAACATCCCTTGATCCCGTGGCTTAGCTTGATTCCTGCCCGGGACTTCCCAGGTGCCTGACCTATGGCTATGATTGTTTTTTCCTGTTCCTTCACTGGCCTCTAGTATATATATTGCTGGTCTCTCAGTAAAGCTTTGGCATTCTCCTTACAGAATGACCCATTTCTGTGTTTTATGTCAATCCCCCAGGCCTATGCCCGATACTTGGTACCGTGGCATCTCGGGCGCTGTCAAATGGAGGTCCCACCGAGATCAGGAAAGAGAGGAGAACCTGCCTGGATCGTTCCAAGGAAAGCCGGCCTGCGAAAGGAGAGGAACGTATTGGGGAATATATGGTACAAGAAACAAAGTGAAAGTAGGAACTGCATCAAGCAAGGTAAGTACAGGATGGCGCCATGGGAAGGACAAGTTCCACCTGACAATTGGTGGATCCACGGGTAGATTTGCTTAAGCAACAGGGTACTGGGATTAAGGTTAAAATAGCTAGGGTGTGACAGCAAACTGGGACGGTGAATTTTATTAGGCAAATTGTCCGAAGTCTAGAACTGCATCAGGCAAGAGGAATAAGGAATAAAATAAAATAAAAGGAGTAAAAAACAAACAACAATGGATTTTAGAAACATGAGAGAGAAAGAGAAAGAGAGAGAAGGAAATTGGATTTCAAAACTCTCCTGGGGACAAGGGGAAACATGGAGACGTCCTGTTTCCTCTATGGACCCTACTGGAGATATTCTTAGTACTGGTTACAAGTACTCTTCCCTCTCTGTGTATTGTCTTTGGTGCACCAATTTGTCCACATGTGTCTGTCCTTGTTTTGTTGTTTGAGTGACTGTTGTCTTATGTTTCATGTTTTAAAAAAATGGTAAAAACTTTGCTGGAGTTCCATCTCTTAATGCAGTCTCAGTTTACACAGCAGAGGCTGATTAAGCTGCCCTGCATTTAGCTGGGAGTCAAGCACAGCTAGAGAAAAGCTGCTTTTAAAAGGGCCAGCAGCTTCTCAAGTTCTAGGGCAAGTAGGCTGATGGTAATTTCTCCTATTGGGTACAAAGTGCTTTTTCTCTTGAAATTACAGCTAAAAAGATTGTTTGGTTCAAATTTATAAGATTCATGTATTCACTTCATTTTTGTTTCTGATTGGTCTTAAAGGTATAAATATGTTTTGCATGTCTTGGCTATAGACTACTGGCTTATACGTTATTGGGCACGATTAAAAATTATTGGTAACAAAAAGTTAGTTTAAAACTGGTAACTCGCCTGGCGGTGGTGGTACACGCTTTTAATCCGAGCACTTGGGAGGCAGAGGCAGGTGGATTTCTGATTTCGAGGCCAGCCTGGTCTTCAGCGTGAGTTCCAGGACAGCCAGGACTACACAGAGAAACCCTGTCTCGAAAAACCAAAAAAAAAAAACAAAAACAAAAACAAAAACAACAACAACAACAAAAAACAAAAAACAAAAAAAAAACAAAAAACAAAAACAAAAACAAAAAACAAAAAACTGGTAACTCAGGTTGGAGTTATCTTAAATGACAACACATGGCATGACTCAACCCAGAAAAAATAGGCCTCTAAAGATACTTCTAAATTGGCATGTTTTGTGTGATTTTTATCCTAGAAATTAGACTTATAAGGGATAAGATTTAAAACAATGTCTTTTTAATGAGGTATTATAAGTTGTACTGTCATGCATTCAAACATATGAACCTGCAGATAAACTCTGTAGTGTGAAAGTAATGCATTTGAAAATTGGGCTTTACTTTCCAAAGTTGTAGTTGCTCTAATATTGCAAGAGAAAGTTAGGAATTATGCTTAACAACTGTCAATATACCATTGACTGAAGTTTGAAGTCTGATAGAACTCTTAAGATTCTTAACTCACTCATAATTTGTAATTAAGATGATTTCAAGAATGATAGAAGTTAAAAAACAGCTGTGGCTGGTATAGGCCTGTTCCACTTTTTCACAAGCTTTATTGAATCCAGTGGTAGAAGCAAAATTTAACTGCCCAAGATTGAAAAGGAGATCTCAGTGGGAATTTACTTGATATCAAACAGGTTCCTTTTGAACTGTTACAAAAATTTGTAGATATGACTACTAAAAACAGCTAGTAGAATTTTTCCAGGAACCCTCAAATTACAGGTTCCTTTTGTTACTTGACCCTCATAATTGGCAATAGGCTCAGATTAGAAAATAATTTATATTTGAGTGAATGAAAAAGCTCAGAGCTGCCTCAGTGGAGGCTTGTGAGGCACTGCTTTTATCTTGCAATTCACACCTAGGAAGTTTCAGGCCAAAAACAGCATTATTGACAGATCTATCCAGGTGTGGTTCAAAATACAGTTCAAACTTAAGATCTATGAAAGGTTAACAAGGCTATGGAGAACTTATGAAGGTATTAAAATCTGGCCTGCCTACTCCACACAAAATTATTATGGATTCAGAAGGTTGTTTTTTGCTTTGCATCCTGATAATTGTAAAACATTTATTGGCTAGGGCATTGCTCTAAGCTTACCACAGGAGGACTTAAACCTCTAGTCTCAAGGTGGACGCAAATTAACTGGCAAAAGACAAGTAACTTTACAGATAGTAGAGAAGGCTACTGCAGTCAGCTGTTTATGTTATGTGTTCACAGCCATTCCTTGGCAAAGAGCATTAATGTAGAGTCACCTTTTTTCATTTCCTAGTAAAGTTTTAACGTCCTACTCTAAAGCTGTTGGTGTGTTGATAAAGCATTATTGGATAGAATCATGAAAGTATTTTTGAAAAGAATGTCTTAAGAAACTGATAAAACATTTGTTCCTTGTTTCAATGAGCTATCAAATTGGTCATGACAGAGTATTGATACTTTGCCTATTACATGGCAAGCCTTTTTGGCAAAATTGATAATTAAAAATTTGCTTCCATGAATTGTATTGTCTTATCTACAGGCAGTGGTATCCTTACTGTTTAAGGCATATAAAACAAGCTTGTAAATGTTTGGAAGGGACCTGATGTTATGATTACACCCTATAATAAGGAACAGCTTCAAATTTTATCCCAAGGTTTTGCTGATTGGGCCTTAATTAGATGCATTACCAATTGTTATTTTGATAATCATTATCCAGATAATAAGTTGTGTCAATTTTTTAAAAATTCATCCAGTAGTTTTTCAAAGTTTGTTTCCTCTTACCCTTTGGATGGTGCTCAAGTGGTTTTCACTGGTGGATCATCCAATGTGAGAGATGCTGTTATTTTCGGAATGAAGTGAAAGTTATAAAAATTTCTAATTGTTCTGCACAATTAACAGATTCAGATTCTTTGAAGTTTCACTGTGATGTGCAGATTGTTACTCAGTGCCCTCAATGTGCTCAATTCCTTTCATCCCCAAATTCAGGAGTGAATCCCCGAGGTCTTAAAGCAAATGATAGTTGGCAAATGGATGTGACTCATGTCTCATCATTTGGGGAGCTACAGTTTGTTCATGTGTCTATAGATACCTTTTCTGGTATGATTTCTGCATCTGTTCACAGTGGTGAAAAGGTAAAAGATGTAAAAAATCATTGTTTACAAGCTTTTGCTTGCATGGGAGTTCCAAATCAGTTAAAAACCGATAATGGTCCAGTATATACCAGTGGATACTTTGAAAAATTTTGTGCGGACTTTCATATTCATAAAACCAGGGATTCCATATAATCCTCAAGGGCAAGCTATAGTAGAGAGAGCTAATCTTACTGTAAAAAAATCTTGAAAAAACAAAAAAGGGGGAGTTTACCTTTCTGCATGCTAGATTGTCCTTTATTCTTTACATTTTTTATTAATAGATAAAGATAATCTTTCTGCTGCAGACAGACATTGGAAAGGTACGAAGAAGTCAGAGGGTTTAGTAAAACGGAAAGAGTTATCTTCAGGAGTTTGGAGAGGTCCTAATCCAGTGTTGTTGATCAGGATGAGAGGTTCTGTTTGTGTCTTCCCTAAAGATGAAGAAAGTCCTGTCTGGGTTCTTGAGCGCTGTGTGTGTCCTGTCATTATGGACACTAGTACAGACAGAAACTCACTGGAGCTTCGTGGAAAATCCACCAGTCCTGATGCCAGTGGGGATAAGTAGTACTGTGTGGCCAGGTAGGGAGTCCCAGGGGACCAGTGTGCGACCTGCAGAGCCCATGGGAGCCCAGGACCCTGGCGGGTCTGAATCAGAAGTTGGGCTTGAGTTTTTTCAGCTTCACCATGAAGTGATGGATGTTACAGAACCGGAGAACAATGTGGACGCAGAGAAAAACAGCAATGGCGTCGTAGCAGTCGGCCAGGTAGGACTCCAGGTGTTTCTGTGGCAGACAACTGGATGTTAGCTTGTTGTCCGAGGGGCTGGAGGCAAACAGATGTGCATTTTTGGGGGGACAAAGCACATGTGGGTCTCACACTGGTCCCGTGGATGTGGAGACTTCAGCACAGCTTAGTAATCAGAGCTCACAAGACCACACACCCAACCTTCAGGCAGGGAGAAGCACCCTGGACAGGCACTGAAGAGGGGACACAGGACACGAGAAAAGTCCCACCCACTGCCTGCCCCTGCAGCCAGTCTCTGGTATTGAGGGAACATT
The DNA here is from genome assembly GCA_964023405.1 of Apodemus agrarius. Classification (NCBI taxonomy): domain Eukaryota; kingdom Metazoa; phylum Chordata; class Mammalia; order Rodentia; family Muridae; genus Apodemus; species Apodemus agrarius. Next base: position 4,866,853 of record OZ030025.1, read on the forward strand.
AATCTCTGTTCTCCGCTGCTGTAGTAAATCTCACACCTGTGAGTCTATGGCCGTGTCAGCCACACGAGGCCTCAACTTTCCCATCTGACCTTCTGGTTCCACACATATAACCTGTCACACACTTGGTTTTACCTGAGATAACTTTTTCAATTCCTAGAAACTCAGTATAAACCTTTTGACATGGCCATTTCATAATCCAAGAATTTTGGAAAATGACAGTTACATCACCTCCTGTATCCCCAAAACCTTCTATTCCAATGTCATTCACGTGCAACTTTAATTTTGGCCTCTAATCATTGGCAACTGTTTGCCAGAACACACATTTCCGGACACTTCCAACCCCTCCTGATCTTTCTACAGGAGCCGCTTAGCCTCTGACAGAGGGAAACAGTGACGCTCACGATCCCATCAACTGTCAGTCCTATAACTGGCATCTCTATTTTTACATAAGCCATTATTTCAATTTCTCTTTTGAAATTATCAACTATAATTCCTGGAAGAACAGTTAATCCTTGGGAAGTCAAACTGCTCCTTCCTGAAACCATCCCTGCTGTCTCTGAGAGCAAAGGAGCATAAACTCCAGAAGAGATTTTAGAACATTGAATTGTGGGGGATAATGTAGATGTTTCTCTATGGCCAAGTCTAGAGCAGCACTGCCTACAGTAGCTTGTGTTAGATCTGCAGTACTTAGTTGGGGGTTTTTCTGCCTGATTGTTATTTCCCAGCTGACAAGAGTCAACTGGCTTGTGCTTTTTGCTGTGGGGTCTCAAGACAGGCACCTCCCTTCCATTTCCCAACTGCAAGAAATTGCCTTGGCTATCTCTCTCTCTCTCTCTCTCTCTCTCTCTCTCTCTCTCTCTCTCTTGGACCTGCACTCATTGGTCCAGTGGCAACCCTTGTCACACTGCCTGCGCACTCCTGGACTCCTTGGCCTTCCTCCTGGTTTATACTCAGGAAATCCACTGCCCTTAGAGATGCCTTGTTCACAAATTTGTTTCTGATGACCATACTTCTCATAGTAAAATTACTGTGCATGTCGATATCTAAAACCTTTAGGTATGGCTTGCCCAATTATGGTGACATAATTCAGGCTAGAGCCAATATCGGTATAGACGCTGTCCTTGACACTGATGGCCTAACAACATTTTTGCATCCCATGTTTGCATTTTCACATGTCAGGGTGTCAGTCAGCACTTGTCTCACATCGGGGCCTGACACGGCTTCGTTCACAGCTGAAACTAATCTCTGAAAAAAAAATCAGTGTAGATTTCCCTGAGCCTTGCATATTTTTTCTAAATGATGTGGACTTCTTTCCTGGATCTTCAAATTTGTCCCATGCTCTTAAAGGTCCTAAACAACATTGTTCTAAGATTGTTTCTTCAAATTCAAACCATTCTTGCTCACCAGCCCATCGGCCTTCACCTGTCGACTGGACCTGTGCCATGTTAATTCCCCTCGCTCCTTTGTGCTGATCCACATTCCTGGCTTCTCCCTCCATCATGGAAACCACTGCAATGGAGGACCAGCCTCTGGAACAGCTGTACCAATCCTCCTCTGTCAAGGGGAATAATTCTACTTTGAGTAGTCTAATTATTTAGAGGTTGTTTCACATAGGACAAGTGCATCCCATAAGGTATCACCGCCTCCTGAACATGCATTAGGTCTGCCATTTCTACAGCACGCCATGCTATCTTGTCATAACCTTGTGGATTACCTCCATTAGCAGGCATATGCTGTGTAACTACTTGGAATGCTGTTGGTGATTCTGTGACCCAGGCAAGAAAGTCTTCCCTCAAGGGGCTGTGGGTTTAACCCTGTCTCCTGAAATGGCTGTCTCATCTGACCATCCTCCTGCTTTTCCGTTCTTTGACTTGACTGCCCTCTGACACCGTTCCTTCCCCTTTCTACCTAGGGAAACTCCTGTCTCTGGTTCAGTCACTGGGAATGAACCTATATGTTCTCCCTTTTCTTTTGTCTGACATTTTTCAAACTGTCTACCTCTACTCTAATTTCTCTAGCTGCCCAGCCAACTCTTTCACTTTTTCAGAGACAGGATCGAACCCTCTTCTTTTCCTTTTCTCTCCGTGATTTGATTCACGAGCTTCTCCATTGCTTCCGGTATTTTTTTTTCCAGTTGCTCAGTCAAGTCTTTTGTCCTTTTGATAAACAAAGTAGCCCAAATGAGGGACAGTGGAAAAGAAAGCTGCTGCTGAAATCCATGTGGGGCGTGTCCCAAGAAAAGCCTCAGTAAACACATTGTTTGCTTTTTGAAACAAAGTATCCATCCCTCCTTTTCCTGCCTTTTGTTCTAAGGTACTTGAAATCAAACCTCCCATTCTGCAATACCCCAGGTTGGACACCACTTGTAAAATGTGTGTGGAGTTTCTGTTTTGTTTTGTATTGTCTTAATTTTTACAAACGGTAACCAGTTTAACTCCCTGCCAGCCCTTCTCCCAGTTTCCAGCCCAACTTCATCAAACTTTTCCCCCAACCTTTCCTCCCCCAGATCTCCAACCGTCTCCTTAGACCGTCCCTTCTCCCAGTTCTCCCAGTGCCAGCAGCTCCAAACTATAACTTGTAGTTCCCAAGCAGCGCACTGCAAAATCCTTCAAAGCAGCGGCAGCCCCTTTCTCACCCCAGCTGTAAGATGACCCCACAGGAACTGTCAACATTGGTGGCTCCAGTGACAATGGCTGCACCAAGGCACCCTCAGCCTGAAGCCATCACAGCAGCTGTCCATGGCTGTGCATCTCCTTTCCCCCTAAGCAGGAGCTGCCCCTCAGGAGCAGTGCATGGTGGGGGCAACTCCTCTCCAGCCTCTCCCAGCAGCTCCACAGAGACAGCACGGTAATGTTATTTTTTTTCTCAGGCCCACTTTTAGTATGGGTTCTTAAATGCTTTAACCTCCCTTCTAGCCCACAACCCACAGGAGGTAGTGGAAAAGAAAGTGTATTAGAATACGGGGCACATCGACCTCTTTAGAAATTGTTCATTGGAGAAAAACCCATCTGTGTTGTCAGGAAATCAGCAGTTCAGTTCACAGGTCAGCAGCGGCAGCTTGACCCACTCCCAACACTTCATGGGCATGTTAGCAGTCCAGTTTGGTAGTGTCTGGAGAGCAGAGCTGGTGGCATGACCTTGCAGGAAGAGCCAGGTCTCAGCAGGATTGGCATGAGTCGGCAGGAGGGATTAGGACCGCAGAGTCACCAGGAGAGTTCTTTGCCATGCCTCTCTCAGCAAGTGACGACCAGTGAAGACAGGAGACCAAGAAGTGTTGCAGAGCCAGCTGTGCAAGCAAGCCACGCCCCGTCACTGTCCCCTGGGTCCTATTTGTACTGCCTCCAACCAGCACTTGTCCTCCAGGGGTCTCTCCTCAGCCTGTGAGTCTGTCTTAGCAAAACTCCACGTAAGTCTGCACCATTCACAGATGGATGTCACTCTGCCAATCAGCCCGAGTCCACAGAAGCAGCGTGAAGCTGCCGGCACACCACCAGAACTTTCCTGCTGCATCTCTCTCTATGGAGCCCCAACAGAGTTCCACAAAGCAGTGGAAGGTGAACAAACACCTGTGTGTCATTATCGAATCCATCACGCGGCCTTTCACGTGCTTGCCTGAGCAGAGCATCCTTTCACCTGTGTCTGCTTCAGGACAACACTCCTTCACATGTTTGCCCAGCAAAACACCATCCCACACAACTGATTTTCCAAAGACACCAAAGGTTTCAGCTTCATGGCACCTCAGAAAAGCCGGCTGCAGCTTCCTCTCGGGGCTGTGTGGTTCTGAGGTCCTGAGTCTCAGGTGCCCTTCCCCTGGGACACCTTCTCCCCTCAGAGCTGTATGATCCTGGGCCTCTGAGTCCTAGGATGCCCTCCTGTCTGAGCAGAACCACTTACATTGTGGAGCAGTGACTGGAATAGGCTCTCCTGGAGCCTGTGCTCCCCTAGTCCTGGGGTCTGAGCCGCACTAGGACCCTGTCCCTGTCTCCAGTCAGTCCGCAGGGTCTCACCTTCTGGCTCACCGCTCACGTGACACCCCATCCACCACTGACAATTAGGTAAGCCTCCTCTCCTTGAAGTGGAAACTTCTGGTTTCTTTGGAAAGTCAGTTATGTCACATGATGTCCTGCTGGGGCACAGAGGTAAAAGGATGTTTCCCTAAAGCAAGCATGTAGAAGAACACGTGATGGTGAGAAGGAATACAAATATGACCAACAGGTGGGGGAAGATGCTGGATGGCGTTGGGACCCGGCCATTCCTGCTGGTCACTGTTTGTCGTGACTTCATAGAAGGAAACGGTGTGTTCTGGAGGCTTCTTGACACTTCTGTGGACTCAGGCCACCTGGCAGACTGAAGTGGAGGTTTCTGGATATGTCACCTGATACAGGCTCATGTGGTGTTTTGCTGGGCTGTGGGAGGACACGGGGTTTTTGGAGGGGGTCTAACAGGACACAAAGACAGTGTACTCCTTCCAGACTTAACTCTTCTGTGCTGTTGAAATAGAAGAATATGCTTTCAGAGCCTGAGGTCCCCGGCTGGGACCTTCCTTTGTGCCCCCCTCCCACATTCCACAATTCTATACAGGGAGTGTCTGCACACTCTGGCTGCAGGTGAACCTTTTTTTAAAGATTTATTTATTTTATATATGTGAATACATTATCACTGTCTTCAGACACACCAGAAGAGGACATCAGGACCCATTACAGATGGTTGTGAGCCTCCATGTGGTTCCTGGGATTTGAACTCAGGACCTCTGGGAGAGTAGTCAGTGCTCTTAACCTCTGAGCCATCTCTCCAGCCTGCAACTGAACTTCTTCAATTCAAATCAAGAGGGTTAACCTTTGAGTGACCCAGAATGGTCTTCCCCTTTACCACCTGTACCATCTGCTGACACACAGGGTCTCCACACCGACCCCTTCCAGAGTTCACCCCCGTTGGCAGCTTAGGAAAGGATGCTGCACTGACCCTTCAGCTGTGCCCACGTCTCAACACCACAAACTGCACCAAATTACTGACTGACAGACCATTCGTCTCTGCTGGTTCCTGCCGCTTACCATACTCGGCTCCATATTCCAGAATCTGCCTATAGAAACTCCCTCTAGCAGAGTTCATCCTGTGACCCTTTCTCTCTTCCCCCACAGACTCATATTGTATTAAGGCCTCACTCCGTGACCACAAACAGATTGGCCTCAGTACAGTCCAAAGGGCTGAAGCGGCATGCTCCATTTTTGATAAGGGCAACTTCAGTCACTGCAGGAATAAATGAGCCCATGCCACCAAGATGGGAGAAGGGGTCACTGATGAATCTGAGTGCAGCATTTACCACAGTCGCCCATCAGGAACAGTAACAGTACAGAGGGCACACACTCCTCTCTCTCATCCCCTAGGTACAGATACGACAAAAGAAGTGGTCCAAAGTTCCTCAGAGGTCTCAAAATCCCTAATATCACCACTTTAGATTATCCACTCCAGTGAGATGCCCCAACAGGAGCTGTCAAAATGGCGGTTCCTGTGTAAACGGTGCCACCACATCTCTTCAGCCTGCATCCATCTCAGCAGCTGTCCACAGTGGAGCATCGCATTTCCTCCTCAGCAGGAACTGCCCCTCCAGAGCTGTCTACAGGGGCAGGGACAACACTTTCCTGCCTCAGTCTTCAGCCTTGGTGGAATACCACCACAGGAGCTGTCCACGGCAGGAGCTGCTTATTTTTATCCTCCCCAGCAGCCCAGCAGAGATGGCACCTCAGTGAAAGCCGCTGTGTCTCAGGATGCCCTTCTCCATGTCAGAACCAAGACAGTTCTGCAGCACCAGAGGAAGCCTCCAGGCTGCTGTCACCTAAGGAGCACTGTAACCGTGTCTTCAGACAGTCACCCCATCTTTCTGTCAAGCCAGGTGCCTGAGGTTGGTGGAGAACAGGATAAGACAAGAGGACTCCATGATCGTGGACTCGCTGTCACACTTTTCCTGCTGTGAAGTGAGTTCCTTGGTCAGAACACCACGTGGAACCCTGTGTAGAATAGCATGATGGTGGATAAGGCATTCTGTGAGTTACTGATGGTGGTTTCAGCGGAATCATCACATGCAGGAAAGGCAAATCCACAGTCAGGGTGAGCATCTACTCCAGTAAGTACCAAGTGTTGTCCTTTCCATGAAGGACGTGGTCCAGTGTAGTCAACCTGCCACCAGGTTGCTGGCTGGTCACCTTGGGGAATGGTGGCACATCTGGGGCTCAGTGTTGGTCTCTGCTGTTCACAGGTCTGGCTTTCAGCAGCAGCTGTGACCAGGTCAGCCGTAGTGAGCGGAAGTCCATGTTCTTGAGCCCATCGATAACGCCATCTCTGACACCATGGCTGCTTCGTTCATGTGCCCATTGGACAATGACAGAGAAGGCAGGGTAAAGAGACTGAGTGTCCATAGAGTGGGTCACCTACCTACCTGATTAGTGAACTCCTCCCCAGATGACATCACCTTTTGCTGAGCAGGTACATGGGACACAAGTGTCTTCGCACCCTTTCCCATTTGGAGAGATCTGTGCACATGCTTCTTCCCCAGATAGTTCCAATCATGCTCTTTCCATGTCCCTGTTCATCCAGCCAACCCATTGGCCAGAGGCCATGAATTAGAGAACAATCACACATCTGGCCACTCCTCTTTCTAAATAAAATGTGTAGGAAGCCACTCTCGCCATTGCAAGATGGCGCCCATTTCCTGTGATGAGTCAGCGCTGTGCTGTTGTTTACTCCACTCCACACCCTACTATGCATGCGCGGGTAGAAGTTTGGCAGGCCATGGCTCAGTCTTGGAGCATGCAAATAAGGCATTGTAGTATGCACCAATCATGTAAGGTCATGTCCTGCCTAGGCTTATTTAAGACGCACTGTTCTTCCCTTCTGGGTCTTTTGTCTCTGCAATCAACCCCGCAATAAATGTCTGTGGAAGGATCCTGTTTGTCTCGTGTCCTTCTTGCTGGCGAGATAGATGCGACCGACAACTGGTGCCAAAATCTGGGAACCTTTACATCAATGGCCTGCGAAGACCCCTCGGAAGTTTCTTCTGAGGAGGATTCAGAACCACATGACGGGGGTAAGCGACAAAGAAAAGAGTCCTGAATAAACTGCTCTGAGAAGGACTTGCATTTGTATAATGCAGTTCAGAACTCTTTGCAGTCAGGGCAGCCGGCTGATAAGTCCCAGGTAAGGGGGACCGTCCAATTCAAGTCTCTGGGAAGGAGCGATAAAATCCTCGGTAAAGAGGCTAGAAAGGAAAAGCAAAAGTATGGGTAACTCTACTTTGTATCCAATTCTTGTGGCTCTAAGGGATCTGTTAAAGGGAAAGAAATTAGAATTGAAAAGGAGTATAAAGCAGTTGAAAAGATTTGTTAAGAAGAAAGGAACAGCCAGGAGTGGTGGCCCACCCCTTTAATCCCAGCACTTGGGAGGCAGAGGCAGGCAAATTTCTGAGTTCAAGGCCAGCCTGGACTACAGAGTGAGTTCCAGGACAGCCAGAGCTACACAGAGAAACCCTGTCTCAAAACAAACAAAACAAAACAAGAAGAAAGGAACAGTGAAAAAATGAGAAAAGAAAAATGGATTTCAAAACTCCTGGGGACAAGGGGAAACATGGAGACGTCCTGTTTCCTCTATGGACCCCAATGGAGATGTTCTTAGTACTGGTATAAGTGTTCTTCCTCTCTGTGTATTGTTTCACTTTGGTGCACCAATTTGTCCACATGTGTCTGTCTTTGTTTTGTTGTCTGAATGACTGATGTACTGTTTCATGTAAAGAAAAAAATGGTAAAAACTTTATTTGCTGGAAGTCCATCTCTTGATCCAGTGTCAGTTTACACAGCAGAGGCTGATTTAAGTTGCTCTGCAATTAGCTAGGAGTCAAGCACAGCTGGAGAAAAGCTGCTTTTAAAGGGCCAGCAGCTTCTTAAGTTCTAGGACAAGTAGGCTTGATGGTTATTTCTCCTTTTGGGTACAAAGTGCTTTTTCTCTTGAATTATAGCTAGAAAACAATTGTTTGGTTCAAATTTATAAGATTCATGTAGTTTCATTTTTGGTTCTGATTGGTCTTAAAGGTATAAATATGTTTTGCATGTTTTGACTATAGAGTATTGGCTTAAAAGTTATTGGGCATGATTAAAAATTATTACATTGGTAACAAAAAGATAGTTTAAAACTGGTAACTCAGGTTTGGAGTTATCTTAAACGATAATACGTGGCATGACCCAACCCAGGAAAAACAGGTCTTTAAAGATACTGCTAAATTGAACTTTGTAATGTGGAAGTAATACATTTGCCATTGATTTTTAAAGAGAATAAATTGTTTATAATTGGGTTTTGCTTTCCAAAGTTGTAGTTATGCTCTAATATTGGAGAAAGAATTATGGTTAACAACTGCCAGTGTACCATTGACTGAAGTTTGGAGTCTGATCTAAGGCTTATGATGCTTAACCCACTCATATTTTGCAATTAAGATGATTCCAAGAGTAAGTTAAAAACAGCTGTGGCCAGTGTAGGCCTGTTGCCACTTTTTCACAAGCTTTATTGGATACAGTGGTAGAAGCAAAATTTAACTCCCCAAGATTGAAAAAAAGATCTCAATGGGAATTTATTTGGTATCAAACAGGCTACTTTTAAACTGTTTGAAAAATCTGTAGATATGACTACTAAAAACAGCTAGTAGAATTTTTCTGGGAACCTTCAAATTTCAGGTTCCTTTTGTTATTCAACCCTTATACAATGGGGTCCAGTTGCAGGCTACTACCCTGCAGGACAGGTGAGTGTTGGGCCTGGCCTTGGCCAATAGGCTCAGATTAGAGAATAATTTACAGTTGAGTAAATGAAAGGCTCAGAGCTGCCTTAGTGGAGACTTGTGAGGCACTGCTTTTGTCTTGCAATTCCCACCTAGGAAGTTTCAGGTCAATGTTAATGCCCACCTAAAAGGTGGCATAATGATCCTTAATAAAAGAATTGATTTGGTGAAGGAACAAGTTGACACCCTTTGGCAGGTTGCTCAGTTAAGGTGTGAATGACGATACATGAGGCTATGTATTACCTCAGTGCCCTATCAGAATTTTACCCATGCTGCTAATTTGTCAAAGAGCTTGTCTAAGTCATCTTGCAGGGAACTGGTCCGGAGAATTTGATCATCTGCTACAAGAATTGAGGATTGCCATCGTCCATGTGAATTCCTCCCTTCGCTGCCGGATTGGGAACCTAGATTGCCAATGCTATGAATCACCTTAAGGAGTGGGCAGGAGTTTGTCTTTTTGGTGCCCTAATATGCTGTGGAGGAGTGTTTCTGCTATGGTTGCTGTGCAAGCTACGTGCCCAACAAAAACGCGACAAGGTGGTGATTTCACAGGCACTAGCTGCATTGGAAAATGGTGCTTCCCCTGAAGCATGGCTGTCCATGCTTAAGAATTAGTTTTACTCATGCAGAAGTCAGCCCTTGTACCCCGAGTCCTTGAAAGGACATTGCACCGGGATGGGTGACGTGCTGTTTGCCACAGCCCTTGCACCTCACAGAGACTATCTCATTGCACGTGAGAGGGTGTTGGTCATGAGTTCACTTATGGATTGCCTCGAACCCTGATGGTCCAACAAGAACCTGATGGTTGATCGGCAGCCCTAGGCCTGGTTTCTTATAAAACAAATAAGGGGGAGATGTAGGAAGCCACTCTCGCCATTGCAAGATGGCGCCCATTTCCTGTGATGAGTCAGCGCTGTGCTGTTGTTTACTCCACTCCGCACCCTACTACGCATGCGCAGGTAGAAGTTTGGTGGGCCGTGGCTCAGTCTCGGAGCATGCAAATAAGGCATTGTAGTATGCACCAATCATGTAAGGGCACGTCCTGCCTAGGCTTGTTTAAGACGCACTGTTCTTCCCTTCTGGGTCTTTTGCCTCTGCAATCAACCCTGCAATAAATGTCTGTGGAAGGATCCTGTTTGTCTCGTGTCCTTCTTGCTGGCGAGATAGACACGACCCACAAAAATGTATTAACACGAATATGACCTGAACTTCTACCCACTGTGACGATCTCCCTTCACAAGTGTCCTTCAGGGTTGTCCAGGAAAGGGGTTGCAGAACCATGAGGAAGGCAGGCCCTCGTCTCTTCTTCCTCAGTCTTCCAATAACAAGGCACCTCCTGAGGCTGAAGGTGCATGCCTGGCAGCAGATGGCATTGTAACAGGGGTCGAGACCATAGGCGTTTGGACAATGTCTACATGTAACTTCCTTCTGCCTCTAGAACCTGTCCAGGCCTGATTACTTATATACCACTTCTATTTGATAATGGGTCAGCTGGGCGGTGGTGGCGCACGCCTGTAATCCCAGCACTTGGGAGGCAGAGGCAGGCAGATTTCTGAGTTCCAGGCCAGCCTGGTCTACAGAGTGAGTTCCAGTCCAGCCAAGACTACACAGAGAAACCCTGTCTCGAAAAACCAAAAAAAAAAAAAAAAAAAATTAAAAAGTTAAAAATTAAAAAAAAAAGATAATGGGTTACTGTGTGTCCTATTTTATGACTTGGTATCCAATAGACCCTGGAAATTCTGATAATTTCTTTCCGACAGTGTATGCTTTACCCTGGTGAAAGTCTGCAGGTCCCACTAGGAAAGGACTGGAGAAAGGCTAGCAGTGAGCCTTTTAGGGATTTTATCAGATGCTCACTCAGGGTTACCTGGCCATTCAGACATTCAAGGGGTTCTGGGTCTGCAAAATGGCTCAAGTCTAGAAACTGATTCATGGCAGAGATGATCTTTTGCCACCATTATGTAGCCTTTCTTTCATTTGTTGACTATTTTTCCACTTACATGATCAAACAAAAATTTCAATAGGCTTCTATGGTGATTGGATTAAGAATATTTTCTGGAGGCTGGAGAGATGGCTCAGCGGTTAAGAGCACTAACTGCTCTTCCGAAGGTCCTGAGTTCAAATCCCAGCAACCGCATGGTGGCTCGCAACCATTCATAATGAGATCTGACGCCCTCTTCTGGTGTGTCTAAAGACAGCTACAGTGTACTTACATAAAATAATAAATCTTTTTTTTTAAAGTCCAAAAAAAAAATATCTTCTGGGCTGTGGTTGAGCACACCCAGAGGCAGGCAGGTCTCTGAGTTGAAGACTAACCCAGTGTACAGAGTGAGTTCCGGAACAGCCAGGGACTCACAGAGAGACCTGTAGCTGGTCTTTACTACTTCACAGAGAGACCTGTAGCTGGTCTTTACTACTTCATGAGTTCTCCACTCAGTGTTCCCATATCAAAAATCTCAGCCTGACCCAGTTTTATGTTCCTTCCACCATTATCCCACACCCTCACAACCCATTCCCACACATTCCCCAGACTTCTGCTTAAAGAATTAGCAAACTCCTCAAGCTCCTTACATGTGTGCACAGAAGTGCAGGGCTCCTTCTCATGGACTACACACTCGACCTCCCCTCCTGGAATCTACTTTGTGTGAAGTCTGGTCATAGGTCTAGAGACAGGTAACACAATTGCTGAAAAACACTGGAGTTGAGAAAGGATCGCAGGATCAGATCAGCGTGTGTATGTGAGACCCTCAGAGTGGAAGGAAGGGAATGTGCTGAGCCCAGGGAGATGCTTTGCTTTTGTTTCAACAAGAGAAGGAAAGCTATGGATTCCTTCAAAATTAGTAAAGATTACATCTGACCAGGGGAGACCTCCTGAAGATCTTGGCTGTAAAACTGAAGGAAGAAAACAAGTAGAACAACAAAACAAAACAAAACAAAACAAAACATGAATCTTGTCTGTCTACATGGGAACAGCTCTGAAACTTACTGAGACATGAATGTCTCCAGCCAGGATGTCAGCTATTCAGAGCCAGTAAATCTTGTTGGTTACAAAGTCCGCATGGCTTATCAAGTCATCCTTTCATATGACATGGGTGGATGTTTATATAGCAGCTTGGGTATAGAGGGAAAACAGACTTATAGGGTTTGATGCCTTTCCTTCTCACACACAGAAGAGAATCATCTTTAACTGATCTGTGAACACTGTACATTCCATACATGTGTTTATTACCTATAAACGTGTGTGTGTTTACAGAGAAAGGCCCAGACACCAAAGAAGACAAGACAAACAGCCCAGATGATCTAAACTCAAACTGCCTCGATAGCTGTGTCCTCAGAAATATGCATCCGGAACAACTTCGAAATGATAAGTTAAAATCTTCCAGCCCCACAGATGCTCCATCCAGGGCTCCAGTTAACTTTCCCATCACACAGAGACTGGACAGCCAATGTTATAGCTAGCTTTCTTAGGACCTGACCATTATCCTAACTGCCTTAGGGCCCTGAAAGATAGCATCATTCCAGAAAGCGGGAAGCAATTTTAAGAACACGAAGCCCTCGTTCCCATTCGTGGGGTAGTAGGTATTTGGTTGCTGAGTGGGTGTAGAATGTTTGTCATTGTGAAAGTGTGGCTGGTCACACGTTGTTACAGGTCATGGTCAGGGAGGAAACAAAAGAAAGGAGATTAGATTCAGGAATTTCGTTCTCTTTTCCTTTCTTCTGTCTTTCTTTCTCTAGTATCAAATGTCATGGCTGAAGTGGGGAAAGGGATGAAAAGAAAAAGGGATATGTAGGCATGAATTGTTTCCAACCTACTTTAATAAATGTTCAGCCTCTCCTTCTGCCCACCACACAGAAGAGGTAGTGGAAGAGAAAGGTTATTAGGATATGGAAGAATCGGATCTGCTTAATAATGGTTCTTTGGGGGCAAGCTCAATCTTCTTTGTCAGAAGTTCAGTCCCACAGCAAACCCCACATTCGAATCAACAGTTGCCGTCCAGTCTTTCCAGCCAGCAGAGCCCACACAGGAACCAGCAGCTGCAGTCCAGCCCTCTCGGCAGGCAGCCACCATGCCTGAACCAGCAGCTATAGTTCAGAACTGAAGAAACCCCAAGGCTCACCAACCAAGAAGCCGCAGGACCCTCAGCAGCAGTTCTTTGGAGAGTGTCTCTCAATGGCGGTGTTACCATGTAAGGTAAACCAGTCCATGCCTGTCCTTAGTGAAGAACAGCAAGGCAGAGCAAACGGAACCAAAGCTCAGTGCTCGTCCCGACTGTCTGTGGGTCATGTCCACACTCCTTCATCGCAGGTCCTTCACCTGTGTCTGCGTCAGCAAAACACTCTTTCACGTGTGTGCTCCAGCAAACCATCATTGGTTATAGCCGACTCTCCAAAGAAACTACAAGTTTCCACGTCAGGACTATAAATGAGTGACAGGATAAAAGGGTAGATCGTTGAATCGAATTTCACACTAAAGAGCATCAACTTCTGGTCTCACTTATTTTACATTGGTTGGGATTTTTGCATATTGAGAGAAATTGAAGCTTATATTTTGCTACAACATGCTGTATACATGCTTCAACTCTTGTTTAAAGTATTGAACCTATGCAGCTCATTTAAAAATGTAAAGTTCTGATACTTGAAAGACACTATTGTAAACAATTCAAGATAATTAAGAAATGCGAGTTGGTAGTCGGTCAATCAAACTTATGGACATGTTAGGTATTAGTTTTGTTAATTACAGAAATAATCTTTCTTTAGCCTCTTGTAGATGTTTCCAAAGTTGAACAGATAGTAGATAGCTAGAAAAAAGCAACATTTACCTACTCCAATGTACTATAGATACATAAGTGGTCTTCGAAAATCTCAGAGATCTACAGGAGATAAACAACGTTCAAAAACGTTATAGTAACACGAGGCTTTCCATAAGAGTGAGATAGGACTGGGCCTGGCAGACCCCCATTCTACTTCAGAGAGGATGATGGGCAGCAAAGAAATATGGAATTTTCTCCAAATGTGGCAAAGCAGGGACCAGCCAAACACCTGCCCTTGCTTCAGCTGCAGACAGCACGCTGTCCTCACAGTGGACAAGCAGGACACGGAGGAAGTTGTCTGGTGAGCTTTCCCAAAGCAAATTGGGGAAGTCCTTCAATATTCCTGCTCCACAAAAAATGTCTGTCATATACCGGGCCAGTAGCCTGAAGATGGATGCCCCAGCACTGCAGGAGAACCGTGGGCGACTGTCCAGGCAGCCAGCCATCTCTGCCATTCCCACAGCTGTGGAAGCTGCTTGCTCTGCACTTCCTGTTTTCTCAGGGAACATTCATCCTTCTCAGGGCACTGATGGGGAGGAGGACTAGACAGTTACAGTCTCACAGTGAGCTTAAGTTGTTTAGGATGTAAGAAAAGGATTTAGTTCTAGGAAGATATTTTTAGGTGGATAATTCCAAATTACAATAGGTTTTTCTTTTATTTTCTTTTTTTTTTTTCCGAGACAGGGTTTCTCTGTGTAGTCCTGGCTGTCCTGGAACTCACTCTCTGGACCAGGCTGGCTTCCAACTCAGAAATCCACCTGCCTCTGCCTCCCAAGTGCTGGGATTACAGGCATGCGCCACCACGCCCAGCTTACAATAGGTAATTAGGCAAAGAATGTTGGACGCATAAGATATATAGGATTTATGACTCATAGAATAGATAATATTTCTCAATGGTTGGCAAATGAAAATGAACCAGACATTATGAATGTAATTCTTATATTTTTAATGTTAAGAATTAATTAAAATTCTTAATTCTCCTTAATTAAATAATTAAATTAAATTAATAATTCTTACTAAAGAATTAAGAATTCTAAATTAAATTCATAATTTCATATATTTTTTTAAAGATTTATTTTATCTTATATATATAAATACACTGTAGCTGTCTTCAGACATACCAGAAGAGGGTATCAGATCACATTGCAGATGGTTGTGAGCCACCATGTGGTTGCTGGGGATTGAACTCAGGACCTCTGGAAGAACAGTCGGTGCTCTTAACCACTGAGCCATCTCTCCAGCCTGTAGAATTATGTTTTCATCCTTGCTCTTATTGTATGTAGTTTATGATGTCAGAGAAGGAGCCTTTTATAGGACTAAAGGGAGCAATGATGAAGCTGGGTGGTGGTGGCACACACCTTTAGTCCCAGGACTTGGGAGGCAGAGGCAGGCTGATTTCTCAGTTCGAGGATAGCCTGGTCTACAGAATGAGTTCCAGGACAGCCATGGCTACACAGAGAAATCCTGTCCCAAAAATAAATAAATAAATAAATAAATAAATAGGCAATGATGAAGTACTGTTTTGTACACTGTGTGAAGATGAGTCTCTGTCCTACCTTGCCTACCTAAAGCACCTTCTGAGTGGTAAAATAGAAAGCCTATGTCCTGTACCAAAGGAGAGTAGAAGGCAGGATTCTGATCAGAGAGAGGAACTCTGGGAATACAGAAGCATGGGGGATTCACACCCAGACTCGGAGGAAGCAGGATGTGTGAAACTGAGGAGAGGTGACCAGCCACATGGCAGATCTTAGAATAGTATAAATGGGATGACAGTTATGAGATAGCTGGGAACAGGCATAGAAAAAAGTTCAGGCATTCATGATAAATGTAAGTCTGCTGTCATTATTCAGAGCAAGGGCCGGCAAGCAGGGATGTCCCACAGATGCAGCAGGAGCAGGAGCAGGGGCAGGAGCAGGAGCAGGAGCAGGAGCAGGAGCAGGAGCAGGAGCAGGAGCGAGCAGACAGAGAGCAAGCCTTCCCTTCTCCCATGTCTTCATGGAGGCTTCCAGCAGAAGGTGTGGCCCAGATTAGAAAGGGGGAGGGGCTCCAGCTCAAATATCCTGGATTACAGATATGTCTTCCTACCTCAAAGAAAAGGGTCAGAAAGGAATCTTCCCTCTTCAAATTCAGCAAAATCGCCTCACAGATGTTGCCTTCCATCTTGGGGTTTTAGTTAACCCCACATGTAGCTGACATCAAAGAGTCAACATTACAGTCTCTGTCAGAGTTCTGGAACTGCTCTGTTTGGGGCTTTGCAGCTCCTTTTAGCACTCATGACTCTGCCTCCTGCCTCCCTCTTACAGGGAGTTTTCTTCCCACGGGTGGAAAAGCATGTAAAGTTCTTCTGGATGTAAGTTTGATGAGAGCAGGGCAGCATGAGACCTGAGACCCTGGAGAAGTGCAGACAGGAAGGAGGCTCTGGGGCAGCTCAGCCAGCCTGGATCCCCTTTACCCTCAGCTCTGTGGGCTCAGGCGCAGTCCTCTTCTCTTCCACCAGGCGGCGCTGTTGCCCAAGACTGTGATGCTTCTCTTTCATCTTCAATAGGAGGGACCCTGGAGGGACTCATGGAACAGGCGCCTCTGAATCCTGGTGAGGCTGAGGGGTGGCTGTGGACACCTGCATGAGGACGTGACTGGAGTTCACACCCGTGGTCACTGACATTTATTGCCGTGTGTGACATGTGACTGTGCAGAAGTCCCCGTCCATCTCTGCTCTCATTTCCAGTTAAGTCACCTGTGGCTGCGATTTGAAGAGACCAGGTCAAAATCCACAGAATCAACAAATGTATGAATTTAAGTTTTCCACACACTACTCATCAGGGCTGAAACCTCACCTCACCAGCGTCTACTCTCAGGCATGAGAATCATCTTTCCTCCAGTGTCCACAAGGCACAGGCCTGAGGAACTCTGGGGTCAACTCTGATATCAGATGCAGTGTCCCACACAGCTGTGACATTCATGTCCTTCACCTCATCAGCTCACAGTGTGAGTGAAGGTCAGAGAGGGAGAGAGAGGGTCAGAGATTACATAACTCCTACCACACTGTCATCATTATTCTGTGTTAGAGTCGGTGACAGTTCCTCTCCTACTGTGACTGAGTCACTAAAGTCATTGTACTGTGGAAGTGCAGACACAGGGCAGTGCAGTGTAGACAGGGGTCAGTGCCCTGCTGTCTGTGGTCTCCACAGGGGTCTCCCTTCAGTGGACAAGGGGGTCTACAGTGCTGAGACAATGACTCAGGTCCACACAGACAATCCCAGGACGCGGAATGAAGATCCTGGTAAAACACACCCACCTGGAGTCATGGAGTCTTCATCTGTGAGGAAACAGGAGGAGTCTGAGTCTAAGCCTGAGGTTGAGAAGACAGATCCTGAGGGAAGAGGCAAAGTGTCCTCTTTAAAAAAAAAAAAAAAAAAAAAGATTATTTATTTTTTGTCCCCCCTCCCTCCCGCAGACTCCCCTCTGTAACCACCCATCCCAACTCCCTCCCATTTACCTCTAAGGGGCAATGTCTCCTCTTTATAGATTACAGTGCTGCTCTGAGCCTTGGCAGTGAGAGCCGCCCACTGCAGGTGAACACAGCCTGGTCTCTGCGGGGTCCGTGTGGGGCTTGAAGGCCGGTGCCACTGCTGTAAGGAGAAGCCTCTCTCCACTGTATCCCCAACCGCTTGTACCACCACTGTATTCCCGGAAGTGGATTTTCTTCTAGAAGACTCCAGGGCCTGACCTCTGAAGACAAGAAGGAAGAGGAAGGGTGGAGGAGAGGAGAGTCTGGCCTGCGGATCTCTCCTGGTGTCCAGACAGCTTCTGGGTCAGAACTCGGAGACACCATGACAAACAGCGCTGTGTCTGCAGCACAGGGTTTAGGCAAAGTCTTAGTCTCCAGGCGGTGAGGTCAGGGGTGGGGAAGCCCAGGGCTGGGGATTCCCCATCTCCCCAGTTTCACTTCTGCTCCTAACCTGGCTCAGGTCCTTCTGCCCGGACACTGATGATGCGCTGACAGCTCTCATCCCCATTGGGTAGCGCGATCCAGGGGAGCCAATCAGCGTCGCCGCGGGCGCTGGTTATAAAGTCCACGCAGCCCGCGGGACTCAGACGCCCCGGTTCCCAGATGGGGGCGATGGCGCCGCGCACGCTGCTCCTGCTGCTGGCGGCCGCCCTGGCCCCGACCCAGACCCGCGCGGGTGAGTGCGGGGTCGGGAGGGAAACGGCCTCTGCGGGGAGGGGCGGGGGCGGCACCGGGGAAGCCGCGTCCCCGCGTCGCCCACCGGACCCTCCGCCCCTTCTCCACCCGCGTCCCGAGCCCCGCGCCCTGCTCCCCTCCCGGCCCGCGCACCCGCCCGGGGTCCCGGGAGGAGGTCGGGGTCTCACCGCGCGCCGCCCCCAGGCTCACACTCGCTGCGGTATTTCTACACCGCCATGTCCCGGCCCGGCCTCGGGGAGCCCCGGTTCATTATCGTCGGCTACGTGGACGACACGCAGTTCGTGCGCTTCGACAGCGACGCGGAGAATCCGAGGATGGAGCCGCGCGCGCCGTGGGTGGAGCAGGAGGGGCCGGAGTATTGGGAGGAGCAGACGCGGAGAGTCAAGAGCACGGAGCAGCTTTACCGAGTGAGCCTGAGGACCCTGCGCGGCTACTACAACCAGAGCGAGGCCGGTGAGTGACCCCGGGGCGGAGGTCACGACCCCTCCACGTCCCGACACAGGGGCCGGAGACGTACCGGGCCCCAAGTCCGAGGTTCGGGAGCAGAACCGACCCGGGACCGGTTTCCCTTTCAGTTTGGAGGAGTCCGCGGGCGGGCGGGGCCGGGGCGGGCGGGGCTGACCGCGGGGTCCCGCAGGCTCTCACACACTCCAGTGGATGTATGGCTGTGACATGGGGTCGGACGGGACCCTCCTCCGCGGGTATGAGCAGTACGCCTAGGACGGCCGCGATTACATCGCCCTGAACGAAGACCTGGAAACGTGGACGGCGGCGGACATGGCGGCGCAGATCACCCGACGCAAGTGGGAGCAGGCTGGTGAAGCAGAGAGAGACAGGGCCTACCTGGAGGGCGAGTGCGTGGAGTGGCTCCGCAGACACCTGGAGCGCGGGAAGGAGACGCTGCTGCGCACAGGTGCAGGGGCCGCGGGCAGCTCCTCCCTCTGCCCTCGGGCTGGGGCTCAGTCCTGGGGAAGAAGAAACCCTCAGCTGGGGTGATGCCCCCGTCTCAGAGGGGAGAGAGTGTCCCTGGGTCTCCTGATCCCCATCACAGTGACTGCACTGACTCTCCCAGGGCTCAGCCTTCTCCCTGGACAGTGCCCAGGCTGTCTCAGGAGGGAAGGAGAGAATTTCCCCCACTTAGCAATGGCGGCTCCCTGCAGTCTGCAATCTCTGTCAGCCATGGCCCCTCCCAGGCTGGGTTTTCTGCCCACACCCGCTGTCTGTGGACACTGACTCCTGTCAAGCTGAGTGTGTCAGCCCTTACACCTCAGGACCGGAAGTCTCCTTCACCTGAGGAGAGACATGGACTCCCCTACACTAGGCAGGTTCCCCCAGTTTCTAGAACTTTCCAAAGATTACATTCTCACATATCCTGCTCTGTCTGTGGGGTTTGCATCCCTTCCACACTCCAATTCTATCACCTACAGAGGTGAACAGTCACAGGAGCCCTTATGGGGGACCCTGGAGGAATATAAATCATGGAATTTCATATTCATTTTTTTCTTCTACTTTTTCTTATTTTTTTCTATTCTTTGTTTTTTCTTTTTTGTTTTTTTGTTTTTTTTTTTTTTTCCGAGACAGGGTTTCTCTCTGTATAGCCTGGCTGTCCTGGAACTCACTCTGTAGCCGAGGCTGGCCTCGAACTCAGAAATCAGCCTGCCTCTGCCTCCCAAGTGCTGGAATTAAAGGTGTGAGCCACCACGGCCCCACTACTCTTTTTCTTATTTTCTTATTTTTTACTTTCCTTTTTCTTTACTTTTTTTTTTTTTTTTTTTTTTTTTTTTTTTTTTTTTTTTTTTTTGAGGCGTTATTTTGTTTCTAGCCAGTTTTTGTCTGCACTGGAGTAATCCTGTTTCTCAATGCCTTTGTATTATCATTTGTATCAGTCTCCACAGGTGCCAGGGGAGACTGCTAACCTGGATAATTAGACAAGTTAAATCAGGGTTCTTTTTTTGTTTTCTTTTTTTGTTTTGTTTTGTTTTGTTTTGTTTTGTTTTGTTTTGTTTTGTTTTTCGAGACAGGGTTTCTCTGTGTAGCCCTGGCTGTCCTGGAACTCACTTTGTAGACCAGGCAGGCCTCAAACTCAGAAATCCACCTGCCTCTACCTCCCAAGTGTTGGGATTACAGGCATGCGCCACCACCGCCAGGCCAAATCAGGGTTCTTTTTAAAGGAGAGATTCTTGTGAACTTAGACTGTTCCCAGTCAGAAGTAAACATCCAGAACCCTCCTGCTCTTCCTCTGCCCTCACAAGTTACAGTGCTCCCCTAGTGAATCAGGAATTGGACTTTCTGAGAGACAGGGTCTTCTGCAATCCAGGGCTGGAGTGAGAGGGAAGATGCACACACCCTGTGAGCCCGCTGTGTTCCAGTGAGTGCTGCACTGGGGTCCACAGCACACTCCAGGGGTCCTGTGTGACACACCTGCCCCTTGTCCCCCAGAGGCAGGGCATGGTAGTTGTTTTCTCAGGCTAAATGTCAGAGGCTCACCACATTTCTGCTGCACACATTCTGATGGCTGTTCACTCAGACTGACACTTAAAGTTGGTCAGCAAGATGACCACAGTGGTTGAGTCTCAGTGGTGGCACCCTTGCAGTAGCATAGGGCCCTAATTTCTAATTGTGATATGAAATATGAACTCAAGCACAGATTAAATTCTTTCTTTCTTCCTTTCTTTCTTTCTTTTTTTTTTTTTTTTTTTTTTGGTTTTTCAAGACAGGGTTTCTCTGTGTAGTCCTGGCTGCCCTGGAACTCACTCTGTAGACCAGGCTGGCCTCGAACTCAGAGATCTGCCTGCCTCTGCCTCCTAAGTGCTGGGATTAAAGGTATGCACCACCACTGCCCTTAAATTACTTGTTTTCCATTCCATCTTCCATTCTGTGACTACCTGTCTCATTCTATAGAACATCACGTAAGGATGACCATGTAGACCCACTGAGTCATGTGGATTCCCTCTTAGCTTCTGAGTCCCCAGGAACATGTGCAGTTCTGTGCTGAGGGGACCAGCTGTACCTGCAGGTCACTAGTGCCATGACAGTTGAAGTGTCAAACAGACACATAGTTGAGTGTCATCATTGATTTAACTGTGTCTTGTGTAGATGTCAGTTTGTCTTGGTAATTGTGGGCTTTCCTAAACCTTCCACACAGATCCCCCAAAGGCACATGTGACCCATCACCCCACACCTGAAGGTGATGTCACCCTGAGGTGCTGGGCCCTGGGCTTCTACCCTGCTGACATTGCCCTGACCTGGCAGTTGAATGGGGAGGAGCTGACCCAGGACATGGAGCTTGTGGAGACCAGGCCTGCAGGGGATGGAACCTTCCAGAAGTGGGCATCTGTGGTGGTGCCTCTTGGGAAGGAGCAGAATTACACATGCCATGTGCACCATGAGGGGCTGCCTGAGCCCCTCACCCTGAGATGGGGTAAGGAGGGTGTGGGTGCAGAGCTGGGGTCAGGGAAAGCTGGAACCTTCTGCAGACCCTGAGCAGGTCAGAACTGAGAGGTGGGGTCATGACCCTCACCTTCATTTCCTGTACCTGTCCTTCCCAGAGCCTCCTCCACCCACTGACAACAACATGGTGACCATTGCTGTTCTGGCTGTCCTTGGAGCTGTGACCATCATTGGAGCTGTGGTGGCTTTTGTGATGAAGAGAAGGAGAAACAGAGGTAGGAAAGGGCAGGGTCTGAGTTTTCTCTCAGCCTCTTTGAAGTGTGCTCTGCTCATTAATGTAAACACAGCCACACCCCACATTGCTACTGTCTCCACCTGAGTCTGTGTCAGTTCTGGGAACTTCCTAGTGTCAAGATCTTCCTTGAACTCTCACAGCTTTTCTTCTCACAGGTGGAAAAGGAGACTATGCTCCAGCCCCAGGTTAGTGTGGGGGACAGGATTGTCCTGAAGGTGGGGATGGGGGGAGCTCTGGGAATCCATAATAGCTCCTCAAGAGAAATCTTCTGGGCCCTCAGTTGTACCATGATATGAATATACATGTACATGTGCACATACATATATTTGTTTGTTTTACCCTAGGCAAGGACGGCTCCCAGACCTCTGATATGTCTCTCTCAGACTGTAAAGGTGACATTCTGGGGCCTGCTTGGGGAGGGGCAATGTTAACATGATTGGGTTTCAGGGACTCCCAGAGTCCCCTGTGAGCTGTGGGTTGTTGGGATGTTGACTTCACAGTGATGGTTCATGACTCTCATTCTCTAGCATGAAGACAGCTGCCTGGAGTGGACTGAGTGACAGACAGTGTGTTCAGGTCTCTCCTGGGACACCCAGAGCCCTCAGTTCTCTTTAGACAACAGTGTCTGATGTTCCCTGTGATCCATGGGCTCAATGTGAAGAACTGTGGAGCCCAGCCTGCCCTGCACACAGACCCTGTCCCTGCACTGCCCTGTGGTCCCCTCCACAGCCAACCTTCCTGGTCCAGCCACACACTGGGGACATCTGCATCCTGTCAGCTCCATGCTGCCCTGAGCAGCAGCTCCTCACTTCCACACTGAGAATAAGAATCTGAATGTGAACTTGATTGTTCACATCTTCACCTGAGGGTGGATTGCTTCTTAATTTCACAGATTGAGAATACTTAGCATTTTTTTTTGAAGAAATAAATGACATATGCAGAACCTTTCCGAATCTGTGTCACTGTGCTGTGTGTATCTGGTGGGACAGGATGAGATGGTGGGAGCTGAGTGTGAACAGGGCTGTGCCCAGGTGTGCTCAGTTTGTTTTCATCTTTGACTAGGTCACCCCTCAGCTCTGTCACCTCTGAGCTTTGCTCTCTCTGTCACTATGAAGCTCATGCTGAAAGTCTGTGATCAGAAGGACACAGGACGTCCAGAGCCTTGTCCTGTTCTCAGGCTTATGAGCCTCCAGGACTAAAGATCAGAGAATCAACTAGGGATCCTTCAGTGTGCCGGGTGCATAAGTCACACTACATTTCCTCCCACCCACTTGCTTTAGCGTCTAATGATGCAGTGTTGAAGCTGCCCTGGGCACTCCCTGTCCCATGCTACCATGGTGATTGTTGGTTCTTCTATCCTGTGTCTTTTCCAGGGTTCTCAGGTACAGGATGTAATTTACTGTTGAACACTCAGGAGCACATCCACACTTGAGATAATTGGCGTAGATTTTTCAAAACCTATTTTTATTAAGGGATCTTAAATGCTTAACATCCCTTCTAGCACACCACCCACCAGAGGTTGTGGAAAAGAAAGGATATGAGGAGACAGGGGAGTGGCCCTGTTTAAAAATGGTTCTTTGGAGCAAATCCAATCTATGTTGTCAGGATATCAACAGTTCAGTTCACAGATTCAGCAAAGGCAGCTCGATCCTGAAGAAGCCGGGAGGCTCAGCTGTTTGCAGTTTAGAAGGAGTTCCTTGGGGGCAATTTCAATCTCCTATTGTCAGGATACCAGCATCCAGGTCAGTAGTGTCAGGATAGCAAACAGGAATCATCAGCTGTGACACAACCCAGCTTATAAAGGAAGTCTAGCTCCTCCCACACACCCTTGGCAGGCTGAGCCACATTGCTGTCATGGGTTTTTCTGCTGAGGGACTGCTGGCTTTCTTTTCCACCCCTGTTCCCTGGCATCGGCCACATGGGTTAGAGTGGGAAGTCCCTCCCAGACTTTTGCTGAGGAGCCATCTCTGTGGGGCTGCTGGGGACAGGAGAGGACTGGAGAGGTGTGGCCACCTTGGGCAGTTTCAGTGACTACTGCAGGCTGAGGAGATGTTGTGCAGCTGCCTTTTAACTGGAGCCCCATTGTGGACAGCTCCTGAGGGACATTTTACTGAAGTGACCAGTAGGATGGAGCAGGAAGGAAGGGCCTGCCCCACTTTGAGGGATTTACGTTAGGGACTACAATAAGCCAGGATAGACCCTTTCCCCCTAAGCTGTGCCTTGTCAGATATTAAGCCACAGGGGTGGAAAAGGGAGGTGTATTGGTTACTTTTCTGTTGCTGTGATAAAACATCATGTCCAAGGAAACATATAGAAGGTTCTTCTGGGGATTAGGGTCCTAAAGAGTTAAGAGTCCATCACCATCATGACAGCAAACACCAGGCATGGCAGCAGGAACAGCTGAGAGCTCACACCTCCAACCACGCCCCCAGTGACATACTTCCTCCTAAAGGCCACACCTCCCAAGCTTCCCCAAACAACACCAACTGGGAGCTAAGTATTCAAGTGAACAAGAATATGCGGCCATCTTATTCAAAGGACCACAGTGACTAACACAGACAGTGACACCCAAGCCCTCAGGGCAAATATGGGATCTTCCAGGTGTAGTGCCAGGGAATTGTTAGCGATCCCCAAAACCAGACAGGAGACGATTTGATGTGATCACAGTAGGGACTTTCCGTTTGAGCTAGCTCAGGGCAGCACACCACAAGCTGCAGGACAGTTTTGGTGATGAGGAGCCCTGAGGTATCTATCAGGGCAAGGCTTATAGTAAGAGCAAGTGGGGGATAAGTGTGGAAGCCTCTAATTGGGAAGTTACTATGACCTTTAACATAATTGGTGCTGGGAATAACACAATAAACTTAGTTTCTGCTTCCCTCTGCATTTGTGGTTATCAGACTGAGGGTGGGCTTGTATCCTGGGGTGCAGGCCTTTTGGGGTGTATAACCTGGAGACGCAGGTCTTGTTGGGGGTTAGCCTAGCGACTGGATCTAGGCTTGGGTTTTGTATGGAGGTGACTTGAAAACGAATGCTAGGTACTGGCCTGTTAGTTTGCCTGAGTTCAAGTTCTCTAAAATGGAGTCTGAATGTAAAAGGCTTGTCCTCTCACAGGTGGCAGCTGGCTGACACTGCCACAAGTGGGAGCAGGGCAATAAGGCCTGGTTCTCCAGAGTCACCCAAGGCAATGCTGGTAACCATCTGGCCAGTAAATGCCTTTGCTAATGTCATGGTGGGTACCTCTTGTATGTGCCAAGTCCAGGAATGAAGAAACTTTCCAAAGGAAACGTTCAAACCCAATGGTCTCCAAGGGGCCCATCGAGATGGCTCAGAGTGTGAAGGTTCTTGCCACCAAGCTTGGCTCCCTGAGTTTGATCCATGGAAACCACATGGTGACTGGAGAGACCTGACTCCTGTAAGTTATCCTCTGAGCCTCACATGGGCATAATGACATGGACATCCCTGCACATAATTATTAAATCAATGCAATAAAAATAAATAAGGACCAGGTGGTAGGTGTGCACGCCTTTAATCCCAGCATTTGGGAGGCAGAGGCAGGCGGATTTCTGAGTTCGAGGCCAGCTTGGTCTACAAAGTGAGTTCCAGGACAGCCAGGACTACACAGAAAAACCCTGTCTCAAAAAAAAAAAAAAAAAGAACCATGATGGTTTTATGTTGAATGACATGGAAACACGTATGTATAAGGGCACATATGTATAAGTTGTGTCCAGTTTGCCTCCAGACATTCCAGTGTGTGAATTTCCGGTGTCTAAAACCCACATTGTGAGGAGAATCTGCCAGGAGGATTGAAGGGCAGTCCATGCAAGGATGATCACAGAGATTTTAACCTCTTTTACATGTTATGTATTTACACTATTGCTTTATGTGGTGTGCAAATGAGGGCTTCCCCCAGCTGTGGTGTGTGTTGGGGGCAAGGGAGTCTGAAGACAACTTTGGGGGGCAGTTCTCTCTTTCCATGTGGGTTTTGGGGGGATGAATTGAGAGTTGGTGGCAAACACCTCTATCTGCGTCACCTCCGCATCCCGGCCTGGGAGCAACCACCCTATTTTTGGACATGTTGAGAATCGAACCTGGGGCCTGTGTTGTACACAGTGGGCACTCCAGTCACTGAGCCACATTCCCAATGTTTGAAAACCAGACAGCAGAGAAGGGCTTTCTGTTATTTCAAAGGCCTGTACTAAAGCATTTGGATAAAGATGGAATCAGAGACTACCTATTAAAACCAGACATGGGCGGAGTACAAGAAGCACTTTGGCAACACAGCCAGCTAATGTGAGGACCTAATCTAGGAGAACCAGGCCTGAGGTAGAAATTTCTGGTTTCTGTGATGACTCTGTTAGGTCGTGTGATGTTTTTCTGGAATCTGTCTAATGGGAGAATGTTTTGCTGAAGCAGACACGTGGTGATTTTCTGGAAGCTTCCTGAAGAAGGGACATGTGATCTTTGGCTAGAGCTTGAGAGATGTCCTCTTGAGAGAACACGTGATGTTTGGAAAGGGTATAAATATAACCCAACAGACCACAGACGACACTGTGTGGCATTGGTTCACTCTGTGCTGGTCTTCACTGACCATGCTGTGGCATTGGTTAGCCTTGCCTTCTTTGCTGATCGATTGTCATGACTTTGTAGAGAGAAATGAACCAAAGAACTTCTGTTGGTGTTCCAGCTGCTTCTTCCTGCATCTGCAGACTCAGGCTGAGTGGTAGAGCCTCAGAGTTTCTTCTGGATTGAACCACCATTGCTGACTCATGCGAACTCATCTGCTGATATCCTGAATACAGAGATTGGACTCGCCCCAAAGAACTATTTCTAAACAGGTCCACACCCTCCTCTGCTCTATTAACCTTTCCTTTCTACTACCTCTGGTGGGTGGTGAGCTAGAAGAGAGGGTAAAACATTTAAGTAAGCTTATTAAAGTAGGTTTTGGAAAATACAAGTCTACACAGGGCATCTGGAATGTTCCATGTATGGGTTGTTACCCATGCTGCATTGGTGCTGGAGGACATCAGACGTTTGGGTAGACTGAGCACTGTGGGGACAGAGTGGGAAGCTCCTTCTCTTGGACTCTGTGACCCTGAGGAACCCAGGGCTTCTCCTGTTCACACCTTCTCTGCAGGGTAGTTAGGGGGCTCAGGCCTGAGTGAGGCCCTGTGCTGCAGAGAAAAGAATCACAGAGAGCCAAGGCATAAAAATAAAGATGGTGTCACTTCTGAGTAAAATCATGGAGCTGGAGAGAGTCTTCAGAAGTGGAGAATGCTTACTGCTGCTCCAGAGGACCTGGGTTCAGTCCCCAGCTCTCACCCACTTGTACCTCCAGTCTCAGAGGGGATAGGGCGCCCTCTTCTGGCTGCCTGGGGCACTCCATACATGTGGGGCACAGACATACATGGAACAAAACACATGTAAGATTCCTGTAAAGAAAGAGGTGGGCATGGTGGTGCATGCCTGTAATCCCAGCACTTGGGAGGCAGAGGCAGGCGGATATCTGAGTTCAAGGCCAGACTGCTCTACAGTGTGAGTTCCAGGACAGCCAGGACTACACAGAGAAACCCTGTCTCGAAAGGCAAAAAAAAAAAAAAAAAAAAAAAAGAAAAGAAAAGAAAAAAAAAAGAAAGATATCCCTGAACAGTATTTGGGGTCATTACAGCACATAGGAACACCTCCAAACCCTAGTGCAGGACTCTAGTGTCCCCTGCACTAGATGTACACACTGATCTTAGGGATTCAGCAAAGGAAGGGAGAAATCCACACAACTCCCGATACAGAGTGGCCCCTGACACTACTGGTCTATGAAGCCTGTATATTCGTTCATTTATGCTGTTTGGGTTGTTGTCTTGTAGCCCAGGCTGACCTTGAATTCTTTTTTTTTTTTTTTTTTTTTTTTTTAAAGATTCATTAGGTACATAGTGTTCTGCCTGCAAATGTGCCTGTGTGCCAGAAGAGGGCGCCAGATCTCATTGTACATGCTCGTGAGCTACCGCCTGATTTCTGAGAATTCACCATGATCTAGGAAGAGCAGTTACTGCTCTCAACCTCTGAGTCATCTCTCAGGTCCCAACCTTGAATAATCCTCCTGCTTCACCTCAGCATGCTGTAGAGTGTGTGTGTGTGTGTGTGTGTGTGTGTGTGTGTCTGTGTCTCTGTGTGTGTGTGTGTCTGTGTGTGTTGTGTGTGTGTGTGTGTCTGTGTGTATGTGTCTATGTCACCGTGAATAGAGAATGAGGTATTGAGTAACAATCGGGGAGGAGCCTGAGGTATAATCTCACTCAGAAGTTGTGTTTCAGCCTGAAGATCGTAAGGACCAGTGAAACCCACAAAACTGAGGATTTGAGGCTGAAAGGAAAATCCCTGGCTGCTTCAGGATGAAGAGAGCACAGGCGACCACAACTCCCTGCCTTCCCCAGCATTCAAAGCTCACAACCACTTAGATGATAGGTGAGCCTCTCCTACTCCTGTGTCCTGATGCCCCCTGGTGGCTATGAGCGGCATCGCGGGTTTGGACTAGGCTCTTTGTCAAATGTCCCTGCAGACTGCAGACTGCAGAGTCCAGGAACCTCTGACCTGGTTTACGAGCCCCTGAAGCCGTCCGCGTCACACTGAAGAAGGGCCACACTAAGGAAACAGGAATCCCCCGCACAGCCCCACATCAGAGTGTTAGTTTCTTTTTCTTTTGTGGTTGCTGTTGCCGGGGATTTATCCCAGGGCTTCCTACTTGGTGACTGTGTCCTAACTGAACTACCCACCAGCTGAGTTTGATGTGACCCACCCAAAGAAAGAAAGGGTCCTGGGTTTCTTAGGGAATGCCTTTAACCCCAGTCCTGGGGTGGGGGGCGCGGATCTCTGGATTCTTTGACCACATTGCAAGTCCAAGAACACCCAGGGCTATAAAGTGAAACCAGGACACACGGGGATCCCCAGGGCTGACACCTGGAAGGGGTGTGGGGGTGGAGTAGGTGGGAAAGTTGTAACAGTGAGAGAGGAGCATGGTACCCCAGGTGGGTCTGGGTGAGCTTAGGCCCCCAACCTAGTAGAGCCAAGGCCCTGGGCAGGGAATGGGGTAAAGGAAATAACCTCAAGTTACCTTTTGTCTCCTTGGCAGCACCTGGAATTTCCCCCACATAGAAGAAGGTTCCTAGGGACGGCTTCCTGCCCCTGAGCTATATCCCAGCCCTTTAAAGATGAGGTCCAGGCTGGCCTTGAACTGATTCTGTAACTGAAGCAGCTTTCCATGCAGTGCCTAAGTCTCCCAATTAGCCAGGATTGCAGGTCTACAAACCAGCCTTGCTTCTGTTTAAGAGATGGTCAAAGGTGCCAGGCTGTGATGACACACACCTTTAGTCCCAACACTTGAGAGGCAGAGTCAGGTGGATCTCTAAGTTCGAGACCAGCCTGGTCTACAGAGTGAGTTCCAGAACAACTAGGGCTACACAGAGAAACCCTGTCTCAAAAGCCAAACAACTTGGTCAAGGATGTTCCTTCACTACAGAACCTGTGAGTCATGACCCCTTTGGGGACCAAACCCTTTCACAGGGGTTAAGAGCATCAGAAAACACAGATATTTATATTACTATTCTTAACAGAAGCAAAATTATAGTTACGAAGTAACAATGAAAATAACTTTATGGCTGGGGTCACCATGAGGAACTGTATTAAAGGGTCACAGTATTAGGAAGGCTGAGAACGGCTGCTCTGGAGTCTGCAAACTCCGTACAGGGGAGGGGCAGCGGGCAGAGGGCAGTGGGAAGGGTTTGGGTCACATGTAAATGACAAGATGTGTTTTGGAGTCAGGCCCACCCCTGGCTCGATGCACGGGGGCAGGTGTTACAGGCCCTCCACCCTCAAAGGAGCTGTGACAGCCACTTAGAGGCCACACAAACAACCTCAGAGTCTGTGTGGATTTCTCCCATGGTAGCCCTCAGGACAGTGCACAAAGCTACCATGTCACTGTCCAAGCAGAGCCCGCAGATCAGCGACAGGGTGGGCTGCACCGCTCGGCCCTAAGAGCTGAGGGTCAGTCAGAGACTGGGGCGCTGGAAGCTCACAGGCTGGGAATGAAGAGCAGAGGAGCTGACAGGACTGGGAAAGGAAGGTCGCTCAGAAGCCCAGGGAGTGGCCTTGGGCACACTCTGTTGAGGCAGAGTCCTGGCAATGGAGGCAGAGTGGGGTGTGTGGACGCCTTGGAGACAACGGGAACGGGAAGGGGGTCCCGGGAACCGGTGTGCGACCTGCAGAGCCCACGGGAGCCCAGGGCCCCGGCGGGTCTGAATCAGAAGTTGGGCTTGTGTTTCTTCAGCTCCACCATGAGGTGATGGATGTTGATGAGCTCCGCCCTGGCGGGGAGGGCTCTCAGCTGGGGCTGGGACAGCACGTGGTGGAAGCGGTGGTACAGCTGGATCAGCTGCGTCAGCGCCCCCTGCAGGGCAGAGTCGGTCAGACCCGTGGTGACTGCACTGTCAGAGCTTCACCACCATCTCAGGCACAGCTGCTGCTGGGCCTTCAGGGCAGGCCTGTGTGCAGAGCCCAGGGGAGGAGCAGGGAAACAGACAAGAAGGGGCTCGGGCAAAGGCTGGGGTGGCCGGTCACCTGGATGATGCTGGTTCCATTCCGAAAGTTGGTAAAGCTCCTCATGACGTCCTGACTCAGGGACTCCACTGACGCCTTCCAGGAACTGCCAAAGCCGCGGATCAGCTGAGTGACTCGGGCTGAGCGCCAGAGGAAAGAGGGTGTCAGTGAGCAGCCAGGGCTGGGGACCGTCCACCCGGCAAGGCCTGCCCAGGGCACCCCGTGCTCACCGTCCAGCCTGGCTTTCCTGGTATTCCTCCAGCCAAGTCTCACCTGCTGTGACGCTCCCCTCCCCCGACCCCATGACCCACACACCCCCTCTGTACTGCCAGGTTTTGTGTGTCAACGTGACACAGGCTGGAGTTATCACAGAGAAAGGGGCTACAGTTGGGGAAGTGCCTCCATGAGATCCAGCTGTGGGCATTCTCTCAATTAGGGATTAAGGGAGCAGGGCCCCTTGTGGGTGGCCCCATCTCTCTGCCTCCTCCTCCTGCTCCTCCTCCCCTGAGCCAGGAGAGATCTTGGTAGGACAGGTAGATCCTGCTCAGCGTCTCTACGTACTCATCCCTGATCTCCTCGGCTGTAGCGCGCTCATTGCCCAGCAGGAACTGATAGAAAAACCTGGAGGACCAGGACAAGTCAGACCCCCTGGATGCCCACACTGGCCTGGGGAGAGAGAGGCTCCCAGGCCACCCTGTGCCCATCCTGGGGTGGCCACCTGTACTTCAGCAGGGCCGTCTGGGGGATCTGATAGTTGGTCATCGGCTTTCTGAACGAGTAAATCTTCTGGAGAATGAACTCACGGATCTTCGTCACTGCCTAGACGTGGGGGACAGACAGGCTGTGAGGGGGTGGGGGGGTTTTCACTGTATGGCAGGAAGGGAGGTGACGGGGGACGAGATGTGTGTGAGGGGGTGAAGATAAAGGAAAGGGAAGGATTACTTCAGTTGTGTTCTCGTTATGGAGACACGGTCTCTCTGTGCAGCCCTTGCTGGCCTGGGACTCACAGAGTCTGCCTGCCTCTGCCTCCTGAGTGCTGGGATAAAACCGTGCACCACCACGCCCGCTCTTATTTTTCCGGGTTGTTTCATTTTGTAAATATGGAAGGCTTTGTAATGTGCGTGTCATCCCTCACTTACACAGCGTTCATGCTAACCTCTGTATTGCTCTAGTTTAGTATCTGCGCTGCCGAGGCAAGCAAGCACTGCTTGGGTTTGAGGCAGGGTCTCATGCCTCTGGGGCTGGCCCCAAACTCCATCCTTCTTCCTCCTCCTGAGTGCTAGGACAGCAGACTCCTGCCATGGTGACAACGTACGCGGCTCTGGGGACGGAACCCGGGGCTGCGGGCGTGCTAAGCAGGTGCTCCACCAACTGAGCCACATCTCCAGGATCTTTAGGTTTTCACGGGAGCTGGAGGGACGACTTCACACTTCCCACCCGTGGGAAGAAAACTCCCTGTGAGAGGGGAGGCAGGAGGCAGAGCCATGAGTGCTAAAAGGAGCTGCAAAGCCCCAAACAGAGCAGTTCCAGAACTCTGACAGGGGCTGTGGTGTTGACTCTTTGATGTCAGCTACATGTGGGATTAACTAAAACCCCAAAATGGAAGGCAACAGGTGTGAGGCGTTTTTGCTTAATTTGAAGTGGGAAGATCAATTTCTGATCCTTTTCTTTGAGGTAGGAAGACACACCTGTAATCCAGAATATTTGACCTGGAGCCCCTCCCCCTTTCTAATCGGGGCCACACCTTCTCCTGGAAGCCTCCATGGAGACATGGGAGAAGGGAAGGCTTGCTCTCTGTCTGCTCGCTCCTGCTCCTGCTCCTGCTCCTGCTCCTGCTCCTGATGCATCTGAGGGACATCCCTGCTTGCCCGCCCTTGCTCTGAATAATGACAACAGACTTACATTTATTATAAATGCCTGGGCTTTATGCTAGGCCTGTTCCCAGCTATCTCATAACTCAGTCATCCCATTTATACTGTTCTAAGATCTGCCATGTGGCTGGTCACCTCTCCTCAGTTTCACACATCCTGCTTCCTCCAAGTCTGGATGGAGAATCCCCCATGCTTCTCTCTTCCCAGAGTTCCTCTCTCTGACCAGAATCCCGCCTTCTTCTCTCCTTTGGTTCAGGACATAGGCTTTTTATTTTACCACTCAGAAGGTGCTTCAGGTAGGTAAGGTAGGACAGAGACTCATCTTCACACAGTGAACAACAACATTACTTGAGCATTGCCCCCTTTAGTCCTATGAAAATTCAGTAGGCTGCTGTGGTGATGTCATTGAGAATATTTGCTGGGCCTTGGTTGTGCAAACCCAGAGGCATGCAGATCTCTGAGGTCAAGACCAGCCTGACTTGCATAATTTTTCTGACTAATGTGGGCTTCTTCCCTGGCTCCTCCTTGTTGTTCTAAACTCTTAAGGCTGCTAAACAGCGTTGCTCTCGGGTTGTATCTTCAGACTGAACCTGTTCTTGTACAGCCGCACACAGCACCTGTCAGCTGGACCTGTGCTCTGTTCATACCCTCGCTCCTTTGTGCTGTTCCAAATCCCTGGCTTTTCTCCACCTTGGCAACCATTGCAGCTGAGGGCCAGCCTCTAGTGCAGCTGTCAATTCTCCTCAATTTTGGGAAATAGTTCTATTTTGAGTAGTCCAATTATTTAGTTTGTTTCACATAGGACAAGTGCATCTCATAAGGTCTCACCGCCTCCTGAACGTGCATTAGGTCTGCCATGTATACAGGATGTCCTCCTATCTTGTCATAAACTCGATCCACTCCCAATCACTTCATGGATTTACCAGCAGTCCAGTTTGGTAGTGTCTGGAGAGCAGTGCTCTTGGCAGAACCTTGCAGAAAGAGCCAGGTCTCAGCAGGATTGGCATGAGTCGGCAGGAGGGATTAGGACCGCAGAGTCACCAGGAGTGTTCTTTGCCATGCCTCTCTCAGCAAGTGAAGATCAGTGAAGACAGGAGACCAAGAAGTGTTGCAGAGCTAGCTGTGCAAGCAAGCCACACCCCTGTCACTGTCCCCTGGGTCCTAGTTATACTGCCTCCAACCAGCATGTGTCCTCCAGGGGTCTCTCCTCAGCGTGTGAGTCTGCCTTAGCAAAACCCAACATTAATCTGTGTCACTCAAATTTAAGTCAATCTGCCTATCCTCCCAAGTCCACAGAAGCAGCAAGGCGCCCCCAGATCACGACCAGACTTTTCTGGTGCATGTCTCTCTGTGGAGATCCAACAAATGGTGCTTCAGATGACCATGGAAAGTGAACTACTGCCTGGGTGCTGATTTGGGATCATCCTTCATCACAGGTTCTGTCACACGCTTGCCTGAGCAGAGCATCCTTTCCCCCTGTGTCTGCTTCAGGACAACATTCCTTCACATGTTTGCCCAGCAAAACACCATCAACACAACTGATTTTCCAAAGACACCAAAAGTTTCAACTTCAGGGCACTCAGAAAAGCCGGCTGCAGCTTCCTCTCGGGGGTGTGGTTCTGAGGTCCTGTGTCTCAGGTGCCCTTCCCCTGGGACACCTTCTCCCCTCAGAGCTGTGTGATCCTGGGCCTCTGAGTCCTAGGATGGCCTCCCGCCTGAGCAGAACCACTTACATTGTGGAGCAGTGACTGGAACAGGCTCTCCTGGAGCCTGTGCTCCCCTAGTGCTGGGGTCTGAGGCGCACTAGGACCCTGTCCCCGTCTCCAGTCGGCCTGCAGGGTCTCACCTTCTGGCTCACTGCTCACGTGACACCCCATCCACCACTGACTATTAGGTAAGATTCCTCTCCTTGAAGTGGAAACTTCTGGTTTCTTTGGACGTCAGTTATGTCACATGATGTCCTGCTGGGGCACACAGGTGAAAGGATGTTTCCCTAAAGCAAGCATGTAGAAGAACATGTGATGGTAAGAAGGAATACAAATATGACCCAACAGATGGCGGAAGATGCTGGAGGCATTGGGACCTGGCCATTCCTGCTGGTCATTGTTTTTTGTGACTTCATAGAAGGAAACGGTGTGTTCTGGAGGCTTCTTGCCACTTCTGTGGACTCAGGCCACCTGGAAGATGGAAATGGAGGTTTCTGGATATGTCACCTGATACAGACTCATGTGGTGTTTTGCTGAGCTGTGGGAGGACACGGGATTTTTGGAGGGGGTCTAATAGGACACAAGGACAGTGTACTCCTTCCAAATTTAACTCTTCTGTACTGTTGAAATAGAAGAATATGCTTTTAGAGCCTGAGGTCCCCGGCTGGGACCTTCCTTTGTGCCCCTCCTCCCAAATTCCACAATACTATACAGGGAGTGTCTGCACACTCTGGCTGCAGGTGAAATTTTTTTATTTATTTTATATATGTGAATACATTATCACTGTCTTCAGACACACCAGAAGAGGGCATCAGGACCCATTACAGATGGTTGTGAGACACCATGGAGTTGCTGGGATTTGAACTCAGGACCTCTGGGAAAGTAGTCAGAGCTGTTAACTTCTGAGACATCTCTCCAGCCTGCAGCTGAACTTCTTCAATACAAGTCAAGAGGGT
Source organism: Apodemus agrarius (assembly GCA_964023405.1). Lineage (NCBI taxonomy): Eukaryota > Metazoa > Chordata > Mammalia > Rodentia > Muridae > Apodemus > Apodemus agrarius. The sequence goes on from OZ030025.1 coordinate 4,901,481, forward strand.
TAACCTTCGAGTGACCCAGAATGGTCTTCCCCTTTACCACCTGTATCATCTGCTGACACACAGGGTCTCCACAATGACCCCTTCCAGAGTTCGCCCCCGTTGGCAGCCTAGGAAAGGATGCTTCACTGACCCTTCAACTGTGCCCACGTCTCAACACCACAAACTGCACCAAATTACTGACTGACAGACCATTCGTCTCTGCTGGTTCCTGCCGCTTACCATACTCGGTTCCATATTCTAGAATCTGCCTATAGAAACTCCCTCTAGCAGAGTTCATTTTGTGACCTTTTCTCTCTTTCCCTATAAACTCAGGTTGTATTAAAGCCTCACTCTATAACCACAATCAGATTGGCCTCAGCACAGTTCAAAGGGCTGAAGCAGCATGCTCCATTTTTAATAAGGGCAACTTCAGTCACTGCATGAACAAATGAGCCCATGCCACCAAGATGGGAGATGGGGTCACTGATGAACCTGAGTGCAGCATTTACCACAGTCACCCATCAGGAACAGTAACAGTACAGAGGGCACACATTCCACTCCCTCATCCCCTAGGTCAGATACGACAAAAGAAGTGGTCCAAAGCTCCTCAGAGGTCTCAACATCCCTAATATCACCACTTTAAATTATCCACTCCAGTGAGATGCCCCCACAGGAGCTGTCAAAATGGCGGTTCCTGTGAAAACGGTGCCACCACCTCTCTTCAGCCTGCATCCATCACAGCAGCTGTCCACAGTGGAGCATCGCATTTCCTCCTCAGCAGGAGCTGCCCCTCCAGAGCTGTCTGCAGGGGCAGGGACAACACTTTCCTGTCTCAGTCTTCAGTCTGCTGAGAAGTGAGTTCCTTGGTCAGAATATGATGTGGAACTCTGTGTGGAATAGCATGATGGTGGATGAGGCATTCTGTGAGTTCACTGATGGTGGTTTCAGCGGAATCATCACATGCAGGAAAGGCAAATCCACAGTCAGGATGAGCATCTACTCCAGTAAGTACCAAGTGTTGTCCTTTCCATGAAGGACGTGGTCCAGTGTAGTCAACCTGCCACCAGGTTGCTGGCTGGTCACCTTGGGGAATGGTGGCACATCTGGGGCTCAGTGTTGGTCTCTGCTGTTCACAGGTCTGGCTTTCAGCAGCAGCTGTAACCAGGTCAGCCGTAGTGAGTGGAAGTCCATATTGTTGAGCCCATACATAACCCCATCTCTGCCACCATGGCTGCTTCATTCATGTGCCCATTGGGTAATGACAGAGAAGGGTGGGTGAAGAGACTTAGTGTCCACAGAATGGGTCACCCACCTACCTGATTAGTGAACTTCTCCCCAGCTGACGTCACCTTTTGATGAGCATGTACATGGGACACAAGTGTCTTCACACCCTTCCCCATTTGGAGAGATCTGTGCATGTGCTTCTTCCCCAGATGGTTCCAATCATGCTCTTTCCACGTCCCTGTCCATCTAGCCAGTCCATTGGCCACAGCCCATGAATTAGAGAACAACCATACATCTGGCTGTTTCTCTTTCTAAATAAAATGCATCACCACGTATATGGGCTGAACTTCCACCCACTGTGATGATTTCCCTTCACAAGTGTCTTTCAGGGTTGTCCAGGAAAGGAGTTGTAATGCTGCAGCTGTCCACTTCCTGTAGTGCCTGCACAACATGCAGAGCCATCAGCAAGGCAGGCCCTCGTCTCTTCTTCCTCAGTCTTCCAATAACAAGGCACCTCCTGAGGCTGTAGGCGCATGCCTGGCATCAGGTGACACTGTAACAGGAGTGGAGACCATAGGCGTTTGGACAAAGTCTTTGTGTCCTATAGGACCTGTCCAGGCCTGATTACGTTTATACCACTTCTATTTGATAATGGGTCACTGTGTGTCCTATTTTATGACTTGGTATCCAGTAGACACTGGAAAGTCTGATTATTTCTTTCCAACAGTGTACGGTTTACCCTGGAGAAAGTCTGCAGGTCACACTAGGACAGGACTGGAGAAAGGCTAGCAGTGAGCCTTTTAGGGATTTTATAAGATGCTCACTCGGGGTTACCTGGCCATTCAGTCATTCAAGGGGTTCTGGGTCTGCAAACTGTCTGAAGTCTAGAAACTGACTCATGGGTGGAGATGATCTTTTGCCACCATTATGTAGCCTTTCTCTTGTTTGTTGACTATTTTTCCACTAAAATTATCAAACAAAAATCAGTAGACTTGTACTGTGATTGGATTAAGAACATTTTCTGGTCGTGGTTGTGCACACCCTGAGGCAGGAAGGTCTCTGAGTTGAAGACTAACCCAGTGTACAGAGTGAGTTCCAGAACAGCCAGGGACTCACAGACAGACCTGTAGCTGGTCTTTGCTATGTCATCAGTTCTCCACTCAGTGTTCCCATATCAAAAATCTCAGCCAGGCCGGGCGTGGTGGCGCATGCCTGTAATCCCAGCACTTGGGAGGCAGAGGCAGGTGGATTTCTGAGATTGAGGCCAGCCTGGTCTACAGAGTGAGTTCCAGAACTGCCAGGACTACACAGAGAAACCCTGTCTCAAAAAAACAAACAAACAAAAAAATCTCAGCCTGACCCACTTTTATGTTCCTTCCACCATTATCCCACACCCCTAAAATCCATTCCCACACATTCCCAAACTTCCACTTAAATGAATTAGCAAACTTGTCAAGTTCCTTACTTGTGTGCACAGATGTGCAGGGCTCCTCCTCATGGACTACACACTCGACCTCCCCTCATGGAGTCTACTTTGTGTGAAGTCTGCTCATAGGTCTAGAGACAGGTAACACAGCCGCTGAAAAACACTGGAGTTGAGAAAAGATTGCAGGATCAGATCAGCGTGTGTGTGTGAGAACCTCAGATGGAAGGAAGGAAATGTGCTGAGTTCAGGGAGATGTTTTGTCTTTGTTTCAACAAGAGAAGGAAAGCTATAAATTCAAAATTAATAGAGATTACATTTGACCAGGGGAGACCTCCGCAAAATCTTAGCTGCAAAAATGAAGGAAGAAAATAAGTAGAACTATGTCGGGTGGTGTGGTCACATGCCTTTAGTCCCAGCACTTGGGAGGCAAAGGCAGGTGGATTTCTGAGTTCGAGGCCAGCCTAGTCTACAGAGTGAGCTCCAGGACAGCCAGGACTACAGAGAGAAACCCTGTCTCGAAAAGAAAAAAAGAAAGAAAGGAAGGAAGGAAGGAAGGAAGGAAGGAAGGAAGGAAGGAAGGAAGGAAAGAAAGAAAGAAAGAAAGAAAGAAAGGAAAAGAAAAGGAGATTAGATTCAAAAATTTCTTTCTCTCTGTTTCTTTCTTCTCTTTCTCTACTATCTAGTGTCAGGGAAGAAGGGGAGAAGAGATTCAAAGAAAAAATGGGGTGTGTAGGCATGAATTTTTCCCACCTACTTTAATAAATGTTCAGCCTCTCCTTTTGCCCACCACCCAGGAGAGGTAGTGGAAGAGAAAAGTTATTACAATTGGAGGAAGCAGACCTGTTTAACAATAGTTCTTTGGGTGGTGAGCTCGATCTTCTTCGTCAGCAGTTAGTCCCGTAGCAAACACCAAATCCTAATCCACAGCTGCAGTCCAGCATCCTCTCCAGCAGACTGCACAGGAGCCAGCAGCTGCTGCCCAGTCCTCTCGGCAGGCAGACACCACGCCTGAACCAGCAACTGTGGTTCTCTCCTGAGAAAACAGTGAGGGTCACCACCCCAGAGGCCACAGGAGCCTCACAGGCAGTTCTCTGGAGAGTTTCTCTCAATGGTGGCGTTAGCACACGTGGATCTCCACAACCATGTAAGACAAACCAATACACGCGTGCTGTTAGCGAAGAACAGCAAGGCGGAGCAAACCAATCCAAAGCTCAGTGCTCACTGCCTGTGAGGGGTCTGCGGATCATATTCAAACTCTGTCTTCACAGGTCCTGTTACATGGCTGCCATGGACCGACTCAGTCGGAACACACACACCCGTGGGGAAATCAGGGTCTTTGGTATGCAGGAAGGTACAGGTCCGGCGAATGACAGACAGACACACACAAGATCTGAATGCGTCTGAATGCACTTTACTGTTCTGAGGCAGGAATTCTTATACTCATAAGTTGGTAATTACATTACTGAAGAAAAAATGTATCTAGTGAAGCGTTTACAAAGAATGGTTACCATGAGTATCTGGCACAAGGAAATACAAAATCAATCAGGTATGAACGTTAGAGAATACACACAAAGTCATCGCGTCCCTCTGTAATTAATGATAAGCTAGTAGTTCAAGAGTCCTTGGAAACCACTATGTTACAGGGCTAGGTATTGTTAGTGCAGTTTTAGTTTAATATCTTGCTTCCTTCTTGTAAGACTCCCTCAAGCTCACTTTGAAACTTTACTTAACTGATGGTTTCCAAGTCAGAGTGCCAAAGCCACCTAACCATACAAATAATAGATATTGTTGGGAGGTTAATTCTATAATGTATCTAGGTAATAACTGTACAGCTGATTAAAAGCAAAGCAATGGATCTCTAGAAGATAAATCATGGCCAGTGCTGTAGCTCAAAGAATAAACTCTAGTGAACCATCACGCCTGGATGCTCGCACCTCCGGCTGGCAGGGACATCTTGTAAGTAAAAGAACAGGTCAGAAAAAGGTCACACAGCTTGCCATGAGAAATTTCAGCTCAGCTCTATCTGCAGCCAAGGAGGCCCACAGCGGCATTCACCTTGAACAGCCCTGCCAAACAAGGCTTTTCCCAGTAAATATCACACAGCCTCCGCCTGGATTGCAGCTTGGCTGCGTGAAATTACGGTGATCAAGAGATGCGCGTGATACATGGCTGCTACCGCAAAACATCCTTTCACCTGTGTCTGCTTCAAAAAACATTCTTTCACATGTCTGTTTTAGCAACACAATCTTTCTTTGTGTTCTCCAGCAAACCATCATTTGATATAACTGACATTCCAAAGAAACTAGAAGTGTCCACGTCAGGACTATAAAGGAACGATGGGATAAGGGTCGATGGCTTAATCTACTTTTAGACTAAAGAGCATCAACCACTAGTCTCACATATTTTACATTGGTTTGAATTTTTGTGTTTTTAGATAAATTGAAGCTTATATTTTGCTACAACATACCGTATACCTGCTTTAACTCTTGTTAAAGTATTGTACCTATGCAACTCAATTAAAAATGTAAAGTTCTAATCCTTGAAAGAAACTATTGCAAAGAGTTCAAGATAATTAAGAAATGCAAGTTGGTTGTCAGTCAATCAAACTTATGGACATGTTAGGTATTAGTTTTGTTAATTACAGAAATAACTGTTCTTTAGCCTCTTGTAGATGTTTCCAAAGTTGAACAGATAGTAGATAGCTAGAAACAAACATTTGCCTATTCTGATACACAATAGATACATAGGTGGACTTCAAAAATCTCAGACATCTACAGGAGATGGCATTCAAAACTGTTTTATTAACATGAGGCTTTCCATAACAGTGAGGCAGGACTGTGCCTGGCAGCACCCCGTTCTAATCCAGAGAGGACGGTGGGCACTGAAGAACCTCCATGTGGAGTTTGCTTCAACTGTGGCAAAACAAGGCACCAGCCAAACACCTGTCCTTGCTTCAGCTGCAGACAGCATGCTGCCCTAACAGTGGACAAGCAGGACACGGAGGAAGTTGACTGGGGAGCTTTGCCAAGACAAATTGGGAAGTCCTTCAATATTCCTGCTTCACAAAACTGTCTCTCATATACTGGGTGAGAAGCCTGAAGATGGATGCCCCAGCACTGCAGGAGAACCTTGGGCGACTGTCCAGGCAGCCAGCCAGCTCTGCCATTCCCACAGCTGTGGAAGCTGCTTGCTCTGCACTTCCTGTTTTCTCAGGGAACATTCATCCTTCTCAGGGCACTGATGGGGAGGAAGACTAGACAGTTACACTTGCACAGTGAGCTTAAGTTGTTTAGGATGTAAGAAAAGGATTTAGGTCTAGGAAGATATTTTTAGGTGGATAATTCCAAATTACAATAGGTAATTAGGCAAAGAACTTTGGACTCATAAGATAGATAGGACTTATTATTCATAAGATAGATAATAATTTCTCAGTGGTTGCTCAAATACAAATGAACCAGACATTATTAATGGAATTCTTATATTTTTAATGTTAAGAATTAAAATCTTAATTTTAAAATTAATTCTCAATTAAATAAGTAATTAAATTAAAAATTAATAATTCTTTATTAAGAATTAAATAATTCTTAATTAAATTAATAATGTATAATTCTTTTAAAGATTTGTTGTTATATGTGAGTACACTGTAGCTGTCTTCAGACATACCAGAAGAGGGCATCAGATGTCATTACCCATGGCCGTGAGCCACCATGTAGTTGTTGGGATTTGAACTCAGGACCTCCAGAAGTGCAGTCAGTATTTTTAACCACTGAGCCATCTCTCCAACCGGTATAATTATGTTTTTATACTTGTTCTTATTGTATATAGTTGATGATATCAGAGAAAGAGACTTTTATAGGTCTAAAGTGGACAATGTTGAAGTAATTTTGTTGTACACCGTGTGAAGATGAGTCTCTGTCCTACCTTGCCTACCTAAAGCACCTTCTGAGTGGTAAAATAAAAGCCTATGTCCTGTAGCAAAGGAGAGTAGAAGGCAGGATTCTGGTCAGAGAGAGGAACTCTGGGAAGAGAGAAGCATGGGGGATTCTTCACCCAGACTCGGAGGAAGCAGGATGTGTGAAACTGAGGAGAGGTGACCAGCCACATGGCAGATCTTAGAACAGTATAAATGGGAGGACTGAGTTATGAGATAGCTGGGAACAGGCCTAGCATAAAGCCCAGGCATTTATAATAAATGTAAGTCTGCTGTCATTATTCAGAGCAAGGGCAGGCAAGCAGGGATGTCCCTCAGATGCAGCAGGAGCAGGGGAAGGAGCAGGAGCAGACAGAGAGCAGGCCTTCCCTTCTCCCATGTCTTCATGGAGGCTTCCAGCAGAAGGTGTGGCCCGGATTAGAAAGGGGCGGGGCTCCAGCTCGAATATATTCTGGATTACAGGTGTGTCTTCTTACCTCAAAGAAAAGGATCAGAAATTGATCTTCCCACTTCAAATTCAGCAAAAATGCCTCACGGCTGTTGCCCTCCATTTTGGGGTTTTAGTTAATCCCACATGTAGCTGACATCAAAGAGTCAACATCACAGCCCCTGTCAGAGTTCTGGAACTGCTCTGTTTGGGGCTGTGCAGCTCCTTTTAGCACTCATGGCTCTGCCTCCTGCCTCTCCTCTTACAGGGAGTTTTCTTCCCACCAGTGGAAAAGCATGTAAAGTTCTTCTGGATGTAAGTTTGAGGAGAGCAGGGCAGCATGAGACCTGAGACCCTGGAGAAGTGCAGACAGGAAGGAGGCCCTGGGCAGCTCAGCCAGCCTGGATCCCCTTTACCCTCAGCTCTGTGGGCTCAGGCGCAGTCCTCTTCTCTTCCACCAGGAGGCGCTGTTGCCCAAGACTGTGATGCTTCTCTTTCATCTTCAACAGGTGGGACCCTGGAGGGACTCATGGAACAGGCGCCTCTGAATCCTGGTGAGGCTGAGGGGTGGCTGTGGACACCTGCATGAGGAAGTGACTGGAGTTCACACCCGTGGTCACCGACATTTATTGCCGTGTGTGCCGTGTGACTGTGCAGGAGTCCCCGCCCATCTCTGCTCTCACTTTCCAGTTAAGTTACCTGTGCCTGCAAAAAGACCAGGTCAAAATCCACAGAATCAACAAATGTACGAATTTAATTTTTCCACACACTACTCATCAGGGCTGAAACCTCACCTCACCAGCGTCTACTCTCTGGCATGAGAATCATCTTTCTTCCAGTGTCCACACTGCACAGGCCTGAGGAACTCTGGGGCCAACTCTGTTATCAGATGCAGTGTCCACACAGCTGTGACATTCATGTCCCTCACCTCATCAGCTCACAGTGTGAGTGAAGGTCAGAGAGGGAGAGAGAGATTACATAACTCCTACCACACTGTCATCATTATTCTGTGTTAGAGTCGGTGACAGTTCCTCTCCTACTGTGATTTAGTCACTAAACCCACTGTACCGTGGAAGTGCAGACACAGGGCAGTGCAGTGTAGACAGGGGTCAGTGCCCTGCTGTCTGTGGTCTCCACAGGGGTATCTGTTCAGTGGACAAGGGGTGTCCTGTGCTGAGACAATGACTCAGGTCCACACAGACAATCCCAGGACTCAGAGTGAAGATCCTTGTAAAACACACCCAACTGGAGTCATGGAGGCTTCACTGTGAGGAAACAAGAGGAGTCTGAGTCTAAGCCTGAGGTTGAGAAGACAGATCCTGAGGGAAGAGACAAAGTCTCCTCTTTTTTTAATTGATTATTTTATTTATTTGCATGTCAAATGTTGTCCCCTTCCCTGGCTCCCCTCTACCACCACCCATCCCATCTCCCTCCCCTTTACCTCTAAGGGGCAATGTCTCCCCTTTATAGATTACAGTGCTGCACTGAGCCTTGGCAGTGAGAGCCGCCCACTGCAGGTGAACACAGCCTGGTCTCTGTGGGATCTGTGTGGGGTTTGCAACCCAGCGCCTCTGCTTCAAGGAGAAGCATCTCTCCACTGTATTCCCAAATACTTACCGCCATTGTATTCCCGGAAGTGGATTTTCTTCTAGAACACACCTGGGTCTGACCTCTGAAGAGAAGGAGGAAGAGGAAGGGTGGAGGAGAGAACACAGAGAGTCTGGCCTGCGGGTCTCTCCTGGTGTCCAGACAGCTTCTGGGTCAGAACTCGGAGACACCATGACAAACAGCGCTGTGTCTGCAGCACAGGGTTCAGGCAAAGTCTTAGTCTCCAGGCGGTGAGGTCAGGGGTGGGGCAGCCCAGGGCTGGGGATTCCCCATCTCCCCAGTTTCACTTCTGCTCCTAACCTGGCTCAGGTCCTTCTGCCCGGACACTGATGACGCGCTGACAGCTCTCACCCCCATTGGGTGACGAGATCCCGGGGAACCAACCAACGTCGCCGCGGGCGCTGGTTATAAAGTCCACGCAGCCCGCGGGACTCAGACGCCCCGGATCCCAGATGAGGGCGATGTCGCCGCGCACGCTGCTCCTGCTGCTGGCGGCCGCCCTGGCCCCGACCCAGACCCGCGCGGGTGAGTGCGGGGTCGGGAGGGAAACGGCTTCTGCGGGGAGGGGCGGGGACGGCACCGGGGAAGCCGCGTCCCCGCGTCGCCCACCGGACCCTCCACCCCTTCTCCACCCGCGTCCCGAGCCCCGCGCCCTGCTCCCCTCCCGGCCCGCGCACCCGCCCGGGGTCCCGGGAGGAGGTCGGGGTCTCACCGCGCGCCGCCCCCAGGCTCACACTCGCTGCGGTATTTCTACACCGGCGTGTCCCGGCCCGGCCTCGGGGAGCCCCGGTACATGGAAGTCGGCTACGTGGACGACACGCAGTTCGTGCGCTTCGACAGCGACGCGGAGAATCCGAGGGTGGAACCGCGCGCGGCGTGGGTGGAGCAGGAGGGGCCGGAGTATTGGGAGCGGATCACACGGATCGCCAAGGACTGGGAGCAGTGGTACCGAGTGAGCCTGAGGACCCTGCGCGGCTACTACAACCAGAGCGAGGCCGGTGAGTGACCCCGGGTCGGAGGTCACGACCCCTCCACGTCCCGACACAGGGGCCGGAGACGTCCCGGGTCCCAAGTCCGAGGTTCGGGAGCAGAACCGACCCGGGACCGGTTTCCCTTTCGGTTTGGAGGAGTCCGCGGGCGGGCGGGGCCGGGCGGGCGGGGCCGAGGTGGGCGGGGCTGACCGCGGGGTCCCGCAGGCTCTCACACATATCAGCAGATGTATGGCTGTGACGTGGGGTCGGACGGGAGCCTCCTCCGCGGGTACATGCAGTTCGCCTACGACGGCCGCGATTACATCGCCCTGAACGAAGACCTGGAAACGTGGACGGCGGCGGACACAGCGGCGCAGATCACCCGACGCAAGTTGGAGCAGGCTGGTGATGCAGAGAGAGTCAGGGCCTACCTGGAGGGCGAGTGCGTGGAGTGGCTCCGCAGATACCTGGAGCGCGGGAAGGAGACGCTGCTGCGCACAGGTGCAGGGGCCGCGGGCAGCTCCTCCCTCTGCCCTCGGGCTGGGGCTCAGTCCTGGGGAAGAAGAAACCCTCAGCTGGGGTGATGCCCCTGTCTCAGAGGGGAGAGAGTGTCCCTGGGTCTCCTGATCCCCATCACAGTGACTGCACTGACTCTCCCAGGGCTCAGCCTTCTCCCTGGACAGTGCCCAGGCTGTCTCAGGAGGGAAGGAGAGAATTTCCCCCACTTAGCAATGGCGGCTCCCTGTAGTCTGCAATCTCTGTCAGCCATGGTCTCTCCCAGGCCGGGTTCTCTGCCCACACCCACTGTCTGTGAACACTGACTCCTGTCATCCTGAGTGTGTCAGCCCTTACACCTCAGGACCGGAAGTCTCCTTCACCTGAGGAGAGACATGAAATCCTGCACACTAGGCTGGTTCCCCAGTTTCTAGGACTTTCCAAAGAATACATTCTCACAGATCCCTCCCAGTCTGTGGGGTTTGCATCCCTTCCACACCCCAATTCTATCTATTCCTACAGTGGTGAATGGTCACAGGAGCCCTTATGGGGGACCCTAGAGGACTATAAATCGTGGAATTTCATATTCATTTTTTTCTCTTTACTTTTTCTTATTTTTTCTTTTCTTTTGTTTGTTTTTTCTTTTCTTTTTTTGTCTTTTCTTTCTTTCTTTCTTTCTTTTCTTTTTTTTTTTTTTTGATTTTTTTGAGACAGGGTTTCTCTCTGTATAGCCTGGCTGTCCTGGAACTCACTCTGTAGACCACGCTGGCCTCCAACTCAGAAATCAGCCTGCCTCTGCCTCCCAAGTGCTGGAATTAAAGGCATGAGCCACCAGGGCCCCATTCTTTTATTTTGTTTCTAGCCAGTTTTTGTCTGCACTGGAGTAATCCTGTTTCTCCATGCCCTTGTATTATCATTTGTATCAGTCTCCACAGGTGTCAGGGGAGACTGCTAACCTGGATAATTACACAAGTTAAATCAGGGTTCCCTTAAAGGAGAGATTCTTGTGAACTTAGACTGTTTCCTGTCAGAACTAAACATCCAGAACCCTCCTGCTCTTCCTCTGCCCCCTCAAGTTACAGTGCTCCCCCTAGTGAATCAGGAATTGGACTCTGAGAGACAGGGTCTTCTGCAATCCAGGGCTGGAGTGAGAGGGAAGATCCACACACCCTGTGAACCTGCTGTGTTCCAGTGAGTGCTGCACTGGGGTGCACAGCACACTCAGGGATCCTGTGTGACACATCTGTACCTTGTCCCCAGAGGCAGGGCCTGGGAGACATTTTCTCTGGCTGAGTGTCAGAGGTTCACCACATTTCTGCTACACACTGTGTGATGGCTGTTCACTTGGACTGACAGTTATGCTGGTCAGAAAGATGACCACAGTGGTTGAGTCTCAGTGGAGACAGCCTTCCAGTAGCATATGGCCCTAATTTCTAATTGTGATATGAACTCAAGCACAGATTAAATTATTTTCCATTCCATCTTCCATTCTGTGACTACCTGTCTCATGCTATAGAACATCACATAAGGATGACCATGTAGACCCACTGACTCATGTGGATTCCCTCTTAGCTTCTGAGTCTCCCAGGAACATGTGCAGTTCTGTGCTGAAGGGACCAGCTCTGCCTGCAGGGCACTAGTGTGATGACAGTCGAAGTGTCAAACAGACGCACAGTTCAGTGTCATCATTGATTTAACTGAGTCTTGTGTAGATTTCATTTTGTCTTGGTAATTGTGGGATTTCCTAAATCTTCCACACAGATCCTCCAAAGGCACATGTGACCCATCACCCCAGACATGAAGGTGATGTCACCCTGAGGTGCTGGGCCCTGGGCTTCTACCCTGCTGACATCGCCCTGACCTGGCAGTTGAATGGGGAGGAGCTGACCCAGGACATGGAGCTTGTGGAGACTAGGCCTGCAGGGGATGGAACCTTCCAGAAGTGGGCATCTGTGGTGGTGCCTCTTGGGAAGGAGCAGAATTACACATGCCATGTGCACCATGAAGGGCTGCCTGAGCCCCTCACCCTGAGATGGGGTAAGGAGGGTGTGGGTGCAGAGCTGGGGTCAGGGAAAGCTGGAGCCTTCTTCAGACCCTGAGCAGGTCAGGTCTGAGAGGTGGGGTCATGAACTTCACCTTCATTTCCTGTACCTCTCTTTCCCAGAGCCTCCTCCATCCACCACCAACAACATGGTGATCATTGCTGTTCTTCTGGTTATTTTTGGAGCTGTGGCTATCATTGTAGCTGTGGTGGCTTTTGTGATAAAGAGGAGAAACAGAGGTAGGAAAGGGCAGGGTCTGGGTTTTCTCTCAGCCTCCTTTAGAAGTGTGCTCTGCTCATTAATAGGAAACACAGCCACACCCCACATTGCTACTGTCTCCAACTGGGTCTGCTGTCAGTTCTGGGAACTTCCTAGTGTCAAGATCTTCCTTGAACTCTCACAGCTTTTCTTCTCACAGGTGGAAAAGGAGACTATGCTCCAGCCCCAGGTTAGTGTGGGGGACAGGATTGTCCTGAGGACATTGGAGTGAAGCTGGGGATGATGGGAGCTCTGGGAATCCATAATAGCTCCTCCAGAGAAATCTTCTGGGCCCTCAGTTGTACCATGATATGAATACATACATGTACATGTGCACATATATTTGTTTGTTGTACCCTAGGCAAGGACGGCTCCCAGAGCTCTGATATGTCTCTCTCAGACTGTAAAGGTGACACTCTGGGGCCTGCTTGGGGAGGGGCAATATTAACATGATTGGGTTTCAGGGACTCCCAGAATCCCCTGTGAGCTGTGGGTTGTTGGGATGTTTTCTTCACAGTGACGGTTCATGATTCTCATTCTCTAGCATGAAGACAGCTGCCTGGAGTGGACTGTGATAGCCAGTGTGTTCAGGTCTCTCCCGTGACACCCAGAGCCCTCAGTTCTCTTTAGACAACAGTGTCTGATGTTCCCTGTGATCCATGGGCTCAATGTGAAGAGCTGTGGAGCCCAGACTGCCCCTGCACACAGGACCCTGTCCCTGCACTGCCCTGTGTTCCCTTCCACAGCCAACCGTCCTGGTCCAGCCACACACTGGGGGACATCTGCATCCTGTCAGCTCCATGCTGCCCTGAGCTACAGCTCCTTACTTCCACACTGAGAATGAGAATCTGAATGTGAACTTGATTGTTCATATCTTAGCCCCGAGGGTTGATTGCTTCTTAATTTCATAGATTGGGAAATCATAGAATTGTTTTTAAGAAATAAATGACATATGCAGAACCTTCCAGAATCTGTGTCACTGTGATGTGTGTATCTGGTGGGAGACAGCGAGGCTGTGGGAACTGAGTGTTCCCACACTCAGGGCTGTGCCAAGTTGGGCTCAGCCAGTTATTGTCTGTGATGGGGTCACTCCGTGGCTGGGTCACTCCAGGCTCTGCTCTCTCCATCACTATGAAGCACATGCTGAGAGTCTGTGATCCCAAGGACACAGGGAAGGACAGAGCCTTGTCCTGTCCCCAGGTTATGAGTCTCCAGGGCTAAAGCTCAGAGGCTCAAGTGGGGATCCTTCAGTGTGCTGGTTGGGTGCACAAGAGAAGTCACACTACATTTCCTCCACCCATTTGCTTTAGCTACAAATGATGCAGTCCTGAAGCTGCCCCATCCCATGCTACTGTGGTGATTTCTGCTTCTTTCCAGAGTCTTTTCCAGGGTTCTCAGGCATAGGATGGGATTTTTCTGTTGAACTCTCAGGAGCACATCTACAGCTGAGATAATTGGCTTAGATTTTTTAGAACTGATTATTTATTTATTTATTTGGTTTTTCGAGACAGGGTTTCTCTGTGTAGCCCTGGTTGTCCTGGAACTCACTCTGTAGACCAGGCTGGCCTCGAACTCAGAAATCCGCCTGCCTCTGCCTCCCAAGTGCTGGGATTACAGGCCTGCGCCACCACGCCCGGCAGAACCTATTTTTAACAATGGTTCTTAAATGCTTAACCTCCCTGCTATCCATCACCCACCAGAAGTCGTGGAAAAGAAAGGATATGAGGATACAGGGAAGTGCAGCTGTTTAGAAATGGTTCTTTGGGGCAAATGGAATCTACGTTGTCAGGATATTAGCAGTTCAGTTCACAAGAATCAGCAAGGGCAGCTCGGTGCACAAGAAGCCGGGAGCTCAGCTGTTTGCTGTTTAGAAGTTCCTTGGGGCAATTTCAATCTCCAATTGTCAGGATCCCAGCAGTCCAGGTCTGTAGTGTCAGGACAGCAAACAGGAATCATCAGCTGTGGCACAACCCAGCAGAGACAGCCAGGCCTCCACTGAATCAGCACGAGTCAGCAGGAGACACAGGAGAAGTCCTCTGCGGTGCCTCTCTCAACAGAGTGAAGATCAGTGAAGATGAAGACTTGAGACCAACAGAGCATTGCAGAGCCAGCTATGCGAGCCCGCCATCACTTACACTGCGTCCTATTATACGCTCCCAGACATCACGTGTCCTCACAGGAGTCTTCCCTTCCATGAGTCTTGCCTCAGCCAAACACCATGTGAGTCTGTCTTAGCAAAACTCCACTTGAGCCTGTGTCAGCTGACATATCCAGAAACTTCCCTTCACTCTGCCAATTGACTCCCTGTAAAAGCAGCAAGAAGCCGCCAGAACATCACCAGAAGATTTTTTGGTGCATTTGTCTCTATGGAGTCATGAGAAACTGCAGGAGGCCTCCTTGGTCTTCATGTGGGTCACCCAACTGGCTTAGGGGCGATCTCTGTTTCTGTTGCCTGCCTGTGATCCTGTTCCCCTAACTAGGTGACTGGATGTCCCGGGGCACAATGGTGCCCAAAGGAGATTTCACCTTCTCAGAGAAGGGGAAGGAGTGTGGGGGAGAAGTTTGAAAGGATGGGACTGGGGTATTGCTGTGATGGTCCTCACTATGCTTTCATTTGGAGGAATGTGGATTTTAGGACCTTGGAAA
Source organism: Apodemus agrarius (assembly GCA_964023405.1). Lineage (NCBI taxonomy): Eukaryota > Metazoa > Chordata > Mammalia > Rodentia > Muridae > Apodemus > Apodemus agrarius. Next base: position 4,916,488 of record OZ030025.1, read on the forward strand.
GCAGCGTAATGCTTTAAGTTGTGCTTAATGGGCTAGCCTAGTAGGAATATGGAAGACTTTGTTGCTGAGTATGATTTGAACTATGCAGACCTGGCCCAAGAGGTTTCAGTGGAGAAGAATTTCAGAATGTGGCCTAGAGACTATTTTTGTGGCATTTTGGTGATGAATGTGGCTGCTTTTTGCCCTTGTCTGGAGAGTCTACCTGAGTCTAAGATAAAGAGATTTATATTAAAAGGAAGTCTCAAAAATGTCCAGCAGAGACTTTGTTCTCTGGTTAAGTATCATGAAGAACATTTCCAACAAGTGTGCAAGTTTAGAAAGGAAAACTGTATAATACATGGTTCAAGTATCAGAGCAGCACCAGGAAGTGAAGTGACGCTGAACCCTTTGTTCTAGGAGATAACAGATAAAGGGATTTGGGAGCAAGATCCTATCCAGCTAAGTTTAGATCAGGCATGTTGGTACACACCTTTAATTCTGGGAAACAAAGCCAAACATATCTCTAAGTTCAAGGCCAGCCTGGGACAAAGCAGGTTCTAGGTGAAGAAAACCTTAAATCCAGTCATGATGGTATATGCCTTAATCACAGCATTATAGGAGACAGAGTTATGCACATCTCTGAGTTCAAAGTCAATTGAGAACACGTTGAGAGGGAGAGAGGGAGTCAGAAAGCTAGTAATGGAATAAGGGGTGTCCATATTCCAACCTCAGAAAGCAGCAGAACTCAGCAGCTTCGGCCATGTGTCTCTAGCTTTATATTTAAGAGGAGAAGGAGACTACGGGACAATTGATACTGGTTAGCTGGAGCTAAGAAATTAGCAGTGACTAAGAAGAGACCAGCATCACTAAGGTGAAATCTTCTGAGAAGTGTTTTCTGAGAGCTCAAAGAAACTGTGTTCCAGACATAGCCAAGGTTATACCTCATGCTGCAGCTGTCCTTGATAATGTGTAAGAGTCATCAAGGTGGTACTGGTTTTGAAGGCATGAATGGGTCATTAAGAGCAGCTGAGGGTTGGCACTCTGAGAAGCCATGGAAGGCCATTGGTGAAGGTAGAGTCTCAGTTGTGGGTGATGGCCCATGACTTTACATGATGGTCATGTAAAGGAGTTGAGGCTTGGCACCATGAAGAGAGCCTATGAGAGGCTATTGGTGAAGCCTAGTTGCAGCAGAAGACCCCAGAGTATTGGAGATGTCAGTACCATGGGGATGATCATCAAGAACAGCAGCGGCAGTGCATCAACCTGACCTTAGAATGCTACAGAGGGCAGAGCTGGAGAAGTGACACCAGCCCTTTGGAGTAGCTCAGAAGATCATGTGTAGATACCAGACATTGGAACAAGAAACAGTGAAGTTGAAATTACCTTGGAGACTCAACGATATTAAAGTTGCCTGAGCCATGGAATATCTGCTGAGGAAAGCTTCTAAGAGGGAGTGGAAGCCGGGTGTGGTGGTGCACACCTGTAATCCCAGCACTCGGGAGGCAGAGGCAGGTGGATTTCTGAGTTCGAGGCCAGCCTGGTCTCCAGAGTGAGTTCCAGGACAGCCAGGACTACACCGAGAAACCCTGTCTTGAAAAAACAAAAAAACAAAAAAACAAAGCAAACAATAACAACAACAACAAAACAAAAAACAAAGAGGGAGTGGAAAAAGGAGAAAGAAGTTTGTTGCAGATCAACAAAGATGAAAAAGGAGTTGGAGATCTGAAGACTACTTTGATATCAGCTATGGAGATGCAGACTTTAGAGTTTGCCCAGCTCCTTCCCTGTCTTGCCCTGGTGATTACAGTTAAGTGATTGGATGAATCTCAGAAGAGAACTTTGAACTTTGGACCTTTAACATTGTTGAGACTGCTATAGACTATGGGGACTTTTTAAGTTGGACTAAATGTATTTTGCATTATGCTATGTTTAGGTATGCCATAGACTTATATGTTTGAACAAGCTTATGGGGGCCAGGGAGTGGAATGTGATGGTTTGTATATGCTCGGCCCAGGGAGTGGCACTATTAGAAGGTGTGGCCTTGTTTTGGAGTAGGTGTGTCACTGTGGGTGTGGGCTTTAAGACTCTCATCCTAGCTGCCTAGAAGTCAGTATTCTAGGCAGTGGTGGTGTTCGCCTTTAATCCCAGCACTTGGGAGGCAGAGGCAGCCCGATCTCTGAGTTCAAGACCAGCCTGGTGTACAGAGTGAGTTCCAGGACAGCCAGGGCTACACAGAGAAACCCTGTCTCAAAAAAAAGTCAGTATTCTGTTAACAGCCTTCAGATTAAGATGTAGACCTCTCAGCCCCTCCTGCACCGTGCCTTCCTGGATGCTGCCATGTTCCTGACTTGATGATGATGGACTGAACTTCTGAACATGTAAGCCAGCCACAGTGTTGTTTTTATAAGACTTGCATTGGTCATGGTCTGTTCCCAGCAGTAAACCCTAACTAAGACAGAAACGATGACCAATAAGCAACGGTAAGGCTCACCAACACCATGCAGCCTCGTCTACTGGCTGTCGGGATTTATTTACATTCCTTCTAAACATCAGGTGTCCTCTCATGTGTCTACTTTAGCAAAACATCCTTTCACCTGTGTCTGCTTCAGCAAAACATCATTTGACACAACTGACTTTCCACAGAAACCAGAAGTTTTCACTTCAAGAACAGCGATGTTTCTCTCTCCTGTAACTTGGGTACCACTTCCTGAACCTTTTATACTCCTGGAGTATCTTATATTTCAGCAACTTGTGATCTAAAGTTAACTCCCTGAAGTTGAAGATGAACTCCTCTTCATCTCCACTGCCTGCTCTGTGGACTTGTGACTTGCAGCCCTGACTCGGGCATGATGGATGCTGTATTCAGCACAGTCTGCCTTAAAGTCCTGTTCATAGGCCTGTTGTTGCTCTGCACTGTGGAGGGCTCTGTATTGCAGGAGACCAAAGTCCTGCTCACAGGCCTGTAACCATTTAAATGAAGTTGTGCTTATAGCCCTAAAGACACAGGAGGCATAAACTGAACTAAAAATCTGCCAACAAACCTTTATTTTCTTAACTATATAGGAGATATCTATTGCAAACCTGATTCTACAACTAACCTGCCAGCTCTTTAGAAGTCTCTATCTGTGTCATTCCTATGAGCTTGACTGCCTTTCTCTTGAGCTCCTGCAAACCAAGAGGGTTCCTTGGCTCTCTTTCCTAGATTCTGTTTTAACTGAGTCCTGCCAGATGCATCTGTTGTTCCTGCAGCCAAAAGAGGAAATCCCCATCACTTGCCTGGAGGCCCTTCCATAGAGGCCCTTCCAATCTGGGAGAGAGAGAGAGAGAGAGAGAGCTCTGCCAAAGATCCAATTGCTTATATATATAAAAAAAAACTGTGTAGCTCCTACCACACACCCTTGGCAGGCTGAGCCATGTCACTGTCACTGTCAGGATTTTTCTCCTCGGGGATTGCTAGATTTTTTTTCTCCCCCTTTTCCCTGGCATTGGGCCCATGGATTAGAGTGGGAAGTCCTTCCCAGATGAAGCTGGTTTTGCTCAGGTGCCATTTCTGTGGGGCTGCTGTGTTATGGATAGCCCTGGGCTCTTATTTTGATGTTAATTCCACTCCTCAGAGGGGCTGCAGATGAGGAGTTGCCTTGTGAACCTTTTCCCCACCCTAACTTTTCAAATAAAGGCTTGAGCCAATGATTGGGCAGGAGGAAAGTGGGAGGAGCAGAGAGTCTAGGGGAGGAGATAAGGGGTATAAAACAGGAGGAGGAGGAGGAGCAATGGAAAGAGAAGAAAAGGAGGGAGAGAAACTGAAAAAGAGAAACGGAGAGGCGGCAGGGAGAGAAGCTCCGGGCCTGGAGTTTCCGCAAATTGTATGGGATTAATATAGATTGAAACACAGTAGTGGAGTGGGAGGCCTGCCCAGTCTAGGCTTGTAGCTTGTTTTGTAACCACTGAGTTGAGCTTTCTTTCACCCGGGAACTGGGCTGGAAACATAGTAGCAACACTGCTGGGGACTGGAGGGCACTGGAGAGGTGTTGCCACCGTGGACAGCTCCTGTGAGGCCTGCAGGTTGAGGAGATACAGTGCAGCCAGCATGTTAACAGGAGCCCCCATTGTGGACAGCTCCTGTGGGACATTTTACTGAGGTGGCCCATAGGCTGGAGCAGGAAGGAAGGGCCTGCCCCACTTTGAGGGATTTACATTAGGGACTACAATAAGCCAGGATAGACCCTTTCTCCCTAAGCTGTGCCTTGTCAGATATTAAGCCACAGGGATGGAAAAGGGAACTGTATTGGTTACTTTTCTGTTGCTGTGATAAAACATCATGTCCAAGGAAACTTATAGAAGGTTCATCTGGGGATTAGGGTCCCAAAGAGTTAAGAGTCCATCACCATCATGACAGCAAACACCAGGCATGGCAGCAGGACCAGCTGAGAGCTCACACCTCCAACCACGCCCCCCAGTGACATACTTCCTCCAGCAAGGCCACACCTCCTAAGCTTCCCCAAACAGCACCAACTGGGAGCTAAGCATTCAAGTGACCAAGAATATGGGGGTCATCTCACTCAAAGGACCACAGTAACTAACACAGACAGTGACACCCAAGCTCTCAGGGCAAATATGGGATCTCCAAGTGTAGTGCCAGGGAATTGTTAGTAATCCCCAAAACCAGACAGGAGACGATTCGATGTGATCACAGTAGGGACTTTCCATTTGAGCTAGCTCAGGGCAGCACACCACATGCTGCAGGACAGTTTTGGTGATGAGGAGCCCTGAGTATCTATTAGGGCAAGGCTTATAGTAAGCACCAGTGGGGGTGAGTGTGCAAACATCTAATTGGGAAGTTACTATGACCTTTAACATAATTGGCTGGTGCTGGGAATAACACAATAAACTTAGTTTCTGCTTCCCTCTGCATTTGTGGTCATTAGACTGAGGGTGGGCTTGTATCCTGGGGTGCAGGTCCTGTTGGGGGTTAGCCTAGGGACTGGAGCTAGGCTCGGGTTTTGTATGGAGGTAACTTGGAAACGAATGCTAGGTACTGGCCTGTTAGTTTGCCTGAGTTCAAGTTTTCTAAAATGGAGTCTGAATGTAAAAGGTTTGTCCTCTCACAGGTGTCAGCTGGCTGACACTGCCACAGGAGGGACCTGGGCAAGAAGGCCTGGTTCTCCAGAGTCACCCAAGGCAATGCTGGTCCCCATCTGGCCAGGAAACGCCTTTTCTCATGTCATGGTGGGCAAGTCTTGTGTGTGCCATGGCCAGGAATGAAGCAACTTTCCAAAGGAAATGTTCAAACCCAATGGTCTCCAAGGGGCCCATTGAGATGGCTCAGAGTGTGAAGGTTCTTGCCACCAAGCTTGGTTCCCTGAGTTTGATCCACAGAAGCCACATGGTGACTGGAGACCTGACTCCCGTAAGTTATCCTCTGAGCCTCACACGGCATCATGACATGCACATCCCAGCACATAATTATTAAATCAATGCAATAAAAAAATATGGAACCATGATGATTTTATGTTGAATGACATGGAAATGTGTATGTATAAGGACACATATGTATAAGTTGTGTCCAGTTTGCCTCCAGACATTCCAGTGTGTGAATATCCTGTGTCTAAAACCCACATTGTGAGGAAAATCTGCCAGGAGGATTGAAGGGCAACCCATGCAAGGATGATCACAGAGATTTTAACCTCTTTTACATGTTATGTATTTACACTATTGCTTTATGTGGTGTGCAAATGAGGGCTTTCCCCAGCTGTGGTGTGTGTTGGGGGCAAGGGAGTCTGAAGACAATTTGGGGGGCCAGTTCTCTCTTTCCATATGAGCTTTGGGGGGATGAATTGAGAATTGGTGGCAAGCACCTCTATCTGCATCACCTCAGCATCCTGGCCTGGGAGCCACCACCCTGTATTTGGACATGTTGAGAATCGAACCTGGGACCTGTGATGTACACGGTGGGCACTCCAGTCACTGAGACACATTCCCAATGTTTGAAAACCAGTCAGCAGACAGTGCTTTCTGTTATTTCAAAGGCCCGTACTAAAGCATTAGGATAAAGATGGAATCAGAGACTACCTATTAAAGACAGACATGGGTGGAGTACAAGAAGCACCTTGGGAACACAGCCAGCTGATCTGAGGACCTAATCTTGGAGAACCAGGCCTGAAATGGGAATTTTTGGTTTCTTTGGAGACTCTGTTTGGTCATGTGATGTTTTTCTGGAATCTGTCTTATGGGAAGACGTTTTTGCTGAAGCAGACATGTGGTGCTTTTCTGGAAGCTTCCTGGAGAAGGGACATGTGGTGTTTGGCTAGAGCTTGAGAGATGTCCTCTTGAGAGAACACGTGATGTTTGGAAAGGGTATAAATATAACCCAACAGACCGCAGACGACGCTGTGTGGCATTGGTTCACCTGCCACTCTGTGCTGGGCTTCACTGACCATGCTGTGGCGTTGGTTAGCCTTGCCTTCTTTGCTTTCATTTGTCATGACTTTGTAGAGAGAAATGAACCAAAGAACTTCTGGTGAGTTCCAGCAGCTTCTTCCTGCTTCTGTAGGCTCAGGCTGAGTGGTAGAGCCACAGAGTTTCTTCTAGATTGAACTGCCATTGCTGATTCCTGTGAACTCACCTGCTGATATCCTGACTACACAGATTGGACTCAAAGAACTATTTCTAAACAGGTCCATATCTTCCTCTGCCCTATTAACCTTTCCTTTCTACTACCTCTGGTGGATGGTGAGGTAGAAGAGAGGTTAAAACATTTAAGTAAGCTTATTAAAGTAGGTTTTGGACATTATCAGTCTACACAGGGCATCTGGAATGTTCCATATGTGGGTTATGTTACCCATGCTGCATTGGTGCTGGAGGACATCAGACATTTGGGTAGACTGAGCACTGTGGGGACAGAGTGGGAAGCTCCTTCTCTTGGACTCTGTGACCCTGAGGAACTCAGGGCTTCTCCTGTTCACACCTTCTCTGCAGGGTAGTTAGGGGGCTCAGGCCTGAGTGAGGCCCTGTGCTGCAGAGAAAAGAATCACAGAGAGCCAAGGCATAAAAATAAAGATGGTGTCACTTCTGAGTAAAATCATGGAGGTGGGGAAATTGTTCAGAGGTGAAGAATGCTTACTGCTGTTCCCGAGGACCTGGGTTCAGTCCCCAGCTCTCACCCACTTGTACCTCCAGTTTCAGAGGGGATAGGGTGCCCTCTTCTGGCCGCCTGGGGCACTCCATGTATGTGCTGCACAGACATACATGGAGACAAAACACCCATAAGATTTCTGTGAAGAGATCCCTGAACCGTATTTGGAGGTCATTACAGCACGTAGGAACACCTCCAAACCCTAGTGCAGGACTCTAGGGTCCCCTGCACTAGATGTACACACTGATCTTAGGGATTCAGCAAGGGAAGGGAGAAATCCACACAACTCCCCCTACAGAGTGGCCCCTGAAACTACTGGTCTATGAAGCCTGTGTGTTCCTTCATTTATGCTGTTTGTGTTGTTATGTCTTGTAGGCCAGGCTGACCTTGAATTCTTTTTGTTTTTTTAAGATTCATTAGGTACAGTGTTCTGCCTGCAAATATGCCTGTGTGCCAGAAGAGGGCGCCAGATCTCATTATAGAGGCTTGTGAGCCACCATGTGATTTCTGAGAACTCCATCATGATGTAGGAAGAGCAGTTAGTGCTCTCAACCTCTGAGTCATCTCTCCGTTCCCAACCTAGAATGATCCTCCTGCTTCACCTCAGCATGCTCTGTGGTGTGTGTGTGTGTGTGTGTGTGTGTGTGTGTCTATGTGTGTCTATGTCACCGTGACCGGAGACTGTGGAGTTGAGTAACAATCGGGGAGAAGCCTGAGGTGTAATCTCACTCCGAAATTGTGTCTCATCCCAAAGATCATAAGGACCTGTGAAACCCGAAAAACAGAGGATTAGAGGCTGAAAGGAAAACCCCTGGCTGCTTCATGATGAAGCGAGCACAGGCCACCACAACTCCTGCCTTCCCCAGCATTCAAAGCTCACAACCACTTAGGTGATAGGTGACCCTCTCCTGCTCCTGTGTCCTGCTGCCCCCTGGTGGCTGTGAGCAGCATCGCGGGTTCGGACTAGGCTCTGTGTCATATGTCCCTGCAGACTGCAGACTGCAGAGTCCAGGAACCTCTGGCCGGCTTCACGAGCCCCGAAGCTGTCCAGGTCACACTGAAGAAGGGCCACACTAAGGATCCGGGAATCCCCCGCACAGCCCCACATCGGAGCGTTAGTTTCTTTCTTTTGTGGTTGTTGCCTGGGATTTATCCCAGGACTTCCAACCTGGTGACTGTGTCCTAACTGAACTACACACCAGCTGAGTTTAATGTGACCCACCCAAAGAAAGGGTCCTTGGTTTCTTAGGGAATGCCTTTAACCCCAGCCCTCGGGAGGGCGGATCTCTGGATTCTCTGGCCACATTGCAAGTCCAAGAACACCCAGGGCTATAAAGTGAAACCAGGACACACAGGGATCCCCAGGACTGACACCTGGAATGGGGGTGGGGGTGGAGTAGGTGGGAAAGTTGTAACAAGTGAGAGAGGAGCATGGTTCCCCAGGCTGGTCTGGGTGAGCTTAGGCCCCCAGCCTAGTACAGCCAAGGCCCTGGGCAGGGAATGGGGTAAAGGAAATAACCTCAAGTTACCTTTTGTCTCCTTGGCAGCACCTTTCACCTGGAATTTCCCCCACTTAGTAGAAGGTTCCTAGGGACGGCTTCCTGTCCCTGAGCTGTATCCCAGCCCTTTAAAGATGAGGTCCAGGCTGGCCTTGAACTGATTCTGTAACTGAAGCAGCTTTCCACCCAGTGCCTCAGGCTTCCAATTAGCCAGGATTGCAGGTCTACAAACCAGCCTTGCTTCTGTTTAAGATGTGGTCAAGGGTGCCAGGTTGTGATGACACACACCTTTAGTCCCAACACTTGAGAGGCAGAGGCAGGTGGATCTCTAAGTTTGAGACCAGCCTGGTCTACAGAGTGAGTTCCAGGACAGCCAGGGCTACACAGAGAAACCCTGTCTCAAAAGCCAAACAACGTGGTCAAGGATGTTCCTTCACTCCAGAACCTGTGGGTCATGACCCCTTTGGGGGCCAAACCCTTTCACAGGGGTTAAGAGCATCAGAAAACACAGATATTTATATTACTATTCTTAACAGTAGCAAAATCATAGTTGTGAAGTAACAATGAAAATAACTTTATGGCTGGGGTCACCATGAGGAACTGTATTAAAGGGTCACAGTATTAGGAAGGTTGAGAACGGCTGCTCTGGACTCTGCAAACTCCGTACAGGGGTTGGGCAGCGGGCAGAGGGCAGTGGGAAGGGTCTGGGTCACATGTAAATGACAAGATCTGTTTTGGAGTCAGGCCCAGCCCTGCCTCCATGCATGGGTGCAGGTGTCACAGACCCTCCATCCTCAAAGGAGCTGTGACGGCCACTTAGACGCCGACACAGACAACCTCTGAGTCTGTGTGGGTTTCTCCCATGGTAGCCCCCAGGACAGTGCACAAAGCTACCATATCACTGTCCCAGCGGATCCCACAGATCAGCGACTTGGTGGGCTGCACCGCTCTGCCCTAAGAGCTAAGGGTCAGTCAGAGACTGGGGCGCTGGAAGCTCACAGGCTGGGAATGAAGAGCAGAGGAGCTGACAGGACTGGGAAAGGAAGGTCGCTCAGAAGCCCAGGGAGTGGCCTTGGGCACATTCTGTTGAGGCAGAGTCCTGGAATGGAGGCTGCGTGGGGTGTGTGGACGCCTTGGAGACAACGGGAACTGGAAGGGGGTCCAGGGGACGGTGTGAGACCTGCAGAGCCCACGGGAGCCCAGGGCCCTGGCGGGTCTGAATCAGAAGTTGGGCTTGTGTTTCTTCAGCTCCACCATGAGGTGATGGATGTTGATGAGCTCCGCCCTGGCGGGGAGGGCTCTCAGCTGGGGCTGGGACAGCACTCGGTGGAAGTGGTGGTACAGCTGGATCAGCTGCGTCAGCGCCCCCTGCAGGGCAGAGTCGGTCAGACTCGTGGTGACTGCACTGTCAGAGCTTCACCACCATCTCAGGCACAGCTGCTGCTGGGCCTTCAGGGCGGGCCTGTGTGCAGAGCCCAGGGGAGGAGCAGGGAAACAGACAAGACGGGGCTCGGGCAAAGGCTGGGGTGGCCGGTCACCTGGATGATGCTGGTTCCATTCCGAAAGTTGGTAAAGCTCCTCATGACGTCCTGACTCAGGGACTCCACTGACGCCTTCCAGGAACTGCCAAAGCCGCGGATCAGCTGAGTGACTCGGGCTGACCGCCAGAGGAAAGGGGGTGTCAGTGAGCAGCCAGGGCTGGGGACCGTCCACCCGGCAAGGCCTGCCCAGGGCACCCCGTGCTCACCGTCCAGCCTGGCTTTCCTGGTATTCCTCCAGCCAAGTCTCACCTGCTGTGACGCCTCCCCCGACCCCATGACCCGCACACCCCTCTGTACTGCCTGTTTTTGTGTGTCAACGTGACACAGGCTGGAGTTATCACAGAGAAAGGGGCTACAGTTGGGGAAGTGCCTCCATGAGATCCAGCTGTGAGCATTCTCTCAATTAGGGATTAAGGGAGCAGGGCCCCTTGTGGGTGGCGCCATCCCTGGGCTGGTAGTCTTGGGTTCTATAAGAGGGCAGACTGAGCAAGCCAGGGGAAGCAAGCCAGTAAGGAACATCCCTCCATGGCCTCTGCATCAGCTCCTGCTTCCTGACCTGCTTGAGTTCCAGTCCTGACTTCCTTTGGTGATGAACAGCTGTGTGGAAGTGTAAGCTGAATAAACCCTTTCCTCCCCAACTTGCTTCTTGGTCATGATGTTTCTGCAGGAATAGAAACCCTGAGACACCCGCCGACCAAACTCCCACTGCCCACAGCACCATGACACATGGCATACCTTCCTCCCCTCGGAGCCGCTCAGCCTGACCACACTCAATCAAGGCTTCTGCCTCCTTCACGAATCCCCAAAGGGGGTGGGCAGCAACTCCTCAATGAACTCCTACAGAGAGGTGTGAGCCCACACAGAGTCAGACTCCTGGGAACAAAGGACCCCTACTCTGGGCAATAAAGTCTTATGACAGGCCAGACAGCAGCCTCTGTGCGCCTCCACGTTAGGTGATGTCACAAGGTGCAAGGGACGTGCCCAAGGATTTCCTTCCAGAACCAAGAACCAATAATCTGGCTCATCAGGGAGCAGTGCTTGTCACTGTCCCCAGAACACAAGGTGGAAGAAGGAAGAAAGGAACCCGCTCCTAGACGTTGTGACCTGACTTTCATGTGCATCGGATGTGACTGTGCACATGTGGAAACAAACAAACAGTTCCCTGCAAAGCAGAATGCACACACACACACACACACACACACACACACCACAGAGCTACAGTGCACACATGCACCTACATAGTGGGCTATAGTGCAGGCACACACACGTACCTACATACGGGGCTATAGTGCATGACACAGGCATACCTATATTGCACACACATGCATGTGCATGCATACCTATACCTCACTCACACACATATGCATAGCTATTCTGCACACACAGGAGTACACGTGAATAACTATAGTGCACACACATGCATACACACGTGTAGCTATATTGAATGAACACATATACACATAGCTATAGTGCACACACACATACATACATAAATACCTATAGTTTTATTTTGCTCCGAAGCTATTAGTACCGGGAAAAAGTTAAATGAAACAGACGAGCAACGACGCAGTGGGTTGTCATCATGACTGCTCACGGAGGTCAGTCCAACAGCATCGCAGTCTCCTGCCTCACCCCGGCCCTACCTGTGTCCGAGCATTGAGCAGCTGCTGGAAACTCTCCACCTCTTTGCTGTCGTCAGCGGCCCGCTCCTGAGGAAGACAAGACAGGTCAGGAGCTTGGGAACCCCTTTCCTGTCATCAGCATTTCCCCTTCAGTCCACACTGCAGAACCTCCCATGATTGGGGTGAAGAGCTGAGCTCTGAGGAGCTCACAAGCTGTGGGGACTCCGCGGGGGAGGGGCAGCGTTACCATCAGCACGCCCAGCATCATGTCGTAGTTGTTGATCAGAAACACAAGCTGCTCCTTCCTGGAGGAGAACTCCGCAGCAACTCGGAGGACAAAATTCTCCACCTCCACCTGCAAAAGCCAAACCAAAGCTGCAGGTTAAGAAGCTAGGCCACAGGCCCCTCCCCTGTGGGCGGGTCTTCCTGCCCAGCCCCACCTGGAGCTGTCCCAGCAGCTGCAGAGTGTGCTCATTGGGGATGGTCTGGGTGATGCTGACAAGTGCTGAGGAGAACTGGGCAGAGCGGCGGGTGATCTCGGAGCAAGAAGGGAGGGAAGGCTCACACCTGCCTGCCTGGCACACGCGACCCCAGCTGCCTCTGCAACTCCTGTCCCCAGTCAGGACCGGAGTTGTCGGCCTAAGCTGACTCCTTCAGCGACACCTAACCCCACCCCTCAGTGTGACCACGAGACCCCCTTGTCACCCTCACCCCCTTACATAGTGGGGCCGAGTGTCCAGTCCCCCAAGGCGCTGGGGGTCAGTGCTGCGGACACTCTAGACATTCATCTCCAGGATCAGCTCAAACCGAGGCCACAGCAGGGCAAGCACCGCTCCCAGGACCTGCAGCTTAATCAGAATCAAGGTCAGCGGGCTAGGGGTGCTGGCTGCCCAGGGGAGCACAGGGGGACATTGAGGGGGTGTGCCCTGCCCAATGCGGCCCCTGGGACAGGCGAGTGAAAATCAGGGTGAAGGGCATCAGGCAAGGAAGAGCCCGGAGTCAGGATGGAGTTGTTTGTGTAAGATAACAAGCTGACGGCCTCCAGGCACCAAGGCCCAGAGCTCAGTGACCTGTCCAGGGCAGGGACGTCCCTCTTTGCTGCGATGCTGCGGAACCGGAGAACAATGTGGATACAGAGAAAAACAGCAATGGCGTCGGAGCAGTCGGCCAGGTAGGACTCCAGGTGTTTCTGTGGCAGACAACTGAATGTTAGCTTGTTGTCTGAGGGGCTGGAGGCAAACAGATGTGCATTTCTTTGGGGACAAGGCACGTGTGACCGCACTGGCTGCTGCTGAGCTCTGAGGACCGAGCGCAGAAGCACGGAAGTCGGAAGCTCACCAGCGTCATGGAGAGCGTGCGGCCATGAGGGCGTGGAACAGGTCAAGTGCAGCCGGGCCAGACACGACGGAAAATTCACAGATGAAAAGATATTCACGGCAAGAATTGTCGAGGAGGGCATAGTGCTGGCTGCGGAAGAGCGCCTCGAACGGATACTACCGAGACAGACACGGGTGGGCTCGCACTGACCCCGTAGATGTGGAGACTCAGCCCAGCTTAGGAATCAGAGCTCACAAGACCACACACCCAGCCTCCAGGCAGGGAGGAGCACCCTGGACAGGCACTGAAGAGGGGGCGCAGGACACAAGAAAAGCCCCGCCCACTGGCTGCCGCCCCTGCACCCACTTCAACTGTTTCCTCCTGATGGTCACGCCCCAGCCAGTCTCCCTCTGCAGGCCTCTAAGTCCATGGCTCCTAACCCTCCCGCATCACAGCAGGCCTGGGACCCCCAAACTAACACTTAGGGAGCTGATCCCTGGCCACGACATACCCTCTGCTCTCCACGCTGGGCAGTGTGGAGCACCAGGATGGGGGCCTCGAGCTCGGCCGGTGTGATGACAGCACCTCGGGTGCCCAGGGTGAAGATGGTGTTCTTGCTTCGGAGGGACGGCTTCGAGAAGAAGCGTGAACAGCATCGGAGTCAGGGAAAATAGTGAGACGGACCGCGCCAGGCCCAACAAGCCAGGCCTGAGGATCCCAGGAAGCTAAATATGACCCGGACAGCCCTTTCCAGAACCAGAGCCCTGCTTTGCCTGACACCCGTAATGGCCATAAAGGTTTATAAACCCTCTGAAGTAAATGTGAAAAACTGTCAGAATGGCATGTGTTTCTTGGAGATGAAGCTCTCTCTCTCTTTTATGCATTCGAAGGTGGAGAACCACAGAATGGGGAAGAAAAACAACCCTGGGCTGGAGAGATGACTCAGGAGTTAAGAGCACTGACTGCTCTTCCAGAGGTCCTGAGTTCAATTCCCAGTGACCACATGGTGGCTCACAATCATCTGTGATGGGATCTGGCGCCATCTTCTGGAGTGTCTGAAGACAGATATGGTGTACTCACACATAGAAAACAAATCTTAAAAAGAAAGAAACAAATAAAGAGCTAAAGAGGGGAGAGGGAAGGGAAGAGAAGGGAAGGGAAGGGAAGGGAAGGGAAGGGAAGGGAAGGGAAGGGAAGGGAAGGGAAGGGAAAAAAAGGGAAGGGAGGGGAGGGGAGGGGAGGGAAGGGAAGGGAAGGGAAAGAAAGGGAAGGGAGGGGAGGGTAGGGGAGGGGAGGGAAGGGAAGGGAGGGGAAGGGAAGGGAAGGGAAGGGAAGGGAAGGGAAGGGAAGGGAAGGGAAGGGAAGGGAAGGGAAGGGAAGGGAAGGGAAGGGAAGGGAAGGGAAGGGAAGGGAAGGGAAGGGAAGGGAAGGGAAGGGAAGACAGCCCTGTAGGCTGGAGCCAATGGTCCCAGTCATGGCCCCACCATGAGCCCGGTGTATGGAGCTCCCCCCCAGGATATCTTTCTTTGCTGTGTCTTCTACACCCATTAGATCATCTTTCTCAGCAACTTCCTCGTACTAGAGAAAATAACAGAGCTGGACAATTATTCTCCACCACCAGCCGGTGGGCAGCCCTGTCCCTCCCCTTCCTCCACCCCCCCCAAGCCAGGAACCCATCCCGCCCGGCTCACCTGCACTTTCATGAGCCGCCCCACGTAGGAGCGGTAGTAGGACAGGTAGATCTTGCTCAGCGTCTCTACATACTCATCCCTGATCTCCTTGGCTGTAGCGCGCTCATTTCCCAGCAGGAACTGATAGAAAAACCTGGAGGACCAGGACAAGTCAGACCCCCTGGATGCCCACACTGGGCTGTGGAGAGAGAGGCTCCCAGGCCACCCTGTGCCCATCCTGGGGTGGCCACCTGTACTTCAGCAGGGCCGTCTGGGGGATCTGATAGTTGGTCATCGGCTTTCTGAACGAGTAAATCTTCTGGAGAATGAACTCACAGATCTTCCGTCACTGCCTAGACGTGGGGGACAGACAGGCCGTGAGGGGGTGGGGGGTTTTCACTGTATGGCAGGAAGGGAGGTGACGGGGGACGAGATGTGTGTGAGGGGGTGAAGATAAAGGAAAGGGAAGGATTACTTCAGTTGTGTTCTCGTTATGGAGACACGGTCTCTCTGTGCAGCCCTTGCTGGCCTGAGACTCACAGAGTCTGCCTGTTTCTGCCTCCTGAGTTCTGGGGATAAAACCATGCACCACCACGCCCGGTCTTATTTTTCCGGGTTGTTTCATTGTGTAAATATGGAAGGCTTTGTAATGTGCGTGTCATCCCTCACTTACACAGCGTTCATGCTAACCTCTGTATTGCTCTGGTTTAGTATCTGCACTGCCGAGGCAAGCGAGCACTGCTTGGGTTTGAGGCAGGGTCTCATGCCTCTGGGGCTGGCCCCAAACTCCATCCTTCTTCCTCCTCCTGAGTGCTAGGACAGCAGACTCGCGCCATGGTGCCAACGTACGCGGCTCTGGGGGCGGAACCCGGGGCTGCGGGCATGCTAAGCAGGCGCTCCACCAGCTGAGCCATATCTCCAGGATCTTTAGGTTTTCACGGGAGCTGGAGGGCCGACTTCACACTTCCCACCCGTGGGACGAAAACTCCCTGTGAGAGGGGAGGCCGGAGGCAGAGCCACAAGTGCTAAAAGGAGCTGCAAAGCCCCAAACAGAGCAGTTCCAGAACTCTGACAGGGGCTGTGATGTTGACTCTTTGATGTCAGCTACATGTGGGATGAACTAAAACCCCAAAATGGAGGGCAACAGCTGTGAGGCGTTTTTGCTTAATTTGAAGTGGGAAGATCAATTTCTGATCCTTTTCATTGAGGTAGGAAGACAGACCTGTAATCCAGGATATTTGAGCTGGAGCCCCTCCCCCTTTCTAATCTGGGCCACACCTTCTGCTGGAAGCCTCCATGAAGACATGGGAGAAGGGAAGACTTGCTCTCTGTCTGCTCGCTCCTGCTCCTGCTCCTGCTCCTGCTCCTGCTCCTGCTCCTGCTCCTGCTCCTGCTCCTGCTGCATCTGAGGGACATCCCTGCTTGCCCGCCCTTGCTCTGAATAATGACAGCAGACTTACATTTATCATGAATGCCTGGGCTTTATGCTAGGCCTGTTCCCAGCTACCTCATAATTCAGTCATCCCATTTATACTGTTCTAAGATCTGCCATGTGGCTGGTCACCTCTCCTCAGTTTCACACATCCCGCTTCCTCCAAGTCTGGATGGAGAATTCCCCATGCTTCTCTCTTCCCAGAGTTCCTCTCTCTGACCAGAATCCCGCCTTCTACTTTCCTTTGGTTTAGGACATAGGTTTTTATTTTACCACTCAGAAGGTGCTTCAGGTAGGTAAGGTAGGACAGAGACTCATCTTCACACAGTGTACAACAACATTACTTGAGCATTGCCCCCTTTAGTCCTATGAAAATTCAGTAGGCTGCTGTGGTGATGTCATTGAGAATATTTGCTGGGCCTTGGTTGTGCAAACCCAGAGGCATGCAGATCTCTGAGGTCAAACCAGCCTGACTTGCATAATTTTTCTGACTGATGTGGGCGTCTTCCCTGGCTCCTCCTTGTTGTTCTAAGCTCTTAAGGCTGCTAAACAGCGTTGCTCTCGGGTTGTATCTTCAGACTGAACCTGTTCTTGCACAGCAGCACACAGCGCCTATCAGCTGGACCTGTGCTCTGTTCATACCCTCGCTCCTTTGTGCTGTTCCAAATCCCTGGCTTTTCTCCACCTTGACAACCATTGCAGCTGAGGCCCAGCCTCTAGTGCAGCTGTCAGTTCTCCTCAATTTTGGGAAATAGTTCTATTTTGAGTAGTCCAATTATTTAGTTTGTTTCACACAGGACAAGTGCATCTCATAAGGTCTCACCGCCTCCTGAACGTGCATTAGGTCTGCCATGTATACAGGATGTCCTCCTATCTTGTCATAAACTTGATCCACTCCCAACACTTCCTGGATTTACCAGCAGTCCAGTTTGGTAGAGTCTGGATAGCAGTGCTTGTGGCACAACCTTGCAGAAAGAGCCAGGTCTCAGCAGGATTGGCATGAGTCGGCAGGAGGGATTAGGACCGCAGAGTCACCAGGAGAGTTCTTTGCCATGCCTCTCTCAGCAAGTGACGACCAGTGAAGACAGGAGACCAAGAAGTGTTGCAGAGCTAGCTGTGCAAGCAAGCCACGCCCCCATCACTGTCCCCTGGGTACTATTTATACTCCCTCCAACCAGCACATGTCCTCCAGGGGTCTCTCCTCAGCGTGTGAGTCTGCCTTTGCAAAATGTAACATTAATCTGTGTCACTCAAATTTAAGTCACTCTGCCTATCATCCCGAGTCCACAGAAGCAGCAAGGCGCCTCAAGATCCCTACCAGAACTTTCCTGGTGCATGTCTCTCTGTGAAGATCCAACAAATGGCACTTCAGATGGCCATGGAAGGTGAACTACTGCCTGGGTGCTGATTTGGGATCATCCTTCATCACAGGTTCTGTCACGTGCTTGCCTGAGTAGAGCATCCTTTCCCCTGTGTCTGCTTCAGGACAACACTCCTTCACATGTTTGCCCAGCAAAACACCATCAACACAACTGATTTTCCAAAGACACCAAAGGTTTCAGCTTCATGGTACCTCAGAAAAGCCGGCTGCAGCTTCCTCTCGGGGCTGTGTGGTTCTGAGGTCCTGAGTCTCAGGCGCCCTTCCCCTGGGACACCTTCTCCCCTCAGAGCTATGTGGTTCCTGGGCCTCTGAGTCCTAGGATGCCCTCCTGTCTGAGCAGAACCACTTACATTGTGGAGCAGTGACTGGAACAGGCTCTCCTGGAGCCTGTGCTCCCCTAGTCCTGGGGTCTGAGTCGCACTAGGACCCTGTCCCCGTCTCCAGTCGGCCTGCAGGGTCTCACCTTCTGGCTCACTGCTCACATGACACCCCATCCACCACTGACAATTAGGTAAGCCTCCTCTCCTTGAAGTGGAAACTTCTGGTTTCTTTGGACGTCACTTATGTCACATGATGTCCTGCTGGGGCACACAGGTGAAAGGATGTTTCGCTAAAGCAAGCATGTAGAAGAACACGTGATGGTGAGAAGGAATACAAATATGACCAACAGGTGGGGGAAGATGCTGGATGGCGTTGGGACCCGGCCAGTCCTGCTGGTCATTGTTTGTCGTGACTTCACAGAAGGAAACGGTGTGTTCTGGAGGCTTCTTGACACTTCTGTGGACTCAGGCCACCTGGCAGACTGAAGTGGAGGTTTCTGGATATGTCACCTGATACAGACTCATGTGGTGTTTTGCTGAGCTGTGGGAGGACACGGGGTTTTTGGAGGAATTCTAACAGGACACAAGGACAGTGTACTCCTTCCAGACTTAACTCTTCTGTGCTGTTGAAATAGAAGAATATGCTTTCAGAGCCTGAAGTCCCTGGCTGGGACCTTCCTTTGTGCCCCTCCTCCCAAATTCGACAATACTATACAGGAGGTTCTGCACAATCTGGCAGCAGGTGAACCTTTTTTTTAAAGATTTATATATTTATATATAAATTTATATATTTATATATTTTATATAAAATATATATATTTTTATATAAAATATATAAATATAATTTATATATTTATATATTTTATAAATTATAATTTTATAAATTATCACTGTCTTCAGACACACCAGAAGAGGGCATCAGGACCCATTACAGATGGTTGTGAGCCTCCATGTGGTTCCTGGGATTTGAACTCAGGACCTCTGGGAGAGTAGTCAGTGCTCTTAACATCTGAGACATCTCTCCAGCCTGCAGCTGAACTTCTTCAATGCAAATCAAGAGGGTTAACCTTCGAGTGACCCAGAATGGTCTTCCCCTTTACCACCTGTACCATCTGCTGACACACAGGGTCTCCACACCGACCCCTTCCAGAGTTCGCCCCCGTTGGCAGCTTAGGAAAGGATGCTGCACTGACCCTTCAGCTGTGCCCACGTCTCAACACCACAAATTACTGACTGACCCAAATTACTGACTGACAGACCATTCGTCTCTGCTGGTTCCTGCCGCTTACCATACTGGGTTCCATATTCCAGAATCTGCCTATAGAAACTCCCTCTAGCAGAGTTCATTTTGTGACCCTTTCTCTCTTCCCCCGCAGACTCAGATTGTATTAAAGCCTCACTCTGTGACCACAATCAGATTGGCCTCAGTACAGTTCAAAGGGCTGAAGCGGCATGCTCCATTTTTGATAAGGGCAACTTCAGTCACTGCATGACCAAATGACCCCATGCCACCCAGATGGGAGATGGGGTCACTGATGAGCCTGAGTGCAGCATTTACCACAGTCGCCCATAGGAACAGGAACAGTACAGAGGGCACACATTCCACTCTCTCATCCCCTAGGTATAGTACAACAAAAGAAGTGGTCCAAAGCTCCTCAGAGGTCTCAACATCCCTAATATCACCACTTTAAATTATCCACTCCAGTGAGATGCCCCCACGGGAGCTGTCAAAATGGCGGTTCCTGTGAAAACGGTGCCACCACATCTCTTCAGCCTGCATCCATCACAGCAGCTGTCCACAGTGGAGCATCGCATTTCCTCCTCAGCAGGAGCTGCCCCTCCAGAGCTGTCTACAGGGGCAGGGACAACACTTTCCTGTCTCAGTCTTCAGCCTTGGTGGAATACCGCCACAGGAGCCGTCCATGTTAGGAGCTGCTTATTTTTATCCTCCCCAGCAGCCCAGCAGAGATGGCACCTCAGTCAAAGCCTGCTGTGTCTCAGGATGCCCTTCTCCATGTCAGAACCAAGACAGTCCTGCAACACCTGAGGAAGCCTCCAGGCTGCTGTCACCTAAGGAGCACTGTCACCGTGTCTTCAGACAGTCACCCCATCTTTCTGTCAAGCCAGGGGCCTGAGGTTGGTGGAGAACAGGGTAAGTTTAGAGGACTCCATGACCGTGGGCTGCTGTCACACTTCTCCTGCTGAGAAGTGAGTTCCTTGGTCAGAATATCATGTGGATCACTGTGTGGAATAGCATGATGGCGGATGAGGCATTCTGTGAGTTCACTGATGGTGGTTTAAGCGGAATCATCACATGCAGGAAAGGCAAATTCACAGTCAGGATGGGCATCTACTCCAGCAAGTACCAAGTGTTGTCCTTTCCATGAAGGACGTGGTCCAATGTAGTCAACCTGCCACCAGGTTGCTGGCTGGTCACCTTGGGGAATGGTGGCACATCTGGGGCTCAGTGTTGGTCTCTGCTGTTGGCAGATCTGGCTTTCAGCAGCAGCTGTGACCAGGTCAGCCATAGTGAGTGGAAGTCCATGTCATTGAGCCCATCCATAACCCCCATCTCTGCCACCATGGCTGCTTCATTCATGTGCCCATTGGGTAATGACAGACGGCAGGGTAAAGAGACTGAGTGTCCACAGAATGGGTCACCTGCCTACCTGATTAGTGAACTCCTCACCAGCTGACGTCACCTTTTGATGAGCATGTACATGGGACACAAGTGTCTTCACACCCTTCCCCATTTGGAGAGATCTGTGCACATGCTTCTTCCCCAGATGGTTCCAATCATGCTCTTTCCATGTCCCTGTCCATCCAGCCAACCCATTGGCCACAGCCCATGAATTCGAGAACAATCACACATCTGGCCATTCCTCTTTCTAAATAAAATGCAACACCATGTGTATGGCCTGAACTTCCACCCACTGTGACGATTTCCCTTCACAAGTGTCTTTCAGGGTTGTCCAGGAAAGGGGTTGTAATGCTGCAGCTGTCCACTTTCTGTGGTGCCTGCACAGCATGCAGAGCCATGAGGAAGACAGGCCCTCGTCTCTTCTTCCTCAGTCTTCCAATAACAAGGCACCTCCTGAGGCTGTAGGCACATGCCTGGCAGCAGGTGGCACTGTAACAGGAGTGGAGACCATAGGCATCTGGACAAAGTCTTTGTGTCCTATAGGACCTGTCCAGGCCTGATTATGTTTATACCACTTCTATTTGATAATGGGTCACTGTGTGTCCTAATTTATGACTTGGTATCCAGTAGACCCTGGAAAGTCTGATTATTTCTTTCCCACAGTGTATGGTTTACCCTGGAGAAAGTCTGCAGGTCCCACTAGGACAGGACTGGAGAAAGGCCAGCAGTGAGCCTTTTAGGTATTTTATAAGATACTCACTAGGGGTTACCTGGCCATTCAGTCATTCAAGGGGTTCTGGGTCTGCAAACTGTCTGAAGTCTAGAAACTGACTCATGGGCGGAGATCATCTTTTGCCACCATTATGTGGCCTTTCTCTTGTTTGTTGACTATTTTTCCACTAAAATTATCAAACAAATATCAGTAGACTTGTATTGTGATTGGATTAAGAACATTTTCTGGTCGTGGTTGTGCACACCCTGAGGCAGGAAGGTCTCTGAGTTGAAGACTAACCCAGTGTACAGAGTGAGTTCCAGAACAGCCAGGGACTCACAGACAGACCTGTAGCTGGTCTTTGCTACTTCATCAGTTCTCCACTCAGTGTTCCCATATCAAAAATCTCAGCCAGGCCGGGCATGGTGGCGCATGCCTGTAATCCCAGCACTTGGGAGGCAGAGGCAGGTGGATTTCTGAGATTAAGGCCAGCCTGGTCTACAGAGTGAGTTCCAGGACAGCCAGGACTACACAGAGAAACCCTGTCTCAAACAAACAAACAAAAAAATCTCAGCCTGACCCACTTTTATGTTCCTTCCACCATTATCCCACACCCCTAAAATCCAATCCCACACATTCCCAAACTTCCACTTAAATGAATTAGCAAACTTGTCAAGTTCCTTACATGTGTGCACAGAGGTGCAGGGCTCCTCCTCATGGACTACACACTCGACCTCCCCTCATGGAGTCTACTTTGTGCGAAGTCTGCTCATAGGTCTAGAGACAGGTAACACAGCCGCTGAAAAACACTGGAGTTGAGAAAAGATTGCAGGATCAGATCAGCATACATATGTGAGAACCTCAGAGTAGAAGGAAAGAAATGTGTTGATTTCAAGGAGATGTTTGTCTTTGTTTCAACAAGAGAAGGAAAGCTATAAATTCAAAATTAATAGAGATTACATTTGACCAGGGGAGACCTCCGCAAAATCTTAGCTGCAAAAATGAAGGAAGAAAATAAGTAGAACTATGTCGGGTGGTGTGGTCACATGGCTTTAGTCCCAGCACTTGGGAGGCAGAGGCAGGCGGATTTCTGAGTTTGAGGCCAGCCTAGTCTACAGAGTGAGCTCCAGGACAGCCAGGGCTACACAGAGAAACCCTGTCTCGAAAAGAAAAAAAAAAGAAAGAAAGAAAGAAAGAAAGAAAGAAAGAAAGAAAGAAGGAAAGAAAGAAAGAAGGAAAGGAAAAGAAAGAAAGAAACAAAGGAAAAGAAAAGATTAGATTCAGAAATTTCTTTCTCTCTGTTTCTTTCTTTTCTTTCTCTACTATCTAGTGTCGGGGAAGAAGGGGAGAAGAGATTCAAAGAAAAAATGGGGTGTGTAGGCATGAATTTTTCCCACCTACTTTAATAAATGTTCAGCCTCTCCTTTTGCCCACCACCCAGGAGAGGTAGTGGAAGAGAAAAGTTATTATAATTGGGGGAAGCAGACCTGTTTAACAATAGTTCTTTGGGGGGTGAGCTCGATCTTCTTCGTCAGCAGTTAGTCCTGTAGCAAACACCAAATCCTAATCCACAGCTGCAGTCCAGCATCCTCTCCAGCAGACTGCACAGGAGCCAGCAGCTGCTGCCCAGTCCTCTCGGCAGGCAGACACCACGCCTGAACCAGCAACTGTGGTTCTCTCCTGAGAAAACAGTGAGGGTCACCACCCCAGAGGCTGCAGGAGCCTCACAGGCAGTTCTCTGGAGAGTTTCTCTCAATGGTGGCGTTAGCACATGTGGATCTCCACAACCATGTAAGACAAACCAATACACGCGTGCTGTTAGCGAAGAACAGCAAGGCGGAGCAAACCAATCCAAAGCTCAGTGCTCACTGCCTGTGAGGTGTCTGCGGGTCATATTTAAACTCTGTCTTCACAGGTCCTGTCACATGGCTGCTACCGCAAAACATCCTTTCACCTGTGTCTGCTCCAGAAAACATTCTTTCACATGTCTGCTTTAGCAACGCACTCTTTCTTTGTGTTCTTCAGCAAACCATCATTTGATATAACTGACATTCCAAAGAAACTAGAAGTTTCCATGTCAGGACTATAAAGGAACGATGGGATAAGGGTCGATGGCTTAATCTACTTTTAGACTAAAGAGCATCAACTACTAGTCTCACATATTTTACATTGGTTTGAATTTTTGTGTTTTTAGATAAATTGAAGCTTATATTTTGCTACAACATACCGTATACATGCTTTAACTCTTGTTAAAGTATTGCACCTATGCAACTCAACTAAAAATGTAAAGTTCTAATCCTTGAAAGAAACTATTGCAAAGAGTTCAAGATAATTAAGAAATGCAAATTGGTAGTCAGTCAATCAAACTTATGGACATGTTAGGTAATAGTTTTGTTAAATACAGAAATACCCTTTCTTTAGCCTCTTGTAGATGTTTCCAAAGTTGAACAGATAGTAGATAGCTAGAAACAAACAACATTTGCCTATTCTGATACACAACAGATACATAAGTGGACTTCAAAAATCTCAGACATCTACAGGAGATAAATAACATTCAAAAACGTTTTATTAACACGAGGCTTTCCATAACAGTGAGGCAGGACTGTGCCTGCAGCACCATCATTCTACTTCAGAGAGGACGGTGGGCACTGAAGAACCTCCATGTGGAGTTTGCTTCAACTGTGGCAAAGCAAGGACCAGCCAAACACCTGCCCTTGCTTCAGCTGCAGACAGCACGCTGTCCTGACAGTGGACAAGCAGGACACGGAGGAAGTTGACTGGGGAGCTTTGCCAAGACAAATTGGGGAAGTCCTTCAATATTCCTGCTTCACAAAACTGTCTCTCATATACTGGGTGAGAAGCCTGAAGATGGATGTCCCAGCACTGCAGGAGAACCTTGGGCGACTGTCCAGGCAGCCAGCCATCTCTGCCATTCCCACAGCTGTGGAAGCTGCTTGCTCTGCACTTCCTGTTTTCTCAGGGAACATTCATCCTTCTCAGGGCACTGATGGGGAGGAAGACTAGACAGTTACAGTCGCACAGTGAGCTTAAGCTGTTTAGGATGTAAGAAAAGGATTTAGGCCTAGGAAAATATTTTTAGGTGGATAATTCCAAATTACAATAGGTAATTAGGCAAAGAACTTTGGACTCATAAGATAGATAGGACTTATGACTCATAAGGTAGATAATAATTTCTCAATGGTTGTCAAATACAAATGAACCAGACATTATGAATGGAATTCTTATATTTTTAATGTTAAGAATTAAAATTCTTAATTTTAAAATTAATTCTTCTCAATTAAATAAGTAATTAAATTAAAAAATAATTCTTAATAAAGAATTAAATCTTAATTAAATTAATAATGTATAATTCTTTTAAAGATTTGTTGTTATATGTGAGTACACTGTAGCTGTCTTCAGATACCCCAGAAGAGGGCATCAGATCTCATTACACATGGCTGTGAGCCACCATGTAGTTGTTGGGATTTGAACTCAGGACCTCCAGAAGTGCAGTCAGTGTTTTTAACCACTGAGCCATCTCTCCAACCGGTATAATTATGTTTTTATACTTGTTCTTATTGTATATAGTTGATGATATCAGAGAAAGAGACTTTTATAGGTCTAAAGTGGACAATGTTGAAGTAATTTTGTTGTACACTGTGTGAAGATGAGACTCTGTCCTACCTTGCCTACCTAAAGCACCTTCTGAGTGGTAAAATAGAAAGCCTATGTCCTGTAGCAAAGGAGAGTAGAAGGCAGGATTCTGGTCAGAGAGAGGAACTCTGGGAAGAGAGAAGCATGGGGGATTCTCCACCCAGACTCGGAGGAAGCAGGATGTGTGAAACTGAGGAGAGGTGAGCAGCCAGCTGCATGGCAGATCTTAGAACAGTATAAATGGGAGGACTGAGTTATGAGATAGCTGGGAACAGGCCTAGCATAAAGCCCAGGCATTCATAATAAATGTAAGTCTGCTGTCATTATTCAGAGCAAGGGCGGGCAAGCAGGGATGTCCCACAGATGAAGCAGGAGCAGGAGCAGGAGCAGGAGCAGGAGAGAGCAGACAGAGAGCAAGCCTTCCCTTCTCCCATGTCTTCATGGAGGCTTCCAGCAGAAGGTGTGGCCCAGATTAGAAAGGGGCGGGGCTCCAGCTCCAATATTCTGGATTACAGGTGTGTCATCTTACCTCAAAGAAAAGGATCAGAAATTGATCTTCCCACTTCAAATTCAGCAAAAAGGCCTCACGGCTGTTGCCCTCCATTTTGGGGTTTTAGTTAATCCCACATGTAGCTGACATCAAAGAGTCAACATCACAGCCCCTGTCAGAGTTCTGGAACTGCTCTGTTTGGGGCTTTGCAGCTCCTTTTAGCACTCATGGCTCTGCCTCCTGCCTCCCCTCTTACAGGGAGTTTTCTTCCCACGGGTGGAAAAGCATGTAAAGTTCTTCTGGATGTAAGTTTGAGGAGAGCAGGGCAGCATGAGACCTGAGACCCTGGAGAAGTGCAGACAGGAAGGAGGCCCTGGGGCAGCTCAGCCAGCCTGGATCCCCTTTACCCTCAGCTCTGTGGGCTCAGGCGCAGTCCTCTGTTCTTCCACGAGGCGGCGCTGTTGTCCAAGACTGTGATGCTTCTCTTTCATCTTCAACAAGTGGGACCCTGGAGGGACTCATGGAACAGGCACATCTGAATCCTGGTGAGGCTGAGGGGTGGCTGTGGACACCTGCATGAGGAAGTGACTGGGGTTCACACCCGTGGTCACCGACATTTATTGCCTTGTGTGACATGTGACTGTGCAGGAGTCCCCGCCCATCTCTGCTCTCATTTCCAGTTAAGTTACCTGTGGCTGCGAATTGAAAAGATCAGGTCAAACTCCACAGAATCAAAAAATGTACAAATTTAATTTTCCCACACACTACTCATCAGGGCTGAAACCTCACCTCACCAGCGTCTACTCTCTGGCATGAGAATCATCTTTCCTTCAGTGTCCACACTGCACAGGCCTGAGGAACTCTGGGGCCAACTCTGTTATCAGATGCAGTGTCCCACACAGCTGTGACATTCATGTCCCTCACCTCATCAGCTCACAGTGTGAGTGAAGGTCAGAGAGGGAGAGAGAGGGTCAGAGATTACATAACTCCTACCACACTGTCATCATTATTCTGTGTTAGAGTTGGTGACATTTCCTCTCCTACTGTGATTTAGTCACTAAGGCCACTGTACCGTGGAAGTGCAGACACAGGGAAGTGCAGTGTAGACAGGGATCACTGCCCTGAGGTCTGTGGTCTCCACGGGGGTCTCTTCAGTGGACAAGGGGTCTCCTGTGCTGAGACAATGACTCAGGTCCACACAGACAATCCCAGGGCTCGGAATGAAGATCCTTATAAAACACACCCACCTGGAGTCATGGAGTCTTCATCTGTGAGGAAACAGGAGGAGTCTGAGTCGAAGCCTGAGGTTGAGAAGACAGACCTGAGGGAAGAGGCAAAGTCTCCTCTTTTTGATTTTAAATTGATTATTTTATTTATTTACATGTCAAATGTTGTCCCCCTACCCTGGCTCCCCTCTGCCACCACCCATCCCATCTCCCTCCCCTTTCAATGTCTCCCCTGTATAGATTACAGTGCTGTACTGAGCCTTGGCAGTGAGAGCCGCCCAGAGCAGGTGAACACACAGCCTGGTCTCTGTGGGGTCCGTGTGGGGCTTGCAGCCCAGCGCCTCTACTCTAAGGAGAAGCTCTCCACTGCATCCCCAACCGCTTGTGCCGCCATTGTATTCCTGGAAGTGGCTTTTCTTCGAGAAGACTCCAGGGTCTGACCTCTGAAGAGAAGAAGGAAGAGGAAGGGTGGAGGAGAGGACAGAGTCTGGCCTGCGGGTCTCTCCTGGTGTCCTGACAGTTTCTGGGTCAGAAATCGGAGACACCATGACAAACAGCGCTCTGTCCGCAGCACAGGGTTCAGGCAAAGTCTTAGTCTCCAGGCGGTGAGGTCAGGGGTGGGGAAGCCCAGGGCTGGGGATTCCCCATCTCCCCAGTTTCACTTCTGCTCCTAACCTGGGTCAGGTCCTTCTGCCCGGACACGGATGACGCGCTGACAGCTCTCATCCCCATTGGGTGGAGTGATCCTGGGGAACCAATCAGCGTCGCCGCGGGCGCTGGTTATAAAGTCCACGCAGCCCGCGGGACTCAGACACCCCGGATCCCAGATGGGGGCGATGGCGCCGCGCACGCTGCTCCTGCTGCTGGCGGCCGCCCTGGCCCCGACCCAGACCCGCGCGGGTGAGTGCGGGGCCGGGAGGGAAACGGCCTCTGCGGGGAGGGGCGGGGACGGCAACGGGGAAGCCGCGTCCCCGCGTCGCCCACCGGACCCTCCGCCCCTTCTCCACCCGCGTCCCGAGCCCGCGCCCTGCTCCCCTCCCGGCCCGCGCACCCGCCCGGGGTCCCGGGAGGAGGTCGGGGTCTCACCGCGCGCCGCCCCCAGGCTCACACTCGCTGCGGTATTTCGACACCGCCGTGTCCCGGCCCGGCCTCGGGGAGCCCCGGTTCATCTCCGTCGGCTACGTGGACGACACGCAGTTCGTGCGCTTCGACAGCGACGCGGAGACTCCGAGGGCCGAGCCGCGCGCGCGATGGATGGAGCAGGAGGAGCCGGAGTATTGGGAGGAGCAGACGCGGATCGCCAAGGACAATGAGCAGGTTAACCGAGTGGACCTGAGGAACCTGCGCGGCTACTACAACCTGAGTGAGGCCGGTGAGTGACCCCGGGTCGGAGGTCACGACCCCTCCACGTCCCGACACAGGGGCCGGAGACGTCCCGGGTCCCAAGTCCGAGGTTCGGGAGCAGAACCGACCCGGGACCGGTTTCCCTTTCGGTTTGGAGGAGTCCGCGGGTGGGCGGGGCCGGGGCGGGCGGGGCTGACCGCGGGGTCCCGCAGGCTCTCACACGCTCCAGAGGATGTTTGGCTGTGACGTGGGGTCGGACGGGACCCTCCTCCGCGG
Source organism: Apodemus agrarius (assembly GCA_964023405.1). Classification (NCBI taxonomy): domain Eukaryota; kingdom Metazoa; phylum Chordata; class Mammalia; order Rodentia; family Muridae; genus Apodemus; species Apodemus agrarius. Next base: position 4,944,724 of record OZ030025.1, read on the forward strand.
GTACTGGCAGGTCGCCTACGACGGCCGCGATTACTTCGCCCTGAACGAAGACCTGGAAACGTGGACGGCGGCGGACACGGCGGCGCAGATCACCCGACGCAAGTGGGAGCAGGCTGGTGTTGCAGAGAGATACAGGGCCTACCTGGAGGGCGAGTGCGTGGAGTGGCTCCGCAGATACCTGGAGCGCGGGAAGGAGACGCTGCTGCGCACAGGTGCAGGGGCCGCGGGCAGCTCCTCCCTCTGCCCTCGGGCTGGGGCTCAGTCCTGGGGAAGAGGAAACCCTCAGCTGGGGTGATGCCCCTGCCTCAGAGGGGAGAGAGTGTCCCTGGGTCTCCTGATCCCCATCACAGTGACTGCACTGACTCTCCCAGGGCCCAGCCTTCTCCCTGGACAGTGCCCAGGCTGTCTCAGGAGGGAAGGAGGGAATTTCCCCCACTTAGCAAGGGCGGCTCCCTGCAGTCTGCAATCTCTGTCAGCCGTGGCCCCTCCCAGGCCGGGTTCTCTGCCCACACCCGCTGTCTGTGGACACTGACTCCTGTCATGCTGAGTGTGTCAGCCCTTACACCTCAGGACCGGAAGTCTCCTTCACCTGAGGAGAGACATGGACTCCCCTACACTAGGCTGGTTCCCTCAGTATCTAGAACTTTCCAAAGAATACATTCTCACAGATCCCTCCCTGTCTGTGGGGTTTGCATCCCTTCCACACTCCAATTCTATCACCTACAGAGGTGAATGGTCACAGGAGCCCTTATGGGGGACCCTGGAGGAATATAAATCTTGGAATTTCATATTCATTTTTTTCTTTTTACTTTTTCTTATTTTTTCTTTTCTTTTCTTTGTTTTGTTTGTTTGTTTGTTTTTTCTTCCCCCCTCCCCCCAGACAGGGTTTCTCTCTGTGTAGCCCTGGCTGTCCTGGAACTCACTCTGTAGCCGAGGTTGCCTCGAACTCAGAAATCAGCCTGCCTCTGCCTCCCAAGTGCTGGAATTAAAGGTGTGAGCCACCACGGCCCCACTACTCTTTTTCTTATTTTCTTATTTTTTTACTTTCCTTTTTCTTTACTGTTTTTTTTTTTTTTTTTTTTTTGAGGCGTTATTTTGTTTCTAGCCAGTTTTTGTCTGCACTGGAGTAATCCTGTTTCTCGATGCCTTTGTATTATCATTTGTATCAGTCTCCACCAGTGCCAGGGGAGACTGCTAACCTGGATAAACCTGGATAATTAGACAAGTTAAATCAGGGTTCTTTTCTTGTTTTGTTTTGTTTTGTTTTGTTTTGTTTTGTTTTGTTTTGCGAGAGACAGGGTTTCTCTGTGTAGCCCTGGCTGTCCTGGAACTCACTTTGTAGACCAGGCTGGCCTCAAACTCAGAAATCCACCTGCCTCTACCTCCCAAGTGCTGGGATTACAGGCATGTGCCACCACCGACCGGGCCAAATCAGGGTTCTTTTTAAAGGAGAGATTCTTGTGAACTTAGACTGTTCCCAGTCAGAAGTAAACATCCAGAACCCTCCTGCTCTTCCTCTGCCCTCACAAGTTACAGTGCTCTCCCTAGTGAATTAGGAATTGGACTTTCTGAGAGACAGGGTCTTCTGCAATCCAGGGCTGGAGTGACAGGGAAGATGCACACACCCTGTGAGCCCACTGTGTTCCAGTGAGTGCTGCACTGGGGGCCACAGCACACTCCAGGGGTCCTGTGTGACACACCTGTCCCTTGTCCCCCAGAGGCAGGGCATGGTAGTTGTTTTCTCAGGCTGAGTGTCAGAGGCTCACCACATTTCTGCTGCACACATTCTGATGGCTGTTCACTCGGACTGACACTTAAAGTTGGTCAGCAAGATGACCACAGTGGTTGAGTCTCAGTGGTGGCACCCTTCCAGTAGATCAGGGCCCTAATTTCTAATTGTGATATGAACTCAAGCACAGATTAAATTATTTTCCATTCCATCTTCCATTCTGTGACTACCTGTCTCACTCTATAGAACATCACGTAAGGATGACCATGTAGACCCACTGACTCATGTGGATTCCCTCTTAGCTTCTGAGTCCCCCAGGAACATGTGCAGTTCTGTGCTGAGGGGACCAGCTGTACCTGCTGGTCACTAGTGCGATGACAGTTGAAGTGTCAAACAGACACATAGTTCAGTGTCATCATTGATTTAACTGAGTCTTGTGTAGATTTCAGTTTGTCTTGGTAATTGTGGGATTTCCTAAATCTTCCACACAGATCCTCCAAAGGCACATGTGACCCATCACCCCAGATCTGAAGGTGATGTCACCCTGAGGTGCTGGGCCCTGGGCTTCTACCCTGCTGACATTGCCCTGACCTGGCAGTTGAATGGGGAGGAGCTGACCCAGGACATGGAGCTTGTGGAGACCAGGCCTGCAGGGGATGGAACCTTCCAGAAGTGGGCATCTGTGGTGGTGCCTCTTGGGAAGGAGCAGAATTACACATGCCATGTGCACCATGAGGGGCTGCCTGAGTCCCTCACCCTGAGATGGGGTAAGGAGGGTGTGGGTGCAGAGCTGGGGTCAGGGAAAGCTGGAGCCTCCTGCAGACCCTGAGCAGGTCAGGGCTGACAGCTGGGGTCATGACCCTCACCTTCATTTCCCAGAGCCTCCTCCATCCACTGACAACAAAATGGTGATCATTGCTGTTCTGGCTGTCCTTGGAGCTGTGGCCATCATTGGAGCTGTGGCCATCATTGGAGCTGTGGTGGCTTTTTTGATGAAGAGAAGGAGAAACAGAGGTAGGAAAGGGCAGGGTCTGAGTTTTCTCTCAGCCTCTTTGAAGTGTGCTCTGCTCATTAATGAAAACACAGCCACACCCCACATTGCTACTGTCTCCACCTGGGTCTGTGTCAGTTCTGGGAACTTCTTAGTGTCAAGATCTTCCTTGAACTCTCACAGCTTTTCTTCTCACAGGTGGAAAAGGAGACTATGCTCCAGCCCCAGGTTAGTGTGGGGGACAGGATTGTCCTGAGGACATTGGAGTGAAGCTGGGGATGGTGGGAGCTCTAGGAATCCATAATAGCTCCTCCACAGAAATCTTCTGGGCCCTCAATTGTACCATGATATGAATACATACATGTACATGTGCATATACATATATTTGTTTTGTTGTACGCTAGGCAAGGATGGCTCCCAGAGCTCTGATATATCTCTCCCAGACTGTAAAGGTGACATTCTGGGGTCTGCTTGGGGAGGGGCAATATTAACATGATTGGGTTTCAGGGACTCCCAGAATCCCCTGTGAGCTGTGGGTTGTTGGGATGTTGACTTCACAGTGATGGTTCATGACTCTCATTCTCTAGCATGAAGACAGCTGCCTGGAGTGGACTGAGTGACAGACAGTGTGTTCAGGTCTCTCCTGTGACACTCAGAGCCCTCAGTTCTCTTTAGACAACAGTGTCTGATGTTCCCTGTGATCCATGGGCTCAATGTGAAGAGCTGTGGAGCCCAGCCTGCCCTGCACACAGGACCCTGTCCCTGCACTGCCCTGTGTTCCCTTCCACAGCCAACATTCCTGGTCCAGCCACACAGTGGGGGACATCTGCATCCTGTCAGCTCCATGCTGCCCTGAGCTGCAGCTCCTCACTTCCACCCTGAGAAGAAGAATCTGAATGTGAACTTGATTGTTCACATCTTCACCTGAGGGTTGATTGCTTGTCAATTTCATGGCTTGAGAATACTTAGAATATTTTTAAGAAATAAATGACATATACACAACCTTCCAGAATCTGTGTCACTATGATGTGTGTATCTGGTGGGAGACAGTGAGGATGTGAGAACTGGGTGTGAACAGGGCTGTGCCAAGTTGGGCTCAGTTATTGTCTGTGATGGGGTTACTCCGTGGCTGGGTCACTCCAGGCTCTGCTCTCTTTATCACTATGAAGCACATGCTGAGGGTCTGTGATCACAAGAACACAGGGAAGGACAGAGCCTTGTCCTCTCCTCAGGATTGTGAGTCTCCAGGGCTAAAGCTCAGAGGCTCCTTCAGTGTGCCGGGTGCACAAGAGAAGTCACACTACATTTCCTCCACCCATTTGCTTCAGCTACAAATGATGCAGTCCTGAAGCTGCCCTGTCCCACGCTACTGCGGTGATTTCTGCTTCTTTCCAGAGTCTTTTCCAGGGTTCTCAGGCATAGGATGGGATTTTTCTGTTGAACTCTCAGGAGCACATCTACAGCTGAGATAATTGGCTTAGATTTTTCAGAACTGATTTTTAACAATGGTTCTTAAATGCTTAACCTGCCTGCTATCCATCACGCAGCAGAGTCATGGAAAAGAAAGGATATGAGGATACAGGGAAGTGCAGCTGTTTAGAAATGGTTCTTTGGGGCAAATGGAATCTACGTTGTCAGGATATCAGCAGTTCAGTTCACAAGAATCAGCAAGGGCAGCTCGGTGCACAAGAAGCCGGAAGCTCAGCTGTTTGCTGTTTAGAAGGAGTTCCTTGGGGCAATTTCAATCTCCAATTGTCAGGATCCCATCAGTCCAGGTCTGTAGTGTGGGGACAGCAAACAGGAATCATCAGCTGTGGCATGACCCAGCAGAGACAGCCAGGCCTCCACTGAATTAGCAAGAGTCAGCAGGAGACACAGGAGAAGTCCTCTGCGGTGCCTCTCTCAGCAGAGTGAAGATCAGTGAAGATGAAGACTTGACACCAACAGAGCATTGCAGAGCCAGCTATGCGAGCCCGCCATCACCTACACTGCGTCCTATTATATGCTCCCAGACATCACGTGTCCTCACAGGAGTCTTCCCTTCCAAGAGTCTTGCCTCAGCAAAACACTAAGTCTGTCTTAGCAAAACCCCACTCGAGCCTGTGTCAGCTGACATATCCAGAAACTTCCCTTCACTCTGGCAATTGGCACCCTGCAAAAACAGCAAGAAGCCGCCAGAACATCACCAGAAGATTATTGGTGCATTTGTCTCTATGGAGTCATGAGAAACAATGACCAATAAACAATGGTCATCAATACCATTACAATTGTATTGGTATTACAATTACCAACACCATGCAGCCTCGTCTACTGGCTGTTGGGATTTATTTACATTCCTTCTAAACATCAGGTGTCCTCTCATGCGTCTACTTTAGCAAACATCCTTTCACCTGTGTCTGCTTCAGCAAAACATCATTTGACACAACTGACTTTCCACAGAAAACAGATTTCACTTCAAGAACAGCGATGTTTCTCTCTCTTGAAACTTGGGTATGGCTTCCTGAACCTTTTATACCCTTGGACTATAATATCTGTCAGCAGCTTGTGTTCCAGAGTTAACTCCATGAAGTCTCTTCATCTCCACTGCCTGCTCTGTGGACCTGTGGCTTGCAGCCCTGACTCGGGCATGATGGATGCTGTATTCAGCACAATCTGCCTTAAAGTCCGGTTCATAGGCCTGTTGTTGCTCTGCACTGTGGATGGCTCTGTATTGCAGGAGGCCAAAGTCCTGCTCATAGGCCTGTAACCATTTAAATTAACTAATATTTATAGTACTAAAGACACAGGAGGCATGAACTGAGGTAAAAACCTGCCAACGAACCTTTATTTTCTTAACTATATAGGAGATATCTATTACAAGCCTGATTCTACAACTAACCTGCCAGCTCTTTAGAAGTCTCTATCTGTGTCATTCCTCTGAGCTGGTCTACATTTCTCTTGAGCTCCTTCAAACACAAGAGGGCTCCTTAGCTCTCTTTCCTAGATTTCTGCTTTACCTGTGTCCTGCCAGATGCTTCTGTTGTTCCTGCAGCCAAAGAGGAAATCCCCATCACTTACCCGGAGCTCCTTCCATAACGGCTCTTCCAAGTTGAGACAGAGACAGAGACAGAGAGACAGAGAGACACTGAAGGGGGGAGGAGGAGAGAAGAGAGGAGAGAGAGAGAGAGAGAGAGAGAGAGAGACTCTGTCAAAGGTCCAATCGCTTTTTTAAAAAAAAGTCTAGATTGTCCCACGCACCTTTGGCAGGCTGAGCAATGTCACTGTCATGGAATTTTTTTTTTTTTTTTTTTTTTTTTTTTTGGTTTTTCGAGACACGGTTTCTCTGTGTAGTCCTGGCTGTCGTGGAACTCACTCTGTAGTCGAGGCTGGCCTGGAACTCAGAAATCCTCCTGCCTCTGCCTCCCAAGTGCTGGGATTACAGGCGTGTGCCACCACGCCCAGCTCGTCATGGGATTTTTCTGCTCAGGGATTGGTAGTTTTTTTCCCTCTCCCTTTTTTTCTGGCATGGGGCCCATGGGCTAGAGTGGGAAGTCCTTCCCAGATACAGATGGCCTCTGCTGTTTGCTGAGGGGCATTTCTGTGGAGCTGCTGCAGACAGGAGGGGACTGGAGAGGTGTGCCACTGTGGACAGCTCCTGCTGTGTTTCACCAAGGTTACCAGCTGAAGGGGAAAAGAAGGTGTCGCCACCATGGACAGCTCCTGTGAGGCCTGTAGGCTGAGGGGATGTACTGAAGCAGCCATTTTAACAGGAGCCCCCATTGTGGACAGCTCCTGTGGGACATTTTACTGAGTGGCCCATAGTCTGGAGCAGGAAGGAAGGGCCTGCCCCACTTTGAGGGATTTACGTTAGGGACTGCAATAAGCCAGGATAGACCCTTTCTCCCTAAGCTGTGCCTTGTCAGATATTAAGCCACAGGGATGGAAAAGGGAACTGTATTGGTTACTTTTCTGTTGCTGTGATAAAACATCATGTCCAAGGAAACTTATAGAAGGTTCTTCTGGGGATTAGGGTCCTAAAGAGTTAAGAGTCCATCACCATCATGACAGCAAACACCAGACATGGCAGCAGGACCAGCTGAGAGCTCACACCTCCAACCACGCCCCCCAGGGCCATACTTCCTCCAGCAAGGCCACACCCCCTAAGCATCCCCAAACAGCACCAACTGGGAACTTAGTATTCAAGTGATCAAGAATATGGGGGTCATCTTATTCAAAGGACCACAGTGACTAACACAGACAGTGACACCCAAGCTCTCAGGGCAAATATGGGATCTCTAGGTGTAGTGCCAGAGAAACATTAGCGACCCCCAAAACCAGACAGGAGCTGATCCAATGTAATCACGGTAGGGCCTTTTTATTTGAACTAGCTGAAGCCAGCATGCCATGTCCTGCAGGACAGTTTTGGTGATGAGGAGCTCTGAATATCTATCGGGGCAAGGCTTTACAGGAAGCAGTAGGCGGGTTGTGCAGGGGAGTGAGTGTGCAAGCATCTAATTGGGAAGTCACTGTGGCCTTTAACATAATTGACTGGTGCTGGGAGTCACATCATAAACTAAATTTCTACTTCCCTCTGCATTGGTGTCGTTAAACTGAGGATGGGCTTGTAATGTGGGGGTGCAGTTTTGTTGGAGGTGTAACCTGGAGAAAATGGACCCATTTGGGGTTAGCCTACAGACTAGAGCTAGGCTCTGGTTTTGTTGTGAGGTAACTTGGAATCTAATGATAGGTACCGGCCTATTAGTTTCCCTGAGTTCAAGTTCTCTAAAATGGAGTCTGAATGTAAAAGATTTGGCCTTTCGCAGATGGCACCTGGCTGACATTGCCACAGGAGGGACCTGGGCAAGAAGGCCTGGTTCTCCAGAGTCACCCCAGGCAATGCTGGTACCCATCTGGCCAGGAAATGCCTTTTCTAATGTCATGGTGGGCAAGTCTTGTATGTGCCATGGCCAGGAATGAGGCAACTTTCCAAAGGAAATGTTCAAACCCAATGGTCTCCAAGGGGCCCATCGAGATGGCTCAGAGTGTGAAGGTTCTTGCCACCAAGCTTGGCTCCCTGAGTTTGATCCACGGAAGCCACATGGTGACTGGAGAGACCTGACTCCCGTAAGTTATCCTCTGAGTCTCACACGGGCATGACATGCACATCCCTACACATAATTATTAAATCTGTGCAATAAAAATAAAAAAGGAATCACGATGGCTTCATGTTGAAGGACGTGGAAACACATATGTATAAAGACATGTATGTATAAGGACATGTATGTATAGTTTGTATCCCGTTTGCCTCCAGACTTTCCAGTGTGTGAATTTTCCTGTTTCCAAAACCCACATTGTGATGAGAAGCTGCCAGAAGGATTGGAGGGAAACCCATGCAAGGACAGTCACAGAGACTGTGATCTGTTTTACATGTTATGCATTTATACTATTGCTTGATGTGTATGATGTGTGAATGAGGGCACTCACCAGCTGTGGTGTGTGTATTGGGGGTTGGAAGGAGTCAGAAGACAAAGTTGGGGGGCCAGTTGTCTCTTTCCATGTGGGTTTTGGGGGAGTGAACTCAAGTGGTCAGACTTGGTGGCAAGCACCCTCTACCTGAGTCCCCTCACCATCCCGGCCTGGGTGACAACCCTGTTATTGGATGTGTTGAGAAAGTGAACTCTGGGCCTGTGATGTTCACGGTGGGCACTATAGTCACTGAGCCACATTCCCAATGTTTGAAAACCAGTCAGTAGACGGTGTTTTGTTATGTCAAAGGCCCGTAATAAAGCTTTAAGATAAAGATGAAATCAGATACTTCCTATTAAAGACAGACATGGGTGGAGTACAAGAAGCACCTTGGGAACACAGCCAGCTAATGTGAGGACCTAATCTAGGAGACCCAGGCCTGACGTGGAAATTTCTAGTTTCTTTGGGAACTCAGTTGGGCGGCCCAGGGCACTCCATGCACGAGGCACATAGATAGACATGGAGGCAAAACACCCGTAAGATTCCTGTAAGTGGCGCAAGCCTGTAATCCCAGCACTCTGGGAGGCAGAGGCAGGCGGATTTCTGAATTCCAGGCCAGCCTGGTCTACAAAGTGAGTTCCAGGACAGCCAGGGCTACACAGAAACCCTGTCTCGAAAAACAAACAAACAAAAAAGAAATAGATCCCTGAACAGTATTGGGGGTCATTGCAGCACATAGGGACACCTCCAGACCCTAGTGTAGGACTCTAGGGTCCCCTGCACTAGATGTACACACTGACCTTAGGGATTCAGCAAGGGAAGGGAGAAATCCACACAACTCCCCCTACAGAGCGGCCCCTGATGTTACTGGTCTAAGAATCCCGTGTGTTCCTTCATTTATGCTGTTTGGGTTGTTATGTCTTGTAGCCCAGGCTGACCTTGAATTCTTTTTTTTTTTTTTTAAAGATTCATTAGGTACACAGTGTTCTGCCTGCGAATGTGCCTGTCCGCCAGAAGAGGGCGCCAGATCTCATTATAGATGCTTGTGAGCCACCAAGTGATTTCTGAGAATTCAACTCAGGATCTAGGAAGAGCGGTTACTGCTCTCAACCTCTGAGTCTTCTCTCCAGTCCTGACCTCGAATGATCCTCCTGCTTCACCTCAGCATGCTCTGTGGTGTGTCTGTGTCTGTCTCTGTGTTGTTTTGTGTGTGTCTATGTCACCATGACTGGAGAGTGTGGTGTTGTGGAACAATCCAGGGAGGAACCTGAGGTGTAATCTAGCTGAGAAGTTGTGTTTCAGCCCGGAGATTGTAAGGACCCGTGAAAACAGCAAAACAGAGGATTAGAGGCTGAAAGGAAAATCCCTGTCTGCTTCAGGATGAAGAGAGCACAGGCCACCACAACTCCCTGCCTTCCCCAGCATTCAAAGCTCACAACCACTTAGGGGATAGGTGACCCTCTCCTACTCCTGTGCCCTGCTGCCCCCTGGTGGCCGTGAGCAGCATCGCGGGTTCGGACTAGGTTCTTCCTCAAATGTCCCAGCAGACTGCAGACTGCAGAGTCCAGGAATCTCTGGCCGGCTTCATGAGCCCCCGAAGCTGTCTGGGTCACACTGAAGAAGGGCCACACTAAGGAACCGGGAATCCCCCGCACAGCCCCACATCGGAGCGGTAGTTTCTTTTTCTTTTGTGGTTGCTGTTGCCGGGGATTTATCCCAGGGCTTCCTACCTGTTGCCTGTGTCCTAACTGAACTACACACCAGCTGAGTTTGGTGTGACCTACCCAAAGAAAGGGTCCTGGGTTTCTTAGGGAATGCCTTTAACCCCAGCCCTCGGGAGGGTGGATCTCTGGATTCTTTGACCACATTGCAAGTCCAAGAACACCCAGGGCTATAAAGTGAAACCAGGACACGGGGAACCCCAGGACCGACACCTGGAAGGTGGGGGGTGGAGTAGGTGGGAAAGTTGTAACAAGTGAGAGAGGAGCATGGTGCCCCAGGCAGGTCTGGGTGAGCTTAGGCCCCCAGCCTAGTACAGCCAAGGCCCTGGGCAGGGAATGGGGTAAAGGAAATAACCTCAAGTTACCTTTTGTCTCCTTGGCAGCACCTTTCGCCTGGAATTTCCCCCACATAGAAGAAGGTTCCTAGGGACGGCTTCCTGCCCCTGAGCTGTATCCCAGCCCTTTAAAGATGTGGTCCAGGCTGGCCTTGAACTGATTCTGTAACTGAAGCAACTTTCCACCCAGTGCCTCAGGCTCCCAATTAGCCAGGATTGCAGGTCTACAAACCAGCCTTGCTTCTGTTTAAGACGTGGTCAAGGGTGCCAGGTTGTGATGACACACACCTTTAGTCCCAACACGTGGGAGGCAGAGTCAGGTGGATTTCTAAGTTTGAGACCAGCGTGGTCTAGAGTAAGTTCCAGAACAACCAGGGCTACACAGAGAAACCCTGTCTCAAAAGCCAAACAACTTGGTCAAGGATGTTCCTTCACTCCAGAACCTGTGGGTCATGACCCCTTTGGGGCTAAACCCTTTCACAGGGGTTAAGAGCATCAGAGAACACAGATATTTATATTACTATTTTTAACAGTAGCAAAATTATAGTTACGAAGTAACAATGAAAATAACTTTATGGCTGGGGTCACCATGAGGAACTGTATTAAAGGGTCACAGTATTAGGAAGGCTGAGAACGGCTGCTCTGGAGTCTGCAAACTCTGTACAGGGGAGGAGGGGGGCAGCGGGCAGAGGGCAGTGGGAAGGGTCTGGGTCACATGTAAATGACAAGATGTGTTTTGGAGTCAGGCCCACCCCTGGCTCGATGCACGGGGGCAGGTGTTACAGGCCCTCCACCCTCAAAGGAGCTGTGACGGCCACTTAGAGGCTGACACAGACAACCTCAGAGTCTGTGTGGGTTTCTCCCATGGTAGCCCTCAGGACAGCGCACAAAGCTACCATATCACTGTCCCAGTGGATCCCGCAGATCAGCGACAGGGTGGGCTGCACCGCTCTGCCCTAAGAGCTGAGGGTCAGTCAGAGACTGGGGCGCTGGAAGCTCACAGGCTGGGAATGAAGAGCAGAGGAGCTGACAGGACTAGGAAAGGAAGGTCGCTCAGAAGCCCAGGGAGTGGCCTTGGGCACACTCTGTTGAGGCAGAGTCCTGGCAATGCAGGCTGAGTGGGGTGTGTGGACTCCTTGGAGACAACGGGAACGGGAAGGGGGTCCCGGGAACCGGTGTGCGACCTGCAGAGCCCACGGGAGCCCAGGGCCCCGGCTGGTCTGAATCAGAAGTTGGGCTTGTGTTTCTTCAGCTCCACCATGAGGTGATGGATGTTGATGAGCTCCGCCCTGGCGGGGAGGGCTCTCAGCTGGGGCTGGGACAGCACGCGGTGGAAGCGGTGGTACAGCTGGATCAGCTGCGTCAGCGCCCCCTGCAGGGCAGAGTCGGTCAGACTCGTGGAGACTGCACTGTCAGAGCTTCACCACCATCTCAGGCACAGCTACTGCTGGGCCTTCAGGGCGGGCCTGGGTGCAGAGCCCAGGGGAGGAGCAGGGAAACAGACAAGACGGATCTTGGGCAAAGGCTGGGGTGGCCGGTCACCTGGATGATGCTGGTTCCATTCCGAAAGTTGGTAAAGCTCCTCATGACGTCCTGACTCAGGGACTCCACTGACGCCTTCCAGGAACTGCCAAAGCCGCGGATCAGCTGAGTGACTCGGGCTGAGCGCCAGAGGAAAGGGGGTGTCAGTGACAGCCAGGGCTGGGGACCGTCCACCCAGCAAGGCCTGCCCAGGGCACCCCGTGCTCACCGTCCAGCCTGGCTTTCCTGGTATTCCTCCAGCCAAGTCTCACCTGCTGTGACGCCTCCCCCGACCCCGTGACCCGCACACCCCCTCTGTACTGCCTGGTTTTGTGTGTCAATTTGACACAGGCTGGCGTTATCACAGAGAAAGGGGTTACAGTTGGGGAAGTGCCTCCATGAGATCCAGCTGTGGGCATTTTCTCAATTAGGGATTAAGGGAGCAGGGCCCCTTGTGGGTGGCCTCATCCCTGGGCTGGTAGTCTTGGGTTCTATAAGAGAGCAGGCTGAGCAAGCCAGGGGAAGCAAGCCAGTAAGAAACATCCCTCCATGGCCTCTGCATCAGCTCCTGCTTGTGACCTCCTTGAGTTCCAGTCCTGACTTCCTTTGGTGACGAACAGCAATGTGGAAGTGTAAGCTGAATAAACCCTTTCCTCCCCAACTTGCTTCTTGATCTTGATGTTTGTCCAGGAATAGAAACCCTGACTGAGACACCCGCTGACCTAACTCCCGCTGCCCACAGCACCGTGACACACCGCATACCTTCCTCCCCTCGGAGCCGCTCAGCCTGCCCACGCTCAATCAAGGCTTCAGCCTCCTTCACGAATGCCACCAGACCTCCGAAGGGGGGGGACAGCAACTCCTCAATGAACTCCTACAGAGAGGTGTGAGCCCACACAGAGTCAGACTCCTGGGAACAAAGGACCCCTACTCTGGACAGTGATGTCTAATGACAGGCTAGACAGCAGCCTCTGTGCACCTCCACGTTAGGTGATGTCACAAGGTGCAAGAGACGTCCCCAAGGATTTCCTTCCAGAACCAAGAACCAATAATCTGGCTCATCAGGGAGCAGTGCTTGTCACTGTCCCCAGATCACAAGGTGGAAGAAGGAAGAAAGGAGCCCGCTCCTAGACGTTGTGACCTCTGACCTCCATGTGCACAGAATGTGCTATGTGAGCTTGCATGCACGCACACACAGTTTCCTGCAAAGCAGAATACACGCATACACACAGGGCTATAGTGCACACACACACACACACACACACACACACAGAACTCTAGTGCACGCATGCACCTACACACAGGGATATAGTGCATGCACACACATATATATGCATAGCTGCATATATATAGGCATACACGTGAATAATTATAGTGCACACACATGCATACACACATGTAGCTATAGTGCACGCACACACACACATACATACATAAATACCTATAGTTTTATTTTGCTCCTAAGCTATTAGTCCCGGGAAAAAGTTAAATGATACAGACAAGCAACGACGCAGTGGGTTGTCATCATGACTGCTCACAGAGGTCATCAGTCCAACAGCATCGCGGTCTCCTGCTTCACCCCGGCCCTACCTGTGTCCGAGCATTGAGCAGCTGCTGGAAACTCTCCACCTCTTTGCTCCTGAGGAAGACAAGACTGGTCAGGAGCTTGGGAACCCCTTTCCTGTCGCCAGCACTTCCAGTTCAGTCCACGCTGCAGACCCCCCCCCCCCCAGGATCTGGGGTGAAGCCCTAAGCTCTGAGGAGCTCACAAGCTGTGGGGACTCCGCGGGGGAGGGGCGGCGTTACCATCAGCACGCCCAGCATCATGTCGTAGTTGTTGATCAGAAACACAAGCTGCTCCTTCCTGGAGGAGAACTCCGCAGCAACGCGGAGGACAAAATTCTCCACCTCCACCTGCAAAAGTCAAACCAAAGCTGCAGGTTAAGAAGCTAGGCCACAGGCCCCTCCCCTGTGGGCGGGTCTTCCTGCCCAGCCCCACCTGGAGCTGTCCCAGCAGCTGCAGAGTGCGCTCATTGGGGATGGTCTGGTTGATGCTGACAAGTGCTGAGGAGAACTCTGCATAGCGGCGGGTGATCTCGGAGCAAGAAGGGAGGGAAGGCTCACACCTGCCTGCCTGGCACACACGACCCCAGCTGCCTCTGCAACTCCTGTCCCCAGTCAGGACCGGAGTTGTCAGCCTAAGCTGACTCCTTCGGCGGCACCCAACCCACCCCTCAGTGTGACCACGAGACCCCCTTGTCACCCTCACCCCCTTACATAGTGGGGCCGAGTGTCCAGTCCCCCAAGGCGCTGGGGGTCAGTGCTGCGGACACTCTGGACATTCATCTCCAGGATCAGCTCAAACCGAGGCCACAGCAGGGCAAGCACCTGCTCCCAGTACCTGCAGCTTAATCAGAATCAAGGTCAGCGGGCTAGGGGTGCTGGCTGCCCAGGGGAGCACAGGGGGACAGTGAGGGGGTGTGCCCTGCACCAATGCGGCCCCTGGGACACGCGAGTGAGAATCAGGGTGAAGGGCATCAGGCGAGGAAGAGCCCAGAGTCAGGATGGAGTTGTTTGTGTGAGATAAAAAGCTGACGGCCTCCAGGCACCAAGGCCCAGAGCTCAGTGACCTGTCCAGGGCAGGGACGTCCCTCTTTGCTGCGATGCTGCGGAACCGGAGAACAATGTGGATACAGAGAAAAACAGCAATGGCGTCGTAGCAGTCGGCCAGGTAGGACTCCAGGTGTTTCTGTGACAGACAACTGAATGTCAGCTTGTTGTCTGAGGGGCTGGAGGCAAACAGATGTGCATTTCTTTGGGGACAAGGCACGTGTGACCGCACTGGCTGCTGCTGAGCTCTGAGGACCGAGCGCAGAAGCACGGAAGTCGGAAGCTCACCAGCGTCATGGAGAGCGTGCGGCCCATGACGGCGTGGAACAGGTCGTGTGCAGCCGGGCCAGACACCACGAAAAATTCACAGATGAAAAGATATTCACGGCAAGAATTGTCGAGGAGGGCATAGTGCTGGCTGCGGAAGAGCGCTTCGAACGGATACTACCGAGACAGACACGGGTGGGTCTCGCACTGACCCCGTGGATGTGGAGACTCAGCCCAGCTTAGGAATCAGAGCTCACAAGACCACACACCCAGCCTCCAGGCAGGGAGGAGCACCCTGGACAGGCACTGAAGAGGGCACACAGGACACAAGCAAAGCCCCACCTACTGGCTGCTGCCACCCCGGCACCCACTTCAACTGTTTCCTCCTGATGGCCATGCCCCAGCCAGTCTCCCTCTGCAGACCTCTAAGTCCATGGCTCCTAACCCTCCCACATCACAGCAGCCCTGGGACCCCCAAACTAACACTTAGGGAATTGATCCCTGGCCACGACATACCCTCTGCTCTCCACGCTGGGCAGTGTGGGGCACCAGGATGGGGGCCTCGAGCTCGGCTGGTGAGATGACAGCACCTCGGGTGCCCAGGGTGAAGATGGTGTTCCTGCTTCTGAGGGACGGCTTCGAGAAGAAGCGTGAACAGCATCGGAGTCAGGGAAAATAGTGAGACGGACCGCGCCAGGCCCAACAAGCCAGGCCTGAGAATCCCAGGAAGCTAAATATGACCCGGACAGCCCTTTCCAGAACCAGAGCCCTGCTTTGCCTGACACCCGTAATGGCCATAAAGGTTTATAAACCCTCTGAAGTAAATGTGAAAAACTGTCAGAATGGCATGTGTTTCTTGGAGATGAAGCTCTCTCTTTTATGCATTCAAAGGTGGAGAACCACAGAATAGGGAAGAAACACAACCCTGGGCTGGAGAGATGACTCAGGGGTTAAGAGCAATGACTGCTCTTCCAGAGGTCCTGAGTTCAATTCCCAGTGACCACATGGTAGCTCACAATCATCTGTGATGGGATCTGGCGCCATCTTCTGGAGTGTCTGAAGACAGATATGGTATACTCACACATAGAAAACAAATCTTAAAAAGAAAGAAACAAAGAGCTAAAGAGTGGGAAGGGGAGGGGAGGGGAGGGGAGGGGAGGGGAGGGGAGGGAAGGGAAGGGGAGGGGAGGGGAGGGGAGGGGAGGGGAGGGGAGGGGAGGGAAGGGAAGGGAAGGGAAGGGAAGGGAAGGGAAGGGAAGGGAAGGGAAGGGAAGGGAAGGGAAGGGAAGGGAAGGGAAGGGAAGACAGCCCTGTAGGCTGGAGCCAATGGTCCCAGTCATGGCCCCACCATGAGCCCGGTGTATGGAGCTCCCCTCCAGGATATCTTTCTTTGCTGTGTCTTCTACACCCATTAGATCATCTTTCTCAGCAACTTCCTCGTACTAGAGAAAATAACAGAGTGGGACCATTATTCTCCACCACCAGCCAGTGGGCAGCCCTGTCCCTCCCCCTCCTCCACCACCTCCCCCCAGCCAGGAACCCATCCCGCCCAGCTCACCTGCACTTTCATGAGCCGCCCCACGTAGGAGCGGTAGTAGGACAGGTAGATCTTGCTCAGCGTCTCTACGTACTCATCCCTGATCTCCTTGGCTGTAGCGCGCTCATTGCCCAGCAGGAACTGATAGAAAAACCTGGAGGACCAGGACAAGTCAGACCCCCTGGATGCCCACACTGGGCTGTGGAGAGAGAGGCTCCCGAGCCACCCTGTGCCCATCCTGGGGTGGCCACCTGTACTTCAGCAGGGCCGTCTGGGGGATCTGATAGTTGGTCATCGGCTTTCTGAACGAGTAAATCTTCTGGAGAATGAACTCACGGATCTTCGTCACTGCCTAAATGTGGGGAACAGACAGGCCGTGAGGGGGTGGGGGGTTTTCACTGTAAGGCAGGAAGGAAGGTGACAGGAGCGGAATGTGTGTGTGAGGGGGTGAAGATAAAGGAAAGGGAAGGAATACTTCAGTTGTGTTCTAGTTACAGAAACACAGGTCTCTCTGTGCAGCCCTTGCTGGCCTGGGACTCACAGAGTCTGCCTGTCTCTGCCTCCTGAGTGCTGGGATAAAACCGTGCACCACCATGCCCGCTCTTATTTTTCAGGGTTGTTTCAGTTTGTAAATATGGAAGGCTTTGTAATTTGCGTATCATCCCTAACTTACACAGGGGCCATGCTAATCTCCTCTGTATTGTTCTAGTTTAGTATCTAAGCTGCTAAGGCGAGCACTGCTTGTTTTTGAGGCAGGGTCTCATGTATCTGGGGCTGGTCCCAAACTCCATCCTTCTTCCTCCTCCTGAGTGCTAGGACAGCAGACTCGCGCCGTGGTGCCAACGTACAGCACTGGGGCTGCGTGCGTGCGTGCTGAGCAGGCGCTCCACCAACTGAGCCACATCTCAAGCCTCTCTAGGTTTCCAGGGAAGGTGGAGGGACGCCGCCCCACTCCACAGAGGAAGGTGGTGTGAGGCTGTGGGAAGCCGGCTCTACACTGACACTCCCCACCTTGACGCGCAGCCGGTCCAGCACGCCCCTGACGTCCGCACAGGCAGCGGTGCCTCTGGCCTCCTGTTCTCTGACCGCGGCCGCCTTGGCGTCCAGCTCCTGCAGCTGCTCCAGGAACCTGGGCTCGGTCACTGGAGCTTCCAGAATGGCTCTGGGGAGCACGGGAGGGTGGGCGTGGTTACGGGGGTGAGGGGAACTCAACAGCCCCTCACACCTCACGTGTCATTTCGGCCTTTCTCTGTGGTCTCATGCCTCCATGATATATGTATGAAGTTTTCATGTCCTGAGCCACACCTTCTCACGTGGCCTTGGGTCACTCCTAACCTGTGGCCTGTCCTATGGCGGCTAAAGCAGGGTTAGGAGATTTGTTTGTTTTTTTATTGGTTATTCTATTTATTTACAATTCAAATGTTATCCCCCCTCGGTTAAACCCCCTATCCCCTCCTCTGGGGTTAGGAGTTTTTAACCCATCAATTAAGCCCCAGTTTATGATGGATTTTTTTTTTTAAACAAGACCTCATTCTATAGCCCAGGCTGGTCTACTTGCAGCAATCCTCCTGTCTCAGCCTCCCAAGCATGTGATTACTGGCATGGGCTGGCACACCTGGTTTCTCTAGTTGGTACCTGACAACCCCAGCCTGAAGACCTATGTCGTAAACTGTAGCTAACCCAGCCCAACCACCTGCTCTGGACATTAAGACCCTTCGAAGCAGTGACTCACGTGACCAGAGCAGAGGGCACCACCAGCCCATCGACCAGCTCCCCAAGTTTGCCCCGGACTGCCTGTCGGTTACGGAGCCGGATGTTCATGGCCCCTGACTGCTCCTGCAGCGTGCGGATCTCGGAGCTGATGGAGCTCAGGTCGCTCTGGAACGCTCCCAGCATCTGCTCCATGCGCTGTGCAGAGGGCAGAGACATTGTGGGCGTGGCTCCCCGTTGACGGGACCGGGGACAAGCGTGCCTCCCGAGTCTCTGAGTGAATACCATAGTATCCAGCAACCCAGGAGGGTGGGAGATCTTCACTTGTCCAAGGGTGACCCCCCCAAAAAAAAAGAAAGACAGAGAAAAGGAAAGAAAAGGAAAGGAAAGGAAAGGAAAGGAAAGGAAAGGAAAGAAAAGAAAAGAAAAGAAAAGAAAAGAAAAGAAAAGAAAAGAAAAAGGAAGAGCGGAAGGTAATTAGTTCCGGTTTGCTGCAACAGGTGAGGAGGGCCACCCACCTCCAGGACGGCATCACAGGCTGTGATCTGATTGTGCAGAGAGGCTATGTTCTCACTCTCTTGGATATCTGACCCACAAAAGTCAAGGGCTGAGCTGGTGAGATGGCTCAGCGGTTAAGAGCACTGACTGCTCTTCCGAAGGTCCTGAGTTCAAATCCCAGTAACCACATGGTGGCTCACAACCATCTGTCATGAGATCTGACGCCCTCTTCTGGGGTGTCTGAAGACAGCTACAGTGTACTTACATATAATAAAAAATAAAATAAAATAAAATAAAATAAAAAAGCCAAGGGCTTCCCACTGAGCACAGAGCCAAGGGCTTCCCACTGAGCACAGAGCCAAGGGCTTCCCACTGAGCACAGAGCCAAGGGCTTCACACTGAGCACAGAGCCAAGGGCTTCACACTGAGCACAGAGCTCTGCAGATCTGCAGTGCCTGCCCCCAGGTTCTCCCCAAAGTGACGGAAACCTGAGAGCCGCCATCCCTGTGGGGGCTACCTACACCATACACGCCCCAAAACTCCATGGTAATAACACCCATCTTCCCTGTGCTGGAGGATACAGTCCCGGATGGATTTCTGCTCAATCTGCTGCAGCTCCAGCTCCACCTGCTTTGAATAGTGTCGAAGATCCACACCCTGGGGAGATGACACCAGAGCAGACTCAGTGACTGGCTAGAGGGGGAGCCACGGAGGTGAGGGGACCCCAGGAGGAAGGGAAGGCGGGGAGGGCGGTGCCGTGGGGAGCCTCACCGTTTTGAGAGCTTCCTTCACTAACTCGTCCTCCAGGTTTGCCTGGATGTGAACTGGAAACAAGTTTAGACTTATTCCCCTGCCACACCTCCCTCTGCCCGCACTGGGCACCCGCACACCACACCCATCTCCCCTGTCCTCCCAGCCCCCGTCCTCTCCAGTGGACAGGCACAGTGGCTGCACAGCGGGACTGTCTGCTGTTTCGGCTTCTCATGGTCTACTCAACCACAGATCAAAAATATCAAATGGGAATTTCCAAAGTGTGACTCGTAAGATCTAAAACGTGTGGCGTTCTGAGAAGCTGAAGAACCTCGCGCCCAGCCTTGGATGTGAAACACCTTTGCTCTGATAATCTGTGCTGTGCCTGCCTCTCAATCACTCCGGCATAGCTGTCTGCTCACTTATGTTCAAACAGACTTTGGTTTGACTTAATAAGTAGCCCAGAGCTCGGCGGCGGTGGTGGCGCACGCCTTTAATCCCAGCACTTGGGAGGCAGAGGCAGGCGGATTTCTGAGTTCAAGGCCAGCCTGGTTTACAGAGTTCTGTATCTATTCCTCTGTTGAGGGACATCTGGGTTCTTTCCAGCTTCTGGCTATTATAAATAAGGCTGCTATGAACATGGTGGAGCATGTGTGCACAGGGTCCCCAGTGGAGGAGCTAGAGAAAGGACCCAAGGAGCTGAAGTGGTTTGCAGCCCCATAGGAGGAACAATAATATGTACCAACCAATACCCCCAGAGCTCCCAAGGACTAAACCACCAACCAAAGAATACACATGGAGGGACCCATGGCTCCAGCTACCTATGTAGCAGAGGATGGCCTTTTCAGACATCAATGAGAAGAGGGGTCATTGGTCCTATGAAGGATCGATGCCCTAGTGTAGGGAAATGCCAGGTCAGGAAAGTGGGGTGGGGGTGGGGGTTGTAAGCAGGGGGAGGAGGGATGGGATGGGGTTTTTTGGAGGATTAATGAGAAAAGGTGATAACATTTGAAATGTAAATAAAGCAAATATCTAATAAAAAATAATAAAACATAGAGGACCATCTGCTGGGGTCACGTAATATATTCCTAAAGAATAAAGGGGTCTACTTTGCCCCCAGCCCATGTCACCACTTACCATCCACTTCGTCCAAGATGAATTCATCAGAGGTGATATCCAACTCCCCAAGTTGTAGGGGCTCTTGGAGTACAGAACCACCCCCCTGAAGAGGGACAGGTTAATGAATATGGGATACAAAAAGAGACGTTGGAAACAAAATACAACCGGATGTCCCTAACCCTGCGAGTGAGGTGAGGGTGCTTTTGGGGGGCAGGGTTACCGTAGTAAGTGGGCCAAAGATTCTGATACACTCAAATCTACAGTTTTGGGCTATAGGATATAGGTAATTCATGGAGTTGTTCAAATGAGAAAAAAACTAGAATTAATCAAACTTGACTTTGAATTTAGGAACTCAGTCTCCTGCTATCCCAGGTGATGTACCTGAGGGAGTCCCAGAGGCTAAAATTGTCAGCTTACACAGTGTTTACCCATGTGTCAGGTGCACCCTTAAGCGTACTCATTCGGCTAATCCTAACGACCACCTAAAGGTATGGCCTAATAACGTCCTCTCTCTATAGGTGCGGTGGGAAGCGTTGGCACTGAAGGCACAGCATAGCTTTCAAGTAGAGGGGCTGGAAGCAGGACCCAGGCAATCCGGTTCCAGAGGCCACGTTCTTAATCTTTTACGCTATGTTCTCATTTATACTAAAAAACGTGAACAGGAAGCTGACGCTGTCCCTGGGACTTGAGTTTCAGCCACTTCGGTCCCTACGAAGGCTTGGTCACTATCACCCGTTGTCTGGACCCAGCCTACACCTTCCTGAGGAGAGGGACGACCTGACGACACTCCGGAGGACAAACAGCCCCGTGCTCTCACCAGCGGGCCTTCCTCCTCCTCCATATCTGAGGCTCCAGCCCGCAACACCAGCTCCCGGGCAGCGGCCGCCATGGTCGCTGCGGCGGCCATTCCCCCGCAGCCTCACTTCCGGCAGCTGTCAGTCTCTGAGAGTCCGTTTCAGGAAGCAAAGCCACAAGTCCTGCAATGTCTTCTATGGAGCAAAAAAGGTTCACAGATATTTGAACTAACGTGATTGTTTCTAGACTTCCCTGTTAGGCTTTGATCACTTCGGTCAAGTGCAAACGGGAAGGCGAACGTCTCAAACACAACCCTGCTCCGGAACCTTCGCTCCTCGCCCGCAGAAGAACCGTACGACGCCGAAGAAGACCGAACCGGAAGTTACAGCTCCCGTCCCATCCAAACTGTCTCAATACAACTCCTCCCTTAGTGAGAGGCGGGGAGAGAAGCCGTCCTCCGGGAAAGCCCCGCCTCTTCCTCCAGGAAGGTATATAAGACCCATACGTCACTTCCGCTCTCTCTTCCACAGGAGGCCTACACGCTGCCGTCTGTGCCGCCGCCATGGTAAGAGCGGACTCCGCGCCGAGATCCGGCGACATCGGAGCCGGGGCGGGGAGAGTTTACCGTCAGGGCGCAGAGAATGCCCTGTGCTGCGGGCCTGCAGCCTTCCGTGAGGCGATGGAGCGCGCCCCGGGAGGGGACGACCCAATATGACGTGAAATGTCGGGGAGCAGGGTCCCGAGGAAGGGTCACTCCCCGGACACAGCCAGGTTGGCCGGAGCTTGGCTGTGCTCGGGGTCCTCCGCCTCCGCTCTCGGGGTTCTCGGGCCGCGGCCAGCGCTCACCCTCGTGTCAGAGGCTGCGCTTTCCCGCGCTCGAGCGCGGTGGCGGTGAGCCCTGGTGCCCTCGGAGTCGTGTAAGAACTCAGCAGAGGCGGTGCTCGCGGGATCCGACCCTGCCACGGTCACCTCTCCGGGCTGGTGGGTGCTGTCTTGGTAATGGCCCGTGTTCTCCCAGTCTCTAGTGATCCCCGAGAAGTTCCAGCACATTCTGCGAGTACTCAACACCAACATCGATGGGCGGCGGAAAATAGCCTTCGCCATCACCGCCATTAAGGTAAAAGTGTTAGGGGCAGGGGGTCGCAGCTAAGCTCACCTGACACTGCAGCAGAAGCCTGAAGATGACCTAAGGTTAAACCAAAACATGGCTCCGGGGGAGCGAGGCGCGGGTTCGGTCCTGGCCCGCCTTGCAGAGGTTTCCCGAGGTCTTTGGCTGATGAGAGCGTTCCTGGGTGTTCTCTGCGGTCGGCAAGCCGTGGGTGCAGTTCCTGTGAGCTGCCGTCTTATGAGGTGGTGGGACTCGGCGGGGCTGGGGTGGTCAACAAGACAGAATACCGCAGTGGAGGGTAACACCGCTGATACCGAAGCTGAGGGGAAGCTGACACGGCTCTCATGTATGGCAGAAGGGGAAACGGTGGGTGGGAGCGGGGATGTTTCTTTGTGGGGCCGCAAGCCTTCTAGATAGGGACGTAACTAGGTGGTTTGAGGAATAGCATACCTCATGGTGAGCATGAGTGCTCCTTGGGCGCGAGGACTAGACCTGTGCGCGGTGGCTTCTTGTGTGACGTTAGGGTGTGGGTGGGACGGGGCGGCTGCGGTTATGATGGATGGAGGAGGCCTGGGTAGCTGAGGGCATGTCAGACATAAAGCTCGAGTAAATTTTTTTAACCTTACGGAATTCTCACTCTGTTCTTTTTTTTAATTATGTGCTTTGGGAGACAGGGTAATAGTGGAGGGGAGTGCGCCTGATGGTGGGCAGAGTCCGTCTGTCTAGGAGGCTGAAAGGCCCGGGGCGATGCTTGTTCCTGTGTGGCCTGCCCCCTTTTAAACTCAGCACCTTGGGAGATGATTGCAGTTCACATAGAATCCATACGAGGTGGACGGAGGAGGCTCGGGGGCTGTGCGGAGTCCGTGGAGCCTGGTACCCAGGGTTCTGTTGGTCCTGTGGGGGAGGGTGAAGATCTGCAGTTAAGAGGTTGTGTTGGCAATGGAGCACAACTTTAATCCCAGCATTCCCAGAGGCAGAAGCCAACAAATCTCTGGGCTTGAGGCCAGCCTGCTCTATAAAGTTCCAGGGCAGCCAGGGCTACGCGGGGGAAGGAAAGAAAAACTCTCAAAGGTAAAAGCTGGTTGGGTCTTTGAGGAGAGAGATTGTGGGTGAGTTCCTGCAGAGGTGATGAGGGTGGGTGCAAGCTCACCAGGAAACGGCGGAGGGCAGTGAAGGCTTCTGTGTGTCTGTTTTCTGCTTCTCACTTAGGTGAGAATTTGACTATTTGGAGCAAATAGGAAGGGGTTGGACAGACAGATGTTCTGGCTGTCCTTACTTGTAAGGCATTCTAGTGTTGTCAGCATCCCAGTCCCTCCGAACTGCTTTAAATATTGAACGTCCGGAGCTTTATTATCTGGGTGGGTGTTTGTGAAGTCAAAGCACAGTGGCCTCGAACCCTCTAGCTCAGTCCCTTGCCCTGGCACCATACATACACCTTTAGTATTCACAGCTTTGACGGGAAAAGTGGGAAAAGATGTGGAGGCAGGGGTTGTACAGGTGTCTTCCTGCTGGTCAGAATTCACATGCTGTGCCAATGGGGACCAGAAGGGTGGCTTAGACCTCAGTTATGAGCGCTTGGTGTTGAGCCCAGGGGCGGACGGTCCAGAGGCTGAGCACTGAGGGAAACATCTGGTTTTGTGGAGTTGACTTGGTGACACATGTCCAGTGTGTCCTGAACAATGTTCCCTTCTGTTAGCAGGCAGCCTTTGTCTCTGTAAGGTGAAAGTTGAAGGATTTGGGACTCCTGTGGGCCGGGTTAATACAGGCTCTCTAACTCAGTCCTGCCTCCAGGGTGCACAGCCGGTTCACCAGCACTGCCCGGCTTTTTTTTTTTTTTTTTTTTTTTTTTTTTTAGTAATCTGTAGATAAGAGGTGGGGGGAAGTGTCAGGGCTGGAGATGTGGATGGCTCAGTGATAGTGCTGGCTGCTCTTCCAGAGGATCCGGGTTCAATAACCAACGCTCCACAATCCCTAACTCCAGTTCCAGACCATCCGTGGCACACAGACATTGCAGGCAAACACTCAAAACACAAATGGGCGGGGAGGTGGTGCTGGAGAGAGAACTCAGCTGTTTAAAGCAGGCTGCTTCCAGAGGCTGAATTCCCAGTGACCGCATGGTGGCGCACAACCATCTGTAATGGATCCGACACCACTCAACATACAAATAAAATGTAAAAACAAGTTTGCAAGGCCAGCTGGGGCTACCCAAGAGATACCCTAGCTCGAAAAATAACCCAAAAGTTTAAGCCAAACTTAAACCTCAAACTTTGAACCTCAGGGCGTGGGGCGGAGATATGCTCATGTGGTGTTGAGGAAAGCAGACATTGACCTCACCAAGAGGGCTGGAGAACTCACAGAGGATGAGGTGGAGCGTGTGATCACCATCATGCAGAACCCACGACAGTACAAGATCCCAGACTGGTTCCTGAACAGACAGAAAGACGTGAAGGATGGGAAGTACAGCCAGGTGTGTTGGGGGCCGTGGTGGGCACGGGCCGCCCGTTAGAGCTGGATACGGGGTGGGGGTAAAGCTGGCGCCTGTCTCCAAACCCAGGTTCTGGCCAACGGTCTAGACAACAAGCTACGTGAGGACCTGGAGCGCCTGAAGAAGATTCGGGCCCATAGGGGGCTGCGCCACTTCTGGGGGTAAGTGGGGGAGGCTTCACTGCCCAGTCCACCTTCCCCGCTGTGTCCCACTGCTATGTGACCTGTATCTTGTTTTCCTTCCGCAGCCTTCGTGTCCGCGGTCAGCACACCAAGACCACTGGCCGCAGGGGCCGTACTGTGGGTGTGTCCAAGAAGAAATGAGTCTCTGGGCCTTTGCTGTTAATAAATAGTTTATATACCTATGACCTCCGTCTCTGTCTTCCGTCCTATAGCAGTGTGATATTGCCACAATGACCCTGAACTCTGGTGTTCAATCTGGCTGCAGGCGCCCTGCAGGACAATGCTTTAGTGTGCTTGAAATGCCCTCCATAGTCTAATTTAGCATGAAGAGTGTGACCCTATCTTCCATGCCACGCCTGCTGGTGTAGGCCACTCCCCCTCGGGTGCTCCCAAGGAGACTGCCTCAGGTGCAGCCTCATCTGGGCGGGAACAGCCACCACTGAAAGGTGGGGCAGCTGGGGTTGGCAGCCTCCAGGGGGAGCTTGGGCGGGTTTCAATTGGGTCTCCCGGGGTTGGCGAGCAGAGCTGCTGAGAAGTGGGTACAGCACGGCCAGATGCTGCCGCTCGGGTGAGTTCTCCCACACTGGCAGCTCTAGAGGTCCTAGGTGGTGGGAGGGCCAGCCGCGTGGTGGTCCACGTGCTGTACGGTAGGAACAGACAGGGAAGTGATGGGCCCAGCGTGAGATGCACGCTGCTTGTCGGCTTCCGTCCTGAAGTGGCATGATGGGAAGGGGTGGGGGAGGGGCAGGATGGCGCGGAGTTCCGCGTGCGGGCCGGGGAAACGAAGGTGGCCCCGGGGCCCGCTGCAGTGCGCTGGGGCCACACGGCACGGGTCGCCGCGTCTCTGCTGCAGCAGCTGGTTAGGGCCGCCCTCCCAGCGCTAACTGCTCTGCCCACAGGTCTCTGCGGCACGCCATGCCCCTCAGCCTCTTCCGGCGCCTCCTCCTGGCGGTCCTACTACTGGTGATCATCTGGACCCTGTTTGGGCCTTCGGGACTGGGGGAGGAGCTGCTGAGCCTGTCCCTAGCGTCCCTGCTGCCAGCCCCAGCCTCGCCGGGACCGCCCCTGGCCCTGCCCCGCCTCTTGATTTCTAACTCCCAGGCCTGTGCTGGCTCCGGACCCCCTCCCTTCCTGCTCATCCTGGTGTCTACGGCCCCGGAGCACCTGAACCAGAGAAACGCCATTCGGGGATCTTGGGGCGCCATCCGCGAGGCCCGGGGTTTCAGGGTACAGACGCTCTTCCTCCTGGGAGAACCTGTGGGACGGCAGCACACTGACCTGGCCTCGGAGTCAGCAGCCCAGGGGGATATCCTGCAGGCCTCCTTCCAGGATTCCTACCGCAACCTCACCCTCAAGACCCTCAGTGGACTCAACTGGGTGAACAGATACTGTCCCGTGGCCCGCTACATCCTTAAGACGGACGATGACGTGTATGTCAACGTCCCAGAGCTGGTGTCAGAGCTGATACAGAGAGGGGGCCCTTCAGAGCAGTGGCAGAAGGGCAAAGAGGCACAGGAGGAGACAACAGCTGTCCGCGAGGAGCGCAAAGGCCAGGCAGTGCCCCTTCTGTACCTAGGCCGGGTGCACTGGAGGGTGAGCCCCACTCGGACACCGGAGTCCCGGCACCATGTGTCAGAAGAACTGTGGCCGGAAAACTGGGGTCCTTTCCCACCCTATGCCTCGGGCACGGGGTATGTACTGTCCATCTCTGCTGTGCAGCTGATCCTGAAGGTGGCCAGCCGGGCCCCGCCTCTACCTCTAGAGGATGTCTTTGTGGGAGTAAGCGCAAGGCGAGGGGGCCTTGCCCCCACACACTGTGTCAAGTTGGCTGGTGCTACCCACTACCCCCTGGACAGGTGCTGCTACGGGAAGTTCCTGCTGACGTCCCACAAGGTGGATCCCTGGAAAATGCGGGAAGCCTGGAAGCTGGTGAGCGAATGGAATGGGAAAAGGACTGAGCCCTTTTGCTCCTGGCTTCAGGGATTTCTGGGTACCTTGAGATGCCGGTTCATAGCCTGGCTCAGTAGTTGAGAGCCTGGGGATACAGAAAACAGCACCTGGAGGACCTTTGCCCCAAAGTCGGTACACAGGCTGCAGTCCCCTGTGGTGATATGTTTCCTCACAGCACTCTGAAGCTGCTACCAGCCAGGGATGGATAGGAGACATAGGGCCTGGCCTACCAGCTCCAAAGACCAGGGAGGGGTAAAGCACAGGGGTGGGAGGGGTCGGGGAAGACGCGACTCACCAGCAGGGACGAGGGCCCAAT
Source organism: Apodemus agrarius (assembly GCA_964023405.1). Lineage (NCBI taxonomy): Eukaryota > Metazoa > Chordata > Mammalia > Rodentia > Muridae > Apodemus > Apodemus agrarius. The sequence goes on from OZ030025.1 coordinate 4,971,793, forward strand.
AAACCAGTCTCACTACCTCAAGTGCAGTGTCTTCCCTAGGGCCCCAGCACACCTGGGGAGCCCAGAGGTTCCAGTCCTGCTGCATGCTGGCCTACAGCAGCCATGCTGGGAATAAAGCGAAGGCCTGGGCAGTGGTGGGGAGACAGACACTTCAGAAACTTTAATGCCCACCCGCCCAAGGAGCTGGCACCCAGTTGAGACACAAGGCACACGGGGGACAATTTCCCTATGATCTCTGTGGTTTATTTACAGTGTGTGTGTGTGTGTGTGTGTGTGTGTGTGTGTGTGTATTTCGCGTGTGCTGCCCTGAATGTGCACTGGTCCATGTGGACATGGAAAGGTCTTCTGCCACATCTCTGGGAACTGAACTCAGGTTTGGCATCGTGTGCCGTTGGCCCCCGAGGGTCAACATGCAGACTGCTGTCGGGCTCATCGTACAAATCTATCCAGTGCAGATGGACGGGCTCCAGGTCCAGGAGGCTTGGCCGTTTCTTGCTTTTTCTTCTGCTGCTGCTCAAGGCTCTGCCGGACTTTGTCCTGGGAGGGAGCATAGGGCCGAGTGAGCAGAGGCGGGCTGGCTGCAGGCGGGCTGGCTGCAGGCTGGCGCCGGCCCGAGCTTACGTACCCTGTGCTCCTGGTCCATGACCTTCCTCTTCCTCCTCACCAGGCTGGCTGTAGAACTTCGGCCTTTCTGCTTTGCCTTGGGTTGGAAGGTGGCCTTGGCGTCGGGATCATAGCCCTGACAAGGGACATGAAGGAAATCAACAGCCGTCCCAGTAACCAGGTGGCACCTCTGTCCTGTGCCGCACTTCTAACTGGGGTGGGGCAGAGGGAGGGCGGGCAGCTGCACAGTAGGCGGCCCCATACCAATCTCTCTATCCGCTCCTTCCTCTGCTGCTGCAGAGTGATGGCGTCGACCTCTGCCAGGGCTCGGGGGTCCAAACAAATGAGCTCCGCGGGCACCTGGGAGGGCGTGGGACAGCTGTGTGAGGAGCCACGGGAGGTGACGCCCGAAAGGGACAGGAGCCCAGGAGGGCCACGCCCCAGCAGCTCACCTTCTCCAGCAGGGCCTTCACCTCCCATTCCTGGCGCTGCTTCCGGCTCCTGTATGGGTTATTCTCCAAACCATCGAAGTTGGGCTCGGCGGCCCCTGAGGGAGGGAAGGATGCGAGCTGAACCTAGTCCAGCTACTCTGCACAGGCTGGCCTATGGCCTCTCCCCGGCTGGCTCCAGCCCCGCCACTCACCAGGGACCAGCGTGCTGGTGAAGCCTCCACTGTGGCCCACCCCCAACACGTCTTCAAAGGGGCAGAACTGGAGTCCATGCACGTGGCCCGAGAGCCGGTGGGTGAGGTAGGGCTGCTCCAGGGAAGGTGGACTGGCCTTGCCCTGCCCTGCCCATATGTTGACCACATCACCCATTCCCGCAACTAACAGTCCCCGCTGGGAAAAGGCCAGGTGCCCTGCTCCCTGGGGCAAGGTCCGGGAACTCAGGGGCTGAAATGTCCCTCGCAAGTCAAAGATCTTCAGCTGGTGGTCCAGGCCAGAGGTGGCCATGTACCTGTGTGGGAGATGGAGCAGTTAACCTCTCGTGCGGCCACGGGAGCCTGTAGTCACGTCCAAAGTATCTGCCCTGCACATGAAGGAAGGCTAGTCCACTCTCCACACTACACGCTGCGCCTCCTACAACCTATCCCATTGTTTCTGTTATTCCTTGCTATTTGTTTAGGGACAGTCTCACTATGGATCCCTGAGCCCAGAGATCAGCGCGCCACTGTTTTCAAGGCCAGAGGAAACCTGGGCTAGGGAATGGCCGAGACAGGCATCCAATCAGGCCTGTTTCTTTTGGGGTTTTGATGCGGTTGGGGGAGGGGAGCCTCACGCCTGCTGGACAGTTCTGCTACCCTTTACTCCCGCCCAAGCCCATTTGGTGCCTGCTTCCCAATCTCCTGGCACTTCACTGCTCAAGTCATGTGCCAGTCTGTGCCAACGGCATTCTACTTCAGAAGGCAGCACAGTGGCACAGGGAAGGTCTTCCCTAGCAAGAGAGCCAAGCGGCGACAGCAGACCGGCTGTGGGCAGCCATGGAAGCGGAAGTCTGTCTTCAGGAAATACGTTACAGGAAGGGGCCATGTGGGTTTCCTGAAGGCAGTGCCACAGCATCTCCAGAAGGGATGTAACAGTGAGGATCTGTTTCTCAAGAAAATCGCCCTGGGTTGGCGTGGTAGCACACGCCTTTAATCCCAGCCATGCCGAGGCAGAGGCAGGCCTGCTCTACAGTTCCAGGACAACCAGGGCCACAGAAAGGTATCTAGCAACCCTGTCTTGAAAAATCAGAGAGAGGCCGGGCGGTGGTGGCACACGCCTGTAATCTCAGCACTTAGGAGGCAGAGGCAAGCGGATTTCTGAGTTCGAGGCCAGCCTGGTCTGCAGAGTGAGTTTCAGGACAGCCAGGGCTACACAGAGAAACCCTGTCTCGAAAAACCAAAACAAAAAACAAAAAAAACAAAAAACAAGCATATTAGAGAGAGAGAGAGAGAGAGAGAGAGAGAGAGAGAGAGAGAGAGAATCCTCCTAAAAAGAAGCAAAGTGAACACACACAGAGTACACCACATCTGACCAAATCCCCAAGTGGAATCCCCAGCTATGTTATTTCCTTGCGGAGGCTACAAGGGGAGCTAACGTTGATGTGCCTTGCCAAAGGGTCTCTTGCCTTGACCTTGGATCCAGGAAGGGACTGAAAACTTCTATGACCAGAGGTTCTCGAGGTGACAGAGCCCAGTAGAGCCCCAGCAGGACAGGCCACTGGAATAGGCACGGTTGTATGTGACAGGCACTGAAGCCATGGACGGGAGAGCTATGGCCCAAGCAGGGCGAGCAGGGCACACATAGCCCAGGCCATGGCCACCGAAGGCATAGATACGCTTCTCTGCTCTCCGGGGAGAACGGGCAGAGTCAAGTCACTGTTCACAAAGACAACAACAGTAACCGACGCGCTCAGCATCTCCAAGCTTTGGCGAGTGGGTAATTGGGCTCCTCCTTACCCTACCTCGTTTACTGGTTTGTTTTGCTTTAAAAAAAAGGAAAAGCTGCAATGATGCAACAACTTAGTGTAGAAAAGCCCCAATCAGGCTGGAGAGATGGCTCAGTGGTTAAGAGCACTGATTGCTCTTCTGAATGTCCTGAGTTCAAATCCCAGCAACCACATGCATGGTGGCTCACAACCATCTGTAATGGGATCTGATATCCTCTGGTGGGGTGTCTGAAACAGTGACAGTATACTCACATACATAAGTAAATTTTAGAAAGAAGGAAGGAAGGAAAGAAGGAAGGAAGGAAGGAAGGAAGGAAAAGAAAAGAGAAAAAAAGAGAAAAGAAAAGAAAGAGCCCTGATCATCAGCGAGGGTAAGTGGTTTGTGGGAGGCTCCTTTGGAAATAGCAGACATGCACGCAGAGCTGGCGGCACCACGCCTGTCAGAAGAGTGTGCAGACAGTGCAAGCTCCCAGAGGTACAAGGCAAGGCAGCACTTCAGGACATCACAAGCAAGATCAAGAGTGAAGAAGCTGCCAGGGGTGGTGGCACACGCCTTTAATCCCAGCACTTGGGAAGCAGAGGCAGGCGGAGCTCTGAGTTCAAGGCCAGCCTGGTCTACAGAATAAGGGCTACACAGAGAAACCCATCTCAGAAAACAAAACGCCACCAACCAGGCCCAGCCCAAGAGCACTCAGAGAACGCTGGTTCTCAGTATATAGTACAGACTGGTCTTGATCCTTCTTTCATGCCCTGCCTCAGCCTCCCGGGTGCTGGGGTTAAAGTGTGTGTTACAGTTGCTGCCCTGGCAATCACGGTCCCCGACTCCTGAAGAACTTAGGAACCGCACAGGCCTCACATCATTAGAGAGAAGGCACTGTGGCAGAATCCCAAAATGCCAGCACTCAGGAGGCTGCTGCATGTTCCTGGCCAGCTTGAATTACACTACCCGTACACTCAAACTGCGGGCGGGCCTGGGTGGAGGTGAGGGTGGGGTTGGAATGTCAGTGTGCTAAGCCTCTGTTCACTGGTGCCAGGCGATTTAACGCAGAGTTCAGGTGCAGAACTGAGACACACACTGTCTAAGATCAGCTCACGGACAGCTGGGCGGTAGGTTGGGGTGGGAGTCTGCTGTCCTGAGGGAGGACTCCGAGGGAGGACTGACATAACTTCCCCAAGACCTAGCTCCTCCCATCCTCCACTCAGGAGGCACCCTCGGCAGGCTAAGCTCTGGGCTGAGCTGGGGACATGGGCCTGAATCCCCGAATGTGCCCACATGTGGCTACAGAGTTGAGTTCAGGTTGGAGACATTTTTGTGTAAGGGAACAGAAGAGAAGGTGCTGGGGGGGTGGGGGGGAGTGACACAGCGACTGACGGGCCCAGCAAGAGCGACAAGACACCACGTCACAGAATGGAGGCGCCACCCGGGCACTGCGCCTGGGAACCATACCCCCCACCCCCACCCCCACCCCCACCCACGACGTGCACCGAGCTAGCCCCACACCCCTCAGGAACAGGGAGCCAGCACTGGGCTCTGTAACATGCCCACGCTCCACACAGCTGGTCGGCTGCAGCGTGAGGCCACCCTCGACTAGATGCTCTATAGGTGACTGAAATCCACTTCTCTGCCCAGCTCTGCCCAACACCATGTCCCCAAATACATGACTTACGTGCCTGTAGAATCCACTGCCACAGCCCGCACCCCACCACGGTGACAAAGAATCTTCGCCAGTGGCTCCTTCACAGCTGGACTCCATAAAGACACCGTGCCTGAAAGGCAGAGGCTACTGTGGTAACTACAGCAAACCCAGCCCAGGGTTCTTGAGGCTTTAGCCTCAGGTTATTACGGCGGGGGGGGGGGGGGGGAGATAGGACACAGGGGAGACTTCCACAGGCCCGGGTGATGGGGTACAGCTCAGTGGAGCATGGTCTCATACGGACAAGGCCCTGGGTTCAGTTCCCAGCCCTAGGAAATGTATTAGTGCGTTAGTAGAGGGTCAGGAGGGGACCAGAGACACAGACTGGCCAGGCGCAGAAAGCGGAGGCAGGACAGTTGCTGGAGCCAAAGGCCTGAGACCGGTACCAGACCCTGTCTCAAAAAAGAAAAGAAAATGATCCCGGAACTGACCATTACTGTGTCCCAGGTGGACAACAGCGTTGTAGGGGTTCTGCGCCATGACACTGAGCCGTCCAGCCCGAGCGTTCAGAGCCGTCACGATCTTCCCCACTGACACATCCAGGTAGGTCAGAAACCCTGTCTCTGACTGAGAAAGAAAACAAGATGTCCGGCTGTCCTACAGGACAGAGGTCCTCCCAAGGCCTGCCACGGGCCCTCTGCCCCATAACCACTCACTGCGGTGACCAGGAGGCCACGGGTGCTCCGCCCCATAACCACTCACTGCGGTGGCCAGGAGGCCACGGGCCCTCTGCCCCATAACCACTCACTGCGGTGGCCAGGAGGCCACGGGTGCTCCGCCCCATAACCACTCACTGCGGTGGCCAGGAGGCCACGGGTGCTCCGCCCCATAACCACTCACTGCGGTGGCCAGGAGGCCACGGGCCCTCTGCCCCATAACCACTCACTGCGGTGGCCAGGAGGCCACGGGTGCTCCGCCCCATAACCACTCACTGCGGTGGCCAGGAGGCCACGGGTGCTCCGCCCCATAACCACTCACTGCGGTGGCCAGGAGGAAGTGGAAGGGGAGGAACTCCAGCCGGGTCACTCGGTCACAGCGGCGGACGCAGTGGAGCTCGATGCCCTGGTTGTCATAGATGTAGAGCCAGCGGTTCTGCGCGACGGCGAGCAGAGCCTCGGAATGGAGAAAGCTGCGCAGAGAGGAGGGGGTGTCGTGGGGGCAGGGCCACAGGGCGCCGTCCAGTTCGGACGGGCTGGCCCACTCCCATCGACCGGCAGCAGAGGAAGCACTGACTGGATGTCACGCACTGCTTCCATGACGTTGATCTCGCACATGAGCTTCTTTGTCACCCAGTCCAGGGCAGCCACGTGACCCCGACGCCCTCCTAGAGCCAGGTGTCTGTTGGAGGCGAGGCAAAGGCAGACTGTTAATTCTGCACTGGAACACTGCAGCCAGACCCGGCGCAGCCCCAGACAGACGGGGAAGACACAGCTGCAGACGGCAGCAGCCAGGCCACTCTCAGTAACTGAAGGAGGCGCGGTCATGTCCTGAGGAGACACACCCAGATCTTCGCTCAAGAGTGACCAAAGGGGCTAAGGAGATGACTCAGTAAAGTGCTTGCCACAAAAGTATAATGGCCTGAGCCTAGATCCCTGGCACACATGTAATCCTGGTGCCAGGGAGGCCAAGACAGCTGCCTGGTGCTGGACACTGGTTCCGTGAAGAACCTGCCCTAAATAAGGGGGAGGGACGCTTGCTGCTCTTGTGAAAACGCTGGGGTCGGTTCCCAGCACCCACGTCACTCACAACCAAATCATTCGTAACGCCAATTCCTGGGGATCCGATGCCCTCTCCTGACTTGCATGATGCCAGGCACACATGTGATGTTCAGACATACATGCAGGCAAAACACTCTACACATGAAATAATAAATAAAAACTTAGAAACACCAAAAACTGAAAAAGAGGTTCAGCAAGAAGGCCTGGTGGCTGAAAAGGACTTTCTGTACAAGCATGGTGCCCTCAGTTTGAAGCCCCGAACCCACACGAAGGCAGAAGGGGAAAATGGCTCTCTGTGAGCTGCCCCCACGTGCCGGGTCATGGGCACACACAAGCACACTCGTATATGCCAACGGTAATAAGGAAGAAAATGAAAAGCAATACGTGAAGATGCCAGGCTGACCTGTGATGATCACGCGCATACATACCCATGTGCGGGCACACCATCACACGAGCGTGCACACACATGCACAATAAAGTCACTGGAAGCTAAGAGGCTGAGGGCAGGTGTTCCTCCACAGTCAAGCCTGTTCTTTTCATGCACACACAAGGCCATGGGTTTCATATCCAGAACCAGCAAAAGGAGCGCGGCTTCCTCTGGCTCTTGCTGTAATGGTCCCCTACCACGATGGGCTACACCACACCCCCAGAACTATAAGCCAAAGTTAACCTAACTTCTTCCCTTAGAAAGGGGGCGGGACAGTATGGGAGAGGGGCAGGGAAGAGAGACTGCCGAGAGCTAGGAGTGCACATAAGTGTGTCCAGCACATGCCTACAACCCCAGCCCAAAAGGAAAGGAAGGCAGGATGCCCACAGGGGGCTTGCTGGCTTCCAGGTTACTAGATCACAAGCCCCAGGTTCTCTTTTGGCCTCCCAGTGTGCACATGTGCACGCACACAGATAAATAATTGAGTCCTTTTTAAGAGAGAGCAAAGAGCCTCTGGAACTCAACCTTACCTCCCTGTTCGAGAGTAGTTCAGTCTGTAAGGTCCAAACTGCCTCAGATTCAGGTCAAAGTGCTAGGAAGGGTCAGAAGAATTGGTGAAAGGCGGAACTAGCCCCACGCAGTCTCCTGGGCCCCTCTTCCTGGGCCCCTCTTCCCGCTCCGGCTCACCTTGGCAGCGCTCGCGATGTCCACGGCCTCCACGATGTCTGTCTGCAGGATTTTTGCTGTGTCTTCCCCATCTTCTCCTACCAGAAACCTGAAAGGCAGTTAGGATGACGACGACGGTGGCGCCCCCACCACGAAGCGGGCATGCAAACATAAGAACGCAGAAAGACAGGCCAGGGAAAGCCCAGGTCGGGGTCCACTCACCCAGGTTCCTCGGCCAGCAGCAGCTCAGCGCGGGCGGCTCTGACGCTCGCCTCTTCCTCCTGCGCTTTGGCCCTCTCGAGTTTGCTTTGGGTTTTAGGCTTCGAATGTGGGAGCTACGGCATTGTTGGAAGAACCGAAGAGCATACGTGGGGGACCCAGGAAAGCCACTGGAGAAGCCGCCGCCACCTCATCCAAACCCTCGGCCTCCAAGCAAGCCCTCTCACAGCCCGCGGGTCCTCACCTTTTTGGACTTGTCAATACGACAGAACTTCTGGGCCACCTCCAGGGGGGCGGGGACGGGTCCTGGGAACGGGTCCTGAGCCTGGAGGACAGGGAGGCAAGGGGCAGGTTCTGATGGACCCGGTTCTTGTCGTTCTTAGGGGGAGATCTGCACCGCTCCCCTGAAGCCCGGGCTCACCCCAGACAGGGTCCTCTGCGGCTTCTTCCGGTCCGAGGCGTTCTTTGGGATCGGGGACTTCTTGGAGAACCTAGACTTCTGGGCGATGTGCGCGCTCTTAGACCTCGGGGGTCGCGGCTCCCCAGTCCTCGGCTTCTTCCGAGGCGGCCCCGGGGAGGCGCCGGCGGCAGACGGGGTGGTCTCCTCCTCCCAGTAGCGCCGGGGTTTCTAAGGGGCAGAGGAGAAGCCTTCGCACACGCAGCCCGAGCCCGGGCCCGGGGCGCGGACGCCTCCCACCAAATCTACCTTCCTCTTGGCCTGAGGCTTGTCTTTCTTGGGTGGGACACCCCTACCCGGCTTGGGGGCTGTCTCCATCTCGACGACCAAACAACGATCCACGTGCAAAACTCTCTTCGGTGGTAACTCGGCCTTCTAGGACATTTCCGGAAGTCCCACCCACCCTCGGCCTTCATCCAATCATCGCTGTACGCGTCTGAAGCCTCTGGCGCCATGTTGAGTGAGGGCACGCCTCTGCGAGCCTGGTAGGTACGCCCGAGGAGAAGCTTATAAACCAAATAAAGATTTAACGGTGAGCGTAGCTCTTCCGTATTAACTTTCTGTCTTGCCCAAAACCTCTCTAGCAGAGTCTTTTAAGTAAAACGAGTCTCACACAAGTCAGAACTACATGTTCCGGTATGTGTCAGAATGCAACTTCCGGCGCCGTCTTTTTCTCCCCCAGCATGCCTTGTTTACTTCCGGGTTTATTAATACAGAGGGTAGAGCCTGGAAAGGTTGGGGTTTGTCTTGGAGGATTTGGGGGTCTCTTCTTTCGCTCTCCATTACCTGGGGAGTGGCTATTCTGGAGGAAGAAAGGCTGCGGCGCCTCGGAGAGCTGCCGGTGGGAAGTGCTGTCCTTCTGCAGGGCCAGGAAGGGGAGTGGAGGTGCCTTCCAGAGCTTGAGACCCAGCGACCCCCGCCCAGGAGGCTTTCTCCTTCGCCATGGCTGAACTGATCCAGAAGAAGCTGCAGGGAGAGGTAGAGAAATATCAACAGCTGCAGAAGGGTAAGAGAGCAGAGGCGGTGTGGTCGTGCCCCTGTCCGCTCTCAACTATGATGAGGCGTCGTGCCCCATGGGGGGATCTTGTGTGCCGCGAACTGCCCCTCGCCTCGGTATCCCCGCTTTCCTCCTCGCAACCAGTCTTCCCCAGAATTGTGAGGTTCTGGGCCCACCTGATGTTTATAATCGTGTTTTTCCACCCCAGACTTGAGTAAATCCATGTCAGGGAGGCAGAAGCTTGAAGCACAGCTGACGGAAAATAATATAGTGAAGGAGGTGAGGATGGGACGCCGGGGGCGAGGAGGGACTTTCCTGGGCACGGTTATCTCACCCCGCCGCATCCCCCTCCTCAGGAACTGGCCTTGCTGGATGGATCCAACGTGGTCTTTAAGCTTCTGGGACCCGTGCTTGTCAGACAGGAGCTGGGGGAGGCTCGGGCCACGGTGGGGAAGAGGCTAGACTACATCACAGCGGAAATGTAAGTCCTGCAGATGGCATTTTAGTGCAGAAATGTTGAGCCCGTGCTCGATAGTTCTCCGTAGCAGCGCCCACTTAACCCATTTCCATAAAGTCCTGGCTGCCCTGGAACTCCTCGCTCTGTAGACCGAGCTGACCTGTCATCGATGCACCTCCCAAGGGATGGGATCAAAGGCGTGGGCCACCATCCCTAGCCTTTCTTTTTGTTACATCTGGTTGGGGCACCTGGGCTATGGCCCACATTAGTCAAGTCAGCCTGTGGGAATGTTCTCCGTCCTACTGTGGGGTTCTGGAGCTTGAATTCAGGTGCAAACCTTGGAGGACGGCAGCCCTATCTAACTGGTCATCTCACCAACCCTTTCTTCTCCTTAGTGCCCTCCCCAATTTCTGTCCCACAAACCTCAGATTTTCCACCAGTCTCCCTCTGTCCCCTAACGTTGAGCCCTGGCTGATTTATTTCTCCTTTCCACTTGCCCCCCTTTTCCCTCCCCAGTAAGCGCTATGAATTGCAGCTTCGGGACCTTGAGCGGCAGTCAGAGCAGCAGAGGGAAACCCTCGCCCAGCTGCAGCAGGAGTTCCAGCGGGCCCAGGCAGCAAAGGCTCCTGGGAAAGCCTGACCCCGTGGGAGGGGGAGGGGAGGGAGGGATGAGGCTAACCCTGAGCCAATAAAATGTAAACGGAACCGAGCCTACTTTCTAGCCAGTCTTTCTTCACTGTCCTTCCATTCCCATACACTTTACACCTCTGAGAGTCACGGTCTCTGACTGAAATCTCTCTGTGGCCGGATTCTGGAGTTTTGTTTTCCTGTGGCTGAGAATTGAGCTCAGGGTGTTGCCTGTGTGCCTTCAGTGGGAAACTTTAGTCTGAAATGTCTCAAGCTAAGCCTTGCCGGTACATACAACCCTTCAGTTTCCCTTAAGTTGGTGGGTGTAACCCGGAGACACGAGTAGACACTGTCTACAGAGCAGCATGTCGTTGTCCTAGAACTCAGTTCTCTGGTCTGAGAGCCCAGGAAGTGACACGGTCACTCACTGCGAGTACTTGTCCTCCAGCAGCCCTAGACTGTTACCTGGTTTCCACCACCACCCCCCACCCCGAGACAGGGTTTCTCTGTGTAGCCCTAGCTGTCCTGGAACTCACTCTGTAGACCAGGCTGGCCTCAAACTCAGAAATCCGCCTGCCTCTGCCTCCCAAGTGCTGGGATTAAAGGCGTGTGCCACCACCGCCTGGCTACCCTCTCTGTCTTCATAGGATTGGTTTGAATGTAACTTTTAACTGATCTGAAATTCCTTCCAAATTCTTAGGTCACTTCCACAACGCAGTTCTTTAGTTTCTTTGTCCTAAATTATTCCTTATAAGCCTGCCTCGGGAGAAGTCCACAGAGATCAGTCATTCGGGAGCCCCTGCTTCTTAGGGTCTCTGATAAGAGAAACGGGGTTTAAGGGAGCCGAGATTGCAGAGACCCTGGGGATCACCTTCCGCCAGTATCTTGTTCTCGGGTCCAGGGATGGCGCCCAGGGCCTCATGCATCCCACCAAGCGCTTCGCCTCTGAGCTACACCAGGCGCCTCCTGGGACTAGAGCCACTGCCCCTTTGTCTGTGCCACCTACTTCCAACCCCTCCCCACGCACTGAAGGATGGGAACGGGCTTCAGGTAGTGTTTTGGTTTATTTTCTTAGTGTTGTCACAGTGACAGGAACCCCAGAGTGGGACAAGAACCTCTAGTCACTGCCCTCTGCCCCGGGCTCAGCCTCCAGGCCTTCCTTCCCTTGGCCCTTCACAGGCTGACATGTGGCAGGGGCCAGGACTCCAGCACGGATGGTGTGCCACAACCCCAGAGGTGGCGGCTAGATGCAGGTATCCAACCTGGCTACATGATGACCAGTCCCACGGGGCTGGGGCTGCGGCTGCGGCTGGCCTCCGCAGGGGTTTCGTAAACAGGTGACGTCACTGTCCCAGGGTGGCTGGCACCCATCAGGATTTCTAATGTAATGGCCACCCTGCGCGGCGGCTGCTCACTCCTGGTATGAGGTGCTATGTAAACCAACAGGACTTCATCCTCAGAACAGTGCCCGTGCAATCTTCCTCCCTGTGGCCTTGATCCTGGGAAAGGAGCCCCCTCCTCCCTCGCTCGGAGGAGTTCCTGAGGCAGAGGGACCGCTGTGGGAACCCGAGGTGGCAGCAGAGGGTCTCCTGCGCTGGCGCAGGAGGAAGTCGTGAGATGCACCATCCATGGCGTAGAAGACGTTAGCTGAGTGTGGGATGGTCAGCTCTGGGGGTTCAGAAGTGGGGATGAAGCACTGAGTCCCCCACGAGCGCCAGCAAGGAGCGCCTGCCTCCCTTCCCCGCCTTCCCTCCACCGCCGCCGCCGCCCACTCACCTCGCTCTCCCGGTAGCAGCTGCACCAGCTCAAACTCAGAAGCCACGGCAGAATCGCGATTGTTCTTCTTAAGGACACGACTAATAACACTTGGAGCCTTGTCCTGGCTTGTCACCTCGCAGAAGAGACCAAAAGAAAGTAAACAAGCCGGGCGGTGGTGGTGCGTGTCTTTAATTCCAGCATTAGGGAGGTAGAGGCAGGGGGATCTCTTTGAGTTTTGGGCCAGCCTGGTCTACAGAGTGAGTTCTAGGACGTACAAAGCTACACAGAGAAACCCTGTCTTGGGGGGAGGAGGCAATAAATATTCCATGATAACCTGTTTCCCGCCTGTTTAACCCAACCAAAACAGGTCACCTGTGTCTAACACTTAAAAAAAAAAAAAAAAAAAGCCGGGCGGTGGTGGCGCACGCCTTTAATCCCAGCACTTGGGAGGCAGAGGCAGGCGGATTTCTGAGTTCGAGGCCAGCCTGGTCTACAGAGTGAGTTCCAGGACAGCCAGGGCTACACAGAGAAACCCTGTCTCGAAAAACCAAAAAACAAAAAAAAAACAAAAACAAAAACAAAGTCAGGCAGTGGTAACTCATGCCTTTAATCCCAGCAATTGGGAGGCAGAGGTAGGGGCATCTCTAAGTTCAAGGCTAGCCTGGTCTACAGAGTGAGCTCCAGGATAGCCAAGACTATACAGAGATATCCAGTCTCAGAAAACAATAAAACAAACAAGAAATCTAATATAGTGGCTGCCAATGCGCCTCATCAGCCACCCACATGGATCCCAACACGACAAGGCTGCTTCCCTGTGGGAAAACTGTTGGCTCTGAACAGTCATACAACTCCCGAAAACTCGGGGTGTGGCCTGCTAAAGCATCAACATCAAACGACTGCTTGAGTCCCACAGAAGCTACAGCCGGTTTCTTCTGGCTATCCAAACCCAAGACTAAAGTCTAACAAACTAAAGTCCTCCCCGCCCCGCCCTGTCCCGCCCCACCCCACCCCTTCCCTCACCAGGATGCTCTTGTAGACGCTGCCATCCTCCCCCAGCTCCATCTGGACTCGGATGATTCGACAATCAGAGGACCCTGGCCCAGATGCCCCGCCCCCACATCCAGCGCTCCTAGAGGCCCCCTCTCCTGAGCCCCCACTCAAGGGAGATCCACAGGAGGCCGAGCGTCGGTGACCACGAGAAGGCCTAGTGGAGGAGGCTGGAGGAGAGAGGTGGCCAGGGTCAGCAGGGCTGTGCAGGGACGGGCTGCTTTCCAGGGCAGAGTCCAGAGATGAGACGGACGGCCACTTCATGTGCTAGGGGCAAACAGGTGGGGTCATGAACCGAGCGAGGCCGGAAGAGAAAAGTCGCGATGCGGGCAGAGCAAGAGCAGGCTCACCTGGGCGAGGCGGGTCAGCAGAGGGGCCGGGGTTCCAGGCACCTCATCTGCCCCGACACTGGGCCGATCCCAGGATACGAGTGGGGTGGGGCCTCCAACAGAGCCCAGAACTCTGCAGAGGCAGGAAATTAGACCGTGACGCGGGCAGTGAAAGGTCCCCGCGAATCCGGCTCCCAGCCAGCCAGCCAGCCAATCGTGTCCTCACTCCGTCCACTGCGTGATGACCAGTGTTGGCCGCAGCGTCCTTGCAGCAGGGGAGTCGCTGGTGCCCGGTGGCTCCACTTCACAGGATACACGGTGACTGGACAGGAGAGCCATGGGCAGAGGTCAGGACGCGCCACCAGTACACGCACACACCCCCGTCCCGAGCCAGAGTCCTAGAACCCAACCGCCCAGCCGCTCACCTCTGAGCTTCAGTTAAGGGCTGGAGGCCCTGGAGCCATTGCTGGATGTCGGGGTTGGGTCGGAGGTCGTAGCGGCGACACTCGTTCTGGAGGCGCAGCAGCTCCGAGAGGATAGCGAACTCCTGGGAAGGAGCCCTCAGACTGCAGGAGCCCAGACTCGGGCCGGGGGGTGGGGGTGGGGGGGGTGAGGACTGACTTCACCTCCCTCTCCCCGTTCCTGGGACACAGAGAGGAGGGGAATCCACCCCAGCCCCGCCCCCACACTCCTCTCACCTTCCTCCGCTTGTCAAAATTGATGTAGCCATTCTGCAAGGGCAGTAGGAGAGGGTAAGGGGCTACTCCTGCTCGGGTACGAGCGAGGACCCCCCCTCCCCAAACACAGCCAGTGCACCAGCCACTCCGCCCTCGGCACCCCGTTCACAGCTCAGACCTAAACCTAGCTTTTTTTTTTTTTTAAGATTTATTTAAGCCGGGCAGTGGTGGCGCACGCCTTTGATCCCAGTCCTTGGGAGGCAAAGGCAGGTGGATTTCTGAGTTGGAAGCCAGCCTGGTCTACAGAGTGAGTTCCAGGACAACCATGGCTACACAGAGAAACCCTGTCTGGGAAAAAAAAAAAAAAAAGATTTATTTATTTACACTGTAGCTGTCTTCAGACATACCAGAAGAGGGCATCATATCTCATTACGGATGGTTGTGAGCCACCATATGGTTACTGGGATTTGAACTCAGGACCTTTGGAAGAGCAGTCGGTGCTCTTAACCGTTGAGCCATCTCTCCAGCCCCACCTAAACCCATCTTGACTTGATTCTTTTTAGTTTATTTTTGAGACTGGGTCTCAATGTGTAGCCATGGCTGGCCTAGAACTCGCTATATAAATCAGGCTAGCCCTGGAGTCATAGAGATCTTCCCCCCTCTGCATCCTGAGTGCAGAGATTAAAGGTGTGTGCCACTATGCTGGGCAAACTAAATTTTAAAACAAACGAACAATGCAGACAGGCGGACCTCTAAGTCACAGAGACAAGCCTGCCTCTGCCTCCTGAGTGCCGAGATCACAGGCGACGCCCAGCTCCATTTGACATTGGCAGAGAGCATGTGGCTTCTAGATGAGAAAATGGAGCTCACCGTGGGACAAGGAACTTTCTGGAAACCTCAGTGTTTCGTTTTGTTTGCAACGCTGGGGACGGAACCCAGGGTCTGGAACACGCTAGGGAGTCAGTCGGACCACCGCCAGCTACTCAGCCTTTGCATATTAATAAACTGTAGGTGCCGACCTGACCTTTCCAGTGTGCCCTAAGCGCTTAACAAATACAGATGCATAGATCTCTCCCACTAACAGGCTGACGGACATACATACAGTCGGACACAGACAGACAGTCGGACACAGACTGACAGTCGGACACAGACTGACAGTCGGACACAGACTGACAGACACTGATGGACAGAGGTTGAGCTACTTGCCATGGAAACAGAACCTGACTCCGAGAGAGAGAGAGAGAGAGAGAGAGAGAGAGAGAGAGAGAGACTGCACTGTTTCTCCTGCCTCTGGCCTCTCTGTGGAAGGCTGTCGGCCTGACCCTGAGGTGCACTTGTTGAGCTACCCAGGGCAGATCACACACACACACACGCACACGCACACGCACACGCACACGCACAGGCACACACTGACCTCCAGCTCGTCCTTGGAGGCTGCATCCAGCATCACGAGGTCCTTCAGGAAGGTTCCCAGGTAGGGAACCACACCCTGTAGGAGAGATGGATCAGGCTGCCAGCCAGCCCTTCTCTCCTTCCCTCCAGACACAACGGTCTGTTCCCCTCACCTGTGGGCCACCCGGTCCCAGCCCCACTGAACACTCACCCCACCCCTGAAGCCAGACCTTGGGGACTTCTTGGAGTGTGGCTCCACAGGGGGCTGCAGCTTCACTTCCTGGTGACAAAGCAAAGCAATGGGGAGGAGGGGACTGGGGAGGAGGGAGGAAGGAAGAGAGGAGGAGGGAGGAGGGAGGAAGAAGAGGGAGAAGGGAACTGTGGAGGAGAGAGCAGGGGAGGAGGGGAGGGGGCTGGGGAGGAGGGAGGAGGGGAGGAGGAAGGAAGAGAGAAGGGAGGAGGGAGCAGGGGAGGAAGGGGCCGGGGAGGAGGGAGCAGGTGCGGAGGCTGGGGAAAGCAAGACTGCCCTCACCGGCATGAGAAGCTCTCTGCTCTGGGAATAATTATCCTCCTCTGAGAAAATCTGGCACAGGCTGGAAAAGACTCTGAGGCTGTCCCTGGAGAGGAAGAACAGGGCCCTGAGCACAGGCCTGGGGTTCAGAAGCTTCCGCAGCCCAGGCCTCAGGCACTTCGGTCCTCCTACCTGGCTGTCTCGCCCCAGGCCGCCCGAAGCCTGTGGATAGGGCTGGACTGCAGAGCAGACACAACAGCATACACTGAGGAGAAGTTCCGAAGCAGGCGGCACTCCTGTGAGGACCGGGGGACACAGTCAAGTCCCTGCCACTCCCCCAGAGCCCCCAGCCAGCCAGCGGGGCCGACCTCGCCCACCTCGGCCACACGGATCCACTTCTCCAGGAGCCGGGCCCGCTGTGGGGGTCGGAGCGGTCTCACGGCCACCTCCCTCGGCCCCTCTCCAGTTGAGGTGGCGCCCAGGACAGAGCTGACTACCGCCCCCGCCACCTTGTTGAACTGTGTGACGGTAGCTCGGACGGACGGGCAGAGGTGAGAATGTCCTGGCCGGTCCCTGTGACCCCACAGGCCTCCCAGACACTGAGAGGGGATCAGATTGAGAAACAGCTCCTGCAGGGCAGAGGTCAGAGGTCGGAGGTTACAATTTAGAGTCAAGCCAGACAAGTTCCCAGTATCAGGGATCTGAGGCTTTTAAGTGGCCGGGGACCAGAGGGGCCAGAGTTCAGGGGAACAGCCAAGGGGCGCAGGGAAGAGATGGGTCAGAGAAGCAGACGGAAGAGGAAACGCACCAGGAGAATTGGAAGCGAGAAAAGGATCTGGAGCCAAGGAGAGGTTAGTAAGGGGACATAGAATGTGGGGTCAAAGGTCAAGGTCTCACCGCATCTAGCAGGGTCAGCTGTTCGGCCAAGTGGTCGGCGAGGAACACCAGGACATCCGTGGGGTCAGCAGGGGAATCGCCAGGAAGGGCCAGGGGCTTAGGAAGGTCGGGGGCCCGGGGGTCTACCCGGGCCCGGAGTTTTCGGATGAGGTCAGCACTGCCCCCCACAACACCCTCCCGAGCTGCATACCCTGTCCGAAGCAGGAAGCTCTCAAGCCGGTCAAGTTGACCCTTGACCTCAGAGCCAAAATCCTCAGGGTGAGAGGCCAGCCAGGTTGAAAGTACAGAGATGGCTACCCTGAGAGAAGGGGGGACCAGCCAGGGGTCAGAGGTCCAGCCTCGGCTCCCTCTGGAGGACTGAGGCTGGGACGGGGCCACTCACCCTGTGGTCCTCTCTAGCTCGCCTGGAGGATGTGACTCGAGGGCTTCCAGTCTGCGGATGAGGAGAGGGGTCTACCCTGCAGCTTTTCCAGCCCCCCACCCCGGTGCTGGGAGTACTGGGGGGGAATCCAGGAGCCTCCTAACCCTAACCCTTGGCCCCTGACCTGTCAGCCACAAGCCCGAACAGGGCAGGAGAGGAGGTGAAGGCGCGGTGGGTAGCCAGCAAGGCCGGAGTGAACGTCATGTCAGCCCCTGACGTCCTGGCATCCAAGAGGTGTCTGACCAAGGCCTCCAGAGTGCCCGCACGGAGCCGTCGGGAGGATCGCGGGGGAGGCAGGGGGGCCTGGGGAACATGGAGGGTGTCTCACTGCTGGTCCTCCTCGGTCTCACTAGATGTCTGGGATAATTCAGTTCTAGTTCATGTTTGCCACGGCTCAGAAATGGCTTAAATCACACAACACAGAGTGCTACCAGACCTCTAACCTAGTGCTCAGACAAAAAAAACAAACAAAAAAAAACCGAGAGGCAAGACCTCAAAGTCGTGATCTCACCAAGGGATCAAGAGGCCTATACTGGCGGCTTGTGACAGTAAAGGTGGCACCATCCTCCTCCTCGTCCCAGACTGACACAGAAGCCTGAAGAAGCAAGAGGAGGAAGTGAGTCCCACAGCACCTCCGGCCCCAGCATGGTCCCTGGGCCCTGCTCCTCCCTCTGCACCCCTCACCTGTGATGGCAGGGGACAATACCAGCGAGTGCGAGGGGTAGAGGGTACTGGTGACCCCAGGTCTACCCCACCCTGGGGCTCAGACAGCCCCCCCAGCCACCTCAGAGCTCCCTCGGTGGGATGGAAGAGGTTGCAGTGGGAGTTTCAAGTGAATGCGGGAACCCCTCTTCTGGTCACCCCCAAATCCCCTTGCCCCCACAGCTGAGCCCAACACGGCAGAAAAGCAGGGTGCAGAGTCATGAGCAGAGCGGCCCCGAGAAGCACAAAGCCAAAGGCAGAGAGACCTGAAGCAGAGAGGACCTGAAACTTCAGGCCGCCACAAGACCCGCCCTCCCCGACAGAGCCAGAGGAGCCCAAATTTAGTCCTTCCGCAGAGACTCCCTTTCCCCGGGTCCCCAAAACAGCTTCCACTTCATCTCAGCACTGGGGACCCCCTGAGGGCGGCGGCTCCAATCCCAGTTACAAGAAGAAGGGGAAGTAGGGATGATGGGGGGGGCGGTAGACTCAGAGTCATGTGGCCCTAGCCCCTCCCCCGACCGATCCCGAAAAACCAGCCTTGCCAGTCACCCTAACTTTACCAATGTCGGGGCCCCGGAGTCTGGGTCCTCGGGCTCCGAATCTAACCTCTGGACCCTCCTGAAACCCTAAATCCCGCTGCTGGTCACAGCTCTCGGCCTCTAAGGGCGAAGATGACCTCGGTCTACCTATCCCGGGACCATCCGTCCAGGTGTCAGAACCTCTTGGCTCGCTGCCCTCTATTGGGCACCAGGGGGTGGGGGGAAGGGGCGGCGAAATCTGAGGGTTCCCTCCCCAATCCTAGAGTCTGAGGAGCTGGTTACTGTGGAAACAAACCCCTCCCAGCCAAACAAAAACCGAGGAGGGAGCCGGGGACCCGGACACAACTGCCCGGTGGCAGCCGTCCGAACGAGGCAGGTACGGGCAACGGGGGCCTGAGCCCCGCGGGCACAGCCAGCCTGCCAGCCGGGCATTCCAGGCAGGCTCCCGCGGGCGGGCGGGACCCGCAGCCAGGGCCCAGACCTCCGGACAGCGGGTGGCGGGTGTGAGTGAGGCGGGGAGAAGAGACCGAGGGACCCGGAGACACCGAAAGGAAGAGTCTCAGAAAGATTTAATGCCCCGCCTCCCGCCTCCCGCGTCTCACCTCTTCTTCTTCCTCATCCTCTTCCTCCTGCCCCCCGCCCACGGCCCGGCCACCTGGGTCCCCACCCTCTTCGGGGTCCCGGCTCCGGAAGCTGCTCAGCACGACTCCCCCGGGGGGGTTCGTGTCCAAAAGCAGCCGCAGGGGCCGCGGGAGCATGGCCGAGAGAAGGAATCAGCGGGGTCGGGCCATGGGGGCGCCTGGGGAGAGACGGGTGGGATTGGGGTGGAGTCAGACGGGCGTGGGGGAGACGGGCGAGAGGGGACCCGGGTGGGAGTCCCTCGGGAAGGCGGGGGGCGGGGAGACACAGGAGCGGGGAAACCCGAGCCCTCGGTGCGTGCTGCGGGTTAGGGGGATCACTAGCGCGGAATGGGCAGGGTCACCCGGCGCTCCGGCTCTGACCTGCTCGGGAAGGGTGAGGGGCTGCGCGCGGGTCCCGGGCCTCTGTTCGCGTCCGTCTCCGGCCCTCTACCGAGTCCCCTCCCCGGCTTTTCCGCGATGCCCCCCTCCTGCACCCCGGCGAGCTCCCGGGCCCTCCCGCCCTTTCCGCTTCCCCCCTCCCCGTGTCCGCCCGACAGCAGGAGCCAAAAAGGGAAGGAAGTGAGGACAGGAGCCAGGGCGACCGACTAGGGGAGTGTGGATGCCAGGGGCTGGGACGCAGGCTGCAGGTGCAGCGCTCCGCCGTCCCCTACGGCCCCGCTCGGGGGTTCTGAAGCCCGTGTCTCCCAGCACAGACTGGAGATCACAGTCCTGTCTCAAGCCTCCACGCGAGGACAAATACGGAATTTTAAGTCACTTTCTCTAACAAGGGCAGTGCTGCTGCAACTCTCGAGGGAAGCGCAAGATTGGGGGTGCGACCCCGTTACTGCGGCCGGAGAATGACACCGCCCGCGCTAGCACGAGTGCAGCGGAGCGAATCCGCGCCGGGTTTTCTGAGCCGCCCTTAAGCCCGCCCACTCACGGGGGGGGGGGCAGGAAGCCGGCTAGTGCAGCGCCGCGGAGCTTCCGGTTCCACTCCGGTCCGTCGCTCCGAGAGTCCGGCTCTCACGGTGCGCCCGAGCGCGCGCAGTTCCTACGGTGGCTGCGTCGTCTCCCCGGGTGTGGTTAGAGCGGGGAATGGCAAGGGCCCGGAGGGGACCAAGAGGTCGGCTGTGCTTTGGAAAGGGAGAATGAGAGGCCCGCATGGAAACTCTGAAAGACTTTTTATTGGCTCACGAGGACCGGCGGACAGCCATCCTTTGAAGAACGTCCGGTGGTCCACTCGTGGAAGACGAGACCCACCAGGCCCGGGCCCCGGAGATGGCGAAGGTGGACAGAGGTAGGCATTAGTCCGCCACGGGAGACACTGCTGTGGGCCGTCCCAGAGGTCCCTAGAACGTTAAGACGCTACGGCCTTGGGCAGTGGCTCTCAGCCCTCCTAGTGCTACGACTCTAACACAGTTCAAGCTGCCAAATTATTTTCATTGCTACTTCGTAACTGATTTCGCTACTGTTGCGAATCCTAATGTAAATGTCTGGTATTCCCGATGGACTTAAAGGGGTCGTGGCTTACAGGTGAAGAACCGCCTCTCTAGAGCACACAGTGGTTCTACATATGTATCCTTTCTTTCAGTTCTCTCAACAAAGCCCCACTACGTAACCCTGACTGACCTGAAACTATTATCCACATGCCTCTGCCGGGGTCAAAGAAGTGTGTCACTAAGCCTTGCTTTTTTCTCATTTTAACATTTTAGCTCGATTCCAATAACAAAATCTCGTTGGGCTTCTTGGTCATTTTAAATATGTATTGGAACCAAAAAAAATGAGAACCACTGCCTTGTAATGTTAATGCTAGATTTGTCTTTTTAAAGAGAGAGAGAGAGAGAGAGAGAGAGAGAGAGCGCGAGCAAGCGAGCTCTAGGCATGGTGTCCAATGCCATTAGTTAATTTTGGAGGCAGAAAGACAGGTGGATCTCTGGGGCATCGAGGCCAGCGTGGTTGGCTTAGTAAGGGACAAGGACAACCAGCCACTGCTACATAAAGAGACCTTGTCTAAAAACATGAACAAAACAATAAAGATTTTAAAAAACCGGAGCCATTCAATGGAGGAAGATAATGTGAGGGACACAGTTCTGGGGCAGGGACTCCTGGAGTTGCTTGGGCCACAGAGGGACGCTCTTTTAGAGGAGCCACTGGGATCATTTGGGCCAGAGATGAAGGTGGCTTCCAGACACCAGTGTCTTTACTGTGACTTCTGCAAGAGAAGAAAGAAGTGGGGAATTTGAAGGGTTGGCAGTGAAGTGAGTTCCTCCTAGTTAATCTAGAAACATCCTCGTAGTTTCAGGTGTGGGAGCAGGATGGGGCTCCCACCTGCCAGACACAGTCCTGAGGGTCCTAGCTCCTGAGTGGATCGGCTGAGCCCACAAGCAAGCCCCACCCGAGCTTTGGAATTTCTAACTTTGTTTACATGTTTAAAATTGTCTGGATAGGTAAGATTCGGACTTGTAACTGGGCAGTGGTCTCCCCGGTCATGGGTTTCCCTCCGTAACAGTCTCTTCCTTGTCCACTGCCTACTCTCACGCTTTGATGGTACCCCACTTTACTGTGTAGTAAAAATTCTGATTGTCCTTTGCTCTTTAAAGATAAAAACTTAAGCTGGGAGACACTCCACAGGCAGTCAATCGCTGGTTTGAGTTTGATCCAGGATCCTACAAGGTTGTAGAAAACTGGTTCCAAGAGTTGTCCTCTGATACCCAAGCCCCACACATTCATACGCACACGTAAGAGGAAGAAAGATGGGCTGGCTAGTGGGGTGGCTCAGGGGAAAAGGTCCTTGTCGTTCTGAGTTTGATCCCCCGGACCCACAGGGTAGAAGGAGAAAAGCAACTCCCACACATTGTTTTTGACCTCCACATGTCTGCTGTGGTATACACAGTCCCCCCCACACAAATAAATGAATGTAACTTCTAAGAATGACGAAGGTCCAGTAACGGAATGTGGTAATAGTCCGTTAACCTAGCACCTAGGAAGAGGAGCAGGAGGAGAAAGGTTATCCTCAAAAGGCTGACAGTGGTGTGCATGCCTTTAATCCTAAGAAAGAGGCAGGCAGGTCTGTTAGTTCGAGGCCAGCCTGGTCTACAGAGTGAGTTCCAGGACAGCCAGGGCTACACAGAGAAGCCCTGTCTCAAAAGACCAAGGTGGAGGGCGGGGAGTGTCATCCTCAAATATGAGGCAAGTTTAAGGGCAGCCTGAGCTACATGAGACCTGTATCAACAAAAACTTAATAAAATGTATGATTAAATTTTGCCTGTTTCATTTTACTCCTCTTTCTTCCTATGAGCCAAGGTTTCTATGTAGCAAAACTCAAGTTCCTGCCCGGGGTCTCTGAAGTGCTGTGCCTGGAAGTACTGGCCTACACAGCTGGCTTTTTTTTTTTTAATGTAGCTACTAATTCTTTCAATTTATGTGTGTGACTTACATCTCTAATGGACAGAACCACCTGCGTACATTTTATAAATCACTATTCCCAAGGAGACGGATCCAGGTCAGAAAGTCTAAGGTGAACTACACTGAGGATGAGGAAGGATTCAGACCAGGTGTGTGTCAAGTGTACAGTGGGCGTCCCTCCCCAGAAGGACAGGCAGGAGGAGGGAAAGCCCCGAACGGGCAGTGTTACCTTTGAGTCTCGGGGAACCGTCAGCCCAGCATCTGTAGCCTTCTCCTTTGAGACTTCAGGAATGGTCAGGTAGGCAGCTATGGAAGAGAGGGGGGGAGTTGTGGGCACACCGGAGGAAGGAGGGGTGGGTGAGACTTCAGAGTGGGCGGGCATGTCCTGCGGGCACACCTCACACCTACCCAGCCAGCCTAGTGCCTTGATGAGCCCCAGGAGGAGGAAGGCGGACAGGAACAGGCCGATGCCGTCCTCGATGGAGGGCCCGGAGACGCCTGGCACAGGGAAGCAATGCAAATGAGCCTGGGGTCCCCGAGGCCCCCCTGGTTTGGAGGTTCCCCAGGCGATGATTACCTGCCACCTCCAGGGTGACTTCAGCGCTGCGCCCCGATGCTGGCAGGCTAGGGTGGTGCACCCGACAGGCATAGTGAACTCCGTGTTGCTTGGCGGTGACTGGCGGTAGCTGCAGGTGCCCAGACTGGCTGACAGAGCCATCAGAATGGTGGCGGACGGTGGAGAGCCACGTCTTCCCCTCAGCCTTTCTGGAACTCCCTCCTGGGCCACCTCTGAGCTCCCACTCCACCTCCAGCCCCTCTGCGGGGTAGAAGTGGGACACGAGGCAGACCAATTCTGGGGGTGCCTCTCCTGGGGCACCCCACACAATGGGTGCTGGTGTTAGAGACACTCTCGGGGGCTCTGCAGAAAGAACAGAAAAGGAAACTGAGGGACTCCACCTCCTCAGTTTGTCTGTGGCTTCCCTATTATAACAGGGTGCTCTGTCTCCCCATTAAACCCTTCAGATGCCCAGGACTCCCAACTGTCTCCCGTGGTGCTCCCGGACTCACTGTGCATACTCAGCTCCAGGGAGACCTGTCCTTGCAGGTAGGGCAGATGTACAGTGGCCAGGTAGACGCCCTCCTGAGAAGGCTTCACTGCTGGCAGCCAGAAGGTCCCATTCCCAGTCCACGGGCCCCAGGGCTCACTGTCATCCCAGGCAGCAAACGCTGTAGCCTCTTCCTGGGCTGGTGGCACGCTCCCGGCCAGCCCAGGAGTGGCAGCCAGCAGCAGGTGACCCTTTCCCCTGTGCTGGCGTCGCCACTCCAGCCCAAAGGGAGGAGGGCCCGCGTCCAGGGAGGGGGCGTCTTCCAGGGTGGAGGGCGAGTAGGCGAAGCGCAGGTCCAGCACCGCATCCTTCCCCAGGTGGACTCGAGGGGCGGGGGTGTGGGTGAGGACGGTCAGCACGGCTGGGCGAGGGGACAGTGGACAGAAAGGAAAAGGAGAAGCAGGGTGAGGGCCCGCCCGAGCTCCAGGCACCCCACGCTGCAGAGACGCGTCCATTTATAACACTACAGGGGTAAGTCGAGGTGAGGGGGATCGCAGCCCCGGAGGTTCTGTGATGAACAAATGCACTGCCAGCCACGACCCTCAAATTCTATAGATGGCCAGGATCTAAGGGCACCTTTTTTTTTTTTTTTTTTTTTTTTGGTTTTCGAGACAGGGTTTCTCTGTGTAGTCCTGGCTGTCCTGGAACTCGCTCTGTAGACCAGGCTGGCCTTGAACTCAGAAATCCGCCTGCCTCTGCCTCCCAAGTGCTGGGATTAAAGGTGTGTGCCACCACCGCTCGGCTAAGAGCACAGCATGTAAGTGCACCGTATGTGAAGTGCCAAGGGAGGCCAGCAGAGGGCACTGGATCCCCTGGAATTAGTTACCGGTGGCTGTGAGTCATCGTGAAGGCACTAGGACCACAACCATCGCAGCCAATGCTCCTAACTGCTGGGCCATCTCTCTACCACCACTGCCCCAGACACACACACACTCACACCTGTCACACCCACCCACACCACCTCTTTCTTTCCTTTTTTTTTGTTTTTGTTTTTTTGTTTTGTTTTGTTTTGTTTGGTTTTTTTCGAGACAGGGTTTCTCTGTGTAGCCCTGGCTGTCCTGGAACTCACTCTATAGACCAGGCTGGCCTCGAACTCAGAAATCCGCCTGCCTCTGCCTCCCAAGTGCTGGGATTAAAGGTGTGTGCCACCACTGCCTGGCTTTTTTTTTTTTTTTTTTTTTTTTTTGAGACAAGACTCACTCTGGCCCAGGGTATCTAGAAACTCACTCTGCACGCTAAGCTAGTCTCTAACCCTATAGAGTAGTGATTATCACACCTCAGCCTCCCTTCTTTCTTGTGTGTGGGAGGGGTTGGGATGCAAACACCGCTGCAGTGCTAAGGTCTGACCCCAAGGCCTCATGCATGGAGCAAGTGCCCGTCACTGAGAAGCAGCCTGTGCTCCTAACCACTGCACCATCTCTAGCCCTACATTTTTACTTCTATTTTCACTTATTTATGTGTGTTCTTGCATGGTGTGTGAGTGGAGATCAGAGAAGGACTTCCGATCAGTTCTCTCTGTGTGGGCCCTGGATGAAGCTCACTTTACCTTTACCCAGTCACCTCAGTAACCCTGCAGGACTCCTGCGGTTTGTTTGGAGACTGTATTTCAATCACAACAGCTCTCCCTTCCCTCCCCCGAAGCCCTCCTATACTCCTCTCCCCCTTTCCCCTGCAAATTCTTGACCTCTTTTTTATTTTATTGCATGTATATTTGTATATGGGTGTATATTCCTGTACAGCCACCTACAACATGGTTCTAAAGTGGCTGGAACTACGTACTGTGTAAGTGTTGAGGAAGACGGACTTGACGCCGGCTGTGCTGGCAAACTGTGTGTCCGGCAGGAGCAAGGCCTGGCACCAGGTTCTCAGACACTCCAACAAGCAGGGACTAACCGGAGCTGGACCGGAGGCTCAGCGAGCAAGAACACTCATCGCTCTCCAAGAGGTCCTGAGTTCAATTCCCAGCATCCACACATGGTGGCTCACAACCATCTGTCATGGGATCTGCTGCCCTCATCTGGTGTGTCTGAAGACAGTGACAGTGTACTCAGATAGATAGATAGATAGATAGATAGCAAAAAAAGAAAAAGGAGGCTAACCACGATGTTTCCTGCCCTAGTGTTTGCTCTCCAGGTGAGGCGGCCTACGCCTGCTGCGGCAGCCTTCTGGAAGGTGAGGTAGGAGAGTCCTCAACTGATCAGCCTGGGCTACACAGTGAGGGCAAGGGAAGCCTGCTTAGTAGCTGACCCTGTGTCTCAACCAAAGCCTGAAAGAGGCTGGGCTGAGGTTTGGTGGGAGAGGGCTTCAATCCCCTGGGGGCGGGGCGGGGCGGGACAGGGCAGGTGAGAGCACCAAGTAAAGCCACTTTCAGGATTCTCTCTCTCATATATAAGATTTTTAAATGCTCTCTATTGTTATGTCCATTGGTGTTTTACCCGTGTCTGTCTGTGAGGGTGCCAGCTCCCCCGAGACTGGAGTTGCAGCGGTGAGCTGCCGTGTGGGCTGCGAACTGAACCCCGACCCTCTGGAGGATCAGCCAGTCCTCTGAACTGACGAGCCATCTACCCATCCCCGTTTTCATGATCTTCTAATCAAGCAGAAGTGACCTGGAAGTGATCTGATGAGGAAGACAGGACATAGCAACTTGATTTCACCCCGAGTCTATAAGAAGCAGTCTTCTGAGAGTCAGCTCTGGCCCAGCACACTCCAGGAGCTCAGACAAGGGCCAAGAGGTGCCCAGCACTTTAAACCACAGACTGCACTTCTGAGGACCCAGGGTCGGCTCCCACGCCACCGGGCTCACAACCACCCGTAACCTAGCTCCAGACGACCCCATGACCTTTTCTGGATTCCCTGGGCAGCTGCACTCATATGCGAGCGCACGCGCACACACGCGCGCGCGCGCGCACACACACACACACACACACACACACGCAAATAAAATTAACTTTGCAAATAACTAGTAGTCACTGAGCCACACACTCCTGCCCTGCAGAAGCCAGTCTATAAATCTGAGGAGCTCGGGGAGTCCACAAAAAACAGACCCATAGGGCCCAGGCTGTGGTCAACAGAACCGTCCCACATGAAGACTGCAGGGTGAGGACCAGTTCTCTCCAGAGATCTACTGTCCCCATGCTGGGCCTACACAGGATGGAGCTGAGAGTGGGGGTGCCAGCGGGCTGAGGGTTTCAGACTGTCCCCATTAGGAGACTGCGAGTGATGAAGGCAGAGGACTGGGGGTGTGGTGAGAGTGTCTGCATAAACACCAGTGGGGAAAGGCAATGAGTCTATCTACCTGTTAGGTGGTGTCCCCGGACACGAGAAACGCTCATACACATTCAAGGCAGATCTACCCCACTTCTGCAGCTCCCCCCCCAGCCCCCCAGTCTAGAACAGCAGAGTGGTGGGCCTCTGGGAATTCAAGTGCACTGCACTGTGACCTGTGCAGAACCCACCGTCTCCGCCTCCGCCCTGTCCCTTCTGCCCACTAGAGGCCACTGTCGAGGGACTAAAGACCACGGCTGAGAGCCTCAGGAAGAGGGTCCTTGCTGGGCCGACTGTCGCTAGGCTCTAGTGGGCTCTGAAGAGACTCAAAGTCTGAAACCTGAGATGAGTGCAGAAAAGATTCTGGTTCGGGAAGTCTAACCTTAAGAGTTTCTCAAACTCTGGTATCTGGAAACCAAACCGCCTCCCCAACCCCTCTACAAAGCCCCGCCCCCAAACCGCAGCAGGTTTCAATTTTACTCTCCGCCTAGATGAAAGGAGAAGATAAAGTCTAACCAACTCCCTCAACAAAAAAATATACATATATATACTGATCCCCAATTGGAGAGGTAACCCATTCAAACCTCTCTGCAAGTCGCCGAGTTGGCCCACCTAGACCCTGAAAAACTACCCATCCATCTCCCGCGCCTCTCGGCGGCTACCTGTTGCCATGGTGATGAAGACGGGCTCCCGCTGAGGCTCCCGCTGCGGTCGCAGCAGGCTGGAGAGGCTGAAGACTGCGCCGGATACGCTGAGCAGCAGCCAATCCCCGTCCAGGGCCCGCGGGCAGTTCTGCGGGGTCAGCCCTCTAGCCCACTTCGCCGAGGCGGGGAACGGGACGAAGCGGCTCATCTCGCAGCGCGGGGCGGAGGCGCCTGCGGGGTACCGCCTGAAGGCAGCCAGGAGCATTCCCGCCGGGTCTGCGGAACCGAAAGGGGTGTGACGGTAGCCCGGGCTGGACGGGCCGGAAGGCACAAACTAACGAAGTAGAGAGCGATCTAGAGAGCATCTAAACTTATTTACAAAAGGGAAAACTGAGGCCCAGGGTCCCTGCGTGAGCTAAGAGGGGGCGACAGATGCAGGTGAGTCCCGCAGGCTCACCATCCACCTTGAAGTATAGCTTAGGGTCAAGATCTGGCCGGGGCGGCGGTCCCCTAGGTCCATGGCGCAGTAGCAGGGTGGCAGGTTTCTTGGACAAGCCACCGCCACCGGCATCCTCCACGAACCAGCACTCAATCGCCTCTGGTCCAGCCGACACGACGGTCGCCAGGCCTGGGGGAGAGGGGCTCTGTGATCAGGCGGCCACAGGGTGTCCGGCGACCGGCCCGCCCCCTTAGACCCGCGACGGGACTACCTCCCTCACCTCCCCAGTGTGCCCTTTCCTAAACAAGACGAAATGGGGTCTGCTCACCCAGAGCCACGGCGACCAGCAGGGGAAGAGGCTTCATGGTGCTGCGATCTCCCCTACCAAGTCTCTTCCGCTCCCTTTCACTTTCATTTTCCCTCAAAGGCCGGGCTGAGGAACTGGAAATTCCCCTCTCTGGTCAGGTGAGGGCGTGACTGCACGTTGGAGGAACGCCATCCACAAGGGCCAAATAGGGCTGCGTACACCCAGCCACTCCCCGCCCTGCACCACCCCGTGGATCACCCGGCAGCCCCTACTTTGAGCCCTTTAGCAGCCTAGGCTCCGCCCCCCGGCTGCGTCCTCTCTGCGCCACCTCCCTTAGAACCATGCCCGCGCGTCCCCCGACCTGTGCCAGGTCCCCGCAAACAGAGGGGTGTTGGGAAGCCAAGTGAAGTGACCAATAAATATTTTAATCATCGTTAAAAATTAAGACCTATGCTACGGACTCCCTCCTTGTCTCCACCCACTTTCACGATGACCCAATTTGGGATCCCATGGCAGGAGTGAGCCGGTACAGGAATAGGGGGCATCCTTCAAGAGGAGAAAGGACAGTCGGTAAGACTCAAGGCCTCGTCCCACAACACAAACACAGACTTCAGGCACAAACTAGCACAACCTGACTGTTGGCCCTGTGATTCCAGGATGCTCAAAAGGTCCCTTTGCCATTTCCCCCACCGTGTAGGCTCCGTGAAGGTGGGGCTCTGGTGTGCTCAGGGGAGATGAAAAAAAAAAAAAAAAAAAAACCGGCTTGGTTCCAGGATAACTAGGAAGGGGCTGAGGGATGGAACCGGCTGGCGATGGCGCAGCCTATGCCCTTCTCTAGAATACATACACGTCCACAGAGATAAGGGAAGACTGGTTGGTGGGGAAACCCCGGAGCCACGCTGCCCTTAGACCAGGCTCCCCAGTGGCCTGCCCTTCAGTGCGCTGCGCCTCCGCCCCCACTGAAATCCAACTCCACTTTGTGCACGTTGGGTGGAGACCAGACGCGCCTATGGGACGGGGGCGTGGCCGAATTTGCCTCATCGCCACTGCCCCCACCCACCGCGGAAGACTCCCTCTTGGGTTGCAGTGCCGGCCCAGAAGGTGCCCCGGGTCCTGGTCCAGGTACGGATCCGGCCCCGCCCACGCCCATCCGGTGCCGGCGCTCACAGTGTCCCCGGTGCCGCATGAAACTGTCCCGCCACATGAACTTCTTGGCGCAGACGCTGCATTCGTACGGCTTGAGGCCTGTGTGTGTCTTCATGTGCTCTGTAAGGTGGTGTTTCATCTTGAACTTTTTGTTACACACGGGGCAGTCAAAGGGTCGCAGGTTGAGATGCATATTCACGTGCCGGTCGCGCATGCTCTTATGTGAGAAAGCCTTCCCACAGTGACACAAAAAGATCTTATTGCCGTCGCTGCTGCCTGTCCCTCCAGGGGCCCCACCAGATCCACTTGGTATGCCCAGCCCCACCGCAGAGGTGCCCCCCAGGGTCACCGCCCCGTGCTCTGCCGTGTTCCCCGGTGGCCGGCCTGGAGCCTGTGAAGAGGATGGGAAAACCAAGATCTGGTTGCCCGGCACATCCAACGGAAGGAGGGGTCGTGGCGGGTGGGTGAGGGCATAGGAGGAAGGGGTGGGTCCTCCGGGGTCCTCAAGCACTGCTCCAGGGCCCCCACCCTCATAGGGGCCAAAGTCATTGGAGGATTCACAGAAGTTGACCTGTTCCTCCCCCTTGTCTGCGGGCTCCGTCAAGGTCCGAACGTCACTGATACTGAGAGTGGCCTCGGGCTCTCCTGCAGGAGCCCCAGAGCCGCCCCCCAGTTCTTCATCCTCGTCATCCTCACAAGTCAACACCAGGTCTTCCTCCTCTTCCTCATCCTCTAGATCGGGGTCTTGGTGAACCAAGGATGCTGGTGCAGGGCAATTTCTAGCTCGCTTCGCATACACCCAGTGTCTCCGCGGCACTGCACTGGCCGGCATGCAGTGGGGCCTCCGGGGCCCAGCCCCGGGGGCCACCGCCCCTCTCCCCTCCCCACCGTCATCGCAGAGCTCATCCGCCTCCAGCAGCAACTTCGAGGAGGAGGTGGTACCCGCACTTGCGACGACAGGGGCTGGGAACGCGGGGCCACCGTCTCGACGGTTCCCACTACCGGCTGCCGAGGCCACAAATGCGTCCTGGGAGGAAGAGGAGAAATCAGTGGACTCCCGGGGGCTGAAGTAGTTGCTACTGCTGGGAGACTGATTCTCACTGGCCCGGCTGGAGGTATGGGACCGTCCAGAGCCCACGGTGGCAGGGGCGACAGAGCCCCCACTCCCTGATGGGACGCTGGCACAAGGGACAGAGACAGAGGGGGCTGCAGCAGTGGTGACAGTGGTCGTCGTGGCTGAGGATCGACCCTCCCGAAGGAGTTCAGTGCACTTATCCACAATGTGCCACATCTGTAGGACCGAGCCCACTGTAAGGAAGTTGACAATGTCCGCAGCAGCCATGCTGAGGCGGCCCGTGTAGGCCGAGGCCAGCACAGTCTCAAAAGCACCTGGGTCCATGACGCTCGGCAGCGAGATGGAGGTCATGCCTTTGAGCAGGACCTGGTCGTGGAAGTAAGGAGAGGAGGCGGCCAAGACGGCCCTGTGAGCACGGAACTCCCGTCCCTGCACGCGGATGGACACGTCGCAGAGCTGACCCTGGAGCCGCTGCTGGTTGAGGGACTCCAGGAGGGCACTGGTCACCTCAGGGAAGGACACGTGTACCACTGCAGCTGCTGGCAGAGGCAGCGGCGGTGGAGCCAGCGACAGAGGCAGCGGGAGTGTGGCCCCACTGGATGACAGAGGAGATGGCTCCATGTTGGGGAAGGAGATACCCCCCCAGCCACAAGAACAAAGGAAAGAAGTGGGCGGCCGGGGGGGTCTCTAGGGGGAAAAAAAAGAATAACAGCATTTAGAAAAGACATAGCCCATCACAGCATACAGCTAACCCACTGAGATAGGTACACCTGTCAACCCCATGGTACAGATGAGGCAACTGAGGCTCAGATTAAGTGAAACATCCAAGTACACCAATCAAACAACATCAAATCGCAGAGCTAGCAAAGCAAGTATTCCATCTCCAAGTTTAGTACTCTTTCCTAGGTCAGGAAATGGGGGGCTCTGAGGGAACGGGTGGTCTGTCCTATTCTACAGCTGCCCGAGAGCCTCACTCTCAAACAACGCCCCTCCTTGGTGTTACCTACCAATTTTCTTGGGGTGAAGGTGTGTCCGCCACAGTTCTCAAGCTCCTCCCCCTATAGCCCCCAGTTAATCCCCGCCCCCGCCCCTTCAGGACCCTCCAGGGCTCCGCCCCCTAGATCCCCGACCCCGCCTCGTGCTTGCCCCCGCCCCCCGAACCCCGCCCCCCACTCCTCCCCAATCGCGCCCTTGGACTGTTCCCCGGCCTGAGGGGGGCCCCCAGCCCCGCGCGCCCCCGCTTACCTGGCCGCGCGCCCCTGGACCCCCCCTCACTCGGCGACCAGAGCCGCAGCCCCAGCCCCTCCCGCCGCCATCTTGTGCCGACTCCCTCCGCCCTCCGCCTCCACTCCGCCTCCCGGACCTGCGACCTTAAAGGCGCAGGCCAGCACCCGGTCTGTGTCGCTGGGTAAAATTCGACCGACACCGACACTTTTCCTTTAAAGGACCGGCGCTTCATTCCGCCTTAAAGGTACCAGGTCCCCTCTGCAGCTGAGGACTCGAGAATTGATTCGGCCGAAGCCTTCGTTCCCTTTAATCCTACAAGCCTACCTTTTCCCATTGACCAGACTGGCTTCCGCTCCTCAGGCTCCTCCCCGAGCTCTGGACAGTCGCTTGCTCGCGGGATCCAACAGCCCTTTTCCCAGCATATGACAGAACCCTGAGGCCCCGCCCCCTTCCTCCAGGCCTGGATTGGCCAAATAACCTTGAGTCAGCCCCTGATTGGCCTTTTCACTCATACCGCTGGAAACGAGAAAGTAAGGCGGCTTTAAGGCTTCTGAAGCACTTATCTTTCCAAGCGCCTAGGGGAAGGCTCAGGGAAGGAAGGGCGCCCTATGCCTAAAGAGGTGTGCGAGGGCCTGGCTAGAAAGGACAGATCCAGGTGACAGCTGTCACAGGACTAAGACAAAAAGTACAATAAAAAGAAATTCATTGTTTATTAATGTGTCTGTGTAAAACTTAAAACATCTGATTTTTTTTTTTTTTTTTGTCAAAAGAAACCATCAAAATGGGAGGAGCTCCGTCCATCTTTTGCTCCATCATCCTGCAACAGCCATACAAAACCTTCTGGATGCAGAGAGTGCTGCTAATCAGAGTCTGAGAGCACGATGATCTCCTCGGGATCGCACTGTGTGGCCACACTCGTCTGCAGACAAGTCAGGGGAGAAGGGAGGGTGAGCCGGGCGGTGGTGGCCCAGGCCTTCAGTCCCAGCACTCAGGAGGCAGAGGCAGGCGGATATCTGAGATTGGGACCAGCCTGGTCTACATACAGAGTTCTGGGACAGTCAGGACTATATATTAAGACCCTGTCTCAAAACCAAAACGAGCCGGGCGGTGGTGGTGCACGCCTTTAATCCCAGCACTTGGGAGGCAGAGGCAGGCGGATTTCTGAGTTCGAGGCCAGCCTGGTCTACCGAGTGAGTTCCAGGACAGCCAGGGCTATACAGAGAAACCCTGTCTTGAAGAAACAAAACAAAGCAAAACAAAAAAATAAAATAAATCTGCATGCCTCTGCCTCCTGGGTGCTGGGGTTAGAGGAATAAGCCACTATGCTGGGCAAAATAAATCTAAACACACATACACAGCCAGCCTTTGAGACTTTGTGGGTTCTTTTTCCTCCCCTTTATCCGCCCCCATCACTAGATAAGAAAGAAAGGATAGAGGGGAGAGATAAGGATCTCTCAATCTAACGTCTCTCTTCTTGTTTCTTCTTTGAGCAAGACTACCAACAAACCACAAACCCTTGAGCCACCATCAACCATGTCTCTTGGAGGAGACCAGGCACAGAGGACCCTCTACCATTTAGATACTCTTCTGAAAAGGGGAATTCCAAATATCATCCCAGAATTCCAAATATCATCACGTCACACAACCAAAGCAAATGTCTAGCTGGCAAAGCCACACGTCTGCTAGAGCTCGCGGTGAGCCAGTCAGCTATAGTGGGAAGCAGCTACTTTCCACACCTGGGATTAAAATGAAAACCTATTTCACTGTTTTTTTTTGTTGGTTGATTGGTTGGTTGGTTTTTGGGTTTTAGACACAGTTTCTCTGTGCAACCCAGGCTGTCCTGGAACTCACTTTGTAAATCAGGCTGGCCTCAAACTCAAGAGCGATCCTCCTGCCTCTGCCTCCCAGGACCAAAGGCATGCATCACCACCACTCAGCTCTTGAGTTTTTATAAAGAAACCAAAATTCCAAAATTGTCACTACACACGCACACATGCATGCATGCATGTGCACATGCACGCACACACAGGCAGATGGGAAAAACAGAAGAGTGGTAGGTGCCACACCCACAGAGAGGGAAAGGGTGAGAATGAACTGCCAGGGACACCACCCCAACTTACCTTATAAATGCAGGGCCGGAGAGACTGACACTGGGGAGCCTGGGGAAGCAGGGATGGAGGAGGGCCGCACAGGGAGCTGGTCACCAGCTCATGGCTGGGAGAGTCCACCCTGCTGGAGGAGTCAGCGACAGGAGCCACAGAGGCCAAGGGGGGAGACGGAGCAGGTAGGACACCTGTCTTCCACCCAGTGTCCTGCTGTGCCATCTGCTTTTTTATATAGCTAAGGACAGAAGAAAAATGACAGAAAGGACCTGAGGCTGCAGGGAGAGCCAGGACATCAGGCTCCCTTCAGAGAGACCCGTTTCCTCGCCTGCCTTCTTCCTCACCCGCAGTTACCTGTTTTCTTTTTTTTTTTTTTTCTTTTTTTTTGTTTTGGTTTTTTTGGATTTGGTTTTTTCGAGACAGGGTTTCTCTGTGTAGCCCTGGCTGTCCTGGAACTCACTCTATAGACCAGGCTGGCCTCGAACTCAGAAATCTGCCTGCCTCTGCCTCCCAGAGTGCTGGGATTACAGGCGTGCGCCACCACCGCCCGGCTAGTTACCTGTTTTCTAATGGTCCAGAGCCCAGTTGCTTCTTTTCCTTCCGAAATTTCTTGCTTGGGGGACTGACATCTCGCCAAGTGTGAGAAGAGACACGCCCATTGAAGGATGTAGAGGTGACCACAGCCGCCCCGTTTTCCAAAATGGTGGGAAGGGAATCTTCTGACTTTTTCCTGGAAGAGGAAATGTGCCTTTCCTCAGGGGAAGGGGTGGTGTCCTCAGGCAAAGCTTCAATCTCTAGCTCAAAAGGCTGGGACCCAGGACTCTCTTCCTCCAGAAGCGGCTGGTGGAGCTGTTCTCCACTGCTTTCTGGGTCGGTGCTGGGAAGGTCCAGGGATGCTCCTGGAGGTGATGCTGGTGCCTCTGCCAGTCCTCTCCTTTGCTGCTCCTCTGGGGACCTGAGCCCTTCTGTGGGCTCTGAGTTCCTTCTAGGGAAAATGTGCGAAGGGGACGTGGGACTTGTATCTCCTTCATTATCTGGAAAAGAAAAGGGGAGGGGTGGATAAAAAACAGGGGTCGAGGGCCTAGGAGGAGGAAGGAAAGGCGCAACAAGGAACTCCTGTCCAGCAGAGCAGAACTAACCCCACCGGGGTCCTCCCCATGGAGGAGGAGGTTTACACATATACCTCCTCCTTCCTCCTCCTCTTCATCACCCTCCTGATCGTCCTGCAACTGTTCTAAATCCCCATCTTCATCTTCAGTGGCCTCTTCTTCTTCCTCCTCTTCCTCCTCCTCCTCTTCTTCCTCCTCTTCCTCCTCCTCCTCCTCCTCACTTTCCTCCTCCTCGTCTTCGTCATCATCATCTGTCTCAGCTTTGGAGGGCGTAGGGCACTCCTGGGATGCCATTCCGCTAGGACCCTGGGAGAAAGAGGAGTCTCTCTTAACCCCGGGCCCAGAGACTCTGGGAGCTCACTAGTGCTAGGGAAGAACCAATGTCCTTTCCCTGTTTCCATAAGCTGCGCCAGGAGTCACCCTGGAGTCCCTGGGGGCAGTGCAGGGTGGAGACAAGATCTGACAGGTGTTAACCCTTCCATACCTCACCAGAATCGGAGGAGGCTTTGGGGGGGTCTGAAGACTGGGAGGCGGTGCCTAAGAGCCGTGCCCGTCTCTTCTGCCTCTCGCCCTCCTCAGTCTGGTCTTGCATCATTGCATACTTGGAGATGACCTCGTCCAGTCGGTTCATGGCTAAGGTTCGATTTTCCCTAAGGCGGCGAGCCAACGTGGGATCAGACAGGGCTGGGTCAACGCCTGTGTGGAAAGACAGGGTCAGCGCTCAGAGTCCCAATCCTACAGGGGTTAGAGATACCGCCATTCAACCTGAAGGAGGCACCCAGGAGCTCCTACCTGGTCTATAGTCATCTGTGAGGTGGCAGCCAAAGTTGTAGATGAGATCCAGGTGGCGCCGCTCCTGTAACCGGACACCCACGTCCCGGAAGGCATCCTGAGCCAGGAGCTGGAGCTGCTGCCTGGGAAGGCCCAGACTGTGGCGGGTCGCGGCCTTCTCCACGGCTCTCAGCACATCCCCATAGTCGGGAAAGGTGTCAGGGCCCGGCTTGTTGATGAGTCGCTCAATGCGCCTGTTGACCTCCGGGTATCGGGTGCCTCGGTAGGGAATTCGCTGCTCTATAACCCGCCCCGTCAGAGAAGAGCAGTCCTTCAGCTCACACAGCCGTCCAAAGAGACGGATCAGTTTCCTCTTCAAGCGAGCCTCCTGCAAGTACGAGGAGTCGGGGTCATCCAGCTCTGACAGATCCAACTCCTTCTCCTGCAGCCTCCGGATCTCTGCTACATACAGTGCCAGCAGTTGCTCCAGGCGCTGGATCTGCCTCCGGGAGCCACGAGTCCTTGAGGCCTCAGAGGCAGTGGTTTGAGCATTTGTAAGGTCAGAGGGGGGATCTGTGGGAGGGTTACCACCAGACGATTCACTGGTGGCCGAGGCTGCAGGAGCTAAGTTCAGCTTCTTCTTGGTGGAGTGAGCTTTAAGAACAGTGCAGAGCTCGTTAATGTAGACGTAGAGCTTGGCTGGCTTCTTCCGAGACCGAGACAGAACCCTGGAGAGGATGTTGCAGAACTCTGCAGAGGCCAGAAACCCAGACTGGGCACGCTGATGCAGTTTGTGGAGGAACGGGACCACCTCAGGGTGGTCTGATGTCTGCATCTTACACAGTTCAAGGAACTAGATGGTTCAAGGGAAGGGACAAGGAAAACAAACAGACAAGAAGATGGGATCAGTGAGGAAGCCAGAACAACCAGCCAATCAAACACCCATTCCCTGGGATCTGCCCTATCGCATCATAGTGGCTCACAGCTTTAAGATTTATTCTTTAAGATGGTGTCGCTGTCTTTAGACATGCCAGAAGAGTAAGTCAGATCCCATTACAGTTGGTTCTGAGCCACCAGGTGGTTGCTGGGAATTGGAACTCAGGACCTAAGAGCACTCAGTGCTCTCAACCAGTGAGCCATCTCTCCAGCCCAGTGGTTCACTTCTTTAATCGCAGCTGTCACGAGGCAGAGGCAGGTAAGAACTTTGTGAGTTCAAGGCCAGCCTCATGTTGGCAGCTCCAGGCAGCCCGGGGCCACAAAGGAGACCCTTCTCTCTCAGAAGCAAAAGGAGCCTTACCTCTTCAAACAGCTTCTCGTTCTCCGCCTGGAAACACTTCCGGCTACCTGAGTTACCCCTCCCTCCATCCCCTCGGGGCTCAGGTGGACCGGAGGTTTCTGGCCCTGGTGAGCCAGGATTGGAGGGTAGGTTGGAGGGTCCCGGCTGAGCG
Organism: Apodemus agrarius; assembly: GCA_964023405.1. Taxonomy (NCBI): domain Eukaryota; kingdom Metazoa; phylum Chordata; class Mammalia; order Rodentia; family Muridae; genus Apodemus; species Apodemus agrarius. The sequence goes on from OZ030025.1 coordinate 5,009,024, forward strand.
GCTGCTTCGTCCTCATCGTCGTCGTCAAGCACTATGATGCTGTCATCGGTGGCCATGGGGGATCAAATCCCCCTGAGGGAGAAAAGTATTTGGAGAAGTCAGAATTCTGGAAGGGAACGGAAGCCTCCGAAAGCGCCCCTGGTGCTTAGTCCCACCCCGTCAGATAGCTCTTCTGCCGCTCCGTGGGTTGGGGGGACCTCCCGATCATCTGAAATCATCGCCCTCGCCTCCAGCCCCACCCCCCAGCCCATTTCCTGACTTTCGGTTGCGTTTCTCCCACTGTCAGCTGGGAAGTTTCCTTCTGACCCCCACTCCGAGGGGTACGAGGTGCCACAGCGCTCTCGAGTCTCCGCCTCCAGAAACCAACACCCTGGCGACACTACCGTACGGGTCTGCCCACCCCGCGCCCTCCAACGCGACAGTCCCCTCCGACTTCGTCCTAACTCCAGCTCTCAGGACTCCGAGGTGAAAGGGTCCCCCCTCGGGAGCCTGGGGTCCTCCGCCCCTACAGCCATCTCCACGTTCCACCTGGCCCAAACCGGGACATTAGGCTGGCATTTTTCTCCGCCAGTCCCCTCCCTCTCACCGCACCCTGGTTCCCTCCATTCTCTGGGGCTCGTAACCGACAACGAGCCGGCCACTCGGCACTCCTAATGTCTGGGCTTCTAGCCCCAGGCTGGGGGCAGTCTCCAGCCTCAGCTTCCCGCCAAGGAACCCTCTCCGCCTTCAGCCCTAGGCCGCCACACTCCCCTTCAGGGCTAGCAAGGTACCATACAAGCTCGCCCCTCAGACTCGGCAGCCAGGCCCCGCCGCTCCTTCGCCTTCGCCACTCCCGCGCCGCCACCCACGCTCCGCGCACGACCCGGCCCCCACCTCAGAAACGGTCTCTCGAGGCTCCCCACGGCGCGGACCGCAAATCCTCGCATAGTTCCCTCCGCCTTCCTCTCCCCCCACCCCCACCGCAGGCCCTACAACAGACCGGAAGCCCGGGAGTTTCCGCCTGAAGCGCCTGAGGGCGGCCATATCGCTGTACGGACCGCGGGCCTCTTGGAACCGGAAGTGACGCTCGATCCGCCCACCTAGGCCACCGCTCCGGGTGCGCTGACGCGCGAGGGGGGCGGGGCCTAGGACCAGATGGATGGGGCGCGCCACGTTGCCGTACGGCACGGGTCGGCTCCGCGAGGCGTGGAGCTCTTTGCACCAGGAGCTCGCCCAAGCCACTCGGCCAATCAGAAACTTCCTGCCTCAGACCTGCCCCCTACCCCACGCTATCGGGTGCAGTCGCACCGCGGAAGACCCAGCCCTCCGTCCTAGTTGGGGAAGGAATCTCAAGGTGGTGTCTCTAAGGCTGTGCAGGGCTCCAGGGATCGAAATAAAAGATTTTCATTTCCTTCCCCGGGTTAGTGTAAGCCTGGCACTCCCCTTCTTTGCTCTCCCTCGGGCTCCGAGTTCCACCGCCTGGTTGCCTTCCTTTGGAGGGGCGGCGTGCACCTCGAGCTCTCCAGCCCCGGCCTCCTGGGTCAGGTGCACACGTGCACACACGCGCTTACAAAAGAGCACACCGCACGCGGCTGGAGTGAGGTGTTGTTATTATTGCCGCCGGAGACCAGCCCCTCCACCTGCACCACGGACGTTGTGACCGAGCCCCGCCCCCCGTGGGAACCGTGGCCGTCCGTTTCTCCGAGGGTCTTCTCGACGGTACGGCGGGCAGTGCTTCACGGCTGCGGGTTGCAGGGCGTGAGGCAGAGCTGGGTAACCCGGCGCGGGCTTGGGGAGAAGCCGTGCAAGCTGCCGCTGAGAGCGCTGGGAAACGAAACGAGGCTCATAAAATCCCGCGGGGTGTCTCCTCCAGAACTGCGGAGAAAAGGGAGAGGGGGAAACCACTGTGACGCCCGCCGCGCCCCGGGTGGGGAGCTCCGCAGGTGTGCGAATGTGGAAGCCTGATAGATCAACACCCTTCGCGCGCGCGGAGACCTGGGCTCCGCAGCCTGCCTTCCTCGGTGGTGGGCATCTTGCTAATCTGCAGGACCAAGAAAGAAACCCAGCTGTTCAGAGGACCCGAACTTCAAACTTAAACCCACCTCCTCGCTTCCCGTTCGGCCTTCTGGGCTTAAGGCATTTCAGTTGGGGCAGGGGCGGGGGCAGCTCCCCAATGGCTAACCGGACGCTAAGAGATAATGAAGGATTTAACTTTCTTTCTTTCTTTCTCTTTCTTTCTCTCTCTTTCTTTCTTTCTTTCTTTCTTTCTTCCCTCCCTCCCTCCCTCCTTCCTTCCTTCCTTCCTTCCTTTCTTTTTTTTTTTTTTGTTGTTGTTGTTGTTTCGAGACAGGATTTCACTGTGTAGCCTTGGCTGTCCTGGAACTCACTCTGTAGACCAGGCTGGCCTCGAACTTAGAAATCCGCCTGCCTCTGCCTCCCAAGTGCTGGGATTAAAGGCATGCGCAACCACCGCCTGGCGAAGGATTTAATTTTCATATTTGGGTTTCTCAAAATGGGTTTCCCTGAAATGAAGGTTCCCCATCTTTTCACAATTATTTCTATTCTGCTTTATGTGTGTGCCAGTGCAAGTCTCTACGAGGCATCAGCGCCAGCACCGGCGCCTGCCGAGGCCTTTAAGAGCACGTGTTGCTCTTGCAGGTTTGTCTCCCAGCACCTAGAGTGACTCACAACCATCGGTAGCCCTGGTTCCAGGAGATCCAGTAGGCTTCTGTGTGGTGAACACGCATGCATGCAGGCAAATCAAGCAAACATATAAAATAAACGTATTTTTAAAGTTAATCGTTATAAGAACTGACAGCAAGCTGACCGAACTTGGAAGAATTGGAGGAGGTTGGGAGGAAGTTAGGACATGAAAGATCGAGAAGAGTTCTGTGAAATGCTGTGTCTGGACAAGGCCGACCTGTGGCACTGACCAAACCACAGGAGCCACAGTTACCTGCGCCAGATAAGAGATTCCATCAGAAATGAGGAAGGGGGCACATGAGCATCCCCACCCATCTCTAAAGAGCTATTGGCAGCCGGGCGTGGTGGCGCTCGCCTGTAATCCCAGCGCTTGGGAGGCAGAGGCAGGCGGATTTCTGAGTTCAAGGCCAGCCTGGTCTACAGAGTGAGTTCCAGAACAGCCAGGGCTATACAGAGAAACCCTGTTTCAAAAAACAAACAAATTATTAACATAATGAATAAAAGTAAACATATGTTTTACATGGTTTCATCTATTCTGTTCTTGCAATTATCAAAACAGCTCAAAGTACCTTTATGTATCCCGGCGTTTGCCTGCACGTATGTATGTATGTATGTGCACCACCGCTTGTGAGCCTGACACTCCTGAAGATCAAAAGGGTTGGCTGACCCCAGGGGCTGGAGTTGCGAGCCGCCATGCGGAGAACCAGTAGACAGTAGCGGGTTCTGAGGAGTATGCAGACCTGGGGTTAGGAAGGGCCTGACCCGGAGCAGGACTGGGAGTCTCCGGAGGATGCTTTTGAATGCTTTGAAATGTACAACGGATCCTGGGGAAGAGCAGAAGCACCCACCGCACCACTCTGATGAGCCGAGAAGCACCCCAGGCGCCGTCCCTGCTGAGTCTTATGTCCCTTTTCCAGAGGCAAGGGACACTAATCCTTTCTGCAGACGGTAACCTGTTTCACAAGTTCCTGAGGGAATTCTGGCCTTTATCTAACGGCCAGCGACCCTTCTAGAGTCCAGTCTGAGGTGGGCCAAGATTCATTTCTGGACCTATGCTCGGCCTAAGACCTTGCGTGTCCAAGCTGTATGGCTCCTGGATACTTGAAGAAACCTAAGTCAGAACACCACAGAGACACGTGCACATCCATGTTTACTGCTGTAGCGATCGCAATAGCCAAGAGTGGAAGCAGCCAACCGGCCCGTAAAACAGACAAGATGTGGAAATGTGGAGTCAAATGTGGAAATGTGGAAATGTGGAAATGTGGCTGGGAAGGAAACTTAAAACCATGACACTTGCGGGAAAACAAAAGTAAATGATAGACATTCTTAAGCAAAATAAGCTATTCAAAAGGAAAAATTACTCATTGTATTTTCTCTTATGTGGAATTACATTTATATATCATGTATATAAAGGTAGGTTTTGCGTGCGTGTGTGTGTGTGTGTGTGTGTGTGTGTGTGCTGCAGACCTGAGTTTCGTTCCCAGTACCCACTTAAGGTGACTTACAGCCTCCTGTAACTCCAGCCCCTGGGCATCCAACACCCTCTAGCTCCGTGGGCACCCGAACTCATGTGCACAGACCCACAGACCCACAGGCAGACAGTCTTAGAGCGTCAGCCTGAACTCTCTCTTCCACCCCAGTCCCTCTAGCATTCTCCTTCCTCACCTCACCTCAGAAGCGCGGACCGGTTGTCTGTAAGAAGATGCTCACAGTTCCAGAGCTGCCTCCTCCTCGGGGGTCCTCAGGAGCCAGTCCCGAAACCTGCCCCACGGCAGGAGCCACAGCAGCTTGTAAGCAGCCTCCAGCACCAGCAGTGTCAGGAAGAGGACCAAGAAGGTGAGGAAGACCTTGTCCAAAGCGCGTCGCAGGGGCCCCCGGGGAGGAGTGGGACCCTGGGCAAATGCCAGGAATATGTCCCCCTCCTCCGCGCCTCCCTCCTCCTCCTCCGCCATTTTCAAGCCCAGTCGGACAGCCGGCTGACTGTGGGGACGGAAGGCCTGGCTCAGCACTGCGGGGATTAGAGGGTGAGGGTGTGATGATCCTGCCGCTGCCGGCTTTGACCCTAATTCAAGAGCCCAATAGAAAGGAGAGAAAGGCTTTTGAGTTTGGGAGCAATTTTTTTTTTTTATTTCTTTAAAAGTTTTATGAGTTTGTGAGCATGTTAACTCTTTCTCCCTTTACCTGGGTTCCAGGGATGGGTCAGGGTGTCAGACTTCACGCGGTGAGCTGTCTCAGTGGCCCAGGACATTTAAATCACGTTGCCTGGAGTGAACGGTGAGGCTGTATGTCTAGCGGCACCATATGTAACTCTGCCTAGGAAACAGAAGACCCACCTGTTCCGGAGACTTGGATTGGAATGAACAGGCATTCCTGGGCTCAAGGGCCAAGGGTCAGTTTGGGGCTGCTCCTGACAGAGAAGGAGCAAGCAGCTGTACAACAGGCCAGGATGGGGTTGTGGCTTACAACCCCGGGGAAAGAAGGGGCTAGGATCTCTTAGCCCAAGCAGGCTGGTTCCGGCCTGTCAGATTTCTGTGGGTGGTCTTCAGATTGGGAGACTAAATAAAACCAAGCCAAGCTGAATCGCACGTGCCTGAAATCCCAACCTTCAGGATGCTGAGGCAGGAGGATCAGGACCGCTGAGTGTTGTGTTTTATAAAAAGAAAAGGAGACCGGGTGGTGGTGGCACACACCTGTAATCCCAGCACTTGGGAGGCAGAGGCAGGCGGATTTCTGAGTTCGAGGCCAGCCTGGTCTACAGAGTGAGTTCCAGGCCAGGGCTATACAGAGAAACCCTGTCTCGAAAAAACCAAAAAAATCAAAACAAAAAACCAAAAACCAAAAAAACCCAACAACTTGTAAGCCCATTCTTTCTCCCTAGTTTTTGGGATATCTCCTGAAATCTCTGGTATACTAGTGACTCTGCCTTACTTTACCATATTATAACCCAATCCAAAGTTCCGGAAGGCACCCTGCAAACTCACTTGTTAAATTGAGGGCGCAATGTCCCAGCATGGTAGGGTATAGCTTGTCTTTGCTACTTTGTGGGTTCTTTCTCCCACCCTTTCTCCCCAGTCTCACCCCCTAACACTAGATAGGAGAGAAACAAGGATAGAGGCAAGAAAGAAATTAGGAAAATCCCTGAATCGAATTTCTTTCCTTTTGTTTCTTCTTTGCCCCACAGCTGCTAACAAAGCAAAAACAACCTCCCCAAATGACAAACAACCAACACCCACACACCCCCACCCTACCCCAGGTGGGGGTGGGAGTGTGGGGGTGGTCTTGCATCTATATACCCTCTAAAAAGTCTCCGGAATTCCAGATGTAACACAATCACAGAAACTACGTGCAGCTGGCAAACCACGCTTCTGCTAGAGCGCGAGGCAAATCACAGTCAGCTGCTGTAGAGTCTGAAGCAGCCCCACATCCCACAACTGGGATTAAAATGGAAACACATTCCTTTCTCTCTTTTTTAAATTTTATTTTTATTTTATGTGTATTGGTGTTTTACCTACATGTCTGTCTGTGTGAGATCACTAGATCCCCTGAAACTGGAGTTTCAGGCAGTTAGGAGCCACCATGTGGGTGCTGGGAATTGAACCCATGCCTTCCGGAAGAGCAACCAGTTGTCTTAACTGCTAAGCCATCTCTCCAGTCCTGAAATCACACTCTTAGAATATTTCTGGGTTGGTTTTGTTGGACCCCCTTTTGGGGACCCCTACTCTAATCTGGGGATGGCGCTTCCCCAAGAAACTCGAGAGACCAGTTGAAATTGCAATGATGCAATTGCATGAGGCAGTTTTAATATCAGAGGTCCGGGACGACTCATATCTCACGCAGGAGACAGAGGAGTCGACCCCGAGGCTCAGAAGTTAGGGGTTTATATAGGAAAAGTAGGGGGGTTGGCGTGGTTACACATAATTGGCTGATTTAAACATTAACAGAGAGAATTGGCGTGCAGTTACATCAGCAAGCAGTACCTGCAGATTGGTATTTCAGCAACGTGGGAAGACGGCTTATTTTGGTTAGCAAGAGGTCAGGTTAACCTCAAACTGCATTGAGGGGGGAGACTGGAGACCAGGGGGCCCAGTCCAGATAGCCCATGACTCAGTGGAGAGTGGAGATTGTCTAGGCACGTCCCTTATCCTTCATGGCCAGTTCTCAGAATAATTCAGCAGCCTTATTTCAGGCCTGCCCTGGCATTCCCAGGCCTATCCTGCTCTGCTACCTCTATCGTGGGCTCTGAAAAATTTAAAACTTCCTTCAGTTTTTATTGTTGTTATTGTTGTTGTTTTAAAGAAACCAACAGTCCAAAATTCTCACTACAGTGGGGCCCACCATTAAGCTCACTACTAGGGAGACAGAGGCAGGTGGATCTCTGAATTCAAGGCCACCCTGGTCTACAAAGAGAGTTCCGGGCCAAGCCTGGAGAAACAGAGAGAAGTAACGAGAGTCACAGGTGTAACAATGTTGCACAGATACAGACCGGCTGGAGAGGGAGGAGGGCCTGTTTGTCAGAGTGAGAAAGGAAAACCCGATTCTGGTAGAATTGAGACTTCCGCCTAATTTTAACTTCGGACTCTGAGTCTTTTTTTTTAAAGAATTAATTTTTGGGTTGGGGATTTAGCTCAGTGGTAGAGTGCTTGCCTAGCAAGCGCAAGGCCCTGGGTTCGGTCCTCAGCTCTGTTTAAAAAAAAAAAAAAAGAATTTTTATAGCCATTTATTTATTTCTATTTTATGTGCATTGTCTGTACATACAGTCTGTAGATGATCTCCTGGAACCTGAGTTACAGGCCATTATGAGCCACCATGTGGTTGCTGGGATTTGAACTCAGCACCTCTGGAAGAGCAGTCAAAGCTCTTAACCGCTCAGCCATCTCTCCAGCCCTGACTTCTAAGTCTTAATCTCCTTCCTCTTTCTTCTTCCCTCCTCTCTTTCCTCTACTTTTGTTTTTTAGAGGCATTTTTTTTTTTTCTATCTGAGGGTGACTTTGAACTCACCATGTGGCCCAGGCAGGCTTTTGGGACGACTCTGTGACCTTCACAGGCTTCAGAGAGACAGCCCTTGGGAGGCAAGAAGGCAGTTGTGTTCAACACAACTCCCGGAGCTGGTGTTGGTTCAAACTTCTGGAGTGGTTTATTTTACACAGATTTAAGGACAACACAATTTGCTGGACTCTGTTCTGGTGATAATTAACTCTATCCCACGTTTACAACAAAACATCCATAAATCTCCCTTCAGAACAAAGAAAGCATCAAAATTCTTTGGAAAAAAAAAAAGTCCATAAAATTAGGTTCTGTGGATTAACTGAGAAAAACAAATTTATGAGAAGGGTCTGGGGGAGGATCCAAGAGCCAGAAATGTCTCTAGTCACACAGATAGCACAAAGGTCACCAAGCTAGAAAACATGTCCACTCCAGCCTGCTGGGCAGATAACAGAGACCACATTCCTCCCCTTGAAGGACCAACCCTGTGTTCTTAACATACCAGATCCCCCTAGTGCTTATCAGTAAGCACGAGGACCTCTGCCTCCCGCAAAGGCTTGCCTCTCCCCCACACACACACCTCCCCCAGACAGGGTTTCTCTGTGTAGCCCTGGCTGTCCTGGAACTCTCTCTGTAGACCAGGCTGGACTCGAACTCAGAAATCCACCTGCCTCTGCCTCCCGAGTGCTGGGACTAAAGGCATGCGCCCCCACCGCCTGGCTTTTTTTTTTTTTTTTTTTTTTAAGGTCTATTTATTTATGTATTTGGGCACTTTGTATGCATGTATATCCACACACCAGAGGACATCAGATAGGTGTGGGCTGCCATGTGGGTGCTGGGAATTGAACTCAGAACCTTTTGGAAGAGCAGCGAGTGCTCTTAATTGCTGAGCCATCTCTCTAACCCCTGGGTTTGCCTTTAATTCAAACCAGTCCTTGCCTCTGTCTCCCGAGCACCAGAGTTAGGATTATACTGTGCTGTGTGCCCTGGGACAAGATCTCCGAAGATCTCTAAAACAGTTTAAAACCAAGATTCTTAAGAAGATGCAGTCTAGCCCCTCATTCCTTAGGCAGGCGATAAATTTTGTGGTTGTTTCCCAGGAAGCCCTGGGTTTAATCTTTCACATTTCAAAAACTAGCTGTGGTAAACGCTTACAATCCCAACACTGGGGAATTGGAGGCAGGGGAATCCTAAGTTCAAGATCATCCTCCACTACACAGCAAATTCAAGGCCAGCCTGAGGTACCGGAGACCTTGACTCAGATAATCAAAGAAGCCTGGCATGGTCACACACACCTTTAGTTCCAGGACTCCAGAGGCAGACGCAGGCAGATTCTGAGTTCCAGGCCAGCCAGGGCTACCCAGAGAAACCCTGTCTCAAAGAAAAGAAAAAGAGAAAGGTAGCTTTTTGTTTCACTTTTTTTTTTTTTTTTTTTTTTTTTTTGGTTTTTCGATTCAGGGTTTCTTTGTGTAGTCCTGGCTGTCCTGGACTCTCTCTGTAGACCAGGCTGGCCTCGAACTCAGAAATCTGCCTGCTTCTGCCTCCCGAGTGCTGGGATTACAGGCGTGCGCCACCACGCCCGGCGCTTTTTGCTTCATTTTACAGTTTTTGAGAAAGGGTCTCAGTATATAGCCCTGGCTGTCCTGAAACTTATGATGTAGTCCAGGCTGGCCTTGAATTTACAGAGCTCTGCCTGTCTCTGCCTCCTGAAATAACATCCCTGTCAGTTCTACCTCATAGGTCCCTCCAGAAAAGGGCAGGCCCACTCAACCTGGCCTAGGGAAGGGCTTCTGGCAACCGCCAGCATTCCTGGGGAACTTGTGAAACCTGCTCCTCTCTGCCAAAAGAAGACATTTCTCTTGCCGCTGGTGGAAGGGACAAATGGCTGGCCTCCAGGCTCCTGTCCCTATTCACACAAGTACTGTTATTCAAAGACCCTACCCTCCTATCCTGTCTCCTCACCTCAGATCACCATTGTTCCCCTCCCCCGCCCCCCTCATATCTACACTAAAAACCTTCCCTAATAATGTAGCAGTCATGTTGGCCTTTCCTTAACTGAGTTCCCTCAAGTAACATCTGGTGCTGAACACCAGACCCGGGAGAGAACAGATGAGCCCAGGGGCCTGGCCTCTCCTACCTGAACCAAGCTGCTGATCTGACTCTCCTAAGGCGTGGATCATTTGTTCCCACTGGCTTCTGCCACTCACCATCTTCAGCTCTAAATGTTAGGGCCTGCCTCTCCAGCCGCTTGTCCTCGGCCTGCTCTACGGAAAGGGAGGCCTCTTCTTCGTGAATCAGAGCATTTCTGACAAATCTCTCAGTCTGGTAGGGGCTGGGTGCCAAATGAAATTCTTGTCACCAGGGTGTCAGGTCCAAAGGAAACTCCCAGTTCCCCAAGCTCCAAAGGGCAGTCCAAATATCCAGAAATGAGCTCCACCTGGTCTATAGGAGGGTTTCTCACAGACAAAGCCCGAAGCCAGCATGCCTCGGACACGTGTGACTCTGGCTCCCATCTTCCGAAAGGAGTCTTTTCCCTTACTTCGGGCAGAAGGGACATACGACACTACCTGTGGCACCTATTGGCTTGTCAAAATGCATGGTGATCTCCAGCCTGGGTGTCCATCAGAGAAGACTGCTTGGATATGGGTTTAAGCCAATAGAAAATCTATGCGGCAGCCAGAGACTACACTGTGTGCTAGGGATCCCACGAGCATTGAGCTGTTTTCAGGGTGAGCTTTTAAGGGCACATGCACATGCGTGCACATGCACACAATGATGTTCTGGGTTGCCATACTTCAGTTAGCAAGAACAGTGAGCCAGACAGAAGTGGAACTATAGAAACCATAAGGTTAGCATAGGTAGAGCGATTCCCAGAACTACAAACTTGGATGGATCAGATCTTTGTTTTCATTTTGGCAGGGGATGCTGTTCTATGTGCTGAGCTTTGCATCCTGACATTTACATCCTAGAGACAGTTGTGCTAAGGTCTGGGGACCTCCTAAGGCTTCGGGCTTGTTTCACAGGCTCCCTCAGTATCACAATCAGTTACACAGTTCAGCGTCCATGCGAGCTAAAATCCTACCCCTTCTCACCTCAGCCCCTACCTAAGCTCCCTCCCACTCATAGGCTCCTCCAACCGCACCTCCCTGTAACCTGGTTATTCTCGCTGTGCTCCTCATAGTCTCTCTATTCTCTCTCTCCCTCTCCTTCCCCCCACGCTCCCCCCATTGTTGTTTTTCTATATATAGGGTCTCTCTGTATCACCCTAGTTGTCCTGGAACTCACTCTGCAGACCAGTCTGGCCCCAAACTCAGAGATTCCCCCTGCCTCTGGCACTTCTCCCTAGCACTGGGATTAAAGGCGTGTGCCACCACTGCTCAGCTTGTTTTCTCTCTGTCCCCTACTATTCTCCTGTCTCTCACAGACACCCCCACAGTGTGCCCCCTCCCCACATCCTGTCTGCCAGCCATGATCAGTCTTCTTTCTCTTTCACTCTCTGCTCTGGATTCTTCCAGATGCCTCTGGGTCTTTCCCTCCCTTAGACACAATAACTCCTTCCTGTGGTTATATCAGTCTATACATCTGGTGCCCAACTCCTGGGCAGGGTATAAAAGGACCCCTTTCCCAGGGCCTGGCATCTCCTGACTGAACCAAACTGCCGACTTGACTCTCTGTCGGAATGAACCATGTTTCTGCTGGCTTCTGCCACCGGCCATATTTGAATCGAAGGTTTTGTGGCTGCCTCATCAGCTGCTTCTGTCCTCACCTGTTCTCTCTAGGCGCTCGGGATCGCCTTGGAGCTGTCTGCTGTCTCCTGGAACCTATGACAGGTACAGAGTCAAGAGGCAGGAGCCGCTGTATCAGGAGGCTTCTCTAGCCTTACTGGGAACCTGTCACCGGGAAAAGGACACCTTTGCCAGTTGGGACATTTCTCTCTGCCAAGTCTCTCATTCCTCTTGGGGACACCGTGGATTGAGATTCTTGTTGTCAGGGCACTTGCCCGGCTCTGTCCCATCCTTGCTGGCCCCTCTCCTAAAGTCTCTCTCCTCCTCTGCCCCAAGCTCCTCCCACTGGTCTCTCAGCTCGCTCCTTCCCTCTCTTGCTTGCCCACTGGAGCCCAAGCTCCACAGGCTCTTAATCTCTTTCCCTTCTCAGATTCAGAGACTTCTTTAACGCCTCCCACCTGGCTGTTTGACTGCTTGGCTCCTGAACACTCAGTTTCCAATTTCTGGCACATTGTGACAACTTCTGCCTTCTCTCTAAACTCACCCACTCCTCATGCATCCTTCCATCCCCAGCCCTCCCTGCTCCATGCTGACACTAGGTCCACCCTCAGATCACTAAGTTCAGTCTTACAAAGATTCAGACAGGGCTGGAGAGGCAGCTCAGTGGTTAAGAGCACCTGGCTGCTTTTCCAGAGGTCCTGAGTTCAATTCCGAACAACCACATGGTGGCTCATAACCTTCTATACTGATTTGCTGCCCTCTTCTGGTGTGCAGGCATACTTACAGGCAGAATACTGTCTACATAATAAATAAATATATCTTTAAAAGAAAAAAATTCAGACAACTTTGCCATATTAATAATTTATTTTTGTTTTTTTTTCAAGACAGGGTTTCTCTGTATAGCCCTGGTTGTCCTAGAACTCACTCTATAGACCAGGCTAGCCTCAAACTCTGAAATCTGCCTACCTTTGACTCCCAAGTGCTGGGATTAAAGGCGTGCGCCACCACCACCTGACTATTTATTTACTTATTATATATAAGTACACAGTAGTTGTCTTCAGACACTCCAGAAGAGGGTGTCTGATCTTGTTAAGATAGTTGTAAACCACCATGTGGTTGCTGGGATTTGAACTCAGGACTTCGGAAGAGCAGTCAGTGCTCTTAACCGCTGAGCCATCTCTCCAGCCCCCGCCCCCATCAGCTCTTTATTAAACCAATCAGAGGGGCTGGAAGGAGCATGTACAAGATGAGATGCAGCTTTAAAAATAAAATGCCAGCCGGGCAGTGGTGGCGCACGCCTTTAATCCCAGCACTTGGGAGGCAGAGGCAGGTGGATTTCTGAGTTCGAGGCCAGCCTGGTCTACAGAGTGAGTTCCAGGACAGCCAGGGCTATACAGAGAAACCCTGTCTCGAAAAAAACAAATCCAAAAAAAGTAAAATAAAATAAAATAAAATGCCAGCAGGCTGAACCACTGCTGGGATATGATGAATTTTTGTATGATGATTTTCCCCTAGGAGTAATACAGTGAGGACGAACACATGAACAAGGTTTATGATAAGTAGGACAAGGATGGCTCAGTGGTTAGGAGCACTGACTGCTGTGCCAGAGGTCCTGAGTTCAAATCCCAGCAACCACACGATGGCTCAGGACCATCTATAAAAGGATTTGATGCCCTCTACTGGCCTTCAGGTGTACATGCAGAAAGAGAACTACTTAAACATACATACAAAATGATAAAAACAACACCATAAAGCCGGGCAGTGGTGACACACGCCTGTAATCCCAGCACTTGGGAGGCAGAGGCAGGTGGATTTCTGAGTTCGAGGCCAGCCTGGTCTACAGAGTGAGTTCCAGGGCAGCCCGAGCTACACAGAGAAACCCTGTCTCGAAAACAACAACAACAACAACAACAACAACAACAAAACACCATAAATTTGATGGTTAAACTTTATAAGTTCCCAGCCTTACAAAGGTTAAAGAAAACTGACTTAGACTTGTGTCTAACCACTTATGTCTCTGCTAACTCTGTTCAACATCAGGCTCCTAGAAAAGGTTTTGGATAAGGGGCATGTTTGATGAATAAAGTTTATGAATTCCTAAGGTCCACTCAGGGCAGCAGGAACTGACTGGAAGTTATCATATCGGAAACTGATATTCTGTGATAGTGTTTTATGAAAGGCTGGGGGTGCCAGGAGTGGTGACACATGCCTTTAATCCCAGCACTTGGGAGACAGAGGTAGGCACATTTCTGAGTTCAAGGCCAGCCTGGTCTACAGAGTGAGTTCCAGGACAGCCAGGGCTACACAGAGAAACCCTGTCTCGAAAACAACAACAACAACAACAACCCCCCCCAAAAAAAAAGAAAAGAAAAAAAGAAAAGGAAAAAAAAAGGCTGAGGAAATGTTGGGTTCCCAGCTTCTCTGTATTTACAGTTTAAGGTTTTTATTTTGATGGTACAGCATCTTTAATGAAGACTTCAACTCAAAATCTAAAGACTCAACAGGGCTAAACTATAAAATCCTAATTTCATAAGAGCTACTAACTTGTTAACAGTTAAATACAATTGGAACACACACAAGCTAATGATCAGTTGCTTATGAGTGATCAAATTATTTGATGTAAAGTCAGAGTGTGGTAGTGTTTTCCTTTAATAGCAACACTTGGGAGGCAGAGGCAGGGGGATCTCTGTGAGTTCCAGGCCAACCTGGTCTACAGAGCAAGTTCTAGGACAGCCAAGGCTACACAGAGAAACCCTGTCTTGAAACTTTAATGTGCTCAGAGCTGTGCCTGTTGTCATGTTAAATACAAATGTATTTCCTAGCACGAGCTTTAGCATTCTCTGTATATTGGTGTGGCAAGCTTTTGGTGCCATTTATAGAAATTTGGCAAGTCCTTGTCACTGGGCTCTGGAGGAGGAAGTAGGATCAGACAAGAATATTCACATTTGGGCTAATGCAAGGATCAAGGTGGGCACAGGCAAGGGTGTGGACTCCCTTTGTCTTGGTAATCCTGATGAGCCCCAGACCCAGCGACTCTGCGACTTTGCCCATTACTTTGATTACTACCTGGTGTGATCTCTTTGTTCTTTGCTTTGTTTGATCACTTTGTCTTTGATCTGAGAACTGGCCATATTCTTTGCGTGTACCTGGATTGATATAAAAGCAGACCGGGAAAGAATAAAGCCCCTTCAGCCTCAACACCGGCTGGAGTCCTGTTATAGTGTTGTCTAATTGTCTTTTTTCAATCCTCATGCCTGCCCTTGAGACCCTCTTGACTGACTGAGCTGGCTTGGTCATATCAGTGTCTTCTTAGTTAGGGTTTTACTGCTGTGAACAGACACCATGACCAAGGCAAGTCTTATAAAGGACAACATTTAATTGGGGCTGGCTTACAGGTTCAGAGGCTCAGTCCAGTATCATCAAGGCAGGAGCATGGCAGCATCCAGGCAGGCATGGTGCAGGAGGAGCTGAGAGTTCTACATCTTCATCTAAAGGCTGCTAATGGAAGACTCACTTCCAGACAGCTAGGAGAAGGGTAGGGTCTTAAAGCCCACACCCACAGTAACACACCTACTTCAACAAGGCCACACCTCCTAATAGTGCCACTCCTTGGGCCAAGCATATACACACCATCACCACTGGCAAGGTTAAACCTAAAGCAAATACCTAAAACATGTATTTTTTTAAAAAGATTTATTTATTATATGTAAGTACACTGTAGCTGTCTTCAGACACCCCAGAAGAGGGCATCAGATCTCATTATGGATGGTTGTGAGCCGCCATGTGTTTGCTGGAATTTGAACTCAGGACCTTCAGAAGAGCAGTCAGTGCTCTTAACCGCTGAGCCATCTCTCCAGCCCCCAAATATTTGTTTAAAATCAGGTCTGCCTAATAGAATGATTACATAATGCCTCTCAAACCCTTCAGAGAGATCTGCTGCCTGTGTCGTTTAAGGTGTTTAATAAAAAAGGGCTCCCCCGACCACAAAATACCAGCTCCGATAGCAGCAGCCGAGGCTGTCTCCAAGGAAGGTGGGCGCTCCCTGCAAGCCCAGGCCTCGGACCACTGGGCAAAGAACTGTCTGTGGCAGGGCCCGCCCATGCGAAGGACTATGCTGGGTTGACTGCCCTACTGTGCTTCACCAAGGTGAGTCTGTTCTCCCAACTTCCTTCCCTGCAGAAAAATCTCTCAGACCTTGTGGGTGTGGCCGCTGCAGGCTGGTGACGGACGAAGCCATTGAGATCACCCACCCGAGGATCCCAGGCTGGCAGTGGGTAAGTCTCTGTCATTCTAATTAATACAGAGGATATTTGCTTGTCCCTTGCTGTTCGAATGTATCCTTCTCAGAGCCCCGGGAGGGCCCTGATGGGGCTCCCGCTTCCTCAGACAGTTTAGCAGCAGCAGGCCGACCTGAGCCGGCTCCTACCCCAAGGCTGTAGGGGCCAGGACAATCCATTTCATGTGTAAAACCTCACAGGTTGGTTTACGGTGCGTCAGGCTTCATGCTAAGAAGATAAACTTTCTCCAAACAGGTTTCAGTGGAAGACAAACTCACAAGAAAGTCACCAGGGAAATACTGTCTAGTCTAAAACTCATTAATCTTTGGTAAATTACAACCAGAAATTTTCTAGTGTTCCCCCCCCATACTATTTATTTACCCTTTGTGTATGTATGTATTTAGTTAAGACAGGGTCTCTCTACAGAGCCCTGGCTGCCCTGGGATTTACTTTGTAGACCCGGTTGGCCTTGAACTCAGAGATCTATCTGCCTCTGTATTCCAAGTACTGGGAACTGGGATTAAAGGCATGTGCCACCAAGCCTGGCTTCTGGGGTTTTGTTTTTGTTTTTTTGGTTTTTTTTTTGTTGTTGTTGTTTTTTGTTTTTTGTTTTTTTCAAATCAAGATTTCTCTGTATAGCCCTGGCTGTCCTGGAACTCACTCTGTAGACCAGGCTGGCCTTGAACTCAGAAATCTGCCTGCCTCTGCCTCCCAAGTGCTGGGATTACAGGCGTGTGCCATCAGTGCCCTGTGCCCGGCAAGTTTTTATTTTTAATTTTTATTTATTTTTTATAAATCTAAGACATTGTTTATTGACCTAGGGATGGTGAGACAGGCTAGCCCTGACATCGCGGAGTTCGAGGCCACCCTGGTCTACAGACAGAATTCCAGGACAGTCAGGGCTACACAGAGAAACCCAATCTCGAAAAAACAAAATAAACATATATGTAATTTATGTGTTATTTATATATATTACATAGGCTTATATATAATATATTGAGTAAATATATGTGTAAAGATATATTTACACTTATGTTTATGTATATAACGTATATTGTTTGTATATATAATATATACTGTATATATTTTTGGGCGCAGGAGAAGCACACTTATGGAGGTCAGAGAAAACTGTGGAGGATCAGTTCTCACCTTCCACATTATATGAGTTCCAGGGATTACCAGTTTGCTATGCTCCCAGCCCCGTCTCTAGTTTTATGACTTTATTACATCTCCAGATATGACCTCCACTTTTTTCTTTTCTTTACTTTTTTGTCCTTTGAGGACAGGTCGGCGCCTTCATCCAGTTCCCACTTTTCGGACCTGAGAAACCGGACCATGAGCGATCTCGGTGGAGCAGTCTCCATTCCACAGGGTTGGTGAGGAGGCGTGTAAGTTCAGCAGCCTCCGCTAGGTGGCGCTCGCTTCGCCCCGACCCTGCTCAGGGCCTTTGCACATGCGTGTTGGCTCCCCCACCCACTCCTCCACACACGCGCACTTCTGACGCAACCAGAGGCCTCAGGAAGCCGAGCGGAAGTGCAGCCGGCTCCGCGCACAGGCGGGGGAGAGGGAGAAAAGAGGAAGAGCGGATCCGGAAGTAGGATCCGAGGGGTCTAGTTCTCTTGCTCCGCCGGACGAGAAGAGTCGCGACTCAGGGGCGTGGCCCCGGAGGCGGAGGGCACTGTGATTGGCTCGCGCCCGCGGCGCCGGCGCGGATTGGCCTCTGAGAATTGAGCGGTGAGTTTACTGCGCGGCGGTTGAAATTCAAAAGTGGCGGGTGTGGCGGGTTGGCCAGGCTTCTGGTCCGTCCGGCTCCCGCGTTTTGTGGCGCGAGCCCATGAGAGGACGCGGGTTTCGGGACACCGGCACCCTGTCTGCCGACTTTGCCTCCCGTCCTGTGCGGACCACCGTGGACATGCAGTCGCAGGTGAGTGCGGCGGGGACGGCCTCGCGCCGCGCGCGGAGGACGCAGGCGGGCCGGCCGCCCGGAGACCCGCGTCCTGGGGACAGGTCGGGACAAGCCTGGCCTCCAGCGGCCGAGCCAGTGCAGGCGACACACACCCGGCGAGGCCCCCCCAGGACCGTCGCAGATACGTTGGCCCGCCATTCCTGTCGCACAGGCGCGACAATCCCGTGTCTCTTAGCTCTCTGCAGCATTTCCCATTTCGAATTCTCAAGCGGATTCGACATGTTTGTGCTTCTCAGTTCTGACAGATCGCCTTGTGGGAGAAGCGAGGGTTCTGAGAGGCCTTGTCGCAAAGGACATTCTTGCTGATGTTCTGACTTGTTGCCCTCTGTTTGCTGCTGGATCGGGATGGAGGAAGGGGAGAAATGGGGCAGTCTACCCAAAAAATCCTTATCCTCTCGTCTGTCTCTTCTGCCCATTTGGACTGGCTGACTAGCTTATGGGTGCCCTGCTCCACCACAGCCCTCTGAGGTGTATGTGTGTGGCAGTTAATGGACTGATCTCTAGTGTCGGGAAAGGCCCGCCTGCGTTCTTTGTTTACTGCCATTTCAGTAATAAATGACTGACGCACAGTCGGTTTTCAGCTTGAAGAAACTTTCTGGTGTACTCAAATGGAGAGCCTTGCACTGTGACAGGTAACAGGTGACAGGTTTTTCTCAGATTTGTTCGTGCAGTATTTGCAGAACATCTCCTGGCCCTGCACAGTTGTCCTTATGTAGGAGACAGGAATACTAGCAGACAGTGAGCTGACAGTCCCCGGGAGTCAGGAATAAATACAATTTGTATTTGTAGTAGGAGGCAGTGAAGGACTGTTAGAAGTTGAAGCAGGTGAAGGGGAAGAAGAAAGCTAGGAGGAGGGCTGAGAGATGGCTCAGCAGTTAGAGCACTGACTGCTTTTCTGGAGGTCCTGAGTTAAAATCCCAGCACCCACATGGTGGCTCACAACCATCCGCAATGAGATTGGACCCCCTCTTATGGAGTGTCTGAAGACAGCGACAGTGTACTCACATATAATAAATTAATTTTAAAGCTAGGAGGGGGAGTCTCCATAGCTAAGGTATGGAGAGTCAAAACTGGAAGGCGAGCATCCGAGGAAGTCCTGCATCGGTTACCCCACCCCCACCCCCACTCACCCCTGAACCAAAAGCGGCGAGCCTGTCTGGGGTCAGCTGTGCAAGGGCTTAGACAAGGGTTTTGAGGTTCAGGTCAGTGATGCATTATCTCAAAAAAAAAAAGGAGGAAAACAAACCCAAAAGAAACAATATAAATTTGATCTAGTAACCTGAAGCTGGTAACGTGCTTAAGAATAGCAGGGCTTGCTGATTTGTGTGTGTGTATGTGCGTGTGCGCGCAGTTGTTGTCGTTTTGTTTTTGTTTTTGTTTTTTTTTTTCTTGAGGGGTGTGGTTTTCTCTGTGTAGCCATGGCTGTCTTAGAACTCTGTAGCTCAGGCTGGCCTGAACTCATAGATCCACCTGCCTCTCTCCCAAATGCTGGGAGAGAGCAGTTGTGGTTGAATGAAGTGAAATATGTGGGGAGATAAAGTGAACCCAGTGGTTCTCGCCCCTCCTAATGCCTGATGCTCTAATACAGTTCATGTTGTGGTGACCCAGAACCATGAGAATATTTTTGATGTTACTTCATAACTGTAATTTTGCCACTGTTATGAATGGTAAACATCTGATATGCAGGAGACCTGATACGGACCCCTGTGAAAGGGTCCATTGATCCTCCCATTGGAGCCCTGACCCGCAGTTTGGGACCCACCAGTGCCCTAGATACTATTTTTTTTCAGGAGTTTTGCTGCAGAGGGCACTGACTGCCAGGGAGCGCTGTCAAGAGAGGAACCTTTGAGGTTAGAGTTTTCCGGTAGTATGTGCCTGAGCTGGCTGAGGTGGGACTGGTGTGCGCACAGGCAGGGAATGTGTATCTCCTTGTACTGAGTGTTAGTACTGCTGAGAGACGAGGTCATTGTGTCTACCTTTACAGAGGGACAGAGGTATGTATACTGGTTAGAGTTGTCCAGAACAAGCACAGAAAACACAAAAGGTAGTGCTTTCACCTTATTAGATACTGCAATAAAGTTGGGTGTTTGTTTTTCAAACAGGGTCTTACCGTGTTACTCTGGCTAGTCTAGAACTGGCTAGAACTGGTCTCGAACTCAAAGAGCCCCCCAGCCTGTGCCTTCAGTGTTGGGATCACAGCTCCTGGCTCTGTTGTTTACTTGCTTTTTAGGAAAAGGTATGACAGCCAATTTAGTGAACACCTTTTTTTTTTTTTTAACCATCACTGTTGAGGTGTGACTTGACATTATGGTTGTTCTCCACAACGATAGCTCAGCCTGGCGTGCATATGGCTGTGGCAGCTAAGGAATGGGTTACTTTTTTTTTTTTTTTTGGTTTTTCGAGACAGGGTTTCTCTGTGTAGTCCTGGCTGTCCTGGAACTCACTCTGTAGACCAGGCTGGCCTCGAACTCAGAAATCCACCTGCCTCTGCCTCCCAAGTGCTGGGATTACAGGTGTGCGCCACCACCGCCTGGCGGGAATGGATTACTTTTTAAGTCACAGAGATGCTGCACCCTGTCCCATCCTTCACCCCACCCCATCCGTGGAGCCCAGACTGACCTGGAATTGGATGTCGCTGAGGATGGATGGCCAGGGCAGCTTCTTTGAATGCTTCTATACACACAGTCAGTTGAGTGCAAAATTTAAAGTGCACAGTAACCGAGGGAGACTAGACATGGTGGGTGGGCATGGCCATTGCCGTACAGCTCAAGTGCTGCTACAGCTGTCAGCTTGTGAATCGTAGGATTTGCAGCCAAAGCTTTCTACTTTTGTGTGGGGATGGAATAGCTCTTGCTGCATGTCCTACTCACAGCCAGCTCCAAGTCTCTCGTTCATTTGTCCAGTTGTAGTTCAGCAGCCTTGCCGAGCTGCCTGGGCCGGGCTGGAGCTCGGAATTGTTCTGCCTCCCGCTCTCCCGTGCATCCGCCATGAGGCTTACCGCAGATCATTGTCCTGAGCTGGACCCAGAGCAGTTTAGTTCACTCCACTTTATAACGTCCAGAGGGACCTGGTGTGGTAGCATATGTCTAATCCCAGCACTGGGGAGGCAGAGGCAGGTAAATATGAGTTTGAGGCCGGGATAGTCCTGGTACTGTGAGTTCCGGGACAGCCAGGGCACACGAATAATAAGGCAGTTCAGGACTCTGTCCTCTCAACGTGCAGGACTCCATCTTGACGAGCCTGTGTCTTATTAAATGTTTTACTTTTCCTGCTGCTGGGTTAAGTTTACTACTCGGTGAGTTTACTGACTGTTCCCAGCTATCTCAGGGACACATGGGGCGGCCAGTGCTTATGTACAGTAAGAAACCCTTTCTCCAGTCTTCACTACAGCTTCTCCACATTCCTCCCTTATGTATTAAAATCAACAGTTCTGTTTTCATAGAGACTTTTTTTTTAAGTTTTATTTATTATATCTAAGTACACTGTAGCTGTCTTCAGACACACCAGAAGAGGGCGTCAGATCTCATTACGGATGGTTGTGAGCCACCATGTGGTTGCTGGGATTTGAACTCAGGATCTTCGGAAGAGTAGTCAGTGTTCTGACCCCCTGAGCCATCTCTCCAGCGCCCCATAAAGACACTTTTGTACCAGAAGTGCAGTTGGTAAGAGGGCACAGATGAATGCTCTGCTTCGGGCTGAGGGCTCGGTTGCTGGAGACACTTGTTGCCCGTCTGGTTAAGTCCCAGAGTCAGCCAGTGTGCATGCCATTGGGGTGTGGTGTGGACTGCAGACTTTGGCAGTGGCTGGTTATTCCACTGCTCAGCTTCCCCGCAGCCTGCAGCCCCGCCCCAGGGCTTTAGCTTATGCCGATCCAGACCCGCCTGTAGCGAAGTGGGCATCCTCAGGTCAGCCTAGGGTTCCTTAGCTTCAGGGTTCCCCATCGTCCCTGTGACTCCCCTGACCCTTGACACAAGCCAGTTCCTCATTTACCTCAGCACTGGCTTCAGGAGACCCCTTTTCTCAGCCCCACTGGCAGATTACTTAGCGCTCACGTGCAGAGGATGTCGCCCTGGTGTACAAACAGATCCTTTGCATCCCAGTCACCGCCCTAGTGAGTTAGAGTCCATCCCAGGCACTCAAAATGATAAATGGGTTTCTTTCTATTTGTGAGGAAGTAGATAGCTCTCTGTAGTTTAGCTCACTTACAGAACTTGGCGGATACCTTAGAAAGTAAGCTGAGAAGCCAAGGACTTGGTGGTCATCGCTCCATCAAGTACCACGTCTGCTGGGTGAACGGCAGAGTCTGCACTCCTCTTCTCCTCTACCTACCTCATTTTCAAATGCCCACAAGGTCAGCCAGGCCAGCCTCAAACTGTCTCCGTCCCTGGGTGTGGGACTAGAGTGCTGCTTCATGTGGCTCACCGCTCAGTCCTTCACATCTGCCAGGTTCTCCTCACTCCGACCTCAGCGCCCCCTCCTTACAGCAGGCCGCCAGCAGTCCCTTCCCTCCCCGCCCCGCCCGGAGTGCATGTGGTGATCAGCAGGGACACTGTTTATTGTGTGTCCCTTTTGCTCTGCTAGAATGCTTGCTCGTGAGCCTCCCTGTGAAGCCAACCCTTACCCTCCAAGTTGTACTGGCCTTCCCTAGGGGGCTGCCAAGCTCGGGAACCTGAACATGGTGGCCGACAACAGTCCAAGGGGGTCTGACAACTTCTTGGTGGCCTCTACTGGCCTTGCATGTGCATGGTGAACAGATGTGATCTTAGAATGACATTTCACCTCATGATGTCTGCCTTCCCCCATTGGGAGAATTAGTTAAACAAGGGCACCCAGAGATGAGGCACTCAGCGGCGCTCTGAATAGCCCGCCCCTCCCGACAGGCATCCCTCTCGGTTAGTCCCACCCCCCACCCCCCACCCCCCGCTCTAGCTGAAGGGCCCGCTGGCTTTGTAGCTGTACGGTTTGTTGGTCAGTGTTCCAGGAGGAATGTTTCAAACCCTGAAGGCAGCTGCAGTGCAGCCTCCCTCCAGCTGCTCCCTGAGGCAGTTCCCTGCTGCCCTGCTCCGCGTCCCTATGTCCATGTCCGTGTCCTGTTTGCTTGTGCCAGTGTTCCAGACAAGATACTCAGTTAATGCTTGCTCATAGTCAGTACTGCGAAGAGAGCTCAAAAGAGGGCATTGGTGGGCTTTTGGTTCTGTCTTGTTTTTTTTTTTTTTTTGTTTGTTTGTTTGTTTGTTTGTTTGTTTTTCAAGACAGGATTTCTCTGTGTAGTCCTGGCTGTCCTGGAACTCACTCTGTAGACCAGGCTGGCCTCGAACTCAGAAATCCGCCTGCCTCTGCCTCCCAAGTGCTGGGATTACAGGCATGCGCCACCACGCCCGGCGGTTCTGTCTTGTTCTTAAGAGTCTCTTTTTGCGCCAGGCGGTAGTGGCGCACGCCTGTAATCCCAGCACTTGGGAGGCAGAGGCAGGCCGATTTCTGAGTTCAAGGCCAGCCTGGTCTACAGAGTGAGTTCCAGGACAGCCAGGACTACACAGAGAAACCCTGTCTCAAAAAAAAAAAAAAAAAAAAAAAGTCTCTTTGCTAACCGGGCGTGGTGGTACACGCCTTTAATCCCAGCACTTGGGAGGCAGAGGCAGGCGGATTTCTGAGTTCGAGGCCAGCCTGGTCTACAGAGTGAGTTCTAGGACAGCCAGGGCTACACAGAGAAACCTTGTCTCGGAAAAAAAAAGTCTCTTTGCCAGCAGGGTGTGGTGGTGCACACCTTAAATCCAGGAGCTTGAGAGGCAGAGGCAGAGGGATCTATGTGAAATTGAGGCCAGCCTGGGCTACAGAGCAAGTTCCAGGACAAACAAGGCTACACAGAGAAACCCTGTCTCAAAAAAGAAAAGAAAAAAAAGAGTCTTTTTTTTCCCCCCAACAGAGGCCCCCTCTGTTGGAAGTGAAGAGGAACTTAGAGCTGAAGCCAACCCTGGTCAAGTCCTCCCGCCTGCCCCTGTCAGGAGGCAGGCTCAAGAGGGGCCCCGAGCAAATGGAGGATGCCTTGGAGCCTGCGAAGGTCGGTCAGCCATGTTTGGGGAGCGGAGAAGAGGAAGGGGGGATAAAGACTGGCCACTGTGGAACCTCATCTTTGTCTCTCCCCAGAAACGAACACGAGGCATGGGTGCAGTAACCAAAGCTGACACATCCCACCCTAGAGGACCACTCCTCAATACAGTGTCACAGACCCAGGGCCACACCGCAGGTGGGCTGTGGGGGGCTGTGGCTGTGGGTGGGACCAAGGGTGTGGAAGTATACTGCTCTCTTACTCTATCTTCCTTTCCAATTTTATCTGTTTCTGAGTGGATAATACCGTTCACTTAGTTCAGAACTTCAAAGGCACAAAGGTTGTTAGGTTTTTCGAGGCTGCTGTGCATGCTAGGGAAGTCTGAGTGGTCGGGTGTGAGAGCAAGCGTGGACAGGTAACAGCGCAGCGCACGCGCAGCACGGCCTGCTTAGTCTTCTCACTCATGGGGTTTGGGCGTAGGGAGTCGGTTCTGGTCCTAGAAGGGCATCAGGAGTGGGCCGGACACTGGAAGGACAAGGGCAGGACAGTCCTTTTCTTCTTTTTCTTTTCTTTTTTAAATAAGAATTATTTTATGTATGTAAGTACACTGTAGCTGTCTTCATATGCACCAAAAGTGGGCGTCAGATCTCATTACGGATGGTTGTGAGCTACCATGTGGTTGCTGGGATTTGAACTCAGGACCTCTGGAAGAGCAGATGGTGCTCTTAACTGCTGAGCCGTCTCTCCGGCCCTCAAGGAGTCTTCTTGTTTCCAACCCTTTAACGTACATACGTATCAGTGTGTGCTGCCTAAGTGTCTTACCATCTCCTCTTTCCATCCTTGGACAGCTCAGAAAGGCCCTAAGAAGACAGGACCCCGTGGCTGCTCTACTGTTGGTACAGGTAATAGTGCGTCAGCTGGGGCTGATGGGTCTGGGTCTGTGTAATGGGAGTGGTGACCAAGGAGCCCCCCCTGGTCCTACAAGTCTTTAGGGGAGGTGTGGTGTGGGGATCACCAGGGACTTACACGTGTTAGGAAACACAGCCCTTGAGTCTGTTTGCCTTAGAATTTTTATTTTTTATGTGTATGTACCTGAGCATACATACATGCATGCACGCATACATACATATGTACGTATCTATGCACAGAGGGAGGCATTGAGTCTCTGGAGCTAGTTTCAGTGGTAGTGTCTCCTGACAAGAACATGGGAAGCAAGCCTGGGGTGTTGGAGAGCAGGCTCTTACTGCTCCGCGGTCTGTGGTTTTGATGATTTCCCACTGCACCCCACGTGGGCCTCCCTAGTGCTCGATTACAGCTGTGTCCTGTGTCCTACGTGTCCGGCCTGTAACTCTGTGTCAATTCTACTTCTCTAGTGCTGAGGAACCAGAAGCCGGCTCCCACTGCTCCTGCCCAGAAGCCTGGCAGTAGGTGACATAGAAAGATTGGGTGAGGCGGGAGGGGAGATGAGGCGCTGAGTGCCCAGGAAGCCCCGTCTTCTATTCCTGTCAGGAGAGGAAAGAGGGAGCCGAGGCCTGAGGTGTGGAGGCCTGGAGGGCAGAAGGCCAAGACTCCTGACCTCTGTTTGCCCCTGTGTGCCCATGTTAGCATCAACTGCTCCTGTGGTGGTAGGCAAGAAACCTGGCAAACGTCCTGCCTGGGACCTAAAGGGTCAGTTGTGTGACCTCAATGAAGAGCTGAAACGCTATCGGGAGAAGACGCAAACACTGGACCAGGAGAACCAGGGGCTTCGGGAGCAACTCAGAGAGGTCCAGGAGCAGGCCACGGCCCTGGGAACAGAGCGGGACACCCTGGAAGGGGAGCTGGCCAGCATACGCACCCAGGCTGAGCAGGGCCAGCAGAAGCTGGGGACACTGAGCGCCCGTGTCTCGGAGCTGGAGGAATGTCTGGGCACCAAGGAAAGGCTGCTCCAGGAGCTCCAGGAGGAGCGGCTGCAGCTGCAGGAGGAGCGGAGCACACTGAGCACCCAGCTGGAGGAGCTGGAGGTAAGGCTGGACTACCCGAGGCCATGGTCTCCAGCTCCCTGGAAGGCCCGCCTCTCCCACAGGATGTGTGCACTCGGCTCCTCGGAGCGCCTGGCACTGCCGCTCTGCTCTGCCCTGCCCCTCACTTGCTCTGCTCACAGCTCCCCCTCTCCCTCCTCCCGTGTGTGAGCGCGCGCTGGCGAGCTCCAGGTACACGGCCTGGCTGGCTCTCCTCGGGCACTCTGAAGTGCATGTCCACCTTCCCCAACTCACTCCAGCTTTTACATCAAGTATCAGATCACTGTGGGATCGCCAAAGTCCGTGGGCCCACACCCCGTCCCGATTCTCTTAGCTCTTCCTTTACCAGAACGTGAAGTCCATGTGCCCATCTCGGCACAAGACTTGCTCTGTTTTCATCCCACCCTCTGTCTGTCTGTCTGTCTGTCTGGACAGAGGAGGTTTCAGGCCTCAGCAGCAGCACTGTCAAGCAGCCAAGCAGAGGTGGTGTGTCTTCGGGAGAAAACTGCAGCCCAGGCGACCTTACTGGCTGAGCAAGGAGACCGGCTTCATGGGTTAGAGATGGAGCGCCGTCGACTCCACAACCAGCTGCAGGAGCTGAAGGGCAATATCCGGGTGTTCTGCCGTGTGCGCCCTGTCCTGGCAGGGGAATCCACTCCTTCTCCTGGCTTCCTCGTGTTTCCTCCTGGTCCTGCTGGACCATCTGATCCCCCAACTCGCCTTAGCCTCTCACGGTCTGATGATCGGCGCTCGACCCTGACTGGGGCACCAGCACCCACTACCCGCCATGATTTCTCCTTTGATCGGGTGTTCCCGCCAGGAAGCAAGCAGGAGGAAGTGTTTGAGGAGATCTCCATGCTTGTCCAGTCAGCCCTGGATGGCTACCCTGTGTGCATCTTTGCCTATGGACAGACAGGCAGTGGCAAGACCTTCACTATGGAGGGCGGGCCTAGGGGAGACCCCCAGTTGGAGGGGCTGATCCCTCGGGCCATGCGGCATCTGTTCTCTGTGGCCCAGGAGATGAGTGGCCAGGGCTGGACATACAGTTTTGTGGCAAGTTATGTAGAGATCTACAATGAGACCGTCCGAGACCTGCTAGCTACTGGGACCCGCAAGGGACAGGGGGGCGAGTGTGAGATTCGTCGGGCAGGCCCAGGAAGTGAGGAGCTTACTGTCACCAATGCACGATATGTCCCTGTTTCCTGTGAGAAAGAGGCAAGTAGGGATGAACAGGAGGGTTGGGCAGAGTGGGGTGGGCAAAAGCTCAGCAGGGACGGGATGGGCTGTGAGGGCAGGGCGGGCGGCAAGGAGGTGTGCGCTGCTGAGCCCGAGTGGAGGGGACACTCTTTCCCATGAGTCTCGGGACTCGTTTCCTGCCATCTGCTTTGCTGAGTTAACCCCAGCCAGGATGGTTACCTGACTGTTCCTGTCTCGGGCTTCTTAGGAGCTGCTTGTCTGCTCCTCTGGAGGTCTTCACGCAGTGAGGCCACTTGGGTTGTCTGTCCTTTTTTTTTGTTGTTTTTTGTTTTTTTTCCGAGACAGGGTTTCTCTGTGTAGTCCTGGCTGTCCTGGAACTCACTCTGTAGACCAAACTGGCCTCGAACTCAGAAATCCGCCTGCCTCTCTGCCTCCCAAGTGCTGGGATTACAGGCGTGCGCCACCACGCCCGGCTGGGTTGTCTGTCCTTTTATTCTTTTTGAGAGCATTGCACTGTAGCTCTGGCTGCCTTAGAACTCAAGGCAGTCCTGCCTCAGCCTCCTGAGTGCTGCTGTTCTAGGCCTAAGCACCACATTTGGCCTGTTGCTTTTTTGAGGCGTGGCCTCACAGGAACCCTTGATATATACTCCCTCTGTATCTCAAGGAGGTTTTGAACTTCTAGCTCATCTCCTTCAGCCTCCCAAGCAGCTGGGATTACATACTTGTGCGTTAAGAGTCAGCCTGGGTTCTGTCTAAATGTGCAGCGCTCATTCTGCTGGCCTGCGGTTTTGCTCCAGGAGGGCAAAGGCACACCTCAGCAGCATGCCCTGGCCGACCACCTGTGCCCCTTGTTAACCCCGTCCCTAGGTGGAGGCTCTGCTCCATCTGGCTCATCAGAACAGAGCTGTGGCCCGCACTGCCCAGAATGAGAGATCCTCGCGCAGTCACAGTGTGTTCCAGCTGCAGATCTCTGGAGAGCATGCTGCTCGGGGCCTGCAGTGTGGTGCGCCCCTCAACCTGGTGGACCTGGCTGGGAGTGAGCGGCTAGACCCTGGCTTAGCCCTAGGCCCTGGGGAGCGTGATCGTCTTCGGGAAACACAGGCCATTAATAGCAGTCTGTCTACACTGGGACTGGTCATAATGGCCCTGAGCAATAAGGTAGGAATGGGTGCATGGGCAGGTAAGGGGAGGGGCCATGGTGTAGCTGTGAGGACCCTGCAGTGTCCTAACTGCCTGTGCCCCTTAACCCTCCAGGAACCCCATGTGCCTTACCGAAACAGCAAGCTTACCTACCTGCTGCAGAACTCTCTGGGTGGCAGTGCCAAGATGTGAGTGGAAGGGAGGGAGAGATTGAAAGGACTGTGGGGGTGGGGTGGGGGTGGGGGGCTGGAGAGACGACTCAGCGGTTAGAGCACCGACTGTTCTTCCGGAGGTCCTAAGTTCAATTCCCAGCAACCACATGGTAGCTCACAACCATCAGTAATGAGATCTGATGCCCTCTTCTGGAGTGTCTGAAGACAACTACAGTGTACTCACATATAATAATAAAGCTTTTTAAAGAAAAGATAGAGCCGGGCAATGGTGGCTCACGTCTTTAATCCCAGCACTTGGGAGGCAGAGGCAGGTGGGTTACTGAGTTTGGGGCCAGCCTGGTCTACAGAATGAGTTTCAGGACAGACAGGCTACACAGAGAAACTTTGTCTCCAAAAACCAAAAAAAAAAAAAAAAGAAAAAGAAAAGGAAAAGAAAGGGCTGTAGGAACTAGACAGGAGAGGAGAGAGCTGTGCATGTTCCCCTGCCTTGGCAGGCCACTGATGCGGGCCGGGCCCTTCTCCTCCCACAGGCTCATGTTTGTGAACATTTCTCCACTGGAAGAGAATGTCTCCGAGTCTCTGAATTCACTACGCTTTGCTTCCAAGGTATAATGACTGTCCTGCTTAGTTTTCTATTCTTGTGACAAGACTTTATGACCAAGGAACTTGGAGTTTATGGGGGGTTTACAGTTTCAGAGGGTTAGAGTCCTGACCTGCACGTAGTGGAGCAGCACGGTAGGCAGGCGGGCAAGACGGGAGCAGTGGCCGAAGCTCACTGCTTGAGACCCAACCACGAGGCAGAGAGTCTGGGAGCTAAGTGAGCTTTGAACCTCAGAGCTCTTCCCGCAAAAACACGCACGGGCGCTCTTCTCTGACAAGGCCACACCTAACCCTCTCCAAACAGTCTCCAGTCCTCCCCACCAGGGGGCCTTAGTATGCAATATATGAGCCTGTGTTGGCCATTCTTACTTGGCCCTGGCCCGTCGCAGCTGCCCGCTGTCAGGACTCCTGGCTGCTCAGAGGCGGCCCACCATGCTCCTGCTTTTGAAGCTAGGGCACATCTCTCCAGAAAGGATTTAAACTTGCTGGGTGTCGTGGGTACTGCCCACCTGATTCCATTTTTAACTGCTGGCATTTGAATTAATATTTTTAGAAGAACTAACCAGAGTCAGGACTGTGTTTCAAGAACAAACTATGTCCACGCTCTGAGACCTCTCCTACCTGTGTTTGTAGTGTCGTCCCTTGCTGCTTTGCAGTTCAGAATGGCCCCAAGGTTACTCCCAATGGGACTGCACACTCCTTTTAGCTCTGTGTAGGACTCTACCAAAGTGTGCTCTCCAGTCCCCGAGAGTGCATTTGCACCTTGTTCTGGTTGCCGACGGCCCCATAGGCACCCTGTGTGCTTTCCAGTTATACCTGCCTAGAGAAATGCTCCTTGGAGTGGGATCGCCAGAACAAAGGACATTACAGAGTTTGAGAATTTCCCAAATAGACATTGAAATTCTAAACTTCACCAGGGGCTAGACAGTGCCCAGGACCTCGCCTGTTGGAGGGATGGGCAGGCCTCCGTTTCATTACTATCTACCTTGTTGGGTTTCCCTTTTCCTGCAGGTAGAAGGGCTTTTTGAGTTCTGACTTAATTTGGTGTCTGATCATGCCAGGCAGAGTGGTCAGGCATGTAACACCTGCACTGTGCTACCTGGAAAGTTACTTGGACCTGTTTATCCCCTCTCAGGGCTTGATGGGTTCCTTGGCACAGTACGCATGAGCTATGTGACCAGCTTAATTTCTCAAAACTACTGAGCAGGTTTTAGCCATATATGGTGGTACACACTTTTTGTCCCAGTGTTTGGGAGGCTGAGGCAGGCTGATGTCTATGAGTTCGAGGCCAGCCTGGTCTACAGAGTGAGTTCCAGGACAGCCAGGATGATTTAGAGACCTTCTGTCACAAAAGGGGGTGGGGGACAGCTTTAAAGTGTTGTGCAGGTTTGACAGATGGCTCAGTGGTTAAGAACACTTGCTGCTCTTGCAGAGGACCTGAGTGTAGTTGCCAGCACCCGACATCCATCCCTACTTCTAGTTCTCAGGACTGCTACACCCTTTGCAGGCACCAGGCATCCTACATAGAACATAAATGAATCATAAATTTATTTTGCGTGCGGTTAGATAACTTACAGGATTGTAGGACTTGTTTCTCTCCTTCCTTGTGGGCCCTAGAGCTCAAACTTAGGTTGTCATGTCATCAGATTGTCAACAGAATTGGTGGCGAGCACCCTTTTTTTTTTTCCTTTTTTTTTTTTTTTTTTTTTTTTTGGTTTTTTTCGAGACAGGGTTTCTCTGTGTAGCCCTGGCTGTCCTGGAACTCACTCTGTAGACCAGGCTGGCCTTGAACTCAGAAATCCACCTGCCTCTGCCTCTGCCTCCCAAGTGCTGGGGTTAAAGGCGTGCGCCACCATGCCCGGCCCAAGCACCCTTTCTAGCTGAGCGATTTTGCTGCCACCAGCCCTAACCCTAACATCCTATATATGCCCCTAACATCCTATATATGCGAATGTCAGCCCTCTATGGGGCAGGAGGGGTGTTAAGTGTCATGTCAGTTGATCTGTAAGTGTAAGTTGTGTGGGGCTCTTTTGTTTGGTTGGTTTTGGTTTTGGTTTTTCAAGACAAGGTTTCCTGTGTAGTCCTGGCTGTCCTGGAACTCGCTCTGTAGACCAGGCTGGCCTCAAACTCAGAAATCCACCTGCCTCTGCCTCCCAAGTGCTGGGATTACAGGTGTGCGCCACCACGCCTGGCGTAACTTGTATTTTTCAGATTTATTTTTATTTTATGTGTATTGGTGTTTTGCCTACAGGTATGTTTGAAGGTCCCCTAGAATTGAAGTTACAGACAGTTGTGAGCTGCGACGTGGATGCTGGGAATTGAACCCAGGTCCTCTAGGAAGAACTGTCAGTGCTCTTGACCACTGAGCCAGCTCTCCAGCTCCTAAATATAGCTTTTATTCTCCTGTTGTCTCAGAGGCTTACTGCCTCCATCTGCTAACCTGGTCCTGGTCCTGGAAGCTTCTAGCCTTCATGCAGTCTATTCTGGGCCTAGAATATTTTCAGCTGCTGAAACTTAATGCTGAATAAGTTCATCCTTGTTCTTCCTGAGCTTTGGCTGGCTGGTTCAATTCAGCAGTTCTGGTTGAAACTCCTTTCCAAGATGACTGAACTCCTTTCCAAGCTGACTGATTCAATCTGGCTTCTCTCAGCTTCTGAATTGGCTCTCCTCGGCCTCATACTGACTCTCACAATCTGTTCAAATCTTTTTTTTTTTTTTTTTTACAAATGTTAGCGGGCCTCTCCTCACGTAGGTGTGTTTGTTTGAGGTAGAATGTCTTGTCCTGTTTTTTTTTTTTTGGTTTTTCGAGGCAGGGTTTCTCTGTGTAGCCCTGGCTGTCCTGGAACTCACTCTGTAGACCAAGCTGGCCTTGAACTCAGAAATCTGCCTGCCTCTGCCTCCCAAGTGCTGGGATCACAGGCATGCGCCACCACGCCGGCTGTGTCTTGTCCTGTTAATACACCATATTCAGACTCCGCTTGTTCACTTTTGCCCTCAGAGTTTTGCTGTTTGGTAGAGATTTACTTTGCTTAGATTGGTAATTCTAGGTAAATTCCTGACCTATTTAATAGCTGGGACAGTTGGTGCACCTGTAAGTACCCAGTCTGGTTCTCTGGTTCTACATTTATTATTTGCTTAACTTTTTCCCCATTTTCTTTCTCTTTCTTTCTTTCTTTCTTTTTTCCTTCTTTCCTTCCTTCCTTTTTTTTTTTTGGTGGCGTTAGAGATATCCCAGAGCCTTATGTATGTTCATCACGTGCTCTACCACTGAGCCACTCCTCCACTGTACTGCCATCTCTTTTCCTGTTCTCTGCCTGTCTGGTGCTGGGACCTAGACCCCTGTCTAGGCTCATTGATTCTCAACAGGGATTTTATGAAATAGTAATTCTAGATCCATTATTTTGTTAGAGGGCTTTAATATGGTGATTTCTAATCAGTATTCATTACTAGTGACTTGTTAATGAAGAATTCTCCCTTACCAAGTAAAAGCATACCTCATAGGTACTGTTGAGGGTCTTGTGGGTCAGCCTGTGAACCCTGTGGTAAGGCGGAGGCCTGAAGTGTACTTCTCAGGATTACAATGTGTTGTAGCCTTAAGCTCTAAAGGTGTGAACTAACTAAAAACACATAATTACCAAAATGTGGTGATTATTACCTGAACTATTGAAAAAACCGGCTCCAACTAGACTTGTTCAATGCAGGCTTAGCACAAACCTTCAATTGGTCGTGGTCACATTGTGACGGATGTGGAAAATGAGAATGACCCTGTGTTGTGGTGAAGTGGAGGTATCGTGCAGGGAAACGTGCATGTTGAGGAGTGTCTTGTGTGCTTGTACGACTATGCTCTGTGTGTGTCTGCTGCCTCAGGAAGCCAGAAGAGGAGGCTGCGTTCCTGGGACTGGAGTTATGAACAGGTCTGAGCTGCTGCGTAGTTTCAAGGTCCTTTGGAATTCAGCCTGTGCTTTCAATCTCTGAACCTTTTCTCCAGTTCCAAAATGATGGATTTATTTATTAATATTTAGCTAGGTGTGGTAGCACATGCCCTTAATCCCAGCACCCAGGAGGCAGAGACAGATCTCTTGAGTTTAAGGCTACCTTGATTTACAGAATAAGTTCCAGGACAGCCAGGGCTATCCAGAGAAACCCTGTCTCAAAAAACAAAAACAAAAAACAAACTGGGGGGTGTGGGCGCGGGAGAAACGTTGTATTTTATGTGAATGTTTTGCCTGCGGAGGAATGTTTGCCACACTTGTACTTGGTGTTTGAGGCGGTTACAAGAGGGTGTTGGACTTCCTAGAACTGTAGTAGATTGTTGTGAGCCACCGTATGGGTGCTAACAACTGAACCCAGGTCCTCTGTAAGAGCTAGTGCTTTCAAACACTGGTCATCCCTCAGCCTCAAGATGCCGAGTCCTAGGTTTCCATTATCGAGTCCCTGTCATGTCCCTATGTGACAGAAGCTCTTTTGAGGCATTACAGGTGCTTACATACTTGACGTCAGTCAGTCTTTTCCGTTTACTCTTCAGATCCTCACAGTGCTGCATCTTTGGTCAGTATGAGGACCTTCAAGTTAGCTCCTGTCTCATTTCTTGGGCTGGGCAAGCTCTCTACCACTAAACAGTCCCACTGCTCATGTGCCCTTTGACCTGTGCCTAGTAGTCTCTGGTGGGTTTTTTTGTTTTTTTGTTTTTTTTTTTGTTGTTGTTGTTTTGTTTTTTGTTTTTATCAAGACAGGGTTTCTCTGTGGCCCTGGCTGTCTAGGAACACACTCTGTAGACCAGGCTGGCCTTGAACTCAGAAATCCGCCTGCCTCTGCCTACCAAGTGCTGGGATTAAAGGCGTGTGCCACCACCGCCCAGCCTTAGTCTGTTTCCAGTTCTCTGCTTCAGTGATTTTTTTTTTTCCATAAGAGCCCAAGTTCTCAACGGAGTTTAATGTCTTGATAGGTTTTTGTAGGAGAGCTTTGGGGTGTCTAGTCCAGGGTGCTGCTGAAAATGGAGACCTCTCTGCTACTGTAATCTTTGTGTAGATGTCTCAGCTTTCTAATAATGTGATCAAACACATGATCAAGAGCAACTCGAGCCGGGCAGTGGTGGCTCACGCCTTCAATCCCAGCACTTGGGAGGCAGAGGCAGGTGGATTTCTGAGTTTGAGGCCAGCCTGGTCTACAGTGTGAGTTCCAGGACAGCCAGGGCTACACAGAGAAACCCTGTCTTGAAAAACAAAACAAAAAAAGGCTGGCGAGATGACTTAATGGTTAAGAGCACCGAGTGCTCTTCCACGTGTCCTGAGTTCAATTCCCAGCAACCACATGGTGGCTCACAACCATCTATAATGGGATCTGATGCCCTCTTCTAGTGTGTCTGAAGACAGCTACAGTGTACTCAAATAAATAAATAAATAAATAAATCTTTAAAAAAAGAAAAACAAAACAAAACAAACAAACAAAAAAAAGCAACTTGAAGTAGAAAGGGTTTAGTCCACTGTCCAGCAATGTCAGGTCAGTCCTTCTGTAGGCCTTGCTGGAGTGCTGCTTGCTGCCTGCTCCTTGTGGCTTCCTCACACACTGTAGGGACCCGGATGTTCAGGGGCAGCACTAGCCCACAGTAGGGTTGGGTTCCCAACATCAGTCACTATGAAATGGCATGCTCACAGGCCAATCTGATGGGATATTTTCTCAATTGAGGGGCCCTCTGCTCAAATTAGGAGTAGCCCGTGTAGTGTTGATACAGAGACTAGCCAGCACTACAGAGCTTCAGCTTTTCAGACTTCTGGTCTCCTCCAGGTTTGGTGGACAGCATCACTATCCCTCCAGGGGACCAGGCTGAACCTGTTTCTGTAGCCCTTATATCAGAGATTCAGACGGTGACCCCGAATGGGAAGACTGTAAACCGTGCTCTTGTGTAACCCTATCTATTGGTCCACAGGTGAACCAGTGTGTTATTGGTACTGCTCAGGCTAATAAGAAATGACGATGGACCCAGAGCCTGACTCCTGTGCAAGCGAGTGCGCATGTGCATGTGCCTCTGTTCTCGTGTATATGTATTCTGTGAGGTGGGGTGGGGTGGGGTGGGGCGGGGCGGGGGTTGAGACATGATTTTATTGGGTGGACAACATTATGTACCCAACTACCAAATAAAGAAAATTTGTTGTAGGTTAATTCTCATATTTATTCTCTCATTCATTCTCTCTCTCTCTCTCTCTCTCTCTCTCTCTCTCTCTCTCTCTCTCTCTCTCCAGGGTTTTTTTGTGTAGTCCTGACTGTCCTGGACCTCACTCTGTAGACCAGGCTGGCCTCGAACTCAGAAATCCGCCTGCCTCTGCCTCCCAGGTGCTGGGATTACAGGCATGCACCACCACGCCTGGCTGGTTAATTTTTTCTTAATCTTAGTATACAGTTGTTTTGCCTGAGTGTGTGCATGTCTCCTGCTCTTGAGTTCAGAAGAGGGCTTCAGGCCCTCTGGAACTGGGATTATGGGTAGTTCATGTGAGCATCATGTGGGTCCTGGGAACAGAACCTGGGTCCTCTTAAGTGCTCTTAACTGCTGAGCCATCTTTCCAGCCCTTGTTACGGCTCTTAACAGTTTTATTAATATTAGTACCTGCCAGAGGAAGGAATTGTAAATAAATCCCATAAGCATGTAAAAATGTCCATTTTGACATGTTCTGCAGAGTGAGGTTATGGTGGGGCACACTTTGCCATCCTGATGCCTCTTTATTTTTCAGCACAGGGAATTGTGCCGATAGCTGTGACCAATTTCTTAGGACTGCTAGGCCCCAGCCCAGAACAGGAATGTTCTTGTCTGGTGTGAGTGCGCCAGCGCACAACACAATCTCTTCCTTTCCCTGTCCATTGCTTCGAACCATGGTTCCGTGCCGCCTAGTGCCTATTGGCTGGTGTGAGCGCGTCACCGCCTCACAACTAGTTCTAAGTAGCCCCTGGTCCTTGTATTCCCTGGAGTAGCACAACCATACCAGTGCTCTCGCGGCGGGAGGAGCGGCTGTGTGCCCAGGTGTGGCGCGCAGGCGGGGTTACGCGTGCGCAGAAGGGCGGGGTGACAGGAAGCGTGAATGGGGAGGGCGGAGCTGCGTGTGAAGGCGGAGCTTGGAGTGGCCACGGGGGCGGGGCAGCTAACGGATGTGGCATGGGGCGGGGCCCGGCCCTGACCTGCAGGCTAGCTGCCAAGAAGGTTATTTCCTGCTGCCCTCGGAGCAAGCCTCCTCTCCGAAAAAGGGGCTGCAGGGATTTCCTCGTCCTCCCTGACCGGCCGCACCCCCAACAGCGCAGCGCCCTGCGGGCCTGCTGGAGGTGAGGGAGGTGCTGCCTGCCCGCCCCTCTGTCTTCTCCTCCCCCTGGTGCTCCCCACCCTCCACTCTCCTCCCTCCTCCTGTCGACTCCTCCTGCCGCTGCTGCTGCTGCTTTGGCTGCTGCGTCATACGCCCCAGAGCCGCCAGGACGGAGGGGCTGGGCCCGGGGACCCCCCTGGCCTCCGCCTGCACGCCCCCCAGCGCTCACATTCAGTCTTCCCGCACCGGGGACTCATCCAGGTCTCTTGGGTCTGCCCCTACCTGGCTGCCCGCTGCCCCAACTGTCACCGGTAAGGAGAAGGCGGGAGGCCCGGAGGAGGGGGGCAGGGAGCCGGGGGTCGGTGTGCAAGAAGGGGTGGGAGAGCCTCCTAGACCCAGCTTAGGATTTGTGCTGGGGCGACTCAAGTCCCTCCTTGGACTGGCAGTGGAGGGGAGTAGCGTTTTGGACAGGGACACGCCCCCCTTCTGGGGCACGCAGGGAAGTTATCTAATCCCGGGTCAAGGAGCCCCACATTTGGGGGTGACCTAACACAACCTGGCACCAGGATGGTGGTTCTAAATAAGACACACAGACCTGGGGGAGGCAGCCGTTTCTACTCCAGAAACGTCTTCAGAAAAGCTCCCAAAACATCTCTGGGCAACAGATTGCCCCAGTTAGGATACCTCTAAACAGCTGGGAAAGGTGAAACTAAGGGGCAACCTTGATTCTGCAAACATCTTCTCACCTGAGGTTCCTAGGAGCTGGGATACTGGAGAAGTAGACAGGGGAGCTGGAAACCAGACGGACCCACCTCCTTAGGGCGACCCACCTCCTTAGGGCGTTAAAGGATTAGGAGACGGTTGGAGATGCTCGCTCAGGTTAGGGTTTCGTTATCCGTAACAGGAAACGGTGCAGTCTAACCACCCTGTTTTGGGATAGGCCCCCCAGGATGCAATGGCCCAGCTCCCCCGGCTGAGCCGTTTGGGTGCCCCCTCTCTCTGGGATCCAGCTTCCCCTGCTCCCACCTCAGGCCCCAGACCTCGGCTTTGGGAGGGTCAGGATGTGCTGGCCAGATGGACTGATGGGCTGCTGTACTTGGGTACGATCAAAAAGGTAAGACCCACCTCTGATCTCACTGTCTTCCCCGGCTCTGGTCCGATCTCCCTCCCATTTTGTCATCTTTGGCCATCCATTCCAGGTGGACAGTGCTCGGGAGGTGTGTCTGGTCCAGTTTGAGGACGATTCCCAGTTTCTGGTTCTATGGAAGGACATCAGCCCAGGTGAGCCCCTTCAGACCGCAGCCTGTGGCAGCAGAGGCTAGAGTGGGTGGGGACCCGGTTGGAAGTAGGCCTCCTGAGGCTTTGTTCCCTCACAGCCGCCCTCCCTGGGGAGGAGCTCCTGTGTTGTGTGTGTCGCTCTGAGACCGTGGCCCCCGGGAACCGGCTGGTCAGCTGTGAGAAGTGTCGCCACGGTGAGAGGGCGGGGTACTTGAGGGGTGGAGTTTACCTACCCTGGGTCTTTTGGGTTGCCACTAGCCCTCCGTCAGAGCATGAGTCATGTCTCCTGTCCTGGCCAGTCTTCCCTCGTCACCTCAGTACAGGGAGAGGGAGCCATAGATGAAGGGGACACAGGCACGCAAGGCTGAGGGGCTGGGGGTGGCTCACACACACTTGTTAACCATGCATCCTTGGCCAAGACCCTCGACTGCTAGAAGCCGTTTACGCACTGGCAGTGTCAGGATAAGGCACACAGGGCAGGACCACGGTCAGGACTTAAATGCACATGCTGGTCTCCTCAACATTGACCCTTTTCAGCTTATCACCAGGACTGTCACGTCCCCAGGGCCCCAGCCCCTGGAGAAGGAGAGGGCACATCCTGGGTCTGCCGCCAGTGCGTCTTTGCAATTGCCACGAAGGTAAAGGAACCTCCCCGCCCCTGTGTGGGAGGCTCCAATGAGGTCCCCTCCTCTGCCCCTGCCTCTCTGGGCTGCCCCTCTGCCCCTGCCTCTCTGGGCTGCCCCTCTGCCCCTGCCTCTCTGGGCTGCCCCTCTGCCCCTGCCTCTCTGGGCTGCCCCTCTGCCCCTGCCTCTCTGAGCTGTCCTGCTCCTCTCCTCTGCAGAGGGGAGGCGCGCTGAAGAAGGGCCCTTACGCCCGGGCCATGCTGGCCATGAAGCTCTCCCTGCCGTACGGACTGAAGGGGCTGGACTGGGACGCTGGGCATCTGAGCAACAGGCAGCAGAGCTACTGCTACTGCGGAGGCCCTGGGGAGTGAGTGGGGGCGGCAGGCCGTGGGATGGGTGCCGGGGCGCCAGCTATGGGGTGGCCTGCTGCCGCCCAGGACAGCGGGGGTGAGCAGGGCGAGGGGCCGTCTGAGGGCCACAGTGCTGTCTTCCCCTTGAGGTGGAACCTGAAGATGCTGCAGTGCAGAAGCTGCCTCCAGTGGTTCCACGAGGCCTGCACCCAGTGTCTGAGCAAGCCCCTCCTCTACGGGGACAGGTGAGGCCAGGGGCGCGGGTGCTCTCCCGCCGGCCCCGCCCATGCTCGCCCTCTGCAGCGGATCCAGAGGGTTGAGTGAGGTGCGTCCTCTCTCCTGGCCCATGTACAGATTCTATGAATTTGAGTGCTGCGTGTGCCGGGGCGGCCCCGAGAAGGTCCGGAGGTTACAGCTGCGCTGGTGAGATGCTGTGTCCTTGGTGTGGCTCACCCTCCTGCCCACCATTTTACCCTAACACCCACTGGCTCTGGCCCGGCGGCCATTGACAGTCTCGTGGTCCTTCAGGGTGGACGTGGCCCATCTTGTCCTCTACCATCTCAGCGTCTGCTGTAAGAAGAAATATTTCGATTTTGACCGAGAGATCCTTCCCTTCACCTCGGAGAACTGGGACAGTCTGCTCCTGGGGGAGGTAAGGGTTCTAAAGTTTGGGAACTGGGGCGGGACAGGGGATGCCTGCTCCCTGACCTTCACCCCCTCCCTTCAGCTCTCGGACACTCCCAAGGGAGAGCGTTCTTCCCAGCTCCTTTCTGCTCTCAACAGCCACAAGGACCGGTGAGTGAGGAGAGGGGCAGGGGTGGGTGCCAGTCTGGGTGAGTGAGGAGAGGGGCAGGGGTGGGTGCCGGTCTGGGTGAGGGAGGAGAGGGGCAGGGGTGGGTGCCGGTCTGGGTGAGGGAGGAGAGGGGCAGGGGTGGGTGCCGGTCTGGGTGAGGGGACTTGGCTGCGGCACGGGCTGCCCACTTCCCCCTTGCCCCAGTTTCATTTCAGGGAGGGAGATTAAAAAGAGAAAATGCCTTTTTGGTCTCCATGCTCGGACCCCTCCTCCTGTGGAACTTCTTACTGGAGATGGAACCCCCACCAGGTCACTGGTCCAGGGGGGATGGGGAAAATTCTCAAGGATCTGTTTGGAGGGTACATGTACAGAAATGGGGGTCTTGGGGTGACTGGGAGGGGGCTGGGGGGATAAGGAGGCCTCTTACAGCTTCCCTTCAGGGCAGGGCCCTGGGGGAGGGGTCTCAAGTCCCCTGGGGAAACGACGGAGGTCGGAGCCAGAACCCTTGAGGAGGAGGC
This sequence comes from Apodemus agrarius, assembly GCA_964023405.1. Taxonomy (NCBI): domain Eukaryota; kingdom Metazoa; phylum Chordata; class Mammalia; order Rodentia; family Muridae; genus Apodemus; species Apodemus agrarius. Next base: position 5,048,661 of record OZ030025.1, read on the forward strand.
AGAAGGGGAAAGTGGAGGAGCTGGGGCCACCCATGGCAGCGCACAGTCGGCATGGGTCCCGGGAGCAGAGGACCCTGGCCCTGCAGGTACGAGGGCAGGGGAATTCCGTGGGGCAAACCCAAGGGGGATGTGAAGGAACCAAGGGTCAGCTCAGCCACTCTTCCTTCTCCTACAGGCCTCAGTGTCCCCACCACCCCCCAGCCCTAGCCAGAGCTACCAGGGCAGCAGCGGCTACAACTTCCGGCCCACAGATGCCCGCTGTCTGCCCAGGTCAGTGCCTGGTCCATATATGCCCCTTCACCAGACTGACACCCGCAACTCTTCCCTTTCCGCCTTCACTTTTTGATTGTTGTCCCAAAGCGGTGCAGAGCCAACCGCTGCCCAGCCTCTGGCGCGCAGGCGCACTGGCGGTAGTTTGTGAGCTCGGCCCATCACGGGGAAGGTTGCTTCCCTGCTGCAGGTGCTGACTTGCCTGTCCCCGACCTCAGCAGCCCCATCCGGATGTTCGCCTCCTTCCACCCTTCCGCCAGTACTGCAGGGACCTCTGGGGACAGTGACCCCCCAGACAGGTGAGTGTCCTGTCAACACCGGACCCCTCCTTTCCTCATGTGACCTCAGGCTTCTTAGTGTCAAGGCCAGACAGCATCTTCGCGGCCGCCCTTCTGCTGTAACTGCTGCGATTAGAGGCATGAGCCAGGCACGTCGGCCTGGCCCCTCTGCTCTGACTTCTGTCTTCTCTCCACCAGGTCGCCGCTGGAGCTTCACATGGGCTTCCCCACAGACATCCCTAAAAGCTCTCCCCACTCAGTGACTGCCGCCTCTTCCTCAGCCTCAGCCCTGACCCCGGGCCTCGCTAGACACTCGCTACCCCCTTCTCCTTTGTGCCATAGTTTGTCTCCGGGGACTGGGGGAGGAGTCCGAGGTGGGGTTAGCTACCTGTCCCGAGGGGACCCCGTCAGGGTCCTTGCTCGAAGAGTGCGGCCCGACGGCTCTGTGCAGTACCTGGTGGAGTGGGGAGGAGGGGGCATCTTCTGACCGCCCACTTCTGGGCCCCTCCCCATCCACACACTGGCACTTTCATGTCCTGACCTCTGACCTCACCTACAGCTGGGATGTACCTGGAGAGACGGGGAGTGCTTCTCCCTCCTGCCCAGGCTGGAATCCAGGGGAGTGGGGAAGAAGTCCTCTTCTCTGCCCCTCCATGACTCCTACCCCCTCCTCATTTCCTTCGATGTTATTTTGTTACAGCTTTCAAGATATTTTTTAAGACTATTTAACCCCTGGGATTAGAGATTTGGGGGTTGGGTGGTCCAAGCTTCCAGACTGTATGACTAATAAAGGTAAACAAACCTAGCAAGCACGAGTCATTCTGAAGGATGGACAGGGCGCTCTCCTCTTTCCCTGACCACGTGTATGTCACAAGAGAAAAGGCATCCAGAGCTGGAGAGAATTTATTGGGGTCTCAGTCATCATATGGAAGCCAGGGAGCATTAAACGGAGGCGGAGGCAGGGACGGGGCTGGTCATGGTAGGGCTGGGCCTGAATCTGACACTGATTCTGTGACCTGGTGCACCCAGTGCAGGTACGGGGGATTCCCCTGCTCCACGGGCAGCGCGATCACCTCCGCGACTTCATAAGGGTGTACAGATCTGCGGGAGCGACAGGGCGGGTTATTCAGACGCTCCAAGGCACACCCCCTAAGTCCCACCACAGAGTCCACCTCAGAACTCTGTGTGTGGGGGTGTTTGCCTGGAATGCTCAAGGCCCTGCCTGGTTCATCCCCGAGTTCCACCACCAAAGAAAACCTCGAAGTCCTTACCGAACAAACTCTGTCAGCGCAGGGACCAGGGAGCTTTGGGTTTTAATCATCTAAAGGGCAAAGACAGACATAGTTCAACCAAAGGGGTGGAACTGGTTGATGTCAGGTGCGGGCCAGAGTTGTCAAAGGAGCCGGGCAGGAGGGGAATTTTCTCACCATCAGCACCTCACTGTCTTCCTCGATCTTTCCTTTCCATTCATAGCTGAAGAGGTCAGAGAAAAGGGAACAAAGTCTTGGGAAAGGAAGATTTCTCCCAGAAAAAAGCTCACAGCCCCTCAAGTTAGATTAAGTTTCTGACAACTCACATGGATGTGATCTGCGGGATGAGGTTGACGCAGGCTGCCAGGCGCTTCTCCACCACTGCCCTGAGGGTGACGCGAGATGAGAGCGCGCACGGCCTGGAGTTGTGCGTGCATCCCAGAGACAGCGCCCTTCCCTTATCCCCAGCACTCCCTCTAAGGTCAACTGGCCGAGGTCCCCACCTGGCGATCTCCTTGGCGACTTTTTCATTGGGACAAGTGACAAAGGCTGCAGAGACTGATCCTGGAACGTAGCCGGAGCCTGAGGCCGGAGAGGGCTGGGACGGAGGGCTTCCAGAAGCCATGGACAGCAGAGCTCGGGGTAGCAACAGAAGGCGGGAAGCCACCGGCAGTAGCGCAGGCATCCAAAGAAACGACAGGAGCAGCGTGGCCTGGAGCAGGGGGGAGGGCGGAGTCAGTGTTCCCACAACTGCCCCAGGAAACTGCACCCGGGGTGCCTTCTGGGTCAGACACCGAGCCTCTGCCCTGCCTTTTCTGCACCAGGTAGAAAAACGCCACTGAAACTTAAACTTGGGACAGCTCCTCCGTTCCGCCGCTGAAGCTCGGTGATACTTCGAGACCGGAAGGGGCGGGACCAGACTCACCCCTCCGCCGAGCAGGACGCCGGGCGCCCGCCCCCAGTTCATGCAGCCCGCGCTGGTAGAGAGATGAAGAGATCGAAGGCCGCTCGTTTCACGGAGGCCGGACCCCGAGCCCCGGCGGAGCAGCCTCCTCTTACCTGCAGCAGCCACGTGACGAAAAAACAGTGCGCACCACGTGGCAAGGAGTCTCCAGACCTGGCCAATCCCGGCCCTCGAATGACCCTACAGCCTTGCCTCCCTAAGGGGGCGGGGCCCCAGGCCCTCTGGCCAATCGGCAGCTTGATCTGAGGACGTGCGCGGAAGTGGTCCGCCCATTTCCGTGAAGCCTCGGCCCCGTTGCTGGCAGGGGGACGCCGCTGCGGCGGCCCGCCGTCACGTGACGAGGCCTGTCCTCTCACGCTGCGCCGCCTCAAGGAGCAGCGAGCGCAGGCCAATCACCGGCCGGCCTTGTGGACCACGTGACGCGAGACCTGGCGACCCGCGCCCCTCGCTGCGTCAGGCTGGGGCGGGGGAGCCGTCCCGAGCCCCGGAGTGTGCCTAGTAACAGTCCCCTCCCTCCCTCCCCGGCTCCCTCCCTCCCCGCGCTGACAGGCAGGGAGCAGTGCGAGCGTCGGAGCGGCCTTGGGTGGGGACAGTGCCCCCCCGGCCCCCCCCCGCCCTTGCGTTAGCACCGAGCCGAGAAGCCAGCTGTCCCTGGGTAGGGGGCAGTGATCAGGCTCGCTCAGCCATGGCAGTGCCGCGGCTGGGTGAGCAAAGACACCTTTTCCAAGCACTGGGTGACACCTGTAAATGGGCTAGTGGGTGATGGAAGATACCGAGAGCCCAAAGCTTAGGGCAGACTGGCAAATGAGAGGGAAGGAGAAATGAGAGTCGCAGGTTAGAGTTGAGAGTGATGGCCCTGTCCTTTCTCCCTTGCTGATTCTTCTCCCCAGGACTAGCCCACCTCTCGGCCTTGGGTCTCCTTACCTTCATCCATTCCCCCAAGGAGCCAGGACCTGCCCTACATAACCTCCCTGGAGCCTAAACACATCATCCAGTGACCCAAAAATGGAGGGGACCAGTGAGAGGCCAGAGAAGAGGGAGGAGACAGCAGGAAAAATATTAGCTCTCCCTCCAAGGTCTGGGGTCCTTGGCGTGGGTGGCTGATGTTAGGCCCCTGCATTTTCCTCTTCAGTTGGGGGTGGGGTGTCTCAGAGATCCTGTGTGTGTAGGTGAGGGGTGCGGGGGTCCAACATTTGCACCTTTCCTAGGGTCTGAGTTACCTGTCGAGTTGTTTCAGGGAATTGAGTCCCGGATCACCAACTCAGATCTTTCAGATGTGATGCATTTTAGATCTCTATGTGGTCATCCTCATCTTTGGGTCAGCCTGTCTCCTCAGTCATCCCTAAGTTTGCAGTTTCTTTGAGATGTGAATGCGGGGTTTCTTACCTGTAGCTAGGTTCTGAAATTTAATCCTGGCCTGGGGCGCTTTCTAATATTGGCTTCATCTTTTTCTTTGGGTCTATGTCTCCGTTTTGGGTCCCCCAAACTACCAGTCCAGGGTTTGAATAAGATTAACCTGGGTCTGGAGAACCTTGCTGAGACTATTCTGACCCCTGACTTTTTCATTTAGGGGGGTGGGGTCTGAGCTCAGCGGTCTCTTTCCTTCTAGATTTGGATCTGTGAGACCCAATTTGTTGAGTATGGAGTGAGGGCGAGGGGGTGAAGTATCTTTCTCTGGGTCTGGGGTCTGTCTCAGGGTCTTGGGTCAGCTTCTTCAGGACTGCCGTCTCTGGTGTGTATGAGTCAGGGGTCTCTCGCGCTCTCTTTTTCCGGGTCTCCAGGAGTAGGGGTGGGGGCTGCAGTCTCTCCCTCCTCCTCCTGCTCTCTCCTCTCTAGCTCGCTTCCCCCGCCCCCCCTCTCTCGCTGCTGCCGCTGCTGCCGTTGGCTCTTATTCTCCTCCTCCTCCTCCTCTCTCCTCCTCTCTGCTCCTCTCCGCTCCTCTCTCCTCCTCTCTCCTCCTCCTCCTCCTCCTCCTCCACCTCCTCCTTCTCCCCCTTTCTCTCCCCCTCTTTCTCTCTTCTTTTTTCTCCCCCGTCCCCCCGCCCCCTCCCCCTCCGGCCTGATGAGCAGGTCTCGAGCCTCCATCCATCGGGGGAGCATCCCCGCGATGTCCTATGCCCCCTTCAGAGGTACGGTGGTGGTAAGGGGAGGGGAGGGCCAAATGGGGGGGCAAGAGGGGGAGGGGCAGGGGGCGGGGGAGGACCGGGGCCACCGAGGGGAAGGAGCGGCTGAAATGGAGGGAGAGGGGAGGGCTGTAAGGCAGAGGTGGGAACAGTGGGAAAGGAGGGATTAGAGGCATAGGGGTAGGCAAGGGATCGAGGGGCTGGGACGCGGGCCTTGAAGGGGGCTGGGGGAAGATGATGGGGGAAAGCGCGTCAGAGAGGGATCGGAAGGGAGGACTGAGTTTGGGGAAAGGCTGCAGCAATGGTTTGGGCTTGGGAGCGGAGTGAGGAAGAAATTACCAAGGAAATAGAGGCACGGGTCTTAGGAGAGGGTAGAGGGGAAAATGAAAACACGGGCGGGCGGCATGAGGGACCAAGAAGGTGGAAAGGGAATTTGGTGAGGGGCTCAGGGTGGTAGGACTTGGAAAGAGACGAGGATGGAGGGAGGGAAGGGGCCAGATGGAGAAAGAGGGTGGCAGTGGGGGGGGGGTCCAGATGGAGGGAAGAGAGGAGAGAGAAAGGGTTGGGGGAGGGGACACCAGAGGAGGGGGAGGATCAAGTGGTTTTTTTTGGTTGGGTGGGGGGAGATGCAAGTAAGATTGAGGTATGGGAGCAAGGGCCAGGTGGAAACCCTGAGGGTGACTGGCCCTCATTAGGACTCTTGAGAAGTGAGATGCAACCCCAGGGTCTCATTCGCTTTCTTCACTTAATCGCTTTGACCCCTTCCCCCACCCCACCTCTTCTTCCCAGTCCCCCTCCCTGCCTCTGCTGTCCATCACTTATATCTTTCCCCCCATATGGTGTCCGTTTCTTATATGAGTCCCCCTTCTGTTCTTCCCCTGTATTGGTCCTTATCTCTTCTCTCTCCCTCCCTCTCTTCTAATAACTGCCTTTAAGACACCCCTGCCGCTCCTGGGCCCCGTGTCTCAGCCCCCGTCAGGTCTCTCTCACCCCCTCTGCCCCATGTTGGCTGAAACCGTGTGGTCTCTCTTGCCCTAGGCACACACACCATCTTTCCGTCCTTGTCTCTTAGGCCCACGCTGTCCCTGTCCCTCAGCTCCCTGTCTCCTACCCTACGTCCCAGCTTGTCACACAGTCTGCTTAGTTCCTCTTTTCCCCAGCCTGGTGAGTCCTCTCTTCTCGTCCCCTCTGCTTCCTGGGGTGATGGAGATTTGGGGTGTACCAAAACACGGGTGTGATGGGTCGAGCAGGCCCTGAGGAATCCCCGTCTCGACCCTTGCGGGGCTTCTCAGTCCAGTACAAATTTTCTCTTTCTCCTTTCTCTGCCATGATCCATTGCCTTAGGATCATTAGCGTTCTTAACTATAGACTGTGTGTGTGTGTGTGTGTGTGTGTGTGTGTGTGTGCATGTTCGTGTGCATGCATGCATGCGTGCATGTGTGTGATCATGTTTGTGTGCGTGTGTGTGTGTATGCGTGTGCACACGTGGAGTGTGTGTGCCTGTATGTGTGTGTAGAGTTGTACCTCAGCTAAGGTTCCCTGTGTCCCTTTCCTGTTCCCAGTAGAACAGTGTCCCTTGAGGCCTCACCTGCTGGCCACGGCTGCAGCCTGGAGCAGCTCCTCTGCTGTTTGGTTGCTATCTGTGTATCTGCAGATTCCTCTCTGGACCCACTGTGTGTAGAGACGGATGTACTAGGCCTCAAGAGCCTGTGATCTCAGTTATGGGTGGTTGCTGTTGCTGCGCTGGGGCTTTGAATCCTAGTGGGGGTTTTGTTGTTGTTGTTCTTTTGTTGTTGTTTTGTTGTTGTCATTATTGTTTGTTTTGTTTCTTTCCCTACCACTGAGCTATAATGACCAGCCCTGTCAGTGATCTTTGATATTTAGAGAATGAGTAGAGTCTCCAAGAAAGCATAGAGACAGTGAAAATTTGAAAGTATGGTGAGGTCTAGGCACAATTCCCAGGTGTTCATATTTCTGTCTGACCTGCGATTTGGACAAACTTGAGGGCTATGACCATCATCAGTAGGGGGATGGAGCTTCCTAAAGCTACTCTAGGGCCTGGAATGCAGCTCCAAGGCCGGTTCTCCTGAAATGCCCAAGTTAATTAGCCACACAGGTGAGAGCGCTGGATTTTCCTTCCTGTGAACATCTTCCGATTGATCTCTTAAGCCTAGTTGTATCACTCCGATATCACCAATTTTAACCTTTCTGACTCCCTTAAGGCCTTTCCTTCACACATAAATGGTATGTGGCAACGAAGCTAGCAAAACTGCAGATAGGGCAGGGAGGCCCCTGGGCACCTGAGTGTGCACAACTGTCGTCCCGTTGTGGCCCCTTGGGAAGTTAGCGTATCTTCAGATCTCCCCTTGGGCAGTTCCTCTGCCTTCGGGCTTGGCTGCCCCACTTTCTCCTCCATTCTTTCTTAAGCTCCTCCAGGTGCGGCTGTCAGCCTGTAGAGTTGGCTCCTGTCCTGTCTATGGAGAGTGGGTGCAGAGGGGAGGGGTGACTGCTGAGCATGCTGTGGACAGAGAGGCCAATCCAGTCTCTGATCATCCATGCAGTGTACCCACCACCTCCCCACCCTGATCCCTGCACAGCCAGATGCTAAGAAGAGCTACCTTCTCCCTGGTTGGTCATGTCTCCCAAATGAGCAGGATAATGACCAGGGTAGGAGTAGGGGACTAAGGGAAGAGGAGAGGGCAGGCTGCCTCTCTGAACATGTAAACCTCCTCTCTTCTAAACGTTTAGGTCTCAGAATCTCATGACTCAACACACCATCTTCTTTCCCACAGCTGGGTTCCTCATATTCTCCTGAATGTGTGAGGGCACATCCATTGTAAGCAGCCTATTAATTCCCTTCCTCTTTGCGTCTTTTGCCAGTTTCATAAATCTCTATCCCTCCACACCAGTGAACGGGCAAAGTTTTCCTCTTTTCCTGTCCCCAGAAAAGTCCCTCTCCTGTCCCAAGACTAATTCTCATCTTTGAAGCCTTGCTCCTGCCATTCCTGGAGCCCCCTACAATGCCACCCAGTGTGAAGGACCAGGCTCAGCGGGGTCTACAGAGTGAGCTCCAGGACAGCCAGGGCTACACGGAGAAACCCTATCTGTTTGTTGAAAACAAACAAACAAAAACAAAACAAAAACAAACAAACAAAAAAACCAAAAACAAAACAAAAAACAAAACCACCAGGCAAACCACCCAAGACCTCTTCAGGCGGGTGGTACTCCCTTCTCCCTCTTTGCAGACTCTCCTTCCCACTTTAGGTTTCTACACCCAAAGTATAGACCCTCCCCTCACTGTCTGTGTGTCTCTGTCCCCCAGATGTACGGGGACCCCCTATGCACCGAACCCAATACGTTCATTCCCCGTATGATCGTCCTGGTTGGAACCCTCGGTTCTGCATCATCTCGGGGAACCAGCTGCTGATGCTGGATGAGGATGAGGTGAGCGGGATGAGGAGGTCGGGCAAAGCGGGGACCACGGAGAGGACGCTGGGGAGAGCCCACGGATAGTAAGGGAGAGAGGCAGGGGGGGAGCACTGGGATTGTTGTGTACAGCCAGGGTGTTAAACGGAAGATAGCCCTTCTTTGGCTTTCGCTAGAAGGTCTTTGAGGCCATTGGCAGTGCTTCAGAGGAGCTATGGTTCTGGAGAGTTGAGGGTGCCTCCTGAGGTCACCCTGACCATAATGTGGGGGAGGGGAAGTGAAGAGTTGAAAGCAAGCGAGGAAAGGGGGCCTTCCTCCAAAGGTATCCTCAGCCTTCTCCTCCCCTGCCTCGCTTAGTTCTTCACCACAGGGCACAGTGCAGGCAAGACTGGGTGACCCTGAGAAGGGCAGGGGAAGTGGGAGCGGCTGGAGGGACTGACAGGGGTCGCTGGAATTTTGGCATGAATGGGAACAAAACTGGTGCCAGTTTCAGACTAGGTTTCCTTCCACCTCTACAGGCAGGCTGGGCTTCAGGGAGGACATGGAGGGAGGAGGCGGGCGACTGGGCTGTGGGGAGCTGCGTCCGGGAGCAGGACTTGTACTAGGCAGAGTGAGGAGGCAGAACGAACAGGGGGTCGGGAAGGAGGGGGTTAGTGGTCAGGGGAGGTCGGAGAGTCCCAGGGCTGTCGCTTCCAGAGTAGGAATGGCGCCCAGTTCTGAAGGGTGAGGCCCCAGGCGTGATTTGGGGAGCCATCTTTAGAGAGTGTTGGTGCCCCGCGATGAGAGTTGTGCCTAAACAGGGGCTGGACCTGGATTTGGGGCTAAGCAGGGTGTAGAGGAGCCTTGAGGGCAGGTGAGAATGTGGACGGGATGTCTGGATCATGAACCAGAAGTGTCTGACAGGGAGTGTGGTAACTCTGGCTGCAGGTGAGGTGGCCTGGTGGGCCAAGTTTGGGGAATTGGAAGGCATTTGAGTGATTTGCTGTTAGTCACCAGCCTTGCCTAAGGAGATCTGAAGGCCACTGGGTGGTCTGGGGAAGAGAGAGCCCACAGGAGTGGGGGCCAGTGGGCAGTGAGCGGGAAGGACTCAGACATGGAGACAGGGGACCCACTAGCCACCCGAGGCCCACAGGAATAGCCTGTCTGGTAGGAAGGAAGGTGGGAGTGGGCAGGCAGGCAAAGATGGAGCTGGGAGAATGAAGGCCCTGGGAGCTGGGATCGGGTGGATGGCTTGGATGGCGGGGCTGGGGCCTTGTGGGAGTCTAGCTCTGGGAGGGGTGGAAGTTAGGATGGCGACTCCCAGGGAGAGCTGAGGTGAGGCCTAGGGGAGGTAGGGCTGAGGGGATGAGGGTAAAAGAGGAAGATGGAAAGGGGGGAGGTGACCAGCCCTCTTGGGGGAGGGGACGTTGGGTCCCAGTCTGGCCGCAAGCCGGGCTGTGGGAGGGAGACAAGCTGTGGAACTGATTATAAATGCAGCTGTGACAAACTTGAGGGAGAGAAGGGGGCGAGGAAGGTAGGAGGTTGGGAGGGGAGCAGGGAGAATGGACGAACTGAAGGTCACGGGGAAAGCAGACTCAGGAGGCAGCTAACTCCTGTGGATTTGTGGGAAGCGCTGAGTAGGGTTTGGAGAATTCTCTAGACTGAAGAGGAATGGAGGGAGAGCAGGGAACCAGTTCCCCTCACCAGGGCCAAAGGAAGTGGGCAGGGGTGGAAGGGGCAGGTGGGCTGGCAAGGGGCCGGCCTTCATGGAACGGGAGAGGAGGGACGGCGCAGGCCCGCGGGGTCTGACACACTCCCCAATCCCCTAGATACACCCCCTTCTGATCCGCGACCGGAGGAGCGAGTCCAGCCGAAACAAACTGCTGAGACGCACCGTCTCTGTGCCAGTGGAGGGGCGGCCCCACGGCGAGCATGGTACGGCGGCCGAGCAGGCTCGTGCCCCGGACAGTCGCGGGGAGCGGGCGGGGGCGGAGAGCAGCCGTGATCCCGATCCCGAGGACAGGGCGCCCTCGTCCGGGCTGCGCGGGGTGCCGGGGCTGTTGGTGAGCGGCCCCGCGTGTCCACGCACTGCTTAGCTCTGCGCCCTTCCCTTCCTCTCCAGCAGTGGAATTTGACTGTGTCCCTGGTGCTTGTAAAAACAATCTGCTTAGATCTTTAGTCTCCTGCCTGTGCTCCTGCCCTGGGCCCTGGCATCCTCCATCTGAGAACTTGGAAAGACCTAGTCTCCGCCCTCCCCCAGACCTGTGTCCCACTCAAGAGCTCCCATCCTTTGCCAGATCTTCAGGCCTATGGCCTTCTTTCCCCCTCAATTAATTCCGTGTTCTGCAGTCTCATCGCTCCCCACTTTTCTTGTTTCTCCCCATTCTCATTTTCCGTTCCCCCTTGATCCCCAAGTTCTCCCCTCTGCTCCGGGTGGGACTCCGTCCGACCCCCATCAGGATCCTCGCTGTCTCTCCAACTCTCTCCCTCTCTCCATCTGTCTCTTCCCCTTCCTCCTCCCTTCTGCCCCCCCACCCCCCTCTTTAGTCATTTAAAAAAAGATTTTTGTCTTCCTCTGAGAAGTTCGCTTAAAAGGTTTCCATGGGAACAGTGAGGGGAGATGAAGGCAGAGAAAAGGGATCTGCAGCCAAGGTGCAGAGAGACGCCCTCGGGCCGGAAAGCCCCTAGCACTGCCCAGTTCCCCGCCCTTCCCTCCCGTGACCCATCCCAGCCCATGAGACAGACCCCTCTAGCCCACCGCCTCTTCCTCCCAGCCTTACCGGCTTCCTTAGAGAACCAGATTATCCGGCCGTGCCTGCTGATAGGTCTAGGCCTCACTGCCCTTGGGGCCAGCTTTGGCACCCCAGGCCAGTGGTCAGGGCGTATGCCATTGTCATGGAAACTGACATGAGGGTGTAGGTAGCACTCTGGGGCTAGCCAGGAGTCGTGGAGAGAGTGTATAGAGAATGGGTGGTGTCTGTCTGTCGTGTCCATGTCGGGCAGGTTTTTTGGTTTGTGCAGTGTGTACCTGTGTGCACTGGAATGGTAGCATGCTCACAGAGCGTGTCTGTCATGTGTCCTGCGGTTGGCCGCTCTGCCCACACAGAGTGCCGAGGCCTTTGGTGTGGGTCTCCTGTGTTTGGGGTGAAGTTAAGGTGGCCTGTGAAGGTTACTGTATTGTGGCTTAGTAAAGGCTGGGGATGGTTTTTGAAAAAATATATGTGTGCATGTGTGTGTGTGTGTGTGTGTGTGTGTGTATACACACACATATATATATATATTCATGTATATGGCAGGGTTTATTAGAAGTTAGTAGGTGGTGAACGTTCGGAATCTTCGGAGGGAAATAGTGTAGAGGGCATGGAGGGTGTGCAGGGGACATAAAGGATTTTGGGATTTTTGGGGCTCCACTTCGCAAAGGTGTTTGCTGAGGTTGTGGACGTTCCAGCCCGGGAGAGGTCGCCGGACCTTTGAGGGCATTGGAATCCAGGGCTCCTCCTCTGCTGGGTGGAGCTGCAAACCCTCACTCCCTTCAAGGGTTTCTCGCTCTCTTTCTCTCTCTTTTTGGGGGTGGGGGTCCTGTTCACAAGGCGACGATGGGAGGCCTTGTTGGTTTTGGGGGTCCCTCTGTCCCCCTCCCCCGTCTCTCTCGCGCTGTCTCCGGGCGACGGGGCTCGTGACAGAGGCGGCCACGGCAGCAGCGGTCGCTTAGCAACGGCGGCGGGGCCCGGGCAACGGCGGCAGCGGCGGGAGCGGCGGCGGAGGGAGCCGTTCCCGCGGCTGTCACCGCGCGGCCGTCCAGGCCGTCCCGGGCCCCGCCGCCGCCCCACCGCGTCGGGCGGCGCGAGCCGGGCCGCCGCCCCCTCTCCCTCCGCACCCGCCCCTCCCCCGCGCAGAGCGGGGCCCCTCCCCCACCGGGGACACCCTCGACCCCCCCGGGGGGCGGTGCGAGGTAAGGGCGGGGCTGGGCGGACGAGGCGCGCGCGTGGGGGCCGCGCGCGTGGGGCGGGGGCGCGCGTGTGCGTGGGCACGGGAGGGGGCTGGGGAGGCCGCGGTGGCGGCGGCGGCGGCGGCAGCTGCTCCCTCCGCATGTTCTCGCTGCATCTTCCGAGTGGGGGGAGTTATGGTAACCGGAGGGGGTGCAGTAGAGGTCGGGAGGGAGGGGGTCTGGGCAGCTTCCTGCTTGTGACCGCGCGTGGGGGCGGCTGGTGTGAGGGGGTTTTGGAGCCCTACTGGAGGGCCAGCCCTGGTGTTTGCGTGTGTGATCTTGACCGTGGTTGTGTCCCTGTGTGTCGGTGCATATGCACATGGGGCCCAATTCCTCTTGCACACGTGTAGCCAGCACTGTGCAGGTATGTCCAGTCTTGCCCCGCCTCTGCCAGTTAACAGTCCGATGGCCGGTGGGGCTAGCCACCGGTTTACGGGGCAGTCTGTGGCCATACTAATTCATGTCACCTCTGACCCTGAGCGTGCATGTCCCTGGTTGAGGCCCATGTATAGGAATGTGTGGCTAGCCAAATGAGAATTTCCAGTGTCCCTGGTGGCAGGTGTGTGTCTTTGCATGTGTGTTCCAACACTGGCCTGAGAATCTGTGTCAGTCCCAGCATGGGTGTCCAGGGCGTGTCTGGATGTTGGGTGGTGGTGTGCTGGTGTGCCGGTGGTGGGGACAAAGTGTGTGAATGGTCCCCTGTAGTCCAAATGCATGAGACACCTTTGGACTAGGTAGGTATGAGCCTCTGCCTGGTCCCTAGATAGGGACAGAAAGGCTTGAAGGAGGAGAAGTGAAGGGGTGAAGAGAAGTAGGGGTGAGAGTCACCGAGGAGAGGAGAGCAGAGAGCAAGGGGGAGAGAGCCTGGAGAGTGGGACTCTCAGAGCCGAGCTGGACTCGAGAAAGGAGGGGGAGGAGGGAGAAGTTGGGAGGCAGCTCAGGGCCAGGTCTCCTGTGAAGCAGCCTGACAGGGTGGAGAGAGGTGGACGCAGGAGGGCCGGGCTGCCTTGCTGGGCTGCAGGAGGCCATCAGGCCACAGAGGCCAGTTCCCAGTGAGGCCTGTCTCCACGGAGACTGCGGAGCGTGCCCTCCCCCCAGTCTCTGTTTCCAGCCCAGCTCCTCATATCTTCCCCTGGCTCCCTTCGAGAGCTGTCAGCTGGCTATGGAGAAGAAAGGCTACAGGAAGGGTAGGGATTTGGGGGGTTGGAGGGTAGGAGAAGTGTTTGTGGGTGATGTCAAGATTAGAGACACTGGAGAGGCGGAGTCCAAGCCCTTGCTCTGTGTGTGTGTGTACAGGGTGTGTACGTGTGGGTGTATGCACAATGCCTATGTTACGGGTCTGTGTAGGTGGCTGTCCTGTGTGTTCATGAGTGTGTATACCGTGCAGGGGTGGGACATGGAGACCCCGCATGGCAGTGTATGCTTTTCAGGTTTGCTGTGTGTGCACGGCTGTGTGCTGTCTTCTGTATTTGTCACCACAGGCAGCACTAATGACAGGACACCCCCTGTTCCTGTCCCTCTGCCCTCTCCCGTGCGTCTGCCTGGTGCTTGTGTCGGAGTCCTTGGGAGCCTGTGCAGGTGGCCTCCCTGCACCTGTGACTTGTTTTTGAGGTCCTGGCATTTTGTGTCCTTCCTTCAGGGACTATGCAAAGCCACTAGCGGACTTTTGCCCCCTCTGCGAAAGCTTTCAGTTCCAATAGAAAATTTCAGTGGATTTAAACTTAAGGCCTTTACGCCTTTATTAGAGCTGCATGTGTGTGAAAGTGGCGGCTGGCCTAGGTTCCCTGGAAGGAGAGTAAGGCGGCCACACCTGAGAAATGCAGAGGAGCGGCTGGGGAGGGCGGTGGCGGGCCTGGGGGACAGAAGGCTTGTTAACACACGTGCTCCTCATATTTCGTTTTATTTGTTCTGTTTTCCTGGTGGCCGTCACAGATGCTGGTGATTAGAGTCATGGAAATGCTAGAAGAAAGCTGGGAGGGGGAGGAGGGAGCCGTCCCAGTCAGTGATTGTGGTTGTACTGTTAGTGTGAATGATGAGTGTGTGCTTCAGGAGTGTGGCGCCCCCGTCTGACCGCGATCGTGATGTATGTATAAATGGCGCGGGGGTGACCCACGGACCACAGTATACTTAAGCATGTGTCTCAGGGTTTAGACTGACGTGCTCCTGCCTGTGGGGCATGGCTTGTCATAGGTTACATGTCCATTTGTGTAGTACACTGCCCACATGATGGCCGCATAGTCCACACCAGCAGCTCTCAACGTGCTGTCTGAGGTCAAGTAGGTCTACCCCATAGCAGTTCTCACAGGTGTCTAGGCATGTGGGGGGTGTGGGCCTGGGGTGCCCATGCTCAAGGCTGTCTGTATGTCTCTGAAGCACATAGTTTCCCATTATTTTTCCTTATGCGGCTGTGATATACACGCTTCCCCACTGCTTGGTGTATTTTCCTGCTCTCCACACGATTCCTGGGAGACCAAGGGGGCTCTCGCGTCTCGGGATCCAGACTTGCTTGTGTGTGCAAACCCTGAGCCCGTCCATAAAAGGGGCAGGGGAGGACTGGCTCCGAGGCAGTGGGCAGTCTGGAAGCAGACGCGAAAGTGGAGCGGGGCTTTCACTGATCTCTTCTGGAACCTAGTGGGTTAACAAGCCGGTTCTTCCGGTTGCCCCCCCCCAGCCTGTAGCTTCTTGTTGCCATGGAGATGGTGGCCCCGCCCCTGATGCAGCACCAGCCCCCCCATTGGCTGCAGTGGTGACTGTGGGGCTGAGGGGGGAGCCCAGGCCTGGGCAGCCATTCTGGAGCTGGAGCCGGAGCTTGGCAACCCCCCACTTTCATTCTCCTTCAGCCCTTCGGCCCCTCCAAATTCCTTAGCAGCAGACCTTCGGCTCCCTTCCTCTAAGCTCCTGTTCCTTCGATTCTTGGCAGGCCGAGCTTCATCCGCATTCACCTCCCCCTCCTCTTCACCAGCCTTTACTCGGGAGTCCCCAGAATCCCACTGCCCTTCCTCCCCACTCCCCTGCATTCTTTTCTTCTCTCCAAGCACTCACTAGCACTGCAGTGCACGTGGGGCCAGCTCCTTCTGCCCGCTCCCGTCGGGCCCTTCCTTGGATCTCCTGTTCCCCTCCACGGTCTCTTCTGAGACCTCCCCCTCCAGTCCCGGGAGGGGGTCATGGCAGGCAGCCCTGGACCTCCAGACAGACAGGGTCTCTGGGAGCTGTGGGGCAGGGGGTGGATGTGCCTAGCAGGGAAAAGAGGCAAGCCCATCGGTGGGCAATGACCTTTAACCCATCTCCCCCCAAGCAGGCCCCCTCTCTTGGGTGGGGGACAGGCAACTGAGCCTCCGTGGGCTGTGGGTAGTCTTCGTTAGGGAGGTTTTACTGACCTTCCCGGCTATGTCCCCCTGCTGACCGCCTGTCCCAGTCATGGGCTTACGACCTCCCACGCCGACCCCTTCAGGGGGCTCCGGCTCAGGTTCCTTGCCCCCTCCTTCCCACCGCCAGCCTCTCCGCCGCCGCTGTTCTTCTTGCTGCTTTCCGGGGGGTAGGTGAGGCCGGAGCTGCGGGACCGAGGGAGGAGGCTAAAACGCTGGCCCCGGGTGGAAATCGGACGAAGAGTTTCCCAGCCCCTTCCCCAACTTTCCTTCGGGCCCTTTCCTCCCCTCCAGAATACCACTTGGGTCGCTCGAGGAGGAAGAGTGTCCCAGGGGGGAAACAGTACAGCATGGAGGCCGCCCCCGCTGCGCCCTTCCGGCCCTCGGTGAGTGAATATGAGTGCCTGCCAGGTGTGGCTCAGCCTGGCCCCATCTCCTCCAGCCCCAGCTGGAGCCCCAGGATTCTGAGAGGACCAAGGCAGAATGTGCTTGAACCCCCACCTCTTTGGTTTACCCCTTCTTGGCTCTGCCCCCTACTTCTTGGACCAGCCCTCCCACCTTTTCAAGCTGGTTTGTGTGTTTGTGTATCTGCTCACATCGTACAGCACCCGTGGGAGCAAGGAAGACAAACTGGGGTCAGGGCTCCTGTCCTCTTTCCTCTTCTCCATGTTCTTCCAGGGATTCCCTGCCAGCTGAGGGTGTCCAGGGAGACTCTGAGCTGCCCCAGTCACCCCTGTTCCCATTTGCTCCCCAGCAAGGCTTCCTGAGCCGGAGGCTAAAAAGCTCTATCAAACGTACAAAGTCACAACCCAAACTTGACCGGACCAGCAGCTTTCGACAGATCCTGCCTCGCTTCCGAAGTGCTGACCATGACCGGTAGGTACTGGACCTGAGCAGAGTGGGGGATCCCCCGGGAACAAAGGTTACCGGGCTCCTGTTGGTTGGGAGACACCAGAGGGGAGCCGGCCTACTCTGTGGGTAGCAGGGAAGAGATGGTGACAAGGGAGGGCCTGCTGGGGCCAGGAGGGCTCCCACCCCGGGTAGGACAGACAGACAGACAGACTAGTGACAAAGCTCGCTGGGTGGTGAGGAGGAGCCCACAGGACCCAGGTGGGAGGTGCAGAGGGCAGGGATTAAGGGCTGCAGGCTGGACATGGGTGAGGGGCAGCTGGTGTGGACTGACAAGGCTCTGAGACCCCAGCAGCAGGGGAGCCACAGAACAATAGGACAGGGAGTGTCTGGGAATGGGGGCCAAGGCTGGGGTTAGCCCAGGGCCTGAGGTCAAGGAAGGAGACCTGGCTGCTCGCCTTTGTCCCTCTCTGGGCTTTCCCTAGTCCAGTCACTCCCTGGGGAGAGTCTGTCCTTCCCCCTGTGGCTGTCCTAGGGACCAAGCAGGGTAGGCAGGCTGGGATCAGGTGAGTCACACCTTTCCCTGCCCCCTCCTGAGTAACCAGTGCTGGGTTTGGGGCTGGAGGGGGGTGAGGGCATGGTATTCCTGGCCGCGGGGGCGGGGGGGGCCGGGGGAGCGTGGTGCTGACGGCAGCCAGAGCCTGTGATGACGGGGCTGCTATAAATAACTCCATGGAGGCTCCCACACCCGGGCTCCCCTCCTGCTTCCCCCTGCTCTCCATCTTGGTCCCCTACCCATCTCCACACCACTTGCTGTCCTTCCTCCCCTCGCTCCGGTGCCTCAGCCGGGCTTCTCCCGTGCTCCCCGCGCAGCACTGGCCTCCGCACCGCGCGCGCGCGCGCACGCTCGCTCGCCCGCTCGCTCTTCCTTAGCCTTCCTTAGGCCGGCTCTTGCCCCTGCTTGCTGTTCTGCCTCCTCCTCCTCCTCCTCCTCCTCCCAAGTCTGCTCTCAGCCTCTGACCTTTTCCTCCCCGGCTGCCCCCCTATCCCCTGGGTCCTTCTCTCTGTATCTCCTGCTTGTACTAAAAACTCACTTCATTTATAGTTTGAATCATAAAATGTTTATTAGGTACTGTGTGCCAGGTCCAGACCAGACATTACTGTATTTCCTCTGTGACTTGAGTCTTTGCTTCCAGTTTTTTCCTTTATATTGAGATTCTGGTTTCTGGAGTCACCTAGGCATGTCCAGGCCATTTTGTTTTTTCCTTTTCTTTTTTGTTGTTTTGTTTAAACAATTTATTTATTTATTTGTTTGTTTCTTTCTTTCTTTATTATATGTGAGTAAGCTGTAGCTGTCTTCAGACACACCAGAAGAGGGCATCCGATCTCATTACAGATGGTTGTGAGCCACCATGTAGTTGCTGGGATTTGAACTCAGGACCTTCAGAAGAGCAGTCAGTGCTCTTAACCGCTGAGTCATCTCTCCAGCCCCTGTTGTTTTGTTTTCAACATGGTTTGTTTCTGTTTGGTCTCACTATGTGGCGCTGGCTAGCCTGGGACCTGCTATGTAGATCAGGCTGGCCCCAGACTTATTAACAGGGATCTACCTATCTCTGCCTCCCGAGTGCTGGCATTAAAGGTCTGTGTTACTATGCCCAGCAATTCTGAGTTATTTCTAGGTATCCTGAGTATGATGGACACAGATAAGTCTCTTGAAGGGCTTTGGTTTCCCCTGTACCTCCCACATCCACAGGAAGAGCCTGGGCTTCCTCCTGTGACGCTGTGTGTGCAGGGCTAAGGCTTTCCTCTGGTGAGGAGAGAGGGCCTCCCTGATGTTTCTCTGAACCCTGTGCTGCCAGGGCCCGGCTGATGCAGAGCTTCAAGGAGTCGCACTCCCACGAGTCCCTGCTGAGTCCCAGCAGTGCTGCCGAGGCCTTGGAGCTCAACCTAGATGAAGACTCCATTATCAAGCCAGTGCACAGCTCCATCCTGGGCCAGGAGTTCTGCTTTGAGGTAGTGGCCTTTGTGCTGAGGTGGACGAGAGGGCAGGGATGCAGGACGTAGGGGCCCCGAGGGCCTGGAGTAGGTGGCACCTGTGGAGATATCAGGGGAATAGAGCTGGGACCAGGGAGGAAGGTGTGGTGTGGTCTCCAGCCTCTAGGAAGCACCCCTCTTTGGAGCCCCACCTCAAATCCACACTTCTCTCCAGGTAACAACATCATCTGGAACGAAATGCTTTGCCTGTCGGTCTGCAGCCGAACGGGACAAATGGATTGAGAATCTACAGAGAGCTGTAAAACCCAACAAGGTACTGGGGAGGAAGGGGAACAAGGCGGGGGAGGGGGCAGTGGGCTAAAGGATGGGGGTTTGGAAAGAGGGGCCCTGGAGTGGTTCCCATCATTCAGAATCCCCCGGTCATTTCCCCTTTCCTCCAACTGCTGCCTTGCATCAAGCTCTGCTTCCCTGCCATGAAACCCATAGAGGCAGGGAGCGGCTAGGGAGCCCCCGGGGCTGACCCTGCAGGCCAGTCTCCCTGCACACGGAAGGCCTCACTCACCTGACCGGTGCTGACCCACATTGCTGTGTGAACTCTGGCTCGCTCTCGCTCTCTCTCTCTCTCTCTTTTATTTTTTCGAGACAGGGTTTCTCTGTGTAGTTCTGGCTGTCCTGGAACTCACTCTGTAAACCAGGCTGGCCTCGAACTCAGAAATCCACCTGCCTCTGCCTCCCAAGTGCTGGGATTACAGGCGTGCGCCACCACTGCCCGGCTATGCCACCACCGCCTGGCTCTGGCTCTTTTTATAAAGTCTACTAAGTATGGTTGGACTCGGTGACCTCAAGGTCCCCTTGATAGAGTCCCTATGCATCTGTGTTCCAACTAAGACTTATGTTACCTGAGAAGAAGCTGCCAGTCTGTGAGCTGGTCTGACTCCAGTTTGTAGCAGGCTCACAGTCCTAGCCATCTCCCCCCACCCCCCTGGACCTTTATTAAGAAATCACATTTAAAACACTAGACACAATCTGAGCCACACGACACTGTCTCAGCACGTGGTAGTGCATGGGGCTCTCAGCAGGAGTAGCTTGGGCAGTCCTCCAGCCCGCCTCAGGTCGCACTGCGCTGGCCCTGTCCTTAACGCAGGTATCCTTTTGTTTTGCAACATCTGATGTTTCTGTAGGACTTTATCATTCGCATCTTTGAGGTCTCCCTTACTGTGAAAAAAAAAAATGTTGCTGGGCATGGAGGCACAGGCCTTAATCCCAGCCCAGAAGCAGGTGGATGTCTGTGAGTCCAAGTCCAGAGTGAGTTCCAGTATAGTCAGAGCTATGTGGAGTGATCCTGTTTCAGAAAACCAAAAGTAAATAACATGAAAACTTCCACACTTATTTATTTGTAGGGGCTCAGAGGGGAGGTCACAATGCACGTGTGGAGGCCAGAGCAGGGCCTTCTGGACTCGGGTCTTTTCCCTTCACTCTGTTGTGGGTCCTGAAGCTCACCCCACGCTTGGCGCCTTCACCGAGGACACCATCTTGTTGGCCCCTCAGTGCTTTTGACTTGTTACTTCAGCATTTCCCAGCATTCATTCCGTAGGAGCTGCCTTCTCAGTTAGCTTCCAGGGCTCCGGTAAAAAGTCACCCAGAGCTGAGCCAGCCAAAGCTACTGGCTCACGGGACAGGGGTCTAAAACCCAAGGCGAGCAAGGCTGTGTCAGTTCTGGAGCCGTTAGGTTCAGTCCTTCCCTCTTTACATGGCTAGTTTCTTCTGTATGTCTCTAATGTCATAAAGTCACCAATCACTGGACTGAGAGATCACATTAATCAAGTACCCTCATCTTCATTGCCAGGACACTGTTTCCAAATGAAATCACACTCAGATTCTAGAGAGACAATAATTTGCGGTCACTGCTACATATAGTGGGACCTGGACTTCCAGCTCTCAGGTACACGTGCTCATTTGAGGCCGCCAGCCTCAGCCACCTAGTGAGACTATTTCATAAACCAAAACCCAGGTAAAATAGAGCTCTGGGAGTGGTAGACACTTACTGCTCACCTTATGGCCACCATCTTGATCCCGCATGCTCATGGTCCTGGTGTGTCTGTCTTCACCCTTTGATCTGCCCCAACCACTTTCTCATGCCAGGACAACAGCCGCCGGGTAGATAACGTGCTGAAGCTATGGATCATAGAGGCTCGAGAGCTGCCCCCCAAGAAGCGCTACTACTGCGAGCTGTGCCTGGATGACATGCTGTATGCACGGACCACCTCCAAGCCTCGCTCGGCCTCGGGAGACACTGTCTTTTGGGGCGAGCACTTCGAGTTTAACAACCTGCCTGCTGTCCGGGCCCTGCGGCTGCATCTGTACCGAGACTCGGACAAAAAGCGGAAGAAGGACAAGGCGGGCTACGTTGGCCTGGTGACTGTTCCGGTGGCCACCCTGGCCGGGCGCCACTTCACAGAGCAGTGGTACCCCGTGACCTTGCCGACAGGCAGTGGGGGCTCTGGGGGTATGGGCTCGGGAGGAGGGGGCTCGGGGGGTGGCTCAGGGGGCAAAGGGAAAGGAGGCTGTCCTGCCGTGCGGCTGAAAGCCCGGTATCAGACGATGAGCATCCTGCCAATGGAGCTGTACAAGGAGTTCGCAGAGTACGTGACCAACCACTACCGGATGCTGTGCGCGGTGCTGGAGCCCGCTCTGAACGTGAAGGGCAAGGAGGAGGTGGCCAGTGCACTGGTTCACATCCTGCAGAGCACAGGCAAGGCCAAGGTGAGCCCTGCACCCGGGGAGAGCGGCCACCGGCGTGTGGGCAGTGCAGAGAGGGCCAGCTCCTGAGATCGGATTTGGCAGGGGCTGACCCTTGGGTTTTCCTGGGCTCCAGGACTTCCTTTCAGACATGGCCATGTCAGAGGTAGACCGGTTCATGGAGCGGGAACACCTCATATTCCGCGAGAACACGCTCGCCACTAAAGCCATAGAAGAGTACATGAGACTGATTGGCCAGAAATACCTCAAGGACGCCATTGGTACTTCAGGCCTTCCTCCTGAACCTCCTTGTGCCCACCCCACAACCCCTAAATCTGGCTGCCCACACCCCACATCTACCTTCCTCATAGTCCCAAGGACCCTAGCCTCCAACCATCTGATTCTGCCATTCCTCCAACCCAGGGAGCCCTTGTCCCTGCCCTTGGAAAGTGTGACCGCCCCCTGTTGTACACCCTCCCAGGGGAGTTCATCCGTGCTCTGTATGAATCTGAGGAGAACTGTGAAGTCGACCCCATCAAGTGCACGGCGTCCAGTCTGGCAGAGCACCAGGCCAACCTGCGGATGTGCTGTGAGTTGGCCCTGTGCAAGGTGGTCAACTCCCATTGGTGAGACTGGGAACGCTGGGCTGGGGGGCCAGGGCTGGGCAGTTGTGTGTTCATCTGTTCATCCATCTGTCCATCCTCAGAGGACTGAGCATCAGTACGGGCAAAGCATTTTCTGGGGTGTCGTAGAACAGAGAGGTGGACGAGGGCTGGTTCCTGACCTCGGATGACCTCTGACCAAAATGCGTAGGGACACGTGAACAGCCACAGAGCCATTATGACGTGTGTTAGGGGAGGGTCAGAGAAGACAGAGTCCTAACGAGGGACCCGGGGCTGATGGCACAGTAGGCCAACAACATGTCCAGGGCCAGGGCCGGGAGATAGCACAGGTGTGATGTGAGAAGGCCTGGGAGCTTCAGATGATGGCTGGTGGCTGGCCCACGTGGCTCTAGTGTAGGCCATAGGAGGGAGCTGTGCTTTGGGAATTAGAGAATCTGGAAGCCCAGGGCTCAGGAGTCTGCAGTCATCAGAACTCTTTGGGGTGGCCTTAAAGGTGTTGGCACCAGGAAGAAGCATGACTGAGACTGGCCCATGAGTCAGTGAAGCTACAAGGGGAAGATAGGAAAGAAGCCCAGACCGTTGGCGGCTCTGGTTCAGGTGTGGAAACTAGACGTTGCATCAGGGTGCAGTCAGAAAGCCTGGAAAGGGGGCTGCTCAGGCCCTAGAGGAAGGGTCAGCAGGGGTCGCCTGAGGGGTTGTGTGGGAAGTCCGGATGACTCAGGAGGTCATGAGACTGTAGTGCTCAGGAGACCCACGGCCTCATTGACGGAGCCAGGGAAGTCAGGAGGAGGAGCCAGCTGGCAGTGCGGGGGCGAGGGCGAGCTCTGTTTTACACCAGTCAAGTTTAAGGTGTCAGTGGGACATTGCAGTGGCACTGGGAGGCGGGGAAGAGCGAGCGGAGCCGTTCCAGAGACTGGGGGTCACGCCTGGGGCACGTCCATCCCCATTTTCCTGGAATCCAGAAGAGTTGGGGGGTCCGAGCTCCCTGTACCTCAAGTGACCCTCCATCTCTCTCCCATCTCTGTCTCTTCCCTGGTGTCTGTTTTTCTTCTCCTCCTCTCCTTGTCTCTCTCACACCCTCCGTCTCTCTCCCACGTGTCTATCTCCCCTCGCCCCTTCCCCTTCTCCATTTCTCTCTCCAGAATCTGTTCCCTCTGCCGTGGCCTCTTCTTCAGCAGCCTCCTGTCTCTCCTGCAGTCTCTCCCTCCCGGTCTCTCTCACCTGTCTCCACACCCTCACCTCCTACCACCCCTCAGCATGTTCCCTGAAAGCTGAGGCTCTCTGGGGCTCAGTCCCGGTCTCTCTTTCTCTTTCTCTCTCTCTGTCTCCCCACCCCTTCCCCCCAGCGTGTTCCCGAGGGAGCTGAAGGAGGTGTTTGCATCTTGGCGGCTGCGCTGCGCAGAGCGGGGCCGGGAGGACATCGCTGACAGGCTGATCAGCGCCTCGCTCTTCCTGCGCTTCCTCTGCCCGGCCATCATGTCGCCCAGTCTATTCGGGCTTATGCAGGAGTACCCAGATGAGCAGACCTCACGAACCCTCACCCTCATCGCCAAGGTCATCCAGAACCTGGCCAATTTTTCCAAGTGAGGGAAACTTCAGCTGGGGAGGGGTGGCAGTGGGCTTCTGGCGGGCCTCCTGAGTCACCAGAGCATCTGTGCCTCTGGCCAGGTTTACCTCAAAGGAGGACTTCCTGGGCTTCATGAATGAGTTTCTGGAGCTGGAGTGGGGCTCTATGCAGCAGTTCTTGTATGAGATATCCAACCTGGACACCCTGACCAACAGCAGCAGTTTCGAGGGCTATATAGACTTGGGCCGCGAGCTCTCCACACTTCACGCCCTGCTCTGGGAGGTGCTGCCCCAGCTCAGCAAGGTCAGTAGATGTCCCCTCTGTCCCTTCCCCAGGTACTTGAGAGGCACCTGGGCTGAGAGATTATCTCTGCACAGAACTGTCACCTTCCTGTCCCCAGAAGTGTCCCCACCATTTCCAGCGCACTTCACGGACCTCCGCCCGTGGCCTGTGAGGTCCCCAGAACTGGGCACTTACTCATCAAGTGACAGCCTTGTCCTTCCAGGAAGCCCTCCTGAAGCTGGGCCCACTGCCCCGGCTCCTCAATGACATCAGCACAGCCCTGAGGAACCCTAACATCCAAAGGCAGCCAAGCCGCCAGAGCGAGCGGGCGCGGTCTCAGCCCATGGTGCTGCGAGGGCCATCGGCCGAGATGCAGGGCTACATGATGCGGGACCTCAATAGGTGAGCAGCCTGCCTCCACACTGCTGTGCTCGGAGCCTGACCTCCGGATGCTCCGTGCCCGTGCCGGGCCTGTGTGGATCTCTCTAGACCTCGGAAGGGACAGTGGTTAGAGTACAGGCAGTGGGAAGCCGAGAGCTCTCCAAAGCCAGCGAGGGAGAGAGGTAGTGAGGGGGAGAGGCGCAAGCCCAGAAGCCCCGAGGCTCCACGCTCAGTTGAAGCCGGAGGGACCCTGCCACAGCTGGCTGACTTCATTCTCCTGCCAACCCACGGCTTGTCCTTAGGCTGTGGCACAGCCATGTGGTACCCAGATCATCAGGTGTCTCAGAGGCCTGAGCCCCTGCTTCCCCATACCGCCTCGCCCTGAGAGCTCTCCACCACCCAGCAGCATTCAGAGAAGCAGCAAGCAGAGCCGAGTGGGCCCCCCCCCCCAGCCCAGCATCCAGTCTGGGGAGGGGGGAGGGTGTGGGCCTCAGCTCCGGATGGTGCCCTTCATCCTGTGATTACTCTGCTGTCCCCCACCCACCCGCCCATGTCTCCGTCTGCAACGCCACCCCTCCCACCGTCCCTCCCATCACCTGTCCACACCGCTTTCCTCCTCTCTCCTCCGTCTGTCTCGCCCTTTGCATCTCTCTCCAGCTCCATCGACCTGCAGTCCTTCATGGCTCGAGGCCTCAACAGGTGAGGGCTGTGCCCCCCCGCCCTCTGGCCTGCTGCACTGGCCTTCACGGTGCCCCTCATCTCCTCCATGCCTGCCCAGACCGGCCCTCACTCCTCCTCCTCGCGCCCTTCCTAGGCCTCGTCCCTTCCCTTCTCCCGTCCTCCTCGCCTGCCTTGTCAGGGCTGCCACCCACCGCCAGCTCTCAGCCTCCCCCGTGGGTCCCTCCCACTTCTCACCTAAGGCCAGCACCAGCCCCAGGCTCAGGTGCCAGCCATGCGGCCTCACTCTGCCCGTGTTCCCTCCCTTCCCACAGCTCTATGGACATGGCCCGCCTCCCCTCCCCAACCAAGGAAAAACCGCCGCCGCCGCCACCCGGTGGGGGTAAGGACCTGTTCTACGTGAGCCGGCCACCACTGGCCCGGTCGTCCCCAGCGTACTGCACAAGCAGCTCGGACATCACAGAGCCGGAGCAGAAGATGCTGAGTGTAAACAAGAGCGTGTCCATGCTGGACCTGCAGGGCGACGGGCCCGGGGGCCGCCTTAACAGCAGCAGTGTCTCCAACCTGGCAGCCGTCGGGGACTTGCTGCACTCCAGCCAGGCCTCACTGACCGCAGCCTTGGGGTTGCGGCCTGCACCTGCCGGGCGCCTCTCCCAAGGGAGTGGCTCTTCCATCACAGCAGCTGGCATGCGCCTCAGCCAGATGGGGGTCACTACGGATGGTGTCCCCGCCCAGCAACTGCGCATTCCCCTTTCCTTCCAGAACCCTCTCTTCCATATGGCTGCTGACGGGCCAGGGCCCCCAGCAGGCCATGGCGGGAGCAGTGGTCATGGTCCGCCTTCCTCCCATCACCACCACCACCACCATCACCACCACCGAGGGGGAGAGCCCCCAGGGGACACTTTTGCCCCATTTCACGGCTATAGTAAGAGCGAGGACCTCTCTTCAGGGGTCCCTAAGCCCCCTGCCGCTTCCATCCTCCACAGCCACAGCTACAGTGATGAGTTTGGACCCTCCGGTACTGATTTTACCCGTCGGCAGCTCTCACTCCAGGACAACCTACAGCACATGCTATCCCCTCCCCAGATTACCATCGGCCCCCAGAGGCCAGCTCCCTCGGGGCCGGGAGGGGGCAGTGCTGGAGGCAGTGGTGGGGGTAGTGGGGGCCAGCCACCTCCCTTGCAGAGGGGCAAGTCCCAACAGTTGACAGTGAGTGCTGCCCAGAAACCCCGGCCGTCCAGTGGGAACCTATTGCAGTCCCCGGAGCCAAGTTATGGTCCTGCCCGTCCTCGGCAACAGAGCCTCAGCAAAGAGGGCAGCATTGGGGGCAGCGGGGGCAGCGGTGGCGGAGGGGGTGGGGGGCTCAAGCCCTCCATCACCAAGCAGGTAGGTGAGGGTGCGGTGAGGAGGGTGGGTGAAGCAGGGAGGGACGCAACGGTGTAGTCTGCTTTCTCGCCTCCTTCCTTCGCTAAGCAAACGTGGCGTGTGGCCTGTGTTCTGACCGGGCAGGAGGCAAGAGGATGGCAAGTTTGAGGGCAGCTAGGCTTAGGCGGGGATACCGTCTCTAACTAACCAAGGAGGAACCCACCAACATAGAAAGACAGGGATACCGTCTCTAACCAAGGAGGATCCCACAGACAGAAAGGCAGGGATACTGTCTCTAACTAACCAAGGAGGAACCCACCAACATAGAAAGGCAGGGATACCGTCTCTAACCAAGGAGGATCCCACAGACAGAAAGGCAGGGATACTGTCTCTAACTAACCAAGAGGGAAGCCACAGACAGAAAGGCAGGGGTACTGCCTCTAACCAAGGAGGATCCCATGGACAGAAAGGCAGGGGTACTGCCTCTAACTAACCAAGAGGGAAGCCACAGACAGAAAGGCAGGGGTACTGCCTCTAACCAAACAAGAGGGAACCCACCAACATAGAAAGGCAGGGATACCGTCTCTAACCAAGGAGGAACCCACCAACATAGAAAGGCAGGGATACTGCCTCTAACCAAGGAGGAACCCACCAACATAGAAAGGCAGGGATACTGTCTCTAACCAAGGAGGATCCCACCAACATAGAAAGGCAGGGATACTGCCTCTAACCAAGGAGGATCCCACAGACAGAAAGGCAGGGATACTGTCTCTAACTAAACAAGAGGGAACCCACAGACAGAAAGGCAGGGATACTGTCTCTAACTAAACAAGAGGGAACCCACAGACAGAAAGGCAGGGATACTGTCTCTAACTAAACAAGAGGGAACCCACAGACAGAAAGGCAAGGATACTGTCTCTAACCAAGGAGGAACCCACAAACAGAAGAGGGCCCTCAGCAGGGGCCCATGGACGGTTGGTGAACAGTTGACCCCAGCCCCAGCATCTCCTCCAGGCAGGCAGCATGGCTTCGCTAGTTCAGACGGAGAAGGGCTAAGGCTAAGGCGGGGGCAGGTCGGGATTGTTTCTGTGTTCTCTCCTCTGAGCACGCCCTCCCTTTCCCCTTTCTGCCGTCCGCCCTTCCTTGCTGGCCTCAGCATTCCCAGACTCCGTCCACGCTCAACCCCACGATGCCGGCCTCGGAGCGGACAGTAGCCTGGGTCTCCAATATGCCTCACCTGTCGGCTGACATTGAGAGCGCACACATCGAGCGGGAGGAGTACAAACTCAAGGAGTACTCCAAGTCCATGGACGAGAGCCGGCTGGACAGGGTACGCTGGCTTTGCCCTCTGCCCCGTTCCTCCTCTCCTGTGCCGGGGAGGGAGGCCACCAGTCCTTCCAAGGGAAACACACATGCTCAGATAGCAGGGTAAAGACACATAGACAGAGCTTTTCTCCATTAAGAGTAGAAAGACTCTGTTAGGCCACCTCTCTGTGGGTCATCTATACTATCTGTACCATAGACTGGAGAGAGCTGTTCCGTTCAAGCTCTGAGGACGAGAATGGCTCCGGGATTAAGGTGTGTGTGAGGAAACCACCCGAGCTGGACCCACTAGCACAGGCCTGTGCACTGTTACTCAGGCTACGGCAGGAGATGCCAGTTCAGGGCCAGTTTGGGCAGCTTAATAAGACCCTGTTTCAAAATGAAAAGTGAAAAGAAGCCGTGGGACACGGTTCCCGTCCCAGGCCAGCCAGTGAGTATTCTTTGTTGGGGAAAGTCCAGCCCAGCATTACACACACACACACACACACACACACACACCACACACACACACACACACACACACACACACACTCACACACTCACACGCGTGCACGCGCTCTCTCTCACTCACTCTCTCACTTCCGGAAGTGAAAATCAGCTGGGACTATGCACTGGCTGTGGCTAGGGGCTTTGGGTTTGATCTCCAGCACCGGAAAAACCCAGAGCATACAGCACTACATGTGACGACTGTACTGAGCCACATGGAAATGGAGAGGTTGGTCTGAGCTCTTCTGGCCCTGGAATAGTTGTATTCTCAGTCTGGGAAACCCCTGACCTCTTGTCTGCAGGACAGGACTAGGGAGGGAGTCACACCGGAGACAGCACGCCCCCACCTCACCCAGTGTTTTGTTTTGTTTTGTTTTCTCTCCCCATGTGCTCAATCTTGGTTTGAAATTCTTGTCCCTCTGGCTTTAATCTGTAGACAAGCTTCTCAGGGAGTGTCCAGGAGCCTTGACAGAGTGCCCTCTAGGGCCCCATATCCCCACGCATGTGTGAGGGCGGGCACACGTCTAAGGCCCTGTATCCCCACGCGTGTGTGAGGGCGGGCACACATCTAAGGCCCTGTATCCCCACGCGTGTGTGAGGGCGGGCACACGTCTAAGGCCCTGTATCCCCACGCGTGTGTGAGGGCAGGCACATGTCTAAGGCCCTGTATCCCCACGCGTGTGTGAGGGCAGGCACACGTCTAAGGCATGGGCCTCGCTTTGACTTCTGTCCACCTTGAGGAAGCCTCAGAATTATGTCAGAGCTTTCTGAGAAGCAGATCAGTGTGCTCAACAGGCAGAGAAAGGGTGGGGTCGTAGTCCTGTGCCACGGCTGACGTGACGATGGGAGCTGGCTGGTAAGCCGAGGCTGGGCGCCTCTCACAGTACGGGGTCATGTGCCCGGCGGGCAGGTGAAGGAGTATGAGGAGGAGATCCACTCGCTGAAGGAGAGGCTGCACATGTCCAACCGGAAGCTGGAAGAGTACGAGCGGAGGCTGCTGTCCCAGGAGGAGCAGACCAGCAAGATCCTGATGCAGTACCAGGCCCGCCTGGAGCAGAGCGAAAAGCGCTTGAGGCAGCAGCAGGTGGAGAAGGACTCCCAGATCAAGAGCATCATTGGCAGGTGAGGGGCGGCCCGGGGAGGGGGGTGGGGCTGCGGCTGCAGGGAGAGGGAGAGCAAGAGAGAGAGGGAAAACCTGCTCAAGGCATCAAGCCATCCCGCACCATGCCACGGCACTGCTTACACACTAACTCCTGAAGCCCTAGGGATACACCCGTGGCCTTAGTCTAGCCGTGCACGTCTGCACTTCGGTCTGGACTCCCTGCCATCTCTCCGCAGTCCAGTTGGTGAGGCTCACCACAGAGCTGAGCGGCACTTCCAGCCATGGGAACTCTTAACCACCCCTGTGTCCCAGGCCGAGCTCCTAGTCCAGGTTTGAGATGGGTTCCATTAGATGGCCTTTAGCTTGTCAGTGCTCCAAAGGACCTGCCTCCTCAGGGGGCCACCACAGCCAGAGCCAGCCACACCCAGATCTATTATCATGTTGTGAGTGAGACTTAATTAGAAGAAAAGGGTCTCCTTCCTGAGACATTTGCAAGGACTGTCTTAGGTAAGAGTCCTCAATGACTCAGGCACGGGCACAGAAGCTCCCCCTCCTCTGCACACAGGGCCTCTAGGAGGCTGGCTGAGCTGGGTGGGGGATCTGGCTGGCAGGAGCCTTTGAGACTCAGAAACCTAGCTGTACATAGTTGTGCACACTGATTCGGTTTTTCCAGACAGGGTTTCTCTGTGTAGCCCTGGCTGTCCTGGATCTCGCTCTGTAGACCAGGCTGGCCTCAAACTCAACCCCAGTACTTGGGAGGCAGAGGCAGGCAGATCTCTGAGTTTGAAGCCAGCTTAGTCTAATAGAGTGAGTTCCAGGACAGTAAGGACTACACAGAGAAACCCTGTCTCAACAAACAAACAAACAAACAAACAAACAAACAAACAAGTTGAATATGGTGACACATGCCTTTAATTCTATCACGTGGGAGGCAAAAGCAGGCAGATCTCAGAGTTTAAGGTCAGCCTTGTGTACAGAGTGAGTTCCAGGCCAGCCAGAGCTACACAGTGATACTGTTCCCCAAAAGTAAACACATACATACATACATACATACATACATACAAGTCTTTAAAAAGCCCCCCAGAAGGTAGGTGTGAAGATCCCCGGGAGAAAGTGGAAAGCAAGACTCTAGTGACTGGCATCTTTTAGGTAATGGGGGGTGGGGGGGGAAGAGGAATTCTGCGAGGAGAGGAAACATCCAAGTTTTTCCAGAGTCGCAGGGGTTCCCCAGGGTCAAGCGTACCACCGCGGGCTCTGCGTCCGTGCCCGCCACTAACCCCACTGAAGCCCGTCCCTTCAGGCTGATGCTGGTGGAGGAGGAGCTGCGTCGGGACCACCCCGCCATGGCTGAGCCGCTGCCTGAGCCCAAGAAGAGGCTGCTCGACGCTCAGGTGGAAATTACAATGTCATTTATCTTCTCTGTGTCCCATCCCCATCCATCCCACTGTCTCTGTGCACTCACTGCATCAGCCGCGCCTCGGCCCCATCACCGTCCGTCTGTCCGTCTGTCCGTCTGTTCATCTGCATCCCGTTGTCTGTGCCTCCGTCACTCCTGGCAGGGCCAGCCTTACTCCTGTGCCTTCCTTCCTGCCCCGCCTTCCCACTCTTGCCTGCACCTCAGGGCCGCACCAGAGCCTCAGCCTCTCGGCTCCCGCCTCCCCGCCTCCCCGAGGCCACTCCTGTCTGCTCCCTCAGCTCTCCTCAGGCAGGGAGGCTGATGGTCCTGTGGATAGAATGGAGCACATTGTAACCTGAACTGTCATTTCTCCAGCCCTGGGTACCCTTGAGACTCCAGGTTCTCTTGACCTCCAACTCTGTCTCCTTCATAGGCCCCTGACTCTTCAGACCCTAAAGGCCTCTCCTGGAGACCCCTTTCCATAGTTGAAGTTCAACCTCCTTTTGGCCTCTAGTGTCTCCCGAAGCTACTGTCTAGCTCCTCGTTGCCGCCCCTGCCTCTCAGCCAGCTTCCAGGCCTTTCTGCACCCTGGCCCCGGCTTCCCTCAGATCCTGCTCTTTCCTATCCGTACTCTTCCTCCTTCTGCTCTAACCACCAGGCCTCCCTGCCACCGCCACCAAGCTTCCTGACCCCATGACCCCACTCTCTCCCCCTGCAGCTCCTCATCAGGTAATTCTCCTGGTTCCGCTTTGACCACGGGCGGAGGACACTGGGGGAGGTGACTCCGGACCACTGCAGGTTGGTGGTGAAGCCCACCCCTCCAACTCTCTGCAGCCTCGCCACCTCTCACTGCTGCGCACCACACCCAGACCCTCCACAGACCCCTCCCTCCCGACACCTCCTGCACAGACCCCTTCCCGAGGTACAACCAGAGCCCACCTGCTGACACCCCACACCTACCCTTTGATGCTTAGCCGGACCAAATTGGACCCTTAGAAAGACCAAGCAGTTACAGGTCCCCAGCTCTCTCCACTAGCACCTCCTGCCACCTCCTCCTCTCCTCTACCCATCCAGTGTCTGTCTGTCACCCCCCATTTCACCAGAGCGTCCTGGGGGCTGGGGTGGAGTGGGTGGGAGAGGTGGAGGGAGGGATACTGGGCTGGGACCAGGCTAGAGAGCTGTGCTGCCTCCAGCAGGCAGGTTGGGGTCCCCGCTTCTCCCCTGACCCCTCACCCCCTCCTGCTGTCGCCCTCTTTGCTCCTTCTCCTTTGGACCTGAGAGGCAGGAGGGATCCTGAGGCCTTTAGTTCTCCTGGTAGGGGCTGGAGCTGGGAATGGGCAGTTGATTCATGCACCTGTGAGGGCCCTGGGAGCAGTGAGCAGGGCAGGTAGACCCCGGCGAGCAAGTCTCAGGCGATCGGAGGCTGGACACAGCTTCATGTAGCCTGTTAGTTAGAAGTGAGCAGAGACCACTCCCTAGAGTGTGTTCAGGGGCTCAGTAGCCATATCTAGTACCAGGCAGGGACACTGGGGCCAGCATGTTAACCGGCCTCTTCTGGCAGAGCCCAGGTTCCTGTGGGTAACCTCCCCACTCACCTCCCTGCCACCACCCGTCGGCTCTCAGAACACATAATCCTCTCCGAGAGCCGGTGAATGGGAAGCTGTCAGGCACACCTGTCCTGAGATACATCTCCGTGGGCAGGCTCTGTGGTGGGCAGTGGCTCCGCACAGTGTAATTTTTACTCTCTGCCTGCCTGGCCTCTGCCAAAGTTGTCAGTGATCTGTAAACAAATATCGAGAGACACCAAGGAACCTCACCATTTAGAGGACTCCTGCAGTGAATTCTTTTGTAAAATGAATAACGGCACCCTAATTTATCCAGTTTCTAAATCTGGGTTCGTGAGGGCGTAGGGGGCATGCCCATGTGTCGTCATGAACAGACAAGCAGAGTGGAGGAGAGCTGATCTGAGGGTTCCTTCCCCTGCTCTCCTGCTGCGCGCACTCAGGGAGACACCCAGACAGCCAAGGGGCAGCTTGTCTAAGGTTATATTTTGGGTGGCCTTGTAACAACAGGTGAGTTTTTGATTCTGATATGGGGCGTGTGGGAAGCTGATCTTGGAAGGCTTTATTTTTGTGTGTCCTTTGAAGATAGGGTCAGATATAGATAACTACATGCTGCCCCACCTAAATGTCTTATAGCTTAGACAATAATTTGGATATTTGTTCCAAACTATTTGATCCCACTGTAGCCTAGCTACTACTTAAAGCTAATAGAATTCATTTTAAACTGGATTTTAAAAGCCAAGTATATGTCCAGCATTGTGGGGGCCACACGACCCACTCTCCCAGCACAGGCACAGAAGGCTGCGCTGAGGGTAGGAGCCAGGAAGTGGGTAAAAGAGCCATAGACGCTTCTGAAAATAGGTCCAGGAGTGGCCTAGGATCTGCTACTCATGCCGGGAACCTGGGGAGAGGAGCTGAGAGAAAAGAAGGATGGGGGAGGGGTACTCAGACTGGGACTGCAGGCTGGGCACAGCGAATGCTCTAAACCAGTGGTTCTCAGCCTGTGGGTCACGAGCCCTTCACCGTGCTTCCCGCCTCCGAGATATGCGTGCTACTATTCACAACAGTAGCAAAATTACAGTTATGAAGTATCAACAAAATAACTGGATTGTTGGGGTGACCACATGAGGAAGTGTATTAAAGGGCCACAGCACTGGACGGCCAAGAGCCACTGCTCTAACCCGGAAGTCTTCCTACCAGATACCCTCCACATCACCTCCAGATCCCTCCTGTTTCCAGCTCAGGCAGCCCAGCTTGGGGTGTTACATTTGAAAGGTCCACTCTGATAGCTGGCAACACCGAATGTCTATGTAGGGACATGCCTGTCTTCCAAACACAGTAAGTAGAACTCTGCACAGGCTTGCACCCAGGCCCTCCCTCAGGGAGCACAGCATAGAGAATGAAGTCTGTTTGCTGGCGTAGGTTAAGCCCCTCCCACAGTCGCGGTTTCCACTGATTGTTTAGCACACACTTTTTACAGATAAGAAAAAACTCAAGTCCTGGTTTTGTTCAAATTATTAACAAACTTCCAGCTCTGTAGGGTCTGCACTAATGAGACTTTACTGTACTGCCTCCTCTGGTTCCTCAGTGCATTCTGAGAGGTTCCTGCCTGGGGTGGAGGGTGCTGGGTGGGGACGCCATGGAAGTGGGGCTGGGCAGAGGTGGGGGAAATACACAGCTCCTCAAGTGGGCATTATGTTAGAGGGCAGGTGAGAGCTAGCTGGTTTTCTGGTGTAAATCTGGTTCAAAGGCTAGGAGTCGGGGTGAGGTTTCCTGGAGGTGAGAAACAGACAGGAGAGGGGTGGACATGGCTGTCGAGTGGGCTGGGTGAGGGTGAGCACAGCTTGGGGCTAGCATCCTGGCCCCCACGAAGCGTCTCAATAAGTCCGCGCTCTCCTCTTTGGTGTCTTGCAGGAGAGGCAGCTTCCCCCCTTGGGTCCAACAAACCCGCGTGTGACGCTGGCCCCACCTTGGAACGGCCTGGCCCCCCCAGCCCCACCCCCCCCACCCCGGCTGCAGATCACAGAGAACGGCGAGTTCCGGAACACCGCAGACCACTAGCCCACCCAGCGTCACAGACCTCCTTCCCTGTGCACCCCTCCCCGGCCCACCCAGCGTCACAGACCTTCCCTGTGCACCCCACCTGGAACATCACCGACCACCAGGACTGGACGCCACCAAGGGACAGCGGGATCGTCTCCCTTACTGCCTCCTTGGGGCACTCCGCTGCCCTCTCTCACCCCAGGACACCACCTACCCCACACAGACCCCTTCACTCTGGGGTGCTATCCCCGTCCTCTGCCTCATAGTTCCCCTGAGCACTGGGGGACAGACCCTCACCCCACACTGGGGGTGTGGCACCTCCACACTTTCAACTTCAGGGTGATTTTTTAGCAGTAACCAGAGCTGACAATCTATAACTACCCTCTACCACCCCATTTTGGCCTCCCCTGCCCCCCTTGTTATGGGGAGGGGACCCCGGGTGAGGGGGCCCTATTACCCCTTGATTTCTCAGGAGCGTCTGGGGGGGGCTCAGCACGCACAAACTCCTTCTCCTCTTTCCACTCTTACATTAACTCTCCCCACCCAGAACCCAGATGGGGTGGAGGGGCCGCCGGGGCAGGGAGGGGGCGGCGAGGGGGGAATGGGAGGTGCCTCCCCTTCTTCCCACACCTGATCTGCTCTTGGCTGGTCCCAGAGCGGGGTGAGGGGGCTCATGCCCCCCCCTCCCCCAGTGTGTGGGGTGGGGTGGAACTGAGGTTCAGATGAGGGGGTTGGGTTAGGAGGCCATGTGTGCTGGGTTGTAGGGGACAGACTAGCTGATCTGCCCTACCCCGACACGCAGCCGGTCCTCTACCCCTTCCCTCTCTCGTCTCTACTCCCATGGGGAGGGGGGAACTTACACTAGGAAAAGCCATGTCTCTCTCCCCCAGGATGGGGGGACCTGTGTTGGAGGATGGGTGTTTGGGGGCCCCCTTACATGACTCTGTCCCCTGGGGGAGGTAGGACAGGGCTGGGCTTCCCTCTCACCCTCCCCCCTCACCCAGTCTCCCTCCCTCCCGCCAGCTCCACGCTTTTTCGGTGTTTTTCTGTACATAGCTCTCTGGCGGAATATGGGAGGTAGGATGGATGGGGTTTGGGGTGGGTAGGCCATGGAAGGGGAGAAGCCCCTCCTGGGTACCCCCTCTTCTCTGACTGCTGCCCCTCCCCAGCCTTGTCTCTTCACTCCTTCTTGCGTTTGGTATTGAGAATTCTTCCCAGACTCCAGACTCGACCTTTCTTTTGTATGGACAGCTCTCCTTCAATCTTACCCCTCTACAGACACCCACCCAGCCGGGGCCAAATTTATACTTATATAAAAGTTGTAAATATGTGAAATTTTATCCCACACCCGTTCCTCTGCTTTCCCCATCAGGCCTTACCCTTGGACCTCCTCCCTCCTCTTTGGCTGTTGTAATTATCTGGGGTTTGTACTGTACATAATTGGGGTGGGGGGCTGGGAGGCGACCCCTCTGTACAGAGCTTCCTGGCTCCCTAGCCCCACCCCTCTCTCCCTTCCCCACCCACCACCTTAAGAGTAGGGAGATGATCTTCTTGCTCTTTTTTTTTTTTTGCTGTTTGTTTACTATTTCTCCTTCCTGCCCCTACTCCCAGACTCTTGGTCCCCTACCACTCCCCCTTTCTCCCACTCCCAGACCCATTTCCTTTTTTTTTTTTTTCTTTTTTTTTTTTCCTGGAGTGTGTGGTGAAACAAAAATCATGTTTAATAAACGGAGATTGTTCTTTTATCACTGGGCTGGCTTTTATTTACTTTTGGTCTTTCAAGACAGGGTCTCCTTGTGTGGCTCTGGCTGTGCTGGAGCTCTGTAGACCAGGGTGGCCTTGAACTCAAAAGATCTGCCTGCCTCTGCATCCAAAGTGCTGGCACTAAGTGCCGCCTTCCCCTGGCGTTGGGCTGACTTCTCAGCCTGGCGTCTCCAGAACTACTTGAAGAGTTACAGGGACTACTTTGGGGGAGAAAAAAAAGTCTTCTTACATTACACACTGTTCCACCCAGTCAGGAGAACAATATATACCGCAGGATATATATTGCGAAAGCCCCACTCCCGCTCTGTACCCGCGAGCACTGAGGCTGCGAACCGGCTTTAGCGCCCGAAAAGACTTCAAGTGCAGGGTCTGTGCAAAACCCCTTCCACGTAGGGTTTAATCGTGAGGATGCTCCTCTGTTAAATGGAGGAAAGAACCCGGGTCCTCAGCAAGTGCACGCTCCAGACTTCAGAGCTGGTTGCCCCGTGTGCACGCGGAGGGCAGTGGCACCTACTTCGCTGTGCGGCGGAAGGAGCCTGTCGCTTCCCCTCGCCGCGACCCCGGCTCACATTCGGCGAAGCTCGGGTAGCCCGCCCGCTCTAAGCCCCACCCCATCTGCCCGCACAACCAATGAGGAGAGGGCTTGTAGGCTACCGCTCTTCTATTGGCTGAGGACTCGGCCCCGCCCCCGCGCCTGGCCGCAGCGGCGTCCGGCGGAACTGCGGCAGCTTCCGGCCGGCCAGGCGCAGTGGAGGCTGAGGTGCTCCGACGTGGTCGCGCGTGCGGTGGGGGCGTGTCGGTGGGAAGTCGCGGGGCCGGAGCTCGCGGAGCCGGCCTGTGCGAGCACGGTGAGAAGGGGCGAGCGGCGGCGGAGGGCAATCCGAGCCGGCGAGGTGGGGCGCCATCCCTTCCCTCCTCCGCTTCCGCTGGGCCTGGAAGCGAAAACCCGGGTGAGTGTTGTGTTGGGTTTCTTGGTGGGCGGAACTAATATACAGAAGCTTGTCACTGAAGAGTTTTCAAGCGTCGGTGGGGAGCGGCTTGATCCCTGAACTTGTGTGACCCCAATCTCTTTCCTCCGCAGCCTCACCCCGTATAGAGCCCTGCTCTGCCCGACTCCCTGGGATTTATTCCTCCTTCCGAGGTAGCCATGGATGCTTCGACTCCTTTGCCTCCCGCATCCTCTTCTCCGAGGTGCAACCCAGCCCCACACACCATCCACATTGAGTTCCCTCATCATAGCTCTTCGCTGCTGGAATCCCTGAACCGCCACAGGCTGGAGGGAAAGTTCTGTGATGTGTCCCTCCTGGTTCAGGGCAGGGAACTTAGGGCTCACAAAGCAGTGTTGGCTGCTGCCTCCCCTTACTTCCATGACAAGCTGCTTTTGGGGGATGCGCCCCGCCTGACTTTACCCAATGTCATCGAGGCAGATGCGTTCGAGGGACTGCTTCAGCTCATTTATTCAGGAAGCCTCCACCTGCCACTGGATGCTCTCCCTGCCCATCTCCTTGTAGCCAGTGGCCTTCAGATGTGGCAAGTGGTAGATCGCTGCTCAGAGATCCTTCGAGAACTAGAAACTTCTGGTGGAGTCTCAGGTGGTGGAGGAACTTCCAGCCTCACACTTCTTTCTACGACGTCTTCAGGAGGCTGGTGCATTCGCTCGTCCCCTTTCCAGAACCCAGTGCAGTCCTCTG
Source organism: Apodemus agrarius (assembly GCA_964023405.1). Taxonomy (NCBI): domain Eukaryota; kingdom Metazoa; phylum Chordata; class Mammalia; order Rodentia; family Muridae; genus Apodemus; species Apodemus agrarius. Next base: position 5,086,150 of record OZ030025.1, read on the forward strand.
CTGCTACAGAGAATTCTGTTTCTCCTGAGAGCCCCACTGGAGGGGAGGGGAGTGAACTAGAAGGAATGTTAGAGATTCGGGTGAAAGTCGAGGAGGAAGAGGAGCAGGGGTCAACAGCCCCACTCTTTAAGACTCCTCAGCCGGAGAGAGTGGCGGCAGGGGTTTCCCAAGCTTCCGGATCCCACCCATTGCCTACACCTGCTCTTCCCAGCAAGCCTTCAGAGGATGAGAACTCAACACTGGATCCTCCTGCCCCTCCCGGCCAAGCTTCCCAAATCTTATATGTTAACCAGGAGAACATCGAGTGTAAGAAGGAGATGTCAGGAGGCAAGACTCTGTCTGGAGGAGCAAAAGAAAAGGCCAAAGTACTGTCCGGACAAGACTCGGAGGAGAAGGGGGAGCTAAGATACTTGCTGTCCTCAGGAGGAGGGGAAACATCTGGGGCAGGAGATCCATCCTGGAAACCAGTGGATCTTCATGGGAATGAAATCCTGTCAGGGGGTGGAGGACCTGGGGGAACGGGGCAGGCTATGCATGGGCCTGTGAAGCTAGGAGGGACGCCCCCTGCAGACGGAAAGTGCTTCGCTTGCCTGTGTGGAAAACGGTTTGCAGTAAAGCCCAAACGAGACCGGCACATCATGCTGACCTTCAGTCTCCGCCCTTTTGGGTGTGGCATCTGTAACAAACGTTTCAAACTGAAGCATCACCTGACAGAGCACATGAAGACCCACGCTAGAGCTCTGCATGCCTGTCCCCATTGCGGCCGTCGGTTCCGTGTCCAGGCCTTCTTCCTTCGCCACCGGGACTTATGCAAGGGCCAGGGCTGGCCCACTTACCACTGGACTTACAAATGACTACTGGTGCTCTGTAGTGATTTCTAGGACAAGATAGCCACTGCTGCTGATGGACTCTTACCTTTCACCACCTCAGTCCTGGGTTGTGTAACCATTCCAGGAGATTATACGTGTTGTTATGAACCCCTTACTCTTGGGTATGGGTCTCACCCTGATAGTCCAGGTTAGAACAGACTATAGCAAATCGTGCTTCTGGTCACTTAGCCTAAATGGCCCTTTTTGTACTGATAGCCCGTGAAGGAACTGCTGACCTCAGATTATATGAGTGAGAGAAGAGTTGGAGCAAAATGACCCTATCATAACTTTACCTCATCTTCATGGGAAGGTGAGGACGCTGGTCTCCAACTAGGAGTACATTTGATTCAGAGCTCAAGCAATTGCCAGACTAAGGTCTGAGCGGCCTCTCCCTCACTGTCAGCAGTATTCTGTTTCCAAAGCCTTTTAGGTTCTTACCAGTAGATATCCTTCCCGAATATCCTTTTGAAAATACTTGAGCGAGGCTGGAGAGATGGCTCAGCAGTTAAGAGCACTCTCTGCTCTTCCAGAGGCCCTGAGTTCAATTCCCAGCAACCATGCAGTAGCTCGCAACCGTCTGTGATGGGATCCGATGCCCTCTTCTGGCGTGCAGGCACACATTCAGACAGAGCATTCATACATCAAAAGAAGAAAATGTACATGGCCGTGCAACAAGTGCGGAGCACACACTGACTCAAAGCGCATAGGAGGCAGAGGCAGATGGGTCTCTCCAAGTTCAAGGCCAGCCAGGGCTACACACAGTGAGACCCTTATCTAGGGGGAAAATAGTACTTGAGCACTTTAGCAAACTTGAGCATTTCATATGCTATTCTGAGAGTCTGTAATAGAGGGTATCCCCTCAGCAGCCCTCACCTTGTCCACCTCTCACTACCACTGGTGACTTGCTTATGATCACACTGACAGATGTGACCCACGAACTCAGGAGATGCCGCTGACCTACAATGCTCTTGGGGTGGCATTTGCTCTCCAAACAAATTGTCCCCTTCGAGGAACTCAGGGTTGAAACCGCACATGGTGAAGTCTTCAGACGAGCCGCAGTAGGACCACACTGCTTTCTTTCCCATCTCACCACACTTGGTAGAAACAACACCTTTGTAGAGGTAGAGAGGTAGACAGTAGGATGGAGGTGAAGGGAAATTTAATATTGTTAATAAACTGCCCCGAAATCTAAACAGTAGACTGGATTGAGTGATTCTGTGGAAGAGACGTGAGAGCGGAGCTGTGGAGGTGAGTGTGTTCCTTTGCAGCCAGTTACACTGATAGAAGAAGAATGAGCTTGTTTCACAGACATCCGGGAGAGTGCTATCCTGGACCTGGGCCCGGCCGCTGCTGAGGGACCTCAGGTAAGTTACTTTATGTCTCAGCCTGACCCGCTTCTGCTTGGTTCTCTGTCTTGGTTTGTTGAGACCTCGTCTTACTATCTAGCCCAGACTGGCCACAAACTCATGATCCTCCTTACTCAGCCTGTGGATTACAAACACATGTTGACATGTCTGCCTTATGTCCACTTTCTGAAAGGCTCTGGGTCACGTCACATATTACCTTAGATTATTTCCTCATCTTGTGCAGTATGTATAGTGTTAGATGTCACGTTGATTTATTCTATAACTACTTAGCACAGAGCAGTGTGCTAGCCCCTGGTTTTCCCTCGCTGGGACAGTGTCTTGGTGAATAAGAGCACTCACTGTCCTAACGTGAAGACCAGAGTTCAGACCCTAGCACTCAGAAAAAAGCCAGGTGTCGGGCTGACCAGAGGGTTCTGCGGGCACCCCCTGACAAGCCTGACACCTTGAGTTTGCTCCCTAGAACTCACAGGGTTGGAGGAGAGAACCTGTTGGGGGCCACAGGACAGCCATGGGTAAGGGGAGGGAGGGGGCAGACATGGGCGGTCCAGAGCATTTCACAGCTCATGACTGACCAGGTGCCTCTATTTATATAGGTCTCACAGAGCATAGACAGATTACTGACAACCCAAGAAGTACAGATTATATGTTTTGATTTTTCATGACATGTCCAGGGTTACAAGTTCAGTCACAATTAGGGAATGCAAACAGAACAAATTTTTTTTTTTTTTTTTTTTTTTTGGTTTTTGGTTTTTGGTTTTTCGAGACAGGGTTTCTCTGTGTAGTTCTGGCTGCTCCTAGAACTCACTCTGTAGACCAGGCTGGCCTCGAACTCAGAAATCCGCCTGCCTCTGCCTCCCAAGTGCTGGGATTACAGGCGTGCGCCACTACCGCCCGGCAGAACAAATTTTAATGAATCTATCTATGTATTTATTTTGGCTTTTCAAGACAGGGTTTCTGTATGTAGACTTGGCTGTCCTGTAATTCTGTAGACCAGGCTGGCCTTGATTTCAGGATCTCTGAGCTCTGCCTCCCAAGTGCTGGAATTAAAAGGTGTGGGCCATCAACACCTAGTTAGTGTCTTGTTTTGTTTTGTTGTTTTTTTAGTGGTGTTTTGTTTGATTGATTTTGGTGCTAGGGATTGAATCCAAAACCTCAAATTTGGAATTATGAATCTCACAAGTGAGCTACAAACCCTAAATCCTCAGGTGAGTGTAGGCTTAGATTTTTCTAAACCTACTTTAATAAGGTTTCTTACACGCTTTAACCTCCCTTCTGGCCCACCACTCACCAGAAGGAGTGGAAAGGAAAGGTTAATAGGGCAAAGGGGGAAGTGGACCTGCTTAGAAATAGTTCTTTTCTCTGGGCGTGGTGGCGCACGCCTGTAATCCCAGCACTTTGGGAGGCAGAGGCAGGCTGATTTCTGAGTTTGAGGCCAGCCTGGTGTACAGAGTGAGTTCCAGGACAGCCAAGGCTATACAGAGAAACCCTGTCTCGGAAAAAACCAAAAAAAAAAAAAAAAAAATCTTTTGGGCATTTCCAATCTTCATGGTCAGGGTATTGCCAGTTCAGTTCACAGGAATCAGCAGCAGTGGCTTGATCCACTCACAAACACCACTCATGAATCAGCAGTGGCAGTTTGATCCAGAAGAAACCAAGAGGCTCTGCCAGTCGCCCCTAGTCCATGGAAGCAGCAAGAATTACCAGAAATTCTTTCTACAAACTCATAACAATGGTCAGTGAAGAAGGCAGGGCTAACGAACGCCACAGCATCGTCAGGGAAGACCAGCACAGAGTGGCAGGCGAACCAGTGCCACACAGCGTCGTCTGCGGTCTGCTGGGTTATATTTATACCCTTTCTAAACGTGTCCTCTTAAGTGTCCCCTCTAGCACAACATCACGTCCCCCTTTTCCAGGCAGTTTCCAGAAAAATAGCATGCGTCCCCAGCAATACCTTCCCACATGTCTGAGCAAAACATCCTCTCATAAGACAGTTTCCAGAAAAACATCATGCGACACAACAGAACCTCCAGAGAAACCAGAAATCTCCACTTTAGGTGCGGCTGGGGATGTAAGTTAGTGGTAGATGCTTGCCTAGCAAGTACAAAAGGTCTGCAGAAATAAGTAAATCTCAGCCTAGCTTTCAGGTTCATTCCTCTACTCAGCCATGCATACCTACACCCACTGAAGACAGTCTCCACCTGTGGCCCACCTGGGACGCCTTAGAACCTCAGGGATGTAGAAAACTTAATCCTAAACTGGGGTTTCTGGCTTGTCTTTAACCATTTAGTTCCCAGATAAAACACACACACACACACACAACCTTTATTATAAGCCTTAATCAGCACAAGAGCTGGGCAGATACCTGTTCTCTATGCTATAATGTCTATTTCCCAGCCAATAATCTCACATAATTTGCCATGTTCCATGATCCTGGCTGTGCACCTGAAGAGATTTAAGTACATGGACCAGCTCCATCAATACACAAAGCTTTCCTACTGGGTGGGGTTTCCTTTAGAACTCCGTCTAACACGTCAGGGGATGCAACCAACCCTGACAAGAATGTATGACCTGGTCACTGTTGTGGTTCACTGTGGAAGTGGTCCCAATGGAGGCCATTATATTGCAATAGTTTTGGTTTGTTTTGTTTTGTTTTGTTTTTTGTTTTTGTTTTTGTTTTTTGGGACAGGGTTTCTCTGTGTAGCCCTGGCTGTCCTGGAACTCAGTCTGTAGACCAGACTGGCCTCGAACTCAGAAGTCCACCTGCCTCTGCTTCCCAAGTGCTAGGATTAAAGGCGTGCATCACCACTGCCCGGCTTATATTGCAATAGTTAAGAGTCATGATTTTTGGTTGTTATTTGATGATGACTTTGTAGAGAAAATAGATGCACAAGCTATTGAAGAATTCTACGGATTGACATCTGATATCTCCAAGAACTCGGAGTCTGGGTACATCCTGTTCTATCAGTCTCAGGACTGAAGGAAGCCACATTGGAGAGAAGCTTCTGCGTGCGTCTCTGGTTGTTTCAGAAAGGATTGAGCTGATGTTCAAGAAGGCAGACAGACAGACAGACAGACAGAGACAGGACGCTCAGGGCAGTAGCTCACTTTGCATACAATAAAGCAAAGACTGGATTAACACGCAAAAAAAAAAAATAATTTGCCATGTTTCGTCTGTGCTGCTCTTAACTCCAATTAGCTAGCCCACGTGGCCATTATTTTAAGATTCTTGCCCCATGGCAGTTTCTCCTCTACATCACCTCTTTCACTTCATGGTTCTCCTGACTCCAAGCCCAGGAACCCTAAGTCCCACCCATGTCGCTTCCGCCCAGCTATTTGCTGTCAGCATCTTTATTACCAGTCAGGGACAACCCGGGGGGGGGGGCGGTAAGGTCACATAGCATCACCTGGGTCTACACACGGGCTCTGGGAGCGGCCAGTGCTCAGCATAGCCAAGCACCTCCGCATGCGAAGTCGCATGTACTTGAGCATTGAAGAAAGGTGCCTGCCCAGCTACCTCTATTCAGCCTGGACATTTTAAGGCAGGGTCAGTGTTTGTTTATCTGAGAATCTCTGACTATCCTGGAACTTTTGAGATCCTCCTGTCTGCCTCCTGAGTGCTGGGATTAAAGGTGTGCACCCCCATGCCTGGCCCTCTTTAATCTTTATAATACTTGGTTATCTTGGGAGGCAGAGGCAGGCAGATTTCTGAGTTCGAGGCCAGCCTGGTCTACAGAGTGAGTTCCAGGACAGCCAGGGCTACATAGAGAAACCCTGTCTCGGGGGGGAAAAAAAAGTAAAAACTGTAGGTATAGATTGAGATTGTCGGGGTGAGCTGCACATGGTGATGCAGAAGAAGCATAATTCAGAGTCAGCTTCAGCTACACGGAGAGTTTAAGGACAGCCTGGGCTGTGCAACTCCATGTACGAACAAAAACTTATGCCAGACCCCTTTTCAAAACATTAGCACCTGTTATGGTTTGTATATGCTTTTCCCAGGGAGTGGCACTATTGGGAGGTGTGGCCTTGTTGGAGTAGGTGTGTCACTGTGGGTGTGGGCTTAAGACCTTCACCCTAGTTGCCTGGAAGTCAGTCTTCCACTAGCAGCCTTCAGATGAAGATGTAGAACTCTCAGCTCCTCCTGCACCATACCTGCCTGGATGCTGCCATGTTTCTGCCTTGATGACAATGGACTGAACCTCTGAGCCTGTAAGCCAACCCCAATTAAATGTTGTCTTTTATAAAACTTGCATTGGTCATGGTGTCTGTTTACAGCAGTAAAACCCTAACTAAGACAGCACCCCAGGAGATCAGAAGTGACTTGGATAATATACCTATGTCCTGTTCACAGCAAAAATGAAGAGGTCCTGTGACCCTTGACTCCTTAATCATTGTTGACATACAAGGCATATACTCTTAAACTGTATATTTGCGTGTGTGTGTGTGTGTGTGTGTGTGTGTGTGCTGCTTGCATGTGGAGTCAGTTCTCCGCCATGTCCGCGTGGAACCCAGACTCAGGTTGCCAGCCTCAGCAGCAGCACCTTTGTCCACTGAGCCACCTTGCCGGACCCCTGCCCTGCCGTATGACACGTACTTCCTTCCCCGTGCTCACGGGAGTGTTGGTCATAGTTACGGTGTTCCGCACCTTCATCCCCGCGTCAGGTGTATCACTTAAAGTGAGAACAGGCGAGGAGATGTGTCCCTTGGTTCCTGTGCCGCTGTAGGAGCACTGCAGAGTGCTTATGCAAACCTGAGTGCTGTGTGGAATGCCCCTGTGGGAGAGCCCGTGTGGCTGAAGCACTTACGTGGCACGCGGCTGTGACATGCGTACGCCGTGGAAACTACTCACCTTCCAGATCGTCCCGAGGAGTCCAGGCTGATCCCAAGCTCACAGGTAGCCAACTCCGATCCCGCTTCTGCCTGCAGTGTATGGCACTCCTGGCTCATTCCCACCTCAAAATGGTTTGGTGCTTTTCTTGTTGCTGTGACCAGATACCTGGAAACCTACAGGTTTATTTTTGGCTTCCAATTTGAAGAGACAAGGTCCATCTTGCTGAGGGGGTTGGGGGCGTGGGAGGCAGCACATGGTGGCTGGATGCTGTGTTGCCCTTGGAGGAAGGAGAGGTGGGTTCTAGTATTCCTCGTGATCAGAACTTCAGCCTATGGTATGACACCGCCTACACCAGGGTGCTTTCCCCCCAGCCCCATGTCAGTAGAACCTGGAAAGCCTCAGGCTTGTGTCCCAGGTAATTCTAAATCCTTTCAAGTTGACTAGATTACCTGTCAGAGATGTGAAGGGAACTCTAACACACTCCATGACACTATGAACCACTGAGATATGCTACAGGAAATGAATCAGCCACAAAAGCACGGGTGATTTCCTTTTGCGACTGGCATGGTGGCAAACGTCTTTGAAGACCTGCAGAGGTTATTTAAACTCCTAGAGACCAATCCCTGTGCGTGCTGGAGAAGTGTGTGAGGGCCTCGGGCTCATAGGTGTCGGGCTTCTGTTTCAGCCGAGGACAAAGCTCTGGAGGTGGGTGGATGACTGTGATAATTTCACAGCTGTGTGAACATGCTTAATGTCAAAACTACACAGACAGAGTGGATAAAAATGGTAAACATTATTAGCTGGAATTTAAAAAAAAAAAAAAAGAGCCCCCAGTGAATGGGTGGCCGAAGGCATCAACGTCAGTGGCTGCTACATCACAAAAAGACAAGCAGACATTACGTTCCACCTGCAGGAAATGCCACCACCACATAGGAGTTAGTATTGCCAAAAATACCCACAGTGAAAATGATGAGGCCTTAAATGCGCTCTCTCTCTCTCTCTCTCTCTCTCTCTCTCTCTCTCTCACACACACACACACACACACACACACACACACACACACTGGAGCCAGGAAGCAAAACTGACTCCGAGGACAGGCAGCTCAGCCTGACACACAAAAGTACTTTGGAAAAGGGGAAAGCATTTCGGTGGCAGGTGGGATGGCATCCACCTCCGATCTCTGCTCGCAGGAGGATCTCTCAGAATTACAGGCCTGCCCAGTCTACATACAGCAAGTTCCAGGTCAGCAGGCCTGCATCATAAGGACCTGCCTCAAAACCAAGCACACAAAGAAATGTTAATGGCTGTAGAGATGACTCCGGTGGCGGTGGGTGGAGTGCTGTGCTGGTGCAAGTTCAGATCCCCACAGTCACGAAAAGCTGCATGTGGCCCTTTAATCCCAGCACTCAGGAGGCAGAGGCAGGCGGATCTCTGAGATCAAGAACAGCCTGGTCTACAAGTGAGTTCCAGGACAGCCAGGGCTACACAGAGAAATACAGAGAGAAGCACTGTCTCAAAAACCCTGATGAAATAATAAGGTGGAGAGCCATAGAGGAAGATACCCAGTATCACCCTCTGGCTTTTACACATGCACACACATGCGTGTGCACACACACAAACGTACAGGTCAGCACACCCTGACATACATGGGATATACAAACAGACACAAAACAATAGAAATAGTTTTTAAATTATAACTACTATGGATTATAGTTTTTTGTTTTTTTTTTTTTTTGTTTTTTTGTTTTTTTCGAGACAGGGTTTCTCTGTGTAGCCCTGGCTGTCCTGGAACTCACTCTGTAGACCAGGCTGGCCTCGAACTCAGAAATCCGCCTGCCTCTGCCTCCCAAGTGCTGGGATTAAAGGCGTGCGCCACCAACGCCCGGCTTATGGATTATAGTTTTAAGAAATGATTTTTTTCTTTTTAACCTGAGACAGGGTCTTCCCCTGCAGCCGAGGCTGGCTTTGAACTTGCCCAAGATCCCCCTACTTTTTCCTCCCTAGCACTACAGCCGGAGTCATGTGCCACAAAGAACTAGTGCAAAAGTGGTTTTCCTTTCTTATGTTTTGAAACAGAATCTCTCAGGCTTGCCCTGAGAGCGGAAGTCCTTCTTCCTAGCTGCCTGAGAGTTGTAGTTGGAAGTGTGAGTTGCCAAACCCAGCTTTTTTTTTTTTAGTTTATTCTTTTTTTTTAAAGATTTATTTAAGGGCTGGAGAGATGGCTCAGTGGTTAAGAGCTCTGACTACTCTGCCAGAGGACCTGAGTTCAAATCCCAGCAACCACATGGTGGCTCACAACCATCTGTAATGGGATCTGATGCCCTCTTCTGGAGGGAGCAAGTGGCTCACATCTGACTGAAACTCCAGCTCTAGGGGCATCAAAACCTCTTCTGCCGGGCGGGCGTGGTGGCGCACGCCTGTAATCCCAGCACTTGGGAGGCAGAGGCAGGCGGATTTCTGAGTTCGAGGCCAGCCTGGTCTACAGAGCGAGTTCCAGGACAGCCAGGACTACACAGAGAAACCCTGTCTCAAAAAACCAAAAAAAAAAAAAAAAAAAAAAAAGATTTATTTATTGTTATATCTAAGTACACTATAGCTGTCTTCAGAAGCACCAGAAGAGGGCATCAGATCCCATTACAGATGGTTGTGAGCCACCATGTGGTTGCTGGGATTTGAACTTAGGACCTTTGGAAGAGCAGTCAGTGCTCTCAACCGCTGAGCCCTCTCTCCAGCCCCCCCAAACCCAGCTTTAAAAAAAAAAGATTTATTATTATTATTATTATTATTATTATTATTATTATATCTAGGTACACTGTAGCTGTCTCCAGACACCCCAGAAGAGAGCATTAGATCTCTTTATGAATGGTTGTAGCCATCATGTGGTTGCTGGGATTTGAACTCAGGACCTCTGGAAGAGCAGTCAGTGCTCTTGTTTTGTTTTTGTTGTTGTTGTTTTCGAGATAGGGTTTCTCTGTAGCCCTGGCTGTCCTGGAACTCACTCTGTAGACCAGGCTGGCCTTGAACTCAGAAATCCATCTGCCTCTGCCTCCCAAGTGCTGGGATTAAAGGCGTGCGCCACCAACGCCCGGCTTTTTCCCGGTTTTTCGAGACAGGGTTTCTCTGTGTAGTCCGGGCTGTCTTGAAACTTACTCTGTAGACCAGGCTGGCCTCGAACTCAGAAATCCGCCTGTCTCTGCCTCCCAAGTGCTGGGATTACAGGCGTGTGCCACCACACCCGGCCCCCATTGTCTTTTTCAATTGCTCCTCCACCTTTACATTTTTTGTTTCTGTGAGTGCACATAGCCTGTGTGGGTGTGCGTGTGCCCAGTGCACATGTGAGTGTGAGAGGACTCTGTGGCCTTTGGCTCTCCCTTCCATCTTCATGTGTGTTCTGGAAATCAGCTCAGGTTTTCAGACTCACACGGCCAGAAGCTTTACCCACTGGGCCATCTCACTGCTTTCTTTTTTGAAACAGCATCTCTCACAGAACCTGGAACTCATGGATTAGGCTAGACCAGCTAGCTGGAGAGCAAGCCCCAGTGGTCCTCCCGTCTCTGCTTTCCCTGGGCTGGGACTGCAGGTGTGTGCAGCAGTGGTCAGCTTCCTCTGCACAGTGCTGGAGACCTCAACTCAGTGCCTGCTGTTCTGAGTAGGTAACCTCCTTAGCCCTGCTCATAGATTTATTTGAGACAGGATCTCTCACTGTGTAGCCCAGGCCGGCCCCCATGTATCCTATCTCATGGTCATGAAATAGCCTCTTTAATTAATTTTTTAAAGAATTCATTATATGGGTATGGCGGTTTTGCCTGTATGTCTGTCTCTGCCCCACATTCACACCTGGGCCCTCAAAGGTCAGAAGAAGAGTACTTTTTCTGAGGCAGGGTCTCACTATAGCCCTGGCTGGCCCAGACTTATTGTGTAGATCCGGCTGACCTCAAACTCAGACATCTGCCTGCCTCTGCCTCCAAGTGCTAGGATTAAAGACATTACATTTTTCATTTTAATTGTGGATGCCATGATATAACAAGTGTTTTTTTTTAAGTAACAGTGGGGCTGGGGAGATCAGCAGTTAGGGGCCTTTGTTGCTCATCCTGAGGTCCTGAGCTCAGGCCTCTGCATGCACATCTGGCAGCACCCCCATGGGGTCACAACTGCCTCTGGCTCCAGTCCCGGGGGATCTGAGTCCCTCTTCTGGCCTCCGAGGGCACCAGGCCTGCAGATGGTGCACAGACAGACACACAGATCAAACACGCATACAAAGTAAAATAATGGAGTTTTAAAAAGACTATCTACATAACTATAATATCATACTTACTAAAAATAACTCCTTATTACAAGGACCAGAGTCCAGATCCATGTCTGACTGCTGTGGTGTTTGGGTTAGCTTACTCTCAAGCGGTCGTTAGTTCTGGGTGATAGCCCGAGTTACCAGTCACTTCCTGTAAGCACTGTGAAGGACTAGGTTGTCGTTTGGCGGCAGAACTTGTTTTGGTGTGTCCCAAGCTCCGGGCACCATCCCCAGCACCCCGGCAGCCGTGCGGACAGTGCGCCCTTGCCTTCTGATTTCTGTAGCCACTGAGAAGTTTGCCATCTGTCTGGGCACCGGTGCTCCGTGGGAAACCTGAGTTTCTTTCTGATCTCTAGATGCCCCCACCACCTTAGAGTTGAGTTTGTCACGTGTGTCCGCAGAGGATTTGGTCTATCTTGGGATTTATTTCCTGACACTAAGAGATTTCTTGTCCCAGATCAGTTCTGGGAGATCTTCAGCCCAGCCACAGCCTCCTCTCTGTTCTTTTGTTTGTTTGGTTGGTTTTTTTGTTTGTTTTGTGTTTTTTGTTTTTTTGGATTTGGTTTTTTTCGAGACAGGGTTTCTCTGTGTACTCCTGGCTGTCCTGGAACGCACTCTGTAGACCAGGCTGGCCTCGAACTCAGAAATCCACCTGCCTCTGCCTCCCAGTGTGCTGGGATTACAGGCGTATGCCACCACCTAAGAGTCAAGAATTGTTGCAAGATTTTCTCTGTCCAATTACATTAGGGCAGCAGGAGGCCTGTGATTGGACAGGGAAAAGGGAGGCGGAGCTAAGAGTTGCAGAGTTGGAGAGCGGCCAGAGAGGAGAAAGGAGAGTAGCGGTGGACAGGAAGCAGCGAGATTTAACCAGCTGCGTGTAGTTATGGTATCGTAAGGTTAGAGTAATTGGGATAAAGCTCTTGTCATTATCAATTGGTTCTGAAATCATTGTATTGGCCTCTTGTAAATTGAGAATTTATTGATACATAAATCCGATTGGTTAGTTAGAAGGTTCCAGCGTTTTGCTTTACCCCCTTCCCTGCTTTCACCCTCTCCCCTTCGCCTGAACCCTCCCACCGGCCGGGCCAGCGATCTCCGTGGAAAGTCTCGAGTACTCAGGCCCACAGGAGGCAGGCGGCCCAGTCCTGACTGAGACTTGCTGTGTAGCAGGGTGACCTTGCTCTGAGTGCTGGAGCGCAGGGGGTCGCCATGCCCAGCCTTTGTTAGACCTCGAGACTCTGAAGTGCTTTGCGCAGCTTCGACTTTCTGTTTGTTGTACAAGTATACTCTTAACTCAGAAGATTAACTCCTCGTGTATGGCTCCTGACTGTCCCCAAGATACGGTCTCGTGATGTAGCCCTGGCTTGCCTGGAACCCACTCTGTAGACCAGGCTGGCCTCACAGTCACATGGATCCACCTGCCTCTGTCCCCGAGTGCCAGGATTAAAGGCATGGGCCCCATGCGCTTTCTTTCTTTCTTTCTTTTTTTTTTTTTTTTTTTTTTTCCGTTTGTTTTGTTTTGGTTTGGTTTTTCTAGACAGGGTTTCTCTGTAACCCTGGCTGTCCTGGAACTCACTCTGTAGATCAGGCTGGCCTCGAACTCAGAAATCCACCTGACTCTGCCTCCCAAGTGCTGGGATTAAAGGCATGCACCACTGCCCAGCTCCCCATGCGCTTTCTTTTTTTTTTTTTTTTGGTTTTTCGAGACAGGGTTTCTCTGTGTAGCTCCGGCTGTCCTGGAACTCACTCGGTAGACCAGGCTGGCCTCGAACTCAGAAATCCGCCCGCCTCTGCCTCCCAAGTGCTGGGATTAAAGGCGTGCGCCACCACGCCCGGCTCCCCATGCGCTTTCTGATGTCAAAGGATGAGCTTGTGTTGATGGCCTTGGCATAGACTGCCTTGGCTATTACAGGGTTCGGTTAAGTTCATTTTTATGTGTGTCAGGTCTGTGGAGAAAGGAAATCACACGGGAAAGAACTGGCAGTAAGGTAAGCAAGAGACCCAGACACAGACCGGGAGGAGTCAGCATAACACAAGGCAAAACACACGTTAAGGAGTCTCAGGAGGCCGGGTGTGGTGGCCACAACTTTAATCCCTGCCCTCAGGAGGCAGAGGCAGGAGGATCAATGTGAGTCTGAGGCCAGCCTGGTCTACAGAGTGAGTTCCAGAATAGCCAGGGCTACACAGAGAAACCCTGTCTCTAAAACCAACATCACAAACAAACAAAATTCCCAAGAGCAGCAGCGAAGGCTCAGTACTTAAGAACACTTGCAGAGAATCTGAGTTCAGTTCCCATCGCCCAGGCCCCGGGTCTCCAGCTCCAGAGGATTCAGGGCAAAAGCCCTCCTAGGGTATGTGTAATCACATGTATGTACACACACACACACACACACACACACACACATCTACCTAATCAAAAATAATCTTTTCACAAGAGAGCCTGGAGAGACAGCTCTGCAGTTAGGTGTGTTTGCTGCTCCTGCAAAGGACCTGAGTTCAGTTCCCGGCACACACATCAGACGGCTCACAACCACCTATAACTGTAGCTCCAGAGGATCTGATGCCCTCTTTTGGCCTTTGTGGGCACCTGCACACGCATGATAATACACTCTCAACCACACATGTGTTGTGGATAGCCCTGGGCTTGTATTTTGATGCTAATTCCACTCCTCAGAGGGGCTGCAGGTGAGGAGTTGCCTTGTGAACCTTCTCCCCACCTTAACTTTTCAAATAAAGGCTTGAGCCAATGATTGGGCAGGAGGAAGTGGGAGGAGCAGAGAGTCTAGGGGAGGAGCTACGGGGTATAAAACAAGAGGAGGCGGAGCAACGGAAAAAGAAACAGAGAAGCCGTAGGGAGAGAAGCTGGGGGCCTGGAGAAACCGCAAGTTATATGGAATAATATAGATGGTAATAGAGTAGTGGAGTGGGAGGCTGCCCAGTCTAGGCTTGTAGCTTGTTTTGTTAACTGTTGAGTTGAGCTTTCTTTTACCGGGGAAACATAGTAGCAACAGAACACAAGCACCTGATTAAGAAGAAAAAAAAAGAGTTTATACTTCTGTGTCCTCTCCAAACTATGATATCATGTGGAATACTCACTAAATTAATAAAAACAAGGTATTTATTTTGAAAAAAAAAAAAAAAGAAGAAGAAGAAATCTTAAAAGGGGCTAGAGAGGTGGCCCAGTGGTTAAGAGCACAGTCTTGGGCTGGAGAGATGGCTCAGTGGTTAAGAGCACCGACTGCTCTTCCAAAGGTCCTGAGTTCAATTCCCAGCAACCACATGGTGGCTCACAACCATCCGTAATAAGATCTGATGCCGCCGGGCGGTGGTGGCGCACGCCTTTAATCCCAGCACTTGGGAGGCAGAGGCAGGCGGATTTCTGAGTTCGAGGCCAGCCTGGTCTACAGAGTGAGTTCCAGGACAGCCAGGGCTACATAGAGAAACCCTGTCTCAAAAAACCAAAAAAAAAAAAAAAAAAAAAAAAAAAAGATCTGATGCCCTCTTCTGGTATGTCTGGAGACAGCTACAGTGTACTTATATAATAAATAGATAAATAAATAAATAAATAAATAAATAAATCTTTAAAAAAAAAAAAAGAGCACAGTCTTCACTTCTAGAAGACCCAGGTTCAATTCCCAGCACCCACATGGCAGCTCACAACTGTCTGCAATGCCAGTTCCAGGGGACCTGACACCCTCACACAGACATACACGCAGGCAAAACACCAATGCACGTGAAATATATATAGATACATTTTAAAAGCCTTATCTAAGAGATCAGGCCAGTCATACGACCAGTGGTTAAAAGCACTGGCTCTAGCTGGGAGGTGGTGGCGCATTCCTTTAATCCCAGCACTTGGGAGGCAGAGGCAGGTGGATTTCTGAGTTCGAGGCCAGCCTGGTCTACAGAGTGAGTTCCAGGACAGCCAGGGCTACACAGAAAAACCCTGTCTGGAAAAACCAAAAAAAAAAAAAAAAAAAAAAAGCACTGGCTCCAGTCCTACCACACACACGAAGCTGTCTGTAACTCAGTCCCAGGGGATTTAAAGTCCTTTTCTGGCCTCCTCTGGCACCAGGTACACATGTAGTGCACAGGCATGCACACAGGCAAACATATGAATAGTATCCATACAGATAATTATCCATATAAATAATCTTAAAAGCTCTGTCTCTCCCTCTGTTCTTTGGTGTCCTTGTAGGAGATGTAAGAGGCGATGTGTGTAATGGCAGGGCGGTGGCTGCAAGGAGCTCGTTAGGCGGGGAACCCCCCTTAGAACCAGGGCCGAGTGGCTATCACGCTCATCCCCTTCCTGAAGGACTCCCAGTGGGGAGAACACACCACTCTGACCCACATAGTATTTTCCCCCAGTTTTAATTTTGAATCAGGCCAATTACTTCCATGGATCACACAGACATATTAAATAATTGAAGGAATGGGAAAAGAATACATAAAACCACAAAAGAATTACCATCTTAAGTAGGGAAATTTTCATATTCTATTTTCTCTTGCTTTTTTCCAATTTGGGATTTTGTTTATATACCAGGGAAAGCAATTAAACAGGCAGCTTTCTTTGGAGAAGCCCCCAGAGCCTCCACAGCCCAGCACAGTACATCAGAGCCGGGCGTGGGCTCTCAGCACACCCCTGTGGCTCTGAGCTGTTAATAGGGGGCTGCCAAACACAGCCTCGCGGAAGCAAGCCAACTCAGCCGGCAACTGCGCTGCGGCCTGTGTCCACGCGGCTCGCTGGCTCAGGGCACCTCTGCGTGCAGCTCTCTGGGGACCAGAGGGACGGGGAGGCCTGGGGCACCCAGGAGTCATACACAGGTTTTGTTGTTGTGGGAGTTAATTTAAATTTTTTATTTGTAATAATTGTATGTGTGTGTAGGTGCACATGTGCAAGTATGTGTATGCCCATTAGAAAAGGGCATGAGAAGCTGGAGGTTCAGGTGGTTGTGAGCCTCAGGACGTGGATACTGAGAACCAACCTTGAATTTTTTGTTTTTGTTTTTGTTTTTGTTTTTTTTTTTTTTTTTTTCGAGACAGGGTGTCTCTGTGTAGTTCGGGCTGTCCTAGAACTCACTTTGTAGACCAGGCTGGCCTCGAACTCAGAAATTCGCCTGCCTCTGCCTCCCAAGTGCTGGGATTAAAGGCGTGTGCCACCACCGCCCGGCCCAACCTTGAATTTTTAAAGGAACAGTAAGCTCTTACCCGCTGAGCCTTGTTATTGTTTTTGCCTTGAGACGAAGGCTCACTGTGTAGCTCCCGCCAGCCTGGGCCTCACTATGTAGACCGGAATGTACGAGAACTCGCAGAAGTCCTCTTGTGTCTGCCTGGTTCTGTTTTGTTCCTATTTTAAAGTTTTTCTTTTTCTAGATTTACTTATGTGTATTGAGTGTACTGTGTGCATGTATGTGTGTACCACATGCGTGTCTAGTGTCCTCAGAGGTCAGAAGCAGGCTCGGGATCCCCTGGATCTAGAGTTACAGAGGGTTGAGAGCCACCGGGGGTCCTGGAACCTGAACCTGGCAGAGCAGGACGAGCCCCTAGCCCTCAGCCGTCTTTCCAGCCCCCCAGGTAAATCTCTGGACACTCGCTCACATTCTCCCTCAGCCAGCTGGCAGAGCGCCTGCGTAGCCTGCAGGGAGACCCGAGTCCCACCCCTAGCACCATGTAAATCCTGTGTGGTGGCCCTCACTTGGAATCCCTGCACGTAGTAGGTGGGCATAGGATGATTACAAGTTGAGGGCCATCCTCAGCTACATAGCAAGTTCAAGGCTAGCCTTGGCTACATGAGACCCTCTCTCAAAAACAAAAAACAAAAAAAGAAAAACAAATATGATATTTTTCTAGAGCCATGTCATATAAGCTAGGCCCACCCTTCCTTCTTTTCCTCCTTCTCCACCATTTCTTTTTGTTCTAGCGCACGTAGGACGCTGGGTGTGGCGGCACAAACGCAAATGCAAAGGCCAGCACCTAGCCTGAGGCAGTGGCTGTCTCAAACAAAAACAAACAAACAGGTAAACACAGGGCCTGAAGAGTGTGCAGAGGTTATGGTACCTACTGATAAAGGTTGGGGAGATGGCTCAGCGGTTAAGAGCACTGGCTGCTCTTCTAGAGGTCCTGAGTTCAAATCCCAGCAACCACATGGTGGCTCACAACCATCTGTAATGAGATCTGACGCCCTCTTCTGGTGTGTCTGAGAACAGCTACAGTGCACTCCTATACATAAAATAAATACATCTTTTTAAAAATGGAGGGCTTGCTGCTCTCCTAGATCACAGTATGATTCCCAGTACCCCCAAGTCAGGAGCTGGTAACGGCCATAACCAACACCCTCATGTCTGGGGGAGCCAACGCCCTCTTCGGGCGTCTGTCCTCACACACCTACCAGCCAACACCCTCTTCGGGCGTCTGTCCTCACACACCTACCACTCACAAGCATAATTTAGAAAATAAAATTGTGTCTATACAATTTCTCTCTCGATGTCTTCTATCCTCTTTCATTTCCACTGTGTGTGTGGTGTGCATCTGTGTATGTTGCACACCTGTGGTGAACTTGCGTGTCTACAGGCACACGTATGTGCAGCCCATGGCTGGCGGCAGGTCATCCCCTCCCTCTTCCACCTCACCCACTGAGGCGGGCGCTCTCAGTCAGACCCAGGGCTCACCTAGACAGCTAGCCCCGATAGTCAGCTTGCCCTGGGGATCCCCAGCTCTGCCTTCAGGGGCAGGAATTATAGCCACTCTACCCTGCCCTCAGGCCTTTACATGGGTTTCTGGGGATCCAAGCTCTGGGCCTTTCTTTTGTGTGGTAAGAACTTTAACCACTGAACCAATCCCCCAGACCCCCTTCTTTTCCTTTCTTTTTTCTTTTCTTTTTTCTCTTTCAATGTTTGTAATTACTTTAAAAATATTTATTCATTGTAGACAACTACACTGTAGCTGTCTTCAGACACCCCAGAAGAGGGCACCAGACCCCATTACAGATGGTTGTGAGCCACCATGTGGTTGCTGGGAATTGAACTCAGGACCTCTGGAAGAGCAGCCAGTGCTCTTAACCGCTGAGCCATCTCTCTAGCCCGGAGCTTGGGCTTCTTAAGTGCTGGGATTAAAAGCGTGTGTCACCACATCCAGCTGAATATCTTTTCTTGTTAATTTATTTTTAAAGACTTATTGTGGGCCAGGCGGTGGTGGAGCACGCCTTTAATCCCAGCACTTGGGAGGCAGAGGGAGGCAGATTTCTGAATTTGCGGCCAACCTGGTCCTCAGAGTGAGTTCCAGGTCAACTAGGGCTACACAGAGAGATCCTGTCTCAAAAAACCAACAACAACAAAAAGACATTGTTATGCATATGTGTTCCTGTGTGTGTGTGTGTCTGTGTGTGTGTGCGCGCGCGCGCGTGCGCGCGCGCGGAGCTCTAGCTGTGGGCAGGTGTGAGCTGCCGGCCCACCTCCGCAGCCACTCTTACCCGCTCCTCTGTGTCCTAAGAAAGTGTGTGTGTGACATGACTGACTTTCCAAGGAAACCAGAAGTTTCCACTTCAGGGTAGGGAGAGAATGGAGAGGGGAGGGTCTCCAAAGCAGGGTGCGAGCTGTGGCAGGCTGGGCATGAGTCTTAGTCAGGGTTTCAGTGCTGTGAACAGACACCATGGCCAAGACGACTCTTAGAAAGGAGAGCATTTAATTGGGGCTGGTTCACAGGTTCAGAGATCCAGTCCACCATCACCATGGCAGGAAGCAGGGCAGTAGACGGCAGGCAGGGTGCTGGAGGAGGAGCTGAGAGTTCTGCATCTTGATCCACAGACAGCCAGGGCGGGTGTGTGTCTCTTCAGCCTTGGGCAGAGCCTGATTTAAGATCTCAGAGCCCACCCCCACAGGGGCTCACTTCCTCCAACAAGGCCACACCTCCTAATAGTGCCTCTTCCTTCCTTCAGGCCAAGCATCTTCACTGGAGCCCGGGACACTCCCACAAGTTTTCTCTGAGAAGCCGGCGGTGCCCTCAGGGTTGAAAACCTCTTCCAATCTGCCACCGCTCTCTTCAGCCTAACCCAGGGTCTGGGATTAGAGACCTGCTCCTCAGTGCAGGCATGGTGTCAGGAATTCACCGGTCTCCGCCTAGAGGACCTGGGCGTGCAGGCCAGGGCCGTGGCCTTCATCCTCTCCCGCTCGGCATTCCGAGAGGATGCCGTGGAAATGGGTGACATATAATCAAAGTTTCAGATGTCAGGAAACTGGGGCATTCAAAGTGCTGGATGACAGAATCACGGACCAAAAATAACCGAGTAGCCTAGAATGGGGTGCTGAGCTAAGATGAGAAGAAACAGGGAGCTTTGCTGGCTGTTCTGCCTGGCTTGGCCCTCCCGTGTGGGGGATAAGAGTGTGTGGTTAGCCCTCCTGTGTGCAGGCCGGGGTGGGGGTGCTCAGTCCTTCCGTGTGCAGCCTGAAGGGTGTGGCTTAGCAGCCTCAGCGCACTCGAGAAGTGCATGGGCTTTCTTTTCTTTTCTTTTTTTTGTTTAGATTATTTCACTTTATCTTTTGCATATGAGTGTTTTGCTTGCATGTGTGCATGTGCCACGTGTGTCCTTAGCATCTGTGGAGGTCAGAAGAGAGCATCAGGACCCCCTGGAACTGGAGTTACAGATGGACGTGAGCCACCGTGTGCATGCCGCGAGCTGAGCTGGAGGTCTCTGCAAAGCAGGGAGCGCCCTTAACCACCGAACCAGACCCACGGCTTATGGGTTTTATAGGCAGCCATATTGATGGTCCACGGAAGGACTGCTTGTTAGACGGAAGCCAGCTCTCTGTTTTCATTTCCAGCCTGTCTTTGACTGTGGGTCAGATCCCTGCTGAACACAGGCATGGTCATTCCTGAGACAACCGAGTCACCGAGGAAGCTTTTACAGCATTCTCTTCTAGACCCTGGGAGATCTGCAAGGTCACCCTGTAATGAGAGCACCCTCTAACTGGAGAAATTAGCCTTGAGGGAAACTGAGGCTGCCCCTTTCCCTCGTGGACACTGGACTGTCTCCTCAGATCAGTACCTCTCTGGAGTCACCCGGTAGAGAGGCAGGACTACTGCCCCTTCCTGGTTCTCCCTCGGCTAAAAGTCCAAAGTTCCAGACCCAGAAAAGGGCTGCAATGTTTGGTCTTCTTCCTCTCAAAATGGCCACTCTGATTAAAACAGGTCCCTGACTCTCGACCTTCCTTTTGTCTGCTTTCTGCCTTTGAGACAGGCTCACACGTAGCCGGGTAGCCTAGGAATTGCTTGGTGGGTTAGATGACCCTGAACTTCTTTTGATCCTCTTGCCTGTACCTCCTCAGTACTGGGATTACAGGTGTGCCCCACTATACCTGGGGTCTGCAGTGCTGGGCATGAAACCCAGGGCTTTGGACATACTAGGCCAGCATGCAACAATTAAACCACCACGTGCTGTCTCGAAAAACAAAAACAAAAACAAAAAAAAAAAAAAAAGAGGGAGACAACCGCCTGGGTGGAGAGTGGCGGGGCTGTGGAGAGCTGCCGCTGAGGCCTGCGGCTTTGCTACTTTGTGGGTCCTTCTTTCTTCCGCCCTTCTTCCCCTCCCCCACCTCACCCCCTCACTAGATAGGAAAGACTTGAATCTGACTTATTTCAGCATGACTCCAGCCTTGTATACTCTAGCATATACGCTACCCTCTGAAAAGTTCCCAGAATTCCAAACGTCACACAGTTGCAGAAACTCTCTGCAGCTGGCAAAATCACGCCTCTGTTAGAGCCCGAGGCAAATCATAGTCACCTGCTGCAAAGCAGCCCCATCTCCCCACAGCTGGGATTAAAACGAAAACATAGTCTTTTCTTTTTCTTTTTTTCTTTTTTTTTTTTTTGGTTTTTCGAGACAGGGTTTCTCTGTGTAGTTCTGGCTGTCCTGGAACTCACTCTGTAGACCAGGCTGGCCTCGAACTCAGAAATCTGCCTACTTCTGCCTCCCAAGTGCTGGGATTACAGGCATGCGCCACCACGCCAGGCTAATCTTTTCTTTTTAAAAGAAGTATTTATTTGTATGATTTATTTATTTGTATTTGTACAAATACAAAAATGCATTTATTTGTGATTGATTTATGTATTTGTATGATTATTTATGAGTGATTAAAATTACACTGTCACTGTCCTCAGACACACCAGAAGAGAGCGTCAGATCCCATTATGGATGGTTGTGAGCCACCAAGTGGTTTCTGGGATTTGAACTCAGGACCTCTGGAAGAGCAGTCAGTGCTCTTAACCGCTGAGCCATCTCTCCTGCCTGAAAACAATCATTATATATATATATATATATATATATATATATATATATATATGTTTTTTTCGAGACAGGGTTTCTCTGTGTAGCCCTGGCTGTCTTGGAACTCACTCTGTAGACCAGGCTGGCCTCGAACTCAGAAATCTGCCTGCCTCTGCCTCCCAAGTGCTGGGATTAAAGGTGTGTGCCACCACTGCCCGGCGATAACATTCTTTTAATATTTCTGTTTTTTTTTTTTTTTTTTTTAAAGAAAAATTCCAGAATTCTCTCAGCAGAATTCTCTCTACCTGGTTCAGATACTCAGGCTCTTGCGGAACACAGGCGGCTCGCAGGAGAAGCGGGAGTAGGAGCTTCTGCATCGGCCCACAGAGCCTGAAACTTCTTCCATGCAGGCTGGGGTGAGGGTCCCTGGGCTTAGCAGAGTAGTGGAGCTGTAAATAGGTCATTAGGCTGTAATGTAGGCCATAGCTCATACCATGCCTTACAAAGCCCTCCCTCCACGGACACCCTTTCCATCCACCAAGCTGGCCTCAAAGCCCTGGGTTCGAGGGATTATCCTGCCTCACCTTGAGGGGTGCAGGGATGAGCCTGGTGTGTTGTGCCTTGAGCACGCAGCAGCCCCCTCTGCCGGCTGCCTGCTGGTTTGCCTGGTCTGCATAGTGAGTTCCGAGACTGTGTAGACTCCTTTTCAAACACAACAATAACTATTGCTTTTTTTTTTTAATGCCTGTGTACGTTCCCTAGCACCCATGAAGCAGGTGTAGTAATGTAGACATGACATTCCAGCAGCAGTCCAGGATGTCAAAAGGTCAAGACCATCCTCTGCTACAAAGTGAGTGTACTGAGTTCAATTCCCAGCAACCACCCGGTGGCTCACAACCATCTGTGATGGGATCCGATGCCCTCTTCTGGGGTGTACTTACATATAACAATCAGCCGGGTGGTGGTGGCGCACACCTGTAATCCCAGCACTCTGGGAGGCAGAGGCAGGCGGATTTCTGAGTTTGAGGCCAGCCTGGTCTACAGAGTGAGTTCCAGGACAGCCAGGGCTACATAGAGAAACCCTGTCTTGAAAAACCAAAAAACCAAAACCAAAAACAAAAACAATCAATCAATCTCGGGGAACAATCTAGAAGGAAGGGTGTAGCTCAGTGGTAGAGTCCATACAGCCTTCCCAAGTCCCCAGCACGGAAAGGTAAGGCTAGAATCGGAGCGAGCTGTGGTGTGGCTCTTGTCTAATCTCAGCACGTGGGCGCTGAAGCAGGGGGTCCCGTCTGCATGCAGCTTGTTCCGGCACAGGCCCAAGCAGGTGCACGGCTCTGAAGTTCGATCTCAAGGACTAGCGTGGGTGAGTGGGGGCAGGGAGAATGTGTGTGTGTGTGTGTGTGTGTGTGTGTGTGTATAGCGAGAGACGATCAAACCCCTTCTTGGTTGAAAAAGCACGTGCATGCACATGTATGTACATGTGTGTGCAGATAAATGAGGAGATCAGAAGAGGGTGGTGGGTCCCTAAAGCTAGGGTGCTGGGCAGCAGACTTAGTCCTCTGGAAGAGCAGTAGCAGCTCCTAGGCACTGGGCCATCTCTTTTAATTCTCACTACGTTTTTATACGGTGGCTCACAACCATCTGTGATGGGACCTGATGCCCTCTGTCTGTGTGTGTGTGTTCATGAGACAGAGCGCATGGACAGGTCAGAGGACAGCTCTCAGGAGTCGGTTCTCTCCTTCCACCCCGTGGATCCAGAGGGCCAAACTCAGGCTGTCAGGCTTGGTGACAAGCCATCTTGACCAGCAGCGCTCTCCGCTACCCCTGTTCACGGGGCGACTTGGACCAGTGACTTCCTGACTGTGAAGACAAGGCCGCAGGCGGGACCCACCTCCTCGGGTTGTGACCGGATAGACTGAAATGGCAAGTTGAGCTCGCCCTGCCCCACGCCTGGCCCCCGAGGCATTCCAAGCGGCTGTGATCATCTACCTCTGCAGATCCGCACGCACGCTCTCCAGCACGCGGCCCCATTTCCCCCGTCGTTCCCGGTGCTATTAATTTCACTTCCCACTTACTATTTTCGGCACTTCAGAGGAGGAGTCGGCGGCTTTCTAGCAATTCTGGATGTTATGGTCTTCTCTCTCACCTCTCTCGGGGTTTCAAGGCTCACACGCCTTCCCCTCCGGGCTACTGCCTCATTCCAGGCAATGTGGAAGGCAGTGCCGGGCCATCATGCCCACAGGAGACTGCTGCCGATCTCTCCTCCCCCGCCCTATGGTTAAGAGGAGGTTTTTTTCCGAGACAGGGTTTCTCTGTGTAGTCCTGGCTGTCCTGGAACTCACTCTGTAGACCAGGCTGGCCTTGAACTAAGAAATCCGCCTGCCTCTGCCTCCCGAGTGCTGGGACTAAAGGTGTGCGCCACCACGCCTGGCTTTGAAGGCTGTATTTTTAAGTATCTCATGCTTCAACCTTCAATCCTGCTCTTGGTGTCAACGGAGAAGGACCCCGAGTCACTGGAGACACTCCCCAGCCCCCTCCTTTCCTTTCTCTCTCCCTGCACTCTCTAGATTTCAAGCTCAGCCTGACCCAGGGAAGGGGCAGGCGGGCCACATATCTGCTGGGGCAGCCACACAAAGACCAGCAGAAAGGACTCGTTCCATTCTCAGTCAGCCACGGGTAAGGCTGGCTGTGACGGTGCGTGCATCTGTAATCTGAACGTTCGGGAACAAGATTGCTATAAGTTCGAGGCCAGCCCAGTATACATGGCCTGTTCTCTGCTAGCTACCCTGTCTCAGAAAACAAAGAGCCGCGTCTGGCTTCCAAGCTAGGCTTGAGAGACAGCCTGAGCCTGCTCTGCAGACATTTTGCTGTAGGTGCCCCCTCTTTCCCCATGCCCACAACCTCGGTTTCAGATAGAACTGCAAATGGAAACCTGGCTAACGCAGGCTGGAGCCCCTTCCCAACACCTTCCGGCTTTATCCTGAGGTGGCCTCAACCCACCGTTCCCCAAAGTCTCTAAGTGTAAAGTTGCCGAATGGACGGCACAGAGGCGCTGGGCAGTAGCCGAGACACCCTGCATTCAACAAGTCCTGCGGCTTTCGCTCTGAGGTGGGTTCAGCTACCCACGAACAAGAATCTTGTGGGGAAGGTAAGGACGGCTCTAGGGAAGACAACAGTGAGTGTCCACCCCGCCCAGCGCTGCCAGACAGGAAGCAATCCCATCTCTACAGTGTCCCCGTCATGAACAGACGGCAGGAAAGGGATCACCACCTGCAGGCAGCCTCCCAGGCCTGGACGTGTGGGAGGGAAGGGCAAAGGGCAGGGCTGGCCGACCCAGGCCGCTCTCTCTGCCGCCCGTCCATTGACCAAGGCACTGCTGCTCCCCTCATGCCGGTCAACTCCTTTGACCACTAAACGCCTAGAGACAGCTGGGTGTGGTGGCGCACACAGCACTCCAGAGGCAGAGGCTATCCAGATATTGGAGGTCAGCCTGGTCTACAGAGAGAGAGAAAGTTCCAGGACAGCCAGGGCTACACGAAGAAGCCTCATCTGGGAGGTGGTGGGGAGGACCTCGAGACCTCGAAGAAATTGCCCGTTAAGACCATGGATTCCGGGCTGGAGAGATGGCTCAGTGGTTGAGAGCACTGACTGCTCTTCCAGAGGTTCTGAGTTCAATTCCCAGCAACCACATGGTGGCTCACAACCATCTGTAATGGGATCCAGTGCCCTTTTCTGGTGTGTCTATAGACAGCTACAATGTACTCATAAATAAAATAAATCTTAAAAAAAAAAAAAAAAAAAAAAAAAAGACCGTGGATTCCAGGCCGGGCAGTGGTGGTGCACACCTTCAATCCCAGCACTTGGGAGGCAAAGGCAGGCAGATTTCTGAGTTCAAGGCCAGCCTGGTCTACAAAGTGAGTTCCAGGACAGCCAGGGCTTCACAGAGAAACCCTGTCTCGAAAAAAAAAAAAAAAAAAGGATGTGAGGACTCAGAAAATAAGTAACCCTAGGTTATTTTAGGCCAATGTCTAGTGATGGGTGTCATAGGACACACACACACACACACACACACACAGGGGTGAGGGGGTGGCGGGGGCGGTGTGCTGCCATCTTGATGTTAAACTCCTAGCCTCTCGAACTCAGAATCTATGTGTTGTTTTTTCTTTTCTTTCTTTTTTTTTTTTTTTTCAAGACAGGGTTTCTCTGTATAGCCCTGGCTGTCCTGGAACTCACTCTGTAGACCAGGCTGGCCTCGAACTCAGAAATCCGCCTGCCTCTGCCTCCCAGAGTGCTGGGATCGAACTCAGAATCTGTATGTGTTGTTTAAAGACCTTTGGCTCCAAGGAAAGGAAACAGCACGGGAAGAGTCCTGAACACTCCCTAAGGTGGCGAGGTACTGAAACTCTCGGGACACTTGGGCTCCCTCTGCCTCGCTGGCCCCACACTGCTGTTTCCCGCCTCAGGGCTGGATATTTCTGTTGATCCTGACTTCTAAGCATTGGAGATCTCGCCTGGGCCTTCCAGAGACCCCTGTTATGATCACCCACACGACACTCTGAAGATTCCGATCACCAGCTGTAGGCCCGCTCTCTGGAAACTCTCCTCAGGCTGGAAGCCAGCACAGCAGGGGTTTAGAAAAGGGTGGCCCAGGTGGTGGTGCACACCTTTAATCCCAGCACTCAGGAGGCAGGCAGAGGTGCAGAGCTCTGTGAGTTCAAGGCCAGCTTAAGTAAGCTTCAGTTCCAAGGCTATACAAAGAAACTCTATCTCGGTGGGGGTGAGAAAGGAAGGAAGGAAGGAAGGAAGGAAGGAAGGAAGGAAGGAAGGAAGAAAAAGAAAAGAGAGAAAGAGAAAGAAAAAAAGAAAGAGAAAAGTTTCAGGCTAGCCTGGGCTACATGAGCTTCTGTGTCAGAAGGAACTGTGCTTACCAAACTCGAGCTACACATTCTGCAGCTCAAGCACAGAACCAGTGGCCTCTGGCTGGGTGCAAGACCTTCAGGTACCTGAGGCCCGCACACATCTCCTACTGGGGCTCTCTGGTGAGACTGGGTTATCCTGACTCTGCTGGGATGTCCTGTGGGAACCCAGCAGGACCTTTTCCTTGGACCTGGGCCACAGGATTGGCAGAAGACCACCCATGGCAAACCAGTTTTTATTAAAAACTTGCTTGATAAAAAAACAAACAAACAAACAAACAAACAAACAACAACAACCACAACAACCTGCTTTATCAAGAAAGCATTCTGGGAACGCAGACACGATCTTCCCTGTCCATGCTGTCTGTGGCTGCCCTCAGACCTCAGGAGCAGAGCGGAGCAGCTGCGCAGGCGCAGGAGCAAGCGGCCCACACAACCTAACGTGCTCGCTCTGTGGCCCTGGGGGAGGCAGCTTGCCAGGGTGAGTCGGTGGCGCGAGGCAAAGGCTCGCCCGTCCGCCAGCACCCGAGCGGGGTCCTTTTCTTTATTGCAGACATTCAGGACTTGGGGTTTGAAGCAGCATGATTTCTGCTGTGTCAAGGCGTGTCCTTTTAGTCTTCATGGTGCCTCCCAGCTTTCTCTGCTGTTCCCGCTGTGATGGTCTCTGAGAGCCCAGTAATGACAGGAGGCTTCCCCCACCTCGGCTTCCCCACACGCCTGAAGCTTCTCATAACATGACATGAACCCCTGGCGACCCACGCCACTCGGAGACACCCATGCCCAGGGAATAGGGCTGTGTACACTCAAGTAACTAGGGGACATCTCTCCCTGTGAGGTGCCCATCTTGTGTGTGTATGTGTGTGTTTGAGTCACTTCACGGGGTCTCCTGTAGCTCAGGTTGGCTTTGAACTTACTAAGTCGCTGAGAAACCTTGAATTCCTGATCCTCCTGATGCTCCTGATCAAGGCTTAGAGGATAGCCGCGTACCACAGAGCCTGGTGCAAGGGGTGCTGGGGACTGAGTCAAGACTCCATGCATACCAGGCCAACACACCCTGCTGACCGCAGCCTCGCGCCTCCGTTCCTGAAATCTCTTTGAAGATTTTATTTTATGTTTTGGCTGCACGGGTCTGTGCACCACATGCATGCAGTGCCCGCAGAGGCCAGCAGAGGGCGACATCACACAACTGGAACTAGATTTAGAGACAGTCCTTAGCCATCCCGTGGTGCTGGTAATCGAAGCCGTGGCCTCTGGGAGAGCAGTACTTTTAAATCACTGAACTACCCTCCGGCACCCCTCCCCCATCCTTCGGCAGGAACTCTTTGATGGTCAGTAAACAGTGGGCTCTCTTTGTGCTTTCTTCTCTGCATGTTCTATTAGCTAGGAGGAAAAGGCTTCCCCCAACCCAAGCCTGCCGCATCCCCCAAACCTTTTCTGCTGGGCATGCTGCCTCCACACTCCGAGACCAGGGACCTGCTGTGTGGACAGACAGGACTACAGAGCAAGGCTCGCATGCTCGCTCACTGCAGAGCTCGGTGGCGCCGGCATGGGGTCACGTGTTGGGAAGACAGTATATCCCCAGCAGTGATTTCTCACACAGCTTCCATCTCCAAAGACTTCAAAGGAAGCCACCTCTGAGCTGCAGCAAAGGCTGCTGGGAAACACTCAGCACTAAAGATGCTCTGAGAAGCCATAAGGGTGTAGGGGGGGAGTGCCTAGTGGATCCCGTGCTAACCGCCTGGGGTTGCCTCTGGATGCCTTTAGGATGGGCCGCAGTGCTCACCCAGGGCGGGCCTTGAACCCCAGTGTGTTCAGAACAGAGAGAAGCGGGGTCGGACGGGACATGCCAGAACCCCAGTGACTTGGGAGGCTGAGGTACAGAAGATGTTCACGCCCAATGTGGTCAATTTAGCAAGACTTTGTCTCAAAATAAAAAGGAAGGGCTCAGTGGGCGGGGTGGGGGGTTGGGAGAGGTTGGGGTGTGTCTTGGCGTAGCGTATACTGGGGAACAGAAGAGGATGACGGATCCCCGGGAACTGGAATTACAAATAGTAGTAAACCACCGTATGGGTGCCGAGCCGTTTCTCCAGCCCCACAAATGTTTGCTTTGAGGGAAGCTGCCTGGGCTCCCTTCTATTCCTGCCTAGGATGTGAGTATGAGGAGAGAGCCGCGATAGCCATTTTCAGAGCAGGATGTGACCATGAGGAAGTCACATGCTGGCGATGGGAAAACGGGAGCCCGGAGCCAGCGAGCTGCCTGGGTCTGCCCACGCTAGACTTCTTCCACACAAGAGAACAACCTCCACGCTACCGGCGCATGGGCTACTGAAAAGAGCCCCGCAGGCTGAGCCCGCTTCTCTCGGCGCCTGGATTGTAACCACTGTGAGATGGAGTCTTTCCCCGGGTTCCTCAGTCAGATCCACAAGTGTCCTTACAGAGGAAAATTCGGATGCCGTTCTGTTGGCCTGGCGCGCTTCCCCACGGGACAGCTGACAGCTAACGGGGGTTGGTTTCGCATTATTAAATATTCCTGTTTATGTAACACCCCCCCCCACCTAATTTTAGGTAAACCTGGACATATTTTTCATCCATACAGAGCTCAGTTATTTAAGATGTCCTAATGAGTCACAGCACACTTATATTAACTTCTTGGGAGACATCATGCTTTTCAACTTTGTTTATTTCTAACCACACCTTATGTCCTGTTCCTCATACCTCAGCATATGCAGTGCTTAAAGCTCTTCTGGGGGTTAACACAGCTGAACCCCGGGAACAGTCTGCCCAGGCGATTGAGCAGAAGACACTCCACTGTATTTTTAGAAACACTTCCAGAGATTAGTCCTCCAGAACAATGTAGCAGCTTGACACGGTGACTTATGCCGGTAAGCACCTGGGAGGCCGAGGCAGAAGGATTGCCAAGAGTTTGAGAGTAAGGTGGCCCTCAGAGTGAGTTCCAGGCCGCCCCAGAGCTACAGTGAAAGGCAATGTCTATAAATAAATAAATAAAGCAAGCAAGCAACAAGAACAACAACAAAATGTATTAGGAGAAAGGGCCGAGGGTGGAACTCAATGGCAGAACAGGTGTTTAATATTTGCAGGGTCTTGAATCCCAGTACCATTTTTTAAAGAGCAGATGTAACTGGTCTTTGCTACTTTGTGAGTTCTTCTCCCCAACCCCCTTTTCCACTCCCTATCACTAGATAGGAAAGAAGGGGAGGAGAGAGGAGGGGGGAGGCAAAAGAAGGGGAGGGGAGGGGGAGAGAAGGGGAAGGGAGGGGAGGGAGATCCCTAGATCTAATTTCTTTCCTTTTCTTTCTTCTTTGACCATGGCTACTAACAAACCCCAACCAGCCGGGCGGTGGTGGCGCACGCCTGTAATCCCAGCACTCTGGGAGGCAGAGGCAGGCAGATTTCTGAGTTCAAGGCCAGTCTGGTCTACAGAGTGAGTTCAGGACAGCTAAGGCTACACAGAGAAACCCTGTCTCAAAAAACCAAAAAAAAAAAAAAAAAAAAAAAAAAAACAAACCAAAAAAAAAAAAAACCAACCAAAAAAACAAAAAACAAAAAACCAACAAAACCCAACCAAACCCTCACAAAACAAACTACCCTTCCCTTTGGGGCTCTAGCTAAAAAAGTTCCCAGAAAGCCGGGCGTGGTGGCGCACACCTGTAATCCCAGCACTTGGGAGGCAGAGGCAGGCGGATTTCTGAGTTCGAGGCCAGCCTGGTCTACAGAGTGAGTTCCAGGACAGCCAGGACTACACAGAGAAACCCTGTCTCGAAAAACCAAAAAAAAAAAAAGTTCCCAGAATTCCATATGTCACACAATCACAGAAACTATCTGCAGCTGGCAAAGCCACACCCCTGCTAGAGCACCAGGCAAATCACAGTCAACTGCCTTGGATGGTCCGGAGCTGCCTCAACTGGGATCAAAATGAAAGCACATTCTTAGAATACTTCTGAGGTTGTTGTTTAAAGATTTATTTGTTTGTAGCTACAGCTATACTGTAGCTGTCTTCAGACATTCCAGAAGAGGGCATCAGATCTCATTACAGATGGTTGTGAGCCACCATGTGGTTGCTGGGATTTGAATTCAGGACCTCTGGAAGAGCAGTCGGTGCTCTTTAACCGCTGAGCCATCTCTCCAGCCCCACTTCTGTGTTTTGTTTTGTTTTGTTTTGTTTTGTTTTAAAGGGGAACAAAATTGTCACTACAAGCAGAGGTGCAGGACTAAGGAGGAGAGAGTTGAGAGGTTAAGAGCTCTGCTCTAGCCGGGCAGTGGTGACGCATGCCTGTAATCCCAGCACTTGGGAGGCAGAGGCAGGCGGATTTCTGAGTTTGAGGCCAGCCTGGTCTACAGAGTGAGTTCCAGAACAGCCAGGGCTACACAGAGAAACCCTGTCTCGAAAAACCAAAAAAAAAAAAAAAAAAAAAAAAAAAAAGAGCTCTGCTCTTCTACAGGACCCAGGTTCGATTCCCAGCACCCGCATCATGGCTCACAGTTGTCTGTAACTTCAGTTCCAGGGGACGTGATGCTCCCTTCAGGCCTCAGAAGACATCAGGCATGCATGTGGTGCAGGCAAAACATCCATACACATAAAATAGTTTTTAAAAATTTCTAAAAAGATCAGGGGCTGGTGAGGTAGCTGGTGAGGTAAGGACACGTGCCACCAACCTCACAACCTAAGTATTCTGTGCTTGAGGCAGTGTCTGTGTGGCTCCGGTTGGCCTGGAACTGGATATGTACACCAGCCTGGCCTCAAGTCACTGCCTCGGCCTCCTGAGTGCTGGGATTCGAAGGCACGGAGCCCCACTTTAGGCATGACCTGAGTTTGATGCAAAGAATCCTCATGCTGGGAGGCGAGAGCTCATTTCTACGAATGTCCCCTGTCCAGTGTGTGTGCACACACACACACTCACACAAATGGAA
This sequence comes from Apodemus agrarius, assembly GCA_964023405.1. NCBI lineage: Eukaryota > Metazoa > Chordata > Mammalia > Rodentia > Muridae > Apodemus > Apodemus agrarius. The sequence goes on from OZ030025.1 coordinate 5,117,608, forward strand.
GAGAAATTTAGCTCAGTAAGGAGGCCTTTACTACTGCAACTAGTGAACCCAACACTAGAGATCTTGGCCAGTGCTCTGCTATTCTTGGTTGTCAACCTGACTACATCTAGAATTACCCTCCCTTGTGTGTGTGTGTGTGTGTGTGTGTGTGTTTGTGTGTGTGTGTGGTGTGTAACAGGGTCTATCTACACAGCCCTGGATTTCCTGTAACTCACTATGTGACCAGAATGGCCTCGAACTCACAGAGATTCACCTGCCTCTGCATTCTAGGTGCTGGGATTAAAGATGTGTGCCACTATGTCTAGCTGTTCTTATTATTTTCATTGTATATATGGGCACGGTGGGGTGAGGGGGGGATGGCAGAGTCCAGAAAAAAAGTATAGGATTCCCGGAAGCTGGTGTTATAGGTAACCGTGAGCCGGTTGGTGTTGTAAGATCCAAAAGGAAAAAACGGGGGTACTCCAGCACCCCATGCCTCGGAAACCGGCACCCCAAAACACTCACAAGAGACAGACCTGATGCAATTTGCAAGAGGATTTTAATTTCCAGAGCTCTGGGAGGTCACAGCCTCCCCACACAGGGTAAAAGAAGTAAGCCCAGTGCGGGCTGGCTTGGATTGGCCTTTTATAGGCTTATAACAGAACCCGCCTACCACAAGATTCTAAGCCAATCAGTTCAAACCATCTGTACCCGCGCTCTCTGATAACCTATCAGCCTCTCACAGAGGCCGGAAGAACTAGTTAAGTCATTTCCGCTTACGTGACCACCACGCGCAGGGTCGCGCCCACCCTCCCCCACTGGCGTTGGGGACCCAAGTGCCCCCCAGGCAGGAGCGTGGTGACTCTGCCAGCCCCCAGCCATGCCTGTCCCTGCCACAGCCACTCCAGGGACACTCCCAGAGGTTCGTGGTCGGACCCTGGAGGCTGGTGGGATATGTGCACACTTCCACGCCAACAAGGTGTGGACTGGACCTCTGCTCCTTTGGGGTCACCCTAGACTCAGGCACGGGGGATTCCTAGCTTACAACCTTATCCTTTCAGTGTGTTGCTAGGCTTTCTTGACCTGCCAGGTCCCGGTGAAGACAGAGACTTACTATTATTTATTAAAGCTCAGGCCTTAGCTGGCTACCTCCTCACTAGCTTGCATAACTGAACTGACCCAGTCTACACAAGTCCATGCTTGCCCCGTGGCCGCCTACCTCTCCCTATGTCCCGGCATGTCCCATTTCCTCCATGTCTGGCTAACAAATTCCTCTCAGTTCTTCCCACAGTTCCAAGCTCCGCCTGGACGTTCCGACATTCCTCTCCTGACCTGCTAGAAGCCACCAGCTCTTTATCAAACCAATCGGAAGGCGATGGAGAAGAATATTTATGAAATATGATGCAGGTGCTGAGCAATTGGAATAACAATACCAAAGACCAGACGGCACGGGACGCTCTGAGGTACAGAAATCAACATTTGAGTAATATGAAGACGAGCTTTACACAGAGCCCAAGAGGGTGATCCCGACAGGCGTGGGTGTGGGGAACTGGACGTTTAGAGAGAGCAGTGTGTATTCTGAACTTCAGAGCCGGGTCTCCTGCCCCTAAAAAGCAGGTTACCTGGGCAGTTCCAGCAGCCTCGTAGCCACTTCCGGCAGCCTCGTAGCCCCTTCCTGAAGCAAGCATTCTGCCGCTGTTTCTACAGGCGCGTGGCCCTGGAGGAGAAGATCCATTTCAGGCCTGTTTTTTTTTTTTTCTTAAGTTTTTTTTAGAAAAGATTTATTTATTTGTTTATTTAATGTGTATGAGTACACTGTAGCTATCTTCAGATGCACCAGAAGAGGGCATCAGATCCCATTGTAGATGGCTGCGAGCCACCATGTGGTTGCTGGGAATTGAACTCAGGACCTTCGGAAGAGCAGCCAGTGCTCCTAACCACTGAGCTCTCTCTCCAGCCCCCATTTCAGACCTGTTAACCACAACGCACAGGGGTCTTCCCGCCCTCTTATCAAGGCTGAGCTCCCTGATCTCCAAAGCTGCTTCCCAGAAACCTCATCCAACTCTCCCCAGCCCTGCCTGCAGCGAGAATTCTGGGATTGTGGTTTCTTTAAAAGCCAGAACTATTATAAGACTGTTTTTGTTTCAGTCCCAGGTGGGGAGATGGGGCTGCTGTGCAGCATCTGACTGTGATCTGCCTCGGGCTCCGGCAGAAGTGCGGTCCCGCCAGCCGCAGTTTCTGAGATTGTGTGATGTTTGGGATTCTGGGAACTTCTCAGAGGGTAGATAAATGGTAGGACCCCCCCCACACACACACACACATACACGCACATACGCACACACTGAGAGGTGGAGAGTGGTGGTTGGTGGTCATTCAGGAGGATTGGTTTCAGTTTGTTAGTGGTCATGCTCAAAGAAGAAACAAGAAGAAAGAAATTAGATTTAAGGATCTCTGCACCCCTCCCCCCACTCCCCGCATCCTTCTTTCTCTTCTATCTAGTGATAGGGGTGAAGCTGGGGGTTAATGAATGGGAAAAAGAACCCACCATCACGCTCTTTGAACACCCGAGGCCACGCCCACACGCCCACATGGCCACACCCACATGGCCACGCCCCCGTGGCACCTTTCTGTGATGGCCCCATGCCATTCTTCCTTCCCCTAGGTGGTCGGCTCAGATGCTCAAGTTTGGCCCTCGTGTGTGTGTGTGTGTGTGTGTGTGTGTGTGTGTGTGTGTGTTGTGCGTGCACACACTCAAGTGCCATCATGATTAGAGGACCACCTTTGGGGGTTGCTTGTCTCTTAATATGGATTCTAGGGATCAAACTCAGTTTGTCAGGCTTGGAGGCAAACACCCTTCCCCACGAATCATCCCACGCTCCTTGTTTTTTACCCACTTAGGCGGGCATCCATGACTTTGGCTGGCCTGGAACTCGCTGTGTAGACCAGGCCAGCCTCAAACTCACAAAGATCCTCCTGCATCAGTCTTCTGGATGCTGGGATCACAGGAGTGTGTGACTTTGTGGCACATGGGACACACCCTGTTAATTAGGAACAGCACACCTGGGCATCAGCTCTGATGGTGCGGGGAGGGCTGGAGCGGGAGGGGAGGGGCTCGCTGCATTCTAGAGTTGTAGGCTATTGGGAGGACTGGAGCTCTGTTGGTAGACTGACTGCTTGCATGGCACAAAGCTGGATCTGATTTTCAGAATCCTGTAAGACCAAGCAAGATGGTGTCTGACTGTGCTCCCAGCACCCAGGAGGTGGAGGCTGAGTTCAAATCTTTCTGTAAATGTCTCCGCCAAAAGAGGGCTCTGACCGTGTTCACCTCAGCTATGCGCTTTACCGACAGTACCGGGAGCCAGGTGGTTTGCCGAGAGAATGCTGAGGTGAGACAAAGAAACAGAAAAGACACTGGGCAGGTTATACCCAGGAAGCAGTGCGTGCAATGTTCAGGCGTCAGACCAGCTGGTGGTAACCAACAGCCCGGGGTCCCCAGCCGCACAGCCTGGGGGGCGTTGCCCTTCTCCCTCGCTGCCTGAACCTTGCTAAAAACCATTCCCTTACCTCCTAAAGCTAGCCCCAAGGTCTCTCCCCTTATGAGGCCACTTCCTCCTCCTGAGGCTGAAGACCAAGGTCTGGCCATCAAAGTATTGAAGTGAAGAAATCAGAAGCTCCCTTTGGCTCACCTAATTACCATGACATGGGGTTTCCTCTTTTACTTTTACAAACTGCCATTGTCCTATGTGCCAAGGCTGTCTCCTCTCTATCCAGAGACGGTTCTTTGCCCCCACTCCGGGACAAATGCCTCTTCTCCCTCTCGCTTGCCCCCTTTCTCCCCTCTGCTTTCTTCCCTCCCCCTCCCTCATCCTCCATCTTCTGCCTTTGTCCCTTATCCCTGCCCTTTGTCTCTCTGGGGTAAATAGATCTCCTTTGTGCTGAGAACTTGGTCTTGGGCTCCTGACTGATACCTTTTCTCTCGGAGTCCTTCTGGGCTCCCTAAGGGGCCATCTTGGATGGACATTGAAATGCAGCGTCTTACTGGGCGTGGCCTGTGGCGCCTGGACCAATCAGGAGCCCCCGAGTTCTCCGGTCCTGTTAGGCTTTCTGTGCACTTCCTCGTGGGGAAACAATGTGAGACAACTTGCAGAATGCTTTTACTTGCCAGATAGACTTCCCAAACATTGGCATGCTGGTTAATTTTAACAGCTTGGAAGTTACATAAACGTCCAACAATAGAGAATCGGTTAAGAATAAAATTCATTATAGTGCCTAAGTATAATGTAAAACTACGTAAAGAACACTAAAAAAAAAAAAAAAAAAAAAAAAGCGTTCTCGCTGGGTGTGGTGCCACACTCCTATGATCTGGGTCCTCAGGTAATAGGTGCAAAGGATTGAAGAGTTCAAGGCTAGCCTGAGCTACATAATGAGTTCCAGGACAGGCTGGCCTATAAAGTGAGGCCTTGTTTAAAGAGAGAGGGGTGGGGAGGAAGCGAGCCAGGCACGGTGGGACACGCCTTTCATCCCAGCATTTGTGATGCAGAGGCAGGTGGATCTCAGCGAGTCTGAGGCCAGCCTGGTCTACAGGGCAAGTTCCAGGACGGCAAGGGCCACACAGAAAACGCCTGTATCTAAAATAACAATCCAAAATAACAAGATACAAATGAAAGGGTAGATACTGCCGAAAGAAAATGCCCCAAAGGAAGGTGGTTTTCCTTTGGAGACAGCACAGTGCCTTACTACACCAAACACTAAACAGAGGCGACCTGGGAAAGGTGAATTCTGGATCCTGGCTGGAGACAAGCAGCCCACCCTGGCAGAGGGATGGGCTCACCACGTGAGGAAGTGATCTACTTCCTACATCAGGAAGTAGGGATCCAGGGCGGGAAGTAGAGCCTGCCCGCCCATCATCCTGAAGCCCCACCCACACCCCAGGTCGCCAGCTAGACCTCCTGTTCCACGACAGTTTGAAACAGCGCCACTTGCCAGAAATAGGGACTTCTGGTCCGGAGACTTTAAAAAACGTGCAGGCACAACATGTGGTGGTTGTGTTGGGGGCGGGGTGGGGGATTTAAAGCTCAAGACACAAGGTCTAGGCAGCAAAACAGGAAGGAAGGAGTGTGCATCTTATCCGAGTGCAGGACACGCCCGACGGGGTCTCCTGTCACTCAGGGTGCCTCCAACTCATCTAAGGATAGCCTTGAACTGCTGATCCTTCCACATGTTGGCTGTTGTGGCTTACCGCAGACACCCGGGTGTGCAGAGGGTAGCTGAGGGGAGCGCGAGCGTTATTAGGAAAGACTCTCACGACCTCGGGCAGCTCCGACTGGTGTTAGGGCGCTGCGTTATCAATGGCGCACAATTGTATTTTTAAAGCTATTTTGTTTTGAATTCGATGCGCATGTGAGCGCAGACACCCTCAGAGGCCAGAAGAGGGAGTCAGAGCTCCTGGAGCTGGCCTTGCAGGCAGCTGTGAACCCCTTGATGTGCGGGCAGGGGACTGAAGTCAGGGCCTCTGCGAGGGTAACAACCTAACCATCGCTCCTAACCCCAGCGCTCCACACTCACAATGGAGTCGAGCCTTTAATTCTGAAGGATGAAAGGGGTTTCCGACCCGTTAGGTTCGGAATGAGCGGAGGCGATCTCACGTCATGTGATTTAGCCCACCAGGAGTCACAAGGCAAGAGAGCAGTAGACAAAAGTCAAGTTATAATTCGAGGTTGTCCTCGGTCTAAGTGTCAGGGAGGTTGGGCTTGCTCACAGCTGCAAGTGGGAGGGAGCCGACTGCGCTCCCGGAGAGCTGCGAGCTCTCATCAACCCTGTCCCAGCAGAGGCTGCCGGAGTCTGACTTCTGGGAGAGAGAAAGGCAGCGAGGGAGCTCTGGTCCAACCCAGAATGTTCTAGTCTTGAGACAGCACTGTGCGCTGTAGTCCAGGCTGGGCTGGGATTCACGATCCTGCCTCAGTCTCCTGAATGGCAGGGTCCCTTCCTTCCTTCCTTCCTTCCTTCCTTCCTTCCTTCCTTCCTTCCTTCCTTTTTATGAGACAGGGTCTCACTATGTGGCATTGGCTTGGCTGGCCTAGCACTCACTATGTATGTGTAGACCAGGCTGGCCTGATTTGCCTGCATTTGGCCCCTGAGTGCCGGGGATTAAAGTCATGCGCCACCACGCCCAGCTTTCTTCCTTTTTAAAGATTTATTTCTGTCTGTGGGTGTCTGCATGCGCGTGCCCATGCTTGAGCAGGCCAGAAGAGTGTGTTAGATGCCCGGGAGCTGGAGTTACAGGTAGTTGTGAAACCCCATGTGGGTGCTGGGAACCCAATCCAGGTCCTCTACGAGGACAAGTGCTCCAGCCATCTTGTCTGCTCCTGGCAGGCATTGTAACCTGCCTCAGCTGGTGCCAGGATTACAGGCGTGCACCACCACCGCCCAGCCCTGCCTCTGCCTCTTGAGTGCTGGGATTAAAGTTGTGCGTCACCACTGCAGGCCAACAGTAAAACTTTTTTAGTATTCATGAGACCCTGTGTGGAATTCCCCAACATTGAGAAAAAAATCTTGACAGAGCCTGGTGGACCATGCCTTTAACCTAAGATCCTGTCTCCAAAATAAACAAACAAGCCGGGCAGTGGTGGCGCACGCCTGTAATCCCAGCACTTGGGAGGCAGAGGCAGGCGGATTTCTGAGTTGGAGGCCAGCCTGGTCTACAGAGTGAGTTCCAGGACAGCCAGGGCTATACAGAGAAATCTTGATTTGAAAAACAAAAAAAAAAAACAAAACCAAAAGAAAACCAAATAGATTTTTTTTTTTTTAATCTGAGCCAGGCGTGGTGGTGCACGCTTGTAATCCTAGCACTTGGGAGGCAGAGGCAGGCAGATTTCTGAGTTCAAGGCCAGCCTGGTCTACAGAGTGAGTTCCAGGACAGTCAGGACTACACAGAGAAACCCTGTCTCGAAAAACCAAAGAAAGAAAGAAAGAAAGAAAGAAAGAAAGAAAGAAGGAAAGAAAGAAAGCTGAGTAAAGCCGGGCATGGTGGCGCACGCCTGTAATCCCAGCACTTGGGAGGCAGAGGCAGGCGGATTTCTGAGTTTGAGGCCAGCCTGGTCTACAGAGCAAGTTCCAGGACAGCCAGGACTACACAGAGAAACCCTGTCTTGGAAAAAAAAAAAGAAAGAAAGAAAGCTGAGTAAAAGAAAAAAATCTGTTTCCAAGGCTGGACCTGTCTTAAATCTCAATTCCAAGTACTTAGAGGTAGAGGCAACAAATTTAAAGAATTCAAGATCATTTTTTACACAGCAAGTTCAAGGCCACATTGTACCCTGTTCTCTCATATATATATATATAATATACATATATATATATATACATATATATATAATATACATATATATATACATATATATGTATATATATATTAGTTAAACATATGTTAGTTAAGATTGTAAATTTAAAGACATACTTTCATAAATTCTTAAGTTTAACTTGCATATGCTGATGTTCTATGTAGAATTCCCATACATTTTGTATACTAACATACACATCTGTGTAATAAAAAGAGCTGTAGCGTGTCCTTTGATTGCTGTTCAGTTAGCCTGTGGGCCGACACGTGAATTTGCTTAAACATCACCCATACCATTTACAAACTTAGCTAATTAGGTTCTCGTAAATATTTAAACTATGTTTACAAATTTAACATACTTGATTTTATTTTCCAAGCACAAATTCCTCTCGGGACACATTTACAAGTCAAATGAGAAAAAAGTTTTAGGCACTAAGACATTTTCAAAGAACTCTATCATCCAATATTTAGTTTATATATACGTGTGAGCCGCACATCTGGAGGTCAGGGACAACTTCCAAGAATCCTGTGGTTCCCCGGGGTGGGTCCCCGGGGTGGATTCCCCGGGGTGGATTCCCGGGGTGGGTCCCCGGGGTGGGTCGCCGGGCATCATGCCCTTCAGCAGCCGTCTTTACCTACCGCCGGCCCTAATTTTATTTAATTATGTGTACGAGCATGCTTGGTGGCCTGGTGTGTGCACAGATCGCAGGCGTCCTTGGAGGGCATCGGATCCAGTCGAGCTGGCCCTATGGGCTGCTGTAAGCTGCCTGCTGTGGGTGCTGGGAACTGAACTCCGAAACTGCTCATAACCGCTGGGGCATCTCTGCAGCTGCGACCTTTTGTTTCTTTGAAACAGGGACACTCACCCACCAGGACTTGCGTTAGTATCTAGCTCTTAACCTTTCCAGTCCTTGGACAGGAACCCTCTACAGCTCAAGTATACACAGTAGTAGGTGGATAGAGCCGACACTGAGTAATTTGGGGAAAGAGAAGACGTTTTCTTTTTCTTTCTTTTTTTCTTTTCTTTTCTTTTTTCTTTCTTTCTTTCTTTCTTTTTTTTTTTTTTTTTTTTTGGTTTTTCGAGACAGGGTTTCTCTGTGTAGCTTTGGCTGTCCTGGAACTCACTCTGTAGACCAGGCTGGCCTCGAACTCAGAAATCCGCCTGCCTCTGCCTCCCAAGTGCTGGGATTAAAGGAGTGCGCCACCACCACCCGGCGGGAAGACGTTTTCTAATGAAACTGTTGGGATAGATACCTAATGACCTAAAATGCGCCTTTTTAATATTATTTATTTATTTATTTATTTATTTATTTATTTATTGGTTTTTCGAGACAGGGTTTCTCTGCATAGCCCTGGCTGTCCTGGAACTAGCTCTGTAGACCAGGCTGACCTAGAACTCTTTTTTTTTTTTTTTTTTTTTTTTTTAAGACGGGGTCTCAACGTTGCTCAGGCTGACCTCAAACTCGCTATGTAGCCTCGCTATGAAATCCAGATGTATCTGGCGCAAAGAAAGTACAATTTCAGGAGACCCACAAATGTTGAAACGTAGGAGTGCGTGCTCTCGATTTAACCGCGGCACCTGCAGGGTCCATCTGCGCCCAGCAGCCACTCAGCCTATTCCTACGCAGCTTCTCCTAATTTCTCACCCTCTGGTTTGGGCAGCTCTGGAAAGTAACTGGGTCAGGTTCGGGGCAACTTCCTCTTGTTAGGTGTGGAGGGGGCCAGAGAAGTCAAAGCCCCAAACCTGGGTCTCACCTTCCTTGCAGATGGAAAGGATGCAAAGGTCTCTTAACCTTTGATTTCCAAACCGGAGAATGGCTAGAACAATTTAGCCCCTATGCCCCGCCCACAAAGGGGAACGCATGCGCACCCGTGTGAAGCCTCGCCGGCCATGTTGGACTCGGGCAGCCCACTTGCCTTCTGTCTGTCGCCTCAACGGGGAAGACCAGAGAGTTGCCTCCACATTCTGTCCACCTAAATCCGTGGCGGGCATGTGCTCGCGAGGCCGGCGACCCTCTCCTCTTGCTTCCAGGTAAAACCTCGAGCCAGTAACCTTGTGGAGAGTTCTAGCTCAATGTTCTTTGCTACCCGTAATGTGATTCTAAAAAGGCACCTGCCTTTCTGGAAGGTGGGAGTCTAACGCACCCACCCATCACATATCGTTCCAGCATTAAAAAAAAAAAAGTTCTTAGTATACACCCTGGTACACGGCGCCTTAAGTGTTAGCTTTGGCGTGGCCGTTCCAAACTTTCTCCCAGCCCCCAGCACCGCGGGCACACGGAAGGCAGGGAGAGCTCAGAGCCAACCCAGGCCAGTGAAGGTGCAGCCTCACCGGACCTCTTGGACCGACTGGTCATGTGACGGGCTCGGGAGGGTGTCAGAAACACAAACCGGGGTGCCCAGGACTGAAGGGGAAAAGGAATCTTTGTGAATTTGGGAACATTTTAACGCCCCCAGCTTGTTATTTTTATCCCCCCCCCCCGCTGCCTCTCTGTAGGGGTTCCCATGCAACATCAAAACTCCTAGGATCAAAAAAGCCCAGCGTGTGTATGTGTGTCTGTGGGGACATGGGGAACCGGGGGGCTGGAACATTATGTCCCAGGCAGAATGTGAAAAAGGGCCTTAAGGGCTGGTGTGGGCTGTGGCTCCAGTAGGGAGGTAGCCTGCGGGGTCCCTGGCTTTCCTTGCTGTCGGAAGCTGCCTGGACTACAAAGGAATAAAGCTGTGAGATGCTCGGTGGGGGTGGGCGAAGGCCTGGCAACCCGAGCTTGGTTTCCAGGTCCTGAATGGTAGCGGGAGAGAGCTGATTTCCGCGCCATGTCATTGACTTGCACGCGTCCGTGCGCGCGCAGGCGTGCACACACACACAGTGGTGTGTGTGACCCCCATCAAACATGCACAGAAAAAAAGACTACGAAAGGTGTGAAGAGCCGGTGGGGTTGTCACAAAGGGCCGCCTGGGGTTTGTCCTGGTTTTCCAACCCTCTACAGCTTCATACCCCAGGATCTTGCCATCTCGGTGTGAGGATGTACGTATGCAGTATGGAGCTGGGATCACACCAGTGAGTCCAGCTTCCCACAGTCTAGCATAGGAGAGGTAGCGGAGTGCTGGGGGCATTGCACAGTTTATTTCCAGACACAGAGGGCGAGGTGGGGGATCCGTCTGCCTCCCCCTCCCCCTGCTACATTTGGCTTAATCGAAACTTCTCACCCCTCACCCCTATGTTGTGCAAGACAGAGAAAAATACCCCCCACCCCCCGCCCAAAGGAGGACCTAGGCAGACAAGGAGCGTATGGGTGATGGTGGGGTTCAAGTATTCACAGGTTGCAGGGGTGGGGGGCACACTGCACCCAGATCCAGTTGCTTCTGCTGGTGTAGTTCTCTAGCGTGGACATCTCCGAATGAATGCCCGCCCCTTCCCCGTCATAGTGACCGAGTCTGGGGCTCCGCAGTCCTCTAGAAGGCCTCCTCCCCAGCGGGCAGGCTCACCTGAGGGCCCTGGGGAAAGGGTGAGGGTCTTCCCCTACCCACGCGGTTGGGAGCAGGGGTCACAGGGTTGGAGGGCCTGGATGGATGTGGTCAGACAGCTGTGGTCTGCACTCTCACCTCTGCCCTCACTCTGGGCTTGGTGGAATCCCTGAGCGCCCAGCCGCCAAGGCAAAATGGATCAAGATGGATGGGGGAGGGGACAGAAGGGGGAGGGGGATAGAGGCGGGGGAGGGGAAGATGAGGTGGGGGTGGGGCTGGAGTAGGTCATGCAATCTCCTACAGCTGCTCCTATCCCTGGAGCCACTGTAGGGAGGGCCTGGAGAGCGCTTAGCTCCCTTCTCAAGCTCTAACCTTCCAAAGTAGCAGGAGTCCTGGGGAACACAGGTCAGAACCGCTAGTCCCCATGGCTCTCAATGCTTTGACTTTGGGCACAATGTGGGAGAAAGGATGGATTGTATCCAAAGGGTAGTACAAAAACAAAACTAGCTTTCTGGGAAGTAGTGGCCCAGCCTCTGGGGGGGAGGGGGGACGCCAGGGTATCAGTCAGCGCCTCTGAGACAGGGCAGGGTTCAGTAGCACCATGGAGTGTTGGGGTATTCACGCTGCCTCCATGACCCCTGGGCAGTGGCTCTCCAAAGCAGGGGTGCCTGTTTGCTAAAGTGCCTTTGCCCTCAGAGGAAGGAGGGGGACCATTGCAAGAGGGGTAGGGTAGGGAGAGGTTTAGTCCAGGCAGGCATGTGGCTGGGGGGACCCCAGAGGGGCTCCCCGGGAGTCATGATCTGAAGAATCTGTGTACCACAAATTGGCCCAACAGAACCACACCAAAAATCACCATCACGCTCAGGATGGGGTCTCTCCGCAAATTCAGGGCTGCCACCTGTCAGGAAAACAAACAAACAAACAAACATGGTGGGTTATAGTGTCCGGGCAGCCCCAGCAGCAGGGGTATGCCCCAACCCCAGGCACTCACCCAACCGCCTCTCTGCGCGATCCATCTGGCAATGTAATGGTGCAGTATGATATCAGCCAAAAAGCAGGTCACCTGGCCCAGGAAGCCGGTCAGACCGCGCTGGTAGACGTACAGGGCCAGACGGTATCCAAAGCCCAGGAGAGCCACCACACGGCCCCAGCTGATGCCGCTCTTAAATAGGCTGTGGGCGAACAGTTTCATCAGTCACGGAGAGCCTGCCTTGGGGACCCCGTCCTGTGTCCTTCCCCCTCTACCCGACGCCCTCCAGCCCATCCCCCGCCCCACCAGATGGGAAGCTACACGCCGGTCCAGGTGAGAAAGTCTGCCTTGGCCTGGCTGCCCGTCAGGAAGAGCCCGGCTTTCTAGGAAAGGAGCCGAGCTGGGAGGGTGAGGAGCTGGCTGCCGCTGGTACAGGGGGGCGGGGGGGGGGCAGAGAGGGAAGAGCGAGCAGGTAAGGTGACAGGGAGATTACCTGTGCAAGCTGCTGCTGGCCTGGCAGCCCGAGGGACAGCAGCAGAGAGAAAAGGACAAAAGAGATTACGACAGATCCCCAAATCACAGGGGCACGCGGCGGGGGCCTGAGAGCAGGGACAGGATGCACCACCTGCTTCTCCGTCTACTGCCACCTTTATCTACCCTGACGCTGACTCCCTGGTGTAAGGAAAAGGACGGTGCTTGGTGGCACATTGCCTATGATGGTGGCACTTGGGAGGCTGAGGCAGGATGGTCAAGAGTTCAGGGCCAGCCTGGGCTACATGAGACCCTGTGGGGCTGGAGAGGTGGCTCCGTGGTTAACAGCACCGACTGTATTCCAGAGGACCTGGCTCTGACTCCCAGCACCCACAAGGTGGCTCACAACTGCCCGTCAACTCCAGCTCCAGAGGCCGCCTTCTGGCCCCGACGGGCACCAGGCAGGCAAGTTGGTGCGTGCACATACACGCAGGCTAAACACGCATGCGTGTAAGATAAGGACCAACAGCAGAACTCAAGCCAACTCGGATGCGGCTTCAAAGCGGGAACGCTGATTTCGGGTCCTTTCCCGTTCTCTAGGTTTCGCCGTGGTGGCCTGTGGTAAGCTGGGATGTGAGCCATTGAGTGAACTGGCACCAGGCAGCCTCTCAGATGCCATACGGTGGCAGTTGGGCTGACAGAAGTTGGTGGCCCAACCCTCTTCGGTATGTCCGAGCCGGCTGCAAGGCTCCGGAACATCCCCACCCCAGGACACTACTCATTGGCCCTAGAGTTCCTGAGAGATCCAGGCTCGTGTGCAGAAGAGGGTGAGTGAGGACCAGAGGGGGGACAGGGGGGTCGTGTGAGAGTTTACCCTGACACTGCTCCCCAGCCAGGGAGCCCGTCTCGCGTACGCGGGACGGAGTGATGGGCTGGTACCTGGAGGCGATCTTGGTGAAGAGTTCGTAGGCGTTCCCGGCCGTGGGCTGAAGCTGCTCCAGTAAATTCTGGAACTCTGTGTCGTAGCGCCGGTTAATGTCGTCTCCGATGAGAGCAAGCTGCCGACCCACCTGACCCAAGACACTGTAGGGGCGAGCATCGGTCAGAGAGCTGGAAATCGGCCCCGGGAACCGGAACCGGAAGTCTGCCCCGCCCCTGGGGTCTGAAAGTCCCTGGCAGTGTTATAGGCAAGACAAAGGGCAGGCTCGGACTGCAGATGGGGCCCCCAGCCCGAGAAGCCAGGCTGAGAGAGAGGAAGTGGCCGATAGGACTCCCAGGACCTGTGCCCCAAGGCCGGAGCCTACCTGTTGGGTTCCAGGGACAAGCTGTCCATCTCGGGGTTGGCAGGGGCGGCCGCCCCCTGGGTCTCTTGTTCCTGCTGGTGGAGGTAAAAAACGTAGCTTCGAAAGACCTCCTCGGTGTCCTGGGCGACCTGCCGTTCTGCAGATCGGAGCTGGGAGTCAGCAAGGCTGGGCTGTCCCCAGCACCCTCCATGGACACATCCCCTCCCCCTCGTCCCCCCCCGCCCCACCCCTGCCCCCCGCCCCCCGCCCCCCCGCCGTGTGAGCATTCAGCCCTCTTGAGAGTCCTGGCACATGCCGTGAGGTCCAGCCTGCAGACGTGGAAACTGAGGCACGGGTGGCTGGGCCATGTATATAGGGGTCAGCTCTGAGTGTGTTTGCCAGAAGGACTGAGGGAGGGAGGGCCTTCCTCACAGTGAGCACACCTTCCAGTTGCAGCGCCACTGCCTGCCCTCCCCCAGTGCCGGTCCACCCCAATGCATCCCGCCGTTGCTGCTTTCGCCGTTATCAGCACCCAACTGCCTTGGCCTTCTGCTGCAGAGACGCAGGGCTGTCCAGGAATCCTCCAGGGCATCGGCACCAGACTGGGGCCTTCTGGGGTTTGTGCCTTGTGACCGAGCAGCTGTTCTCGGCCGCCCGGGCGGCGTGTAGCTGGACAACTGGGGCCTGGCAGGGATCCTAGTCTCACAAGGCCCCCTGTGATCTCTGCTCACTCTCTGAGTCTGCTCTTCGGAAGAGCCTGCTGCACAGTGGCAGTCCAGACTGGGCTGTGGGGGGAGCTCTGGTGTCTTCAGACCCCCAGTCATACTCTATGGGTGCTTGTGTCTTAATCCCAGGTGTGGGGTAGGAGTCAGACTGGCCACAGCATCTGACTGCAACGGTCTCCTGCTCTAGCGGGGCGTGGTTTGAATTTGGGGGACTCTGGAGAGCCCCGAGAGGGCCTGTGGCAGCTGCTGCTGGTTCGTTGCGTTGTTCTCCCTGGACTGCTGGATGGATATTCTGAGGACGAAGACTGGCCTTTCCCCAAGGAACTCAACGACCCTAGCCAGCAGGAGGTGGTCTAGTCTGTGGCTGGAAGAGGTCTGTGCTCCCTTTCCGGCCTAACCTTCCTTCTCTCCTACCTCAGGTTGAGGGTTTGGAAGGAGTTAGGGTGGAAAGGGACGTAGCCTCTGTAGGTTACTTCAGACTGATAAGGGTCAGTGGTTTTCTTGGGGCAGCTCCAGTCTTCCTTGGTGGAACAACCAGCAGGCCAACGATAGCAGCGGGGTGGGGGTGGGGGATGGGCAGCCGCCTCCAGAGTCCCAGAGCTGAACTATCTGCAGCTGGCGAAAACCACGTCTCCCCAGAGTGCAAGGCAGTCCTAGTTAGCGGCTAGAGACAAAATGAAGCAGCCACATACCCCACACCTGGGATTAAAATGAAAACATAATTCACATAACTTTTAAAAGATGAATTTCGGGGGCTGGTGAGATTGCTCAGCGGTTAAGAGCACTGACTGCTCTCCCGAAAGTCCTGAGTTCAAATCCCAGCAACCACATGGTGGCTCACAACCATCTGTAATGAGATCTGACGCCCTCTTCTGGTGCATCTGAAGACAGCTCCAGTGTACTTACATATAATAATAATAAATAAATCTTCAGGCCGGAGCGAGCAGGGACTGAGTGAGCAGGGTTGACCAGAGCGAGCAGAGGTCCTAAATTCAATCCCCAGCAACCACATGAGGGCTCACAACCATCTGTACAGCTACAGTGTGCTCATATACATAAAAATAAATAAATCTTTAGAAGAAAAATTAATTTCAAGGGCTGGAGAGATGGCTCAGCAGTTAAGAGCACTGGCTGCTCTTCCAGAGGTCCTGAGTTCAGTTCCCAGCAACCACATACATGGTGGCTCACAACCATCTGTGATGGGATCTGATGCCCTCTTCTGTCATGGAGGCATACACGCAAATAGAGTACCCATATATGAACATAAATCTTGAAATTAATTTTTTAAGAATTATTTATTTATTTTATGTATATAAGTACACTGTAGTGTACATAACCAGCCAGTGCCCTTAACCACTGAGCCATCTCTCTAACCACATAGATGGGTTTTTAAAGAAACCAAAAATCTCACTGCAGGGCCTGAGCTGTCTTGGGTGGGGATGTGGACCAGGTCCTTGGGGTGAAGGGAATGGAAAGTATCAAGCTGAAATTGGGGAGTCTTTGCCCAAAAGGACCAGTCAAAGGAGAATGGTTTGTTTTTACTGTTTGAGACAAGGTCTTTCTGCGTAGCCTTGGCCAGCCTGGAGCTCTATAGGTAGACCAGGCTGGCCTCAGATGCACAGAGATCCTCCTGCCTTCGCCTCCCCCGTGCTGGGAATAAAGGTGTGTACCCACAGGCCATGTAGGGATGGGCGGTTTCGTTCTGAGGCGGGGGCTCAGTTTGCCTCACTGGAGCCTAGGCTGACCTGAGACTGCAGACATGAGCTGCCACACCCAGCTCCCACAGGCCTGGGACATGAGCCCCAAGTCCAGGGACCAGCCTGGACTCTCCGCCCAACCACTTGAGAGAAGCGAAAGGTCAGCCATTTCACTTCCTCTCCGAAGTTCATGACAATGCCATGCTCTGTTCACAGACCTGACTGTGGGAAGCCAGGTCACTTCCTCCTGTCTTCCACTGCAGGGACGAGGCAGCCAGGCGGGCACACACACACGTGCACACGCACTCGCGCACGCACACACACACACACACTCGCGCGCACGCGCGCACACACACACACACCCAGACCCATGCTCCTCAGAGTCTTGTGCTTACAAGGTGCTAAGGGGCAGGAGGACCCTTACCGGAAGGGGTCGGGGACTCGTCGCAGTCCTCCTTCGGAGGACCTGGTCCTTGTCCAGATGCCATTTCCAGGTCTTGGTGGAGAGTACCGTCACTTGTCACCTGCAGAGACAGGTGAGAGAAAGCAGAGGTGAGGCGGGGTAGGGGTGGTGGTGATGTATGACTTTAACCCCAGCGCTCGGGAGGCAGAGGCAGGCAGAACTCTTCAGTTGGAAGCCAGCCTGGTCTACACAGTGAGTTCCAGAGAGGACAGCCAAGGCTATACAGTGAGACCCTGTCTCAAGGAGAAAAAAAAAAAAAAAAAAAATGGAGACCAACCCCAGAGTGTTACCCTGGTCACATAAAATGTGTGTGAAGGTCAGGGGGCAGTTGGTCAGTTTTCGGGAGTGGGTTCTCTCCTTCCACCTCGTGGGTTCCAGGGATTGAACCTGCACTGTCACACTTGGCCGCAAGCCCCTTCACCTGCTGAGCTGTCTCGCTGGCCCAGATTTTTTTTTTCTTTTTGAGACAAAGCCTCGGGGTTTATTCATAGTTTGTCTCAGAGCATCTCTCCCTCCGATCACTGCTTGGCAGTGAGCTGGGGGGTCTCACAGTCTCCCCATGGCACCCATTGCTGCTGCACACCCGCGTGGGGATCACACCACCCACTTTGGCGCTAACTGTCTTCTTTTGCTTACTGGTTTATTTATCTACCTACCAACCTACCTACCTACCTACCTACCTACCTATCATTTATTCATTTCAGACAGGTTCTCTCTAGGCAGCCCCAGGAAAGTCTTGTATCCCCGATCCTCCTGCCTCAGGCATTGGCTGGCTGGGGTTAGAGGTGTTCCCTGCCACGCAGTGCCAGTGCTGCCACGCCCAAGCCCGTTTTCCTCTTCGACCTGTCTCAGAGGACAGTTAGTTCCTGAGGCGAGATCTTTCACTTTCAGTTTGCGCCCCTTCTAGGAGTCCCTCCCCTTTCTAAGCTGCCTGTCACCCCAGGAAGCACTTCATCGCTGGCTGGGGACGGTTTTTAAAAGTTACTCAGGCGCTCTCTGAAAAGGGGTGGGGGGGGGCCTGGCTCCCCTTCACCTCCTGCCTCCCGCCTCCTGCATGGAGACAGGGTGACCAGCCCTCCTGTCAGCCCTCAGAGCCAGGCCTCGTGCAGACAACCCTCTGCTTGGTGTAGTCTACCCAACGGCTCCTTCCGGGATGGGTGCTCTTCCTGATACCTTGTAATCCCAGGCCAGCAGGGCCAGGGCACGCTGATTCCATCCTGATCTCTCCAAAATAATAATAATAATAATAATAATAATAATAATAATAATAATAATAATAAAAACCACCCTGGAGGCTTACTGTTGGAGAGAGCAGGTTGATTCTCAGAAAAGCCCCCCACAGCCTGTGCTGCCCTGGGCCACCTGGCCCCCATCCAGTGGCCTTGACTTCCTATTATGTCTACTGGCTGGGCCCAGGATGCAGGCTCCTTACAACCAACCAGTAGGCTGTACCTAGAATCGTTCTTGGGAGGGCAGGGGGGCACATCCTGGGACAGCAGGGGGTATCAACTGTATAGTTTCTGTCTCTGTTCACATGACCTTGACCCTCCCCTTCTTCCAGATAAATAAAATCCCAGTTGCCTGGCATCCAGGGCCACCAGAGCCTGGTCAAGAAGGGACATTCTGATGCATAGCCGGAGGCCCTGTTTGGAGATCGCCTGTAAGGATCACCCAGGGCAGCCACCTCCAGGGCCTCCCTCCTCACCGGGTTGCACGGGAGCTTTCTGCCCCACCCTGGGCCGGAGTTGCCGGGGATTAGGGAGATGGGGTTTGGCACTGGCTGCAGGGCGTACCTGAATGACTCTGCTCCAGATGTGGGCTTGCTCAGCCGTCCGTCCGAAGACAAGATCCCGAAGGGTTGCTGCTGGCTGCCTCCAGGGGCGAGGCTTCAGGCCTGCCTGGCAGGAACTGGGATCAGTGAATTCATGGTGCTGGATGCCGCCTCGCCTCGGGTCGCCTCTTGGCCCAGGAAACCTCGCGACTTTGTGACCATAGAGGAGCTGGCAGCGCCCGGCAGTGATCAGCGCCCCCTAGAGGAAGTTCTTGGTGGCCGCCGGATGCAGCCGCACAGGGAGGCTGCTGCGGGGAGGGAGGTCCTCGGCCAGGCCTGGAAGCAGCGGCTCTGCAGCCTCCCCTGCCTGCGCTCCCGGCACGGGGAAACGCTTCCTGTTCTCGGCCTTTCCCCTCTCTGATTCCGGGGCCTCCTCTTCCATCTTCTCCCTCTAGTGAAAAACAAATCACAAACAACAAGAACCAGGATGGAGCGGAGGCTGGCAGAGCCGACCCGCAGTCCCAGCCTTCAAGAGGCTGAGGCAGGAGGATCATGAAATAGAGGCCAGCCTGTGCTACATAACACCCTGAAAGAGAGAAGGAGGAGGAGGAGGAGGAGGAGGAGGAGGAGGAGGAGGAAGGAGGAGGGCTCAGATTTTGTGCTGTCCTAGATCCCTGCAAGCTGCCAGGCTTCAGGAACTGATCTCACACCCAGAATAAACAGGACTTTATGGAAAGGCAGGAGCGAGGGAACTCCTGTTCTCAGCGTCTGCACACGGGCACGCGCGCGCACACACACACACACACACACACACACACCAGCCTTCCCATCTGCCCTCAGCCAGGCTTCCACAGCCTGTGGGTGCTGCTGTGTCCCATCTCACCGACCCTCAGTCTCCAGCCTTCCTCTGAGACCCGCTGAGCTGGACCCTGGCTGGATCCCTATGCCCGGTCTCCTGCTTCCAACAGCACAGCCCCCCACCCCCCACCCCAGTCACCAGTTACCCTCCCCCCACCCCCACCCCCACTGCCACCCCCACCCCCACCCCCTCGCTGCCTTCTAGAACTCCTGGAAGTTTCCAACTGGAGGTTTCTACGAGCAGTTGGTCCTGGGCTGGCTGCCATGACTTCTCCCTGAGTCAGGCCCCCTCTCAGGATGGCAGCCCAGGCTCGGACCCCTCGCTCACGGATCTTAGGCTGCTCCTCCATGTTGCGCTTTCTCCGAAGCCTGGTGGGGAGTAAGGGTGGTTCGAAGAGCGCGAACAAACCCCTGACCAGGAGCCAGCCCAGCTCCTCACGGGAGCAAGATGTTGTCTCCCCAAAGATGGGCCGCCAGGGAGGTCGTGGGAGGAAGGAGCCCCGGCCCAGGGTCAACTCAGCAGCTTCCTCTAACGTGAGGAGGGAGCTCCAGCCCAGGGTCAACTCGGCAGCCTCCTCTAACGCGAGGAGGGAGCCCCGGCCCAGGGTCCTCTCTGCAGTCCCCTCTAACCCGCGGCGCGATGCCTTTGAGCTGAGCACTGGGGACACGGGGTCCCAGCCCCTCACCTCCAAGGATGCCCTGAAGCCCTGGGCCCAGGGTGTTGAGGTAACATCAGTTCCTACCCGGGGAACCTGGGAGGTTCTGGAGTACCTGCCGGAGAAGAGAGGAGAGGAGGAAGAGCCAGCAGGGGCGCTCCCTGGGGCCTCAGACAGGTGAGGGGCTGGGGCTGCTGGGGTAGCCTGATCTAGACAGCAGAAAGAGGATGGGGGCAGGAGGGCCATGAGTGGAAGCCCATGGCTGTACAGGGGCCCTGAGTAGTGAAAGCCGTGAGCGACACCAAGGTAGGGAAGGGTAGGCAGGTAGGGCTGTATGAGGGGAGGCTGGAGTGTGGGATCAGCACACAGAGGGAGCTGAGGTGTGGCTCGGGGGTGGGGCACCGCCTGCCTAGCCTGCCCCAGGCCCTGGGTTTAGTCCCCAGCACAACAAAATCAACCGACCAGGCAGTGGTGGCGCACAGTTAGTCCCGGCACTCAGGACGCAGAAGCAAGCAGATCTCTGCATTTCGAGGCTAGCCTGGTCTACAGCGCTAGTTCTAGGTCAGCCCGGGCTACACGGGGGAATTCCTGTCTTGGAAAAACAAACAAACAAAAAAAAATCAATCAATCAATCAATCAAACAAACAAACAAACAAAACCCCCAGAGCCGGGCAGTCTTTTAATCCCAGCACTTGGGAGGCAGAGGCAGGTGGATTTCTGAGTTCAAAGCTAGCCTGGTCTACAGAGTGAGTTCCGGGACAGCCAGGGCTACACAGAGAAGCCCTGTCTCGAAAACAAAACAAAACAAAACGACAACAAAAACAAAAAGTATACTAGAGATGAGGAAGGGGTGCACCAGAGTCTGGATAGAAGTGTGCTCCCGCCTGCACCCCTGCTTTCTCTCCCACTGGTCTTAGCAGCCACTCCCCGTGCGGGAGGGGCCTAGCTTGCCTAAGTCCCCAGATGTGGTAGGAAAACCCCTCTGTTAGATTCCCCCAGGGAGCAGAGCCGGTCCATAGAGAGACTCAGGGTGGAACGGGCTTGGCCACATGAGTGGGAGTCCCCCGACCTGTCCCTGCACCTGACTGTAGCTCTGGGTTTAGGGAGCACTCTGGCTCCCTGGGGGCGGAGCCAGAATGCCTGCAGTGGACTCCGGGGCCGCTGGCGCTCACCCCCGAGGCCTTCAACAAGGACGAAGAGGATGAACACTGCCTGACTGAGTTTGGTAAGGATGCAGGGGGAGGGGCAGAGGGGAGCGGAAATGGGTTCCTCCCCTCTAGGACTTGGGGCTGGGGAGCCCAGCGGAGCCCGAGACAGAACCTGAGGTTGGAACCCCACTTGCTCCACGCTGCGTCATGTGACGGGGAGCATTTCAGTTCACCTCTGCCCACTCTGCTCACCCACAAAATGGAAACGAACAGCACTGGCCTCTGAGGCGCCTTGCAAAGATCAGTGAGGTGTCAAGGGCTAGACCATGGCCGAGCACACAGTAGGGCCTGGCGCACAGTAGGCATCGAACGGAGCGGAACCCTGTGCAGCGGCTCACTCCACTACTTAAAGGGAGGCAAGAGGACTGAGTTCAGGGTCAGCCCCGCTGCTCCGAGGTGCTGTGCTGCAGGATGTGTGAGCACACCGCGAGCCCCATTGCTTTATTTACTGCGTTTAAAGAAAAAAACAGTTTCTAGTTGTGGTGTGACTCAGCTGTAGCACGCATCTTTAATGGTAAAGTGAGTTTGTAGAAGGAAGCAGCCATGCTTGAAAGCGATGTCTAATTGAGTGGCAGACGAAGTGACGAATCAGAGAAAGATTTGACAGAACAGGATATGCCCAACTCTCACAAGAAGAGAGAGGAAAGGGATGCTACTTAAGAGAGGCAGGAGAGAGGGAGAGACAGCCGGGCGGGCGGGTGGGCCTGGTGGCGCACGCCTGTAATCCCGGCACTTGGGAGGCAGAGGCAGGTGGATCTCTGAGTTCAAGGCCAGCCTGGTTTACAGAGTGAGGACTACACAGAGAAACCCTGTCTCGAAAAACCGAAAAAAAAAAAAAAAAAAAAAGAGGAGGAGGCAGTTTTTAAAAAAAATTTATTTATGTGATGAGTACACTGTAGCTGTCTTCAGACACACCAGAAGAGGGCGTCAGATCTTATTACAGATGGTTGTGAGCACCATGTGGCTGCTGGGATTTGAACTCAGGACCTCTGGAAGAACAGTCCATGCACTTAACCACTGAGCCATCTCTCTAGCCCAGGAGGAGGCAGTTTTAACTGGGAAAGTTGTACAGAGACAGGTTGAAGAGAGAACAAGCCAGACAGAAGTGAAGACAGACGGACCAGAGAATGAGAAGGAGCCAGAAGAGTAGAACACAACAACGTTAGAAAAGGCCAGGCAGAGGAGCTCAGGAGAAGCCGGGAAGCCAGATCGGACCAGTCGTCTTGGAGAGGAGGAATTTGAGTCGGAACAGCTGAATTGAACCAACCAGCCAGCGCTCAGAGAGGACTAGGAAGGGCAAGGGTTGTTTGTTTGTTTGTTTGTTTGTTTATTTTGGCTTTTTGAGACAGGATTTCTCTGTGTAGCCCTGGCTGTCCTGGAACTCACTCTGTAGACCAGGCTAGCCTCGAACTTAGAAATCCGCCTGCCTTCTTCCTCCCGAGTGCTGGGATTACAGGCATGCACCACCACCACCCGGCTTAAGGTTATTTATTCATCATCAAGTCTCAGGGGCTGAAAACATCCCAGGCCTAGATTAGATTGTAGGGAAGCGGGATGCTTCCAGAACCAAGCCTAGGTTAGCGACTGAGGCAGTGAGCCTCGGAGGTGACAATTACATCAGAATAAGTTACTTTTACTGCGATACACTTCTCTCTACAAGTAAAATAGTATCAATAACAAAGCTCAGTGTAGCAGGGCACATCTGGGATCCCAGGGGGCGGAGGCCGGGAGGTCAGGAGTTCAAGGCCAGCCTTGAATGAGGTGTCTGGAGAACACAGAACAGCAATGACAAATTCAGAAAGTAAGAAGACCAGGGGACACCACGGGTCTTTAGGTAAAGGACACTACTGCCAGGCTGGCGCTCTGAGCTTGCTTCCCTGGACTGGACGACGTGGTGAGGGGTGAGGACCCCTGTCTACATACCCGGGCCGTGGTATGTGCCGCTCCCCTCCCCCTCCCTCTGAGCCGGGCACCCATCAACTTGCTGCCGGCCTCACTCAGAGGCCACTCCCTTCACAGGAGACATCAGGCTGTCCTCTTGCAAGGCGGGGTCCACCCCGTGGAACTATCTCCTTGGCCTGTACAAGCAGCTCCATAAGTCAGCCATGGCCAAGGTCAGTGGGGCCGGGTCCCCTCCCGACCGTTCCTGGTTTGGGGGAGGAAAGGGGACACAGACTTAGAGTCCCGACCCCCCCACCCCCCACCCCTACCCTGCACAGGCTCAGAGACCAGCCGCGCCTCCGTTTGCTCTCAAGGATGGCTTGCCCCAGGAGGAGAAAGGGGAGGAAGAAAGAGAAGAAGCGGTGGATGAGAGCAGCCTCAAGTGGTGTGCCCCGCGCGCCTCCAGCGACGACAGCGGCCTCAAGTGGTGTGCCCCGCGCGCCTCCACCTACCAGTCGCCGCTGCAGAAGACGTTTAGGTCCACAGACACAGTGGGTAAGTGCGTCGAGCCCCGGGAAGCCCGGCTCTGGCCGGCGGCTCAGGGAAGAAATGCGAGCATTGACCACCAGGTGGCAGCAGAAGACGCACGATGACTGGCTTTTGACCGGCTGGTCTGGTGACCTCCGCAACTCGCTGGGACCCAGAGGGGACAGTCAAGCACCCTGCCACCCGACCCCGGCCCCACCCAGCCCAAGCAAGGCTTCTGATTGCTGGGGGGAGGGTACCCTCCAGACTGGTGTTTGCTTTAGCATCAGACAGTAGCAGTCGGCTCCTTAGGCCTGGAGAGGTGGCAGGCCTCCACAATTGCTCTCAGTGAGGACCCAAGTTCAGGTCCCAGCACTCATGTTGGGGTTCTCCACACTGCCTGTGACTCCAGCTTCAGACGATCCGACGCCCTCGTCTGGCTTCCGCAGGCATCTGAGCACAGCTCACACACTAGAAGAAAAAAAAAAGCAGTAAAAACAATAATAGCAAAAATACCCCCCAAAATACTGTTGTTTACACAGCCATGACTGGGGCCATTCTTTTAGAAAGATGAACTGACACTTCTGCAGTGGCCGCCATTAATAATGCCACCGCCAGCACGGGAACCAGAGAACAGAGAGGTTGGGTATCTTGCCCAGATCACACAGCCACTAATGACAGAGCTGGGACTCCATCTGAGATGGTTGGTCTCAGGACCTTCCCTGGCGTGCCCTGCCCAGGAAAAATGAAGTGTTTGGAGGCTGTGGCTGGCTGACTGGCATTAGGCACTGGGCTTTGCAGAGCTGACCCAGATTGCAGAGCCCGGAAGCGGGTGGCCTGTGTTAGGGACTTCCAGGGCTCTGCCTGCTCCACACTCTGGAAATGCTGGGATTGAAAACTCCATCTGTCCTGAACGCTCAGTCATGTCGACCGTGTGGCCCCATTTATCCGCACACCAGCCAGCTGCCCCGGGAATGCTGAGTCCTTGGGGTGCCTGAACCCTCCAATTCAGCTCTGAGGACGCGGCCTACTGGAGATGGCGCCAGGTCCCACACTGTCCTCATCTTTAGACTCTGATCCCGAGCGTAGGGGTCTGTCCATGTTTCTGTCCAGCAGGCCAGCAGGAAAGGGTTGTGCGACCCCTCCCCCATGGACAAATAACTTGTTTGGGCCTCACAGAGTTTAGGGTTTGAGGGATTGGTTTGGTTTTTGTTGTTGTTGTTGTTGTTTTTATTGTTTTAAACACGGTCACTACGTTGTCTGACTAGTCCTGAACTCGTGATCCTCCTGATGGCCTGTGGGTGCCGGAGACGATATGCCAGAAAGGGCAGAGGCCAAGTACCCGTCCCCACGGCCCACAGCCCATCTCTTTGCCTTGAAGGTTTCGTGGAGTCGGAGCTGAAGAAGATTCTGGCAGTGCAGCGAGAGGCTCGCCTTTGGAAGGTGGGCAGCCCCGAGGGCCGGGAGCTGCTGACCCAGCCAGATATAACGCTGGAGGAGGCTGGCATGGTGAACGGCCAGGTATGCCCGACATGGACACACAGACACACGCGCGCGCGCGCACACACACACACACACACACACAGACACATGCACACACACACAGACACACACAGACACACACACACACACAGGAACCAGTTTGTTTTTGGTTTGTTGAGATGGGTTTGCTTGTAGCCCAGGCTAGCCTCACTTATGTAGCCCAGGCTGGCCTTGGGCTTCTGCCCCCTCCTGCTTCTACCCTCCCTGACAGGGATGGTAGCACACAAGAATGTGGCTCTTCTGCTCTCCCTCATTCACACCAAAGCCTGCAGACACACAGACACGGGCTCTGGGGGAGGGACCCCACAGAGCACCCGGGCCAGTTCGGAGGCCATTTCTGTCCATTCGTCACTCCTCTCTGCCCCGCAGGCAGTCCGTGGTTCCCAGGGCTCACAACCAGAGTTTAGCCAGGCCTTCCTGCTGTGCCCTGTTGACTTGGTTGGGTCTTGGCAGGGCAGCAGGCCCCACAGCCCTGGGGTGCACTGGCTTGACTCGGCATTCACGCCTGCTGGGCTGAAGATGTGCTAGACCTGCCCACACCACGCCCATGCCCCAGGAGCCCGATCCCCCACATCCCTAGCCACGCAACCCGTGTGGGCATTTAATTTTTCCCTTCATACCGAGGGGCTCCAACCCCGGGACCTGTCCTCCTCCAGGACCTTGTGAGCCTGCCTGTCCTTGACATCAGTGGGCTAGCATTGACAGCGCCAGGAAACTGGGGAGTTTCTGGATAGGACATGCCCCGCCCCCGGCCGCCCTTTGGGGGTCAGAACCGCATCCTCAACACCTCCCGTAGCGAGCGAGCGTTTCAGAGTCCCATGTCTCCCACCACATCCTCCCCCTCAGCCCTTAGGACCACATGCTAAGGGCGATAGAACCTGCTGCTCAGCTTTTGGGGAGTGCCAGGGCCCCGGGGGGGGTCACTAAGGCAATAGATCCACTCAGCTGGAAGGAAGTCTGCAGAACCCCCACACCCCTACCCCGGGACAGAGGCAGAGGGAAGGAAAGGGCGGGGCCAGTTGTCAGGGCCTCAGGCTTCCAAGGACCCCAGGGTGAAGGAGCAGTGTTCCTATGACATAGGGGTAGTGGGCTCAGTCTTGGGGAACCTGGGCCAGCTCTGGGGTGGTGGGGGAGGTCTGGAAAAGGTGGTGCTGGGGTGGGGCGGGGGCGGAGATGTGGGGGAGGGTAGGCGGGGCAGTTCCGGGAGGCAGAGCAGGTGCTATCTTCGCCCACCTGTGTCTGCCCACAGCATCTGCTCCTGGAGGAAATGGACGAGATGGGAAACTGGCCCCCTCCGGAGTGAGGCCCGTGCCAGCAGGAGCCCACCGCGCCCACACCCCTGGGACCCCAGTCCTGCGCGTGCCTCTTCCTGGGACACATGCAGGGAGTCCCTGGGGCCCTGGGGTTGGGGGGGATGAGTAGCCTCGTGTGTGCGCATGCGCGGTGGGCCTGCCCAGCGCTGCCCTTACACATCAGACTCCCGCAGATAATGTTATTAATAAAAGCTTAGTTTGACATTCACCTCCTGGGCTGTCTGTCCCCGGACCGACCGCGTCCCCTCCCTCACTCCTGGAGTGAGCCAGATTATTGGGGTCTCCAGCCCCGCAATGTGTGCCCACAGAGCAGCTCATGCGGAGGCCACCGCTGGGCGCCAGGGAAGGAAGGAAGGATGATTTAGGCTAACCTAGGGGTGCTGCAAGCCAGGCCAGCAAGGAGGAGAGTCCCCAACTTCCCTCTCTCCCAGAGTTCCCAGGCTGCACTGTGTCCTCACCAGGAGGATCCGGGAATTCTCCGGGACAGGAAGCTCCTGCCCAGGCAGCCCAGGGACAAAGCCAGGAAAGGGGCCCGGGACTGTGGGGACCAGGGAGGGCTGCTGGGTGCAGGCGAGGAAGGGTTCCCTGAAGTTGGCGTGTGTGCCAGTGTGCCCTGCTGCTGTGATAAAACACCGGCCAAAAGCAAGCTGGAGAGGAGGGGGCGGATTTGGTCTTCCGGCTTGGCTTACCGGCTTACCGTTAGTTAGTTCGTGGTGGAGAGAAGTCGGGGCCGGAACTCAAGCCGAGAACTGAAGCCGGGCCGTGGAGGGCAAGCCCGTCACGGAGGGGCAGCTTGCTGGTTTCTCTGCTCTGGCTTGTTCAGCCACCTTTTTTCTCTTTTTAAGATTTGATTTAAACGCTGGAGAGATGGCTCAGCGGTTAAGAGCACTGACTGCTCTTCCAGAGGTCCTGAGTTCAATTCCCAGCACCCACATGGTGGCTCACAACCATCCATATTGAGATCTGATGCCCTCCTCTGGTGTGTCTAAGAGAGTGACAGTTACTCACATACATAAATCTCTAGAAAAGGTGTGGGGCTGGAGAGATGGCTCTTCGGTTAAGAGCACTGACTGCTCTTTCTTTCTTTCTTTCTTTCTTCGAGACAGGGTTTCTCTGTGTAGCCCTGGCTGTCCTGGAACTCACTCTGTAGACCAGGCTGGCCTTGAACTCAGAAATCTGCCTGCTTCTGCCTCCCAAGTGCTGGGATTAAAGATGTGGGCCACCACTGCCCGGCTAAATCTTTTTTTTTTTTTTTTTTTTTTTTTTTTTTTTTTTTGGTTTTTTTCGAGACAGGGTTTCTCTGTGTAGTTCCGGCTGTCCTGGAACTCACTCGGTAGACCAGGCTGGCCTCGAACTCAGAAATCCGCCTGCCTCTGCCTCCCAAGTGCTGGGATTACAGGCGTGCGCCACCACCGCCCGGCTGCCCGGCTAAATCTTTTATAAAAAAGATTTAAATTGTGTGTGTGTGTGCGCGCGCGCGCATGTATGAATGTGTGTGCGTGTGCACTTGTGTGTGTGTGCGTGTGTGTGTGTGTGTGTGTGTGTGCACGTGTGTGTGTGTGTGTGTGTGTGTGTGTGTGTTAAGCACAGGTGACCTCAGCATCCAGAAGAGTGGCGCCGACTCCTGGCGCAGGCGCTACAGACAACTGTACGGGCCCACGTGGTGGCTGGGAACCAAACTCCGCAGCAGGAGTCTGAGCTCCTCGGCTCCTCGGCTACCTTTCTACGTACTAAGGACCACCTGCCAGAGGACAGCACCGCCCACCTTTGGGGTGGGGTGGGGAGGAGGGTGGGAGGGGGGAGGCTGGCACTGATTAGCAATCGAGAATGATGACAAACACACCCACAGGCTAATTTGATGGAGGCAACTCTTGCCTTAATGCCCCCTCCCCAGGTGTGTCAGATTGACAGCCGGAGATGTGACAGTTTGGGAGAACGGCTCCCGGACTAGGTGCTGGGTCACAGCTGGGCATCTCAGAGACCCCAGGTAGGGGAGGTTCCGGGGTGACGTGGGTGTAGAGGCGTAAGTCCAGAGGCAAAGGGAGCTTGGGTGTGAAGGGGGTTCAGCCTGGTTTCCGGGGATGCTGGGAAGTGCTGTGGTCCGGGAGGTCTCTGTGATCTCAGCAAGGCCTGCTCCTCTCCTGGACCTGGACTCTGAGCCTCCCTGAAGGCTTGTCGCGTGCCACCCACATACCCCACCTCTGTCTGGCTGGAGAGCTTGCAGGTCAGCATGGAGATCTGAGGCCGGCCGGCGGGTCAGGCTGCCTCCCCCCCCCCAATCCCCCACTCCCACCCCCGCCCCTCGGCTAGGCCCTGCCGCTGAGTTCTGGGATGACAGGTGAGTGCCACCATGCCTGCCGTGGCCACATGGAAGAGCGGCTCGGCTCGCAGTGGTGGCAGCCCACTGTTTGCCGATGCCTGGTGTGTAGGGGGCACAGCCTCGGGGTGCAACGCTGCAGAACTCACTATAGACCAGCCTAGCTCACTGAAGGTGGGCTGCCCAGCTGTCCCCCCAGCCCCGCGCCGTCATTGTAGGGGGATGTAGGGAGTGGCTGGAGACAAGTTAGGGGTGCTTGGGGGTGAGGGGGAGGCAGCGGCAGCTCTCTCCAAGGCTTCTGGCCCCGCGGAGGCCTTGACTCAGAGTCTAGAGCTGGAGGCTGGTGGAGGGCCAGCTGCACTGAGTCAGCCAGGAGGCCTGCCTTGTGACCGTATGACTCACCTGTGCCCAGAGTGCTCCGCGAGTCACTTCCTTCAAGTCGGGGAGCTGCTGGGAAGGGCGAGGCAGGGTTCTTAGGGATGTATAGACACCCCCTCCCCCCGGAGGGTTCAGTGTGCGGACCCTTGCTGTTAGCTCATGCCTCTCTTCCGTGCCTGTGGGCTAGCCTCACGGCTCACCCTACCTCAGGCTTCCTGTGAACCAGAGAGACTGAGGGGAAGGGATATGGGTGCTGGTGCTGTCGGGTGTGTGTGTGTGTGTGTGTGTGTGTGTGTGTGTGTTGGTGCAGGCATGAGGCCTCTCCCCAGCTCCCCAGCCCGGGGGTGGGGTGGGGTGGCTCCAGGGCTGGCTTCTGAGGGAGGCCTGGCTTGGCAGACCAGGAGATGATGGCATACATCCTGAACAAGGAGCTTCTGTGGAGGAGGGAGTCCCCGACAGCGAGTGGAAGCCCGCAGACATCCCTGGGTCCAATCCGGAGACCAGGAGCGGCTCCATGCCTGTTGTGAGAGCCCGGGGGCCTTTAGGCACCACCACGCACGCAGGCTCCCGAGGTGGCTGGCATGGGAATTCTCCAGGTCTGAACTCTGTGAGGGGCCCAGCACACCAGGCAGGGCAACCTCCAGTTTGTCACTGTGACCAGTGGGGCTGTTGGGAGGAGGGCTGGGTCCATCAGACTAGGTGTCTGCTGTCTGTCTGTGGGGATCCGGGTGTTGGCCCGTGCCTGTCCCGGACAGGGCAGGGTGGCAGGGTGGCAGGGTGGGCGGTGTGCTGTGGAGGTGGAAGGTAATGAGAGCAGCTCCAGGTCCACTCCTCGGGCTGGTCTGGATTAGCGCAGGCCTCAGGTCGGGGTACTGGGGAGCTAGGGCCCGGCAGGTAGGCAGGACCTCCAGGTGAGCTGCTGTCCCAGGCTCTGTCGGCCTAGGCAGGGGCTGGCGTGAGCGAGCGGCCACCTGCAGAATCCTCTCCAGCTGGAGAGGAGGAGGAAGTGGGGATTGGGGGGGGGGACAACAAGACAGGACACATCAGGCTGGAAGCCACTCCCAGTGAGACAACTCACGTGACTGCAGACCGGGCCCCACCCCCACCCCCTGACTGAATCCGCGTTGTGTTTGTAGGCGTGAAATGGGAAAAACCACAGACTCCTCAAGTAGGCTGGCCAAAAAACCGGATCCTGGGAGTTCACAGAACACCCTTAAAAGAGACAGAGCTTGCCTCCCATGCGTGTGGCCCTGGGTTGGGGGGGGGGCGGGGGAGGTCTAGCCCAGCCCGAGCTGGGATACCCTGGGGTGGAAGCAGGAGGGTCAAAGGTTCAAGGTCACTCTTGGATACCTAGCTAGTGGAGGCCAGCCCCGGAGCTCCCTGAGAACCTGACTCCAATATGAAAAACTATTTCAAAATGAAAACAAAAAAAACAAGACCAAACCAGAATGGTGGTAAGTTCTAGAAGGAACCTCAGGGCAAAACCATTAATAATCACCGGCACCCCAGCCCTGTTTAAGCCCTGAGAAAGAGACTCAGCTCAGGGTCTCCGTCTGTGGCTGGGCACGAGGCAGCACATCTGTAAACCCAGGAGTTGGAGGCCAGCCTGGGCTACCTGCCACCCTCTCCCTGCCCCGCTCCAGACAGATGAGTTCGGTTTCCCTCTGAAGGTGTGTGTTCCCAGGGCTGCCCCTGGGCTGTACCCGCCATGACGTGATCTAGTGCCCTGGGGGGTGCCCCTGCCCCGGCAGAGGGTGGACCACCACAGAGCCTGGCTCTCTGAGTCCTGGAAGGTTGCACATGGGCGCCCAGGGCCAGAGAGCAGTGGGAGGGCGAGGGCCACACAGTGGAGACGCGTGTGCACCCACCCGCGCCGCCGAAGCCACCCAACGGTGCAAGTTTCTGCTCGGAGCTTCCGGTGCCCAAGGCAGGGATGAACACAGCCGGTTCACAGATTGCAGGAGCTCCGTCTGCTCATGAAGTTCCCAGTCAGAGCGGGGAGGGGCTGCCCAGGAGGAGGCAGCAGGAGCTGTGACTGGGAAGGTGGGGAGCGATCGGGGCCTATGCACCCCAGAGCCCTTCTCTCCTTCCTTGGATGGGATGGCCTTGAACTGATGTTCCGCCTCCGCCTCCCAAATGCTGGGTCAACCAGCAGGCATCCCCCAAACCAGCTACTTTCCTGACCAATAGGTTTCCCCAGTCAGTGCCCTTAGGTGACAGGGCCTTGTATGGCCACCTCAGAGTCTGGACAGGGCCCCCAGTCACTCCAGACTCCTCACACTCTCTGGGGAGCTGGCCGGCTCGGCCCAGCATCCCCCGCTCTGGGGCGTCCAGCCTTCATGCCAGTGAGGTCAGGGTAACGCAGCTCCCCTATTCCTGCTGTGCATGAAGTCCCCTGGGTTCCGGGCAGGCTCCGGGGCTATCAGGATCCAGGGCAACTGCTCCAGGGGACAGTTGATCTCCGAGGTAGGCACCTAGGGCTGTTTCCATGGTACCCTGGCAGGATGGGTGGGTGGTCCCAGGGGGCCTTCTGGGATAGGTGTGAAGTTGGGGGGGCACCAGAGAGTGAGTCTGTCTCTGACCACTTGGCAGACCTGCTCACAGCTGCATCCAGATTTTACAGCAGAGCTGCCCGTGCCAACCTAAGTGACTCAGCCGGCATCTTCCGGGCGGCGGGAACTGTGGAGGGGCATCCGTCAGGGAGACTGGCAGGGTGGCCAGGTGCTGTCTAATCCCAGCAGGGAGGAGGTGGAGGGGAGGAGGGTTGAGAGTTCAAGGTCATGGGCTGAGTGAGTCTCAAAGCTCCTACTGTGTGAGGGGGTTGAAGTCCACCCCTGAGCCCCGGGAGGCCAGCTGCCCCTGTAGATCGGCTGTGTGACAACCCCGGGCTTCACTTGCCCTAAACATCGGTTTCCTGTCTCTCTCAGGTTACTATAGAGACCTCCATGCACGCCAGAGCAGAGAAGCGGCGGCTCACACACACCGGCTCTGTGGTATCCGGAGACAACAACCCTCTGTCCGGAGCGCTGGTCCCCCGTTGTCCCTCTCACCAGAGCTGCCCTGGCTCTTCCTGGGGCTTCCACCCCATCTCTGGTGGTTATTCTTGCCTGGTGCTGGGCGTACACACAGGGATTCTCTGCTGTTCCCTGACCACGCCTAGCCCGTTCCTGCCCCTACCCCAGGGCCTTTGCACCTGCTAGTCATTCTCCTCCCTTAGAGGGTCTGTGCGACTCCCAGAGATCTCTGAAGTTTCTACACTGCATCCTCCTTCCCTCCCTCCTCCCCCCTCTCCCTCCTCTTGGCGGTGCCAGGGAAGGAACTCAGGATCTTACTCACGCTAGAGCAGTGGTCCGTCTGAGTACACCACCTTGAGGTGGGGGTATTTTTCAGTTTTCTTTTTCTTTTTTTCTTTTCCTTTAAAAAACACTCTACATAAAGAAAAGAAAGCTCCTGCGCCTCTCCACCTTACATTCAAGGCAGAGTCACACTGTGGGGCCCTGGCTGGCCCATAACTTACTCTGTAGTCCAGGCTAGCCTCGAAGTTGCAGCGATCCTGTGTGCTGAGGCGTCAGGCACGAGCCACCCTGCCGTCTGTTATTTTCTGTTCTTGTGTTTTGCCTTGCCTGGCTGTGTTTAATCACTGTCCTCTCCTAAGGGACGGCATACTGTCCGTCTCGGTTAGAACCCCAGCTTCCGGGGATCATATGTTGCCTGTTTAACTGCTGTGGCTCCTGAGCCTAGAACCACCTTAGCTGACACAGACAACATGTCTGTCCGTCTCTCCCCTCCTCCTCCTCCTCTTCTGCCTCCTCCTCTTTGAGACAGAGTCTTTCTGTAACTCTGACTGGCTTGGAAGTTGCCATGTAGACCAGGCTGGCCTCAGATACACAACCATCTGCCTGCCTCTGCCTCCCGAGTGCTAAGGATTAAAGACACGTGCTACTACCCCCAGACAAGAAGGTCTTGGACCTTGGCCCAACTGGATGGGTGGGTGGGTGGGTGGATGGATGGATGGATAGATGGATGGATGGATAGATGGATGGGTGGGTGGGTGGGGGGATGGGGGATAGATGGGTGGATGGATGGGTGGATGGGTGGATGGGTGGGGGGATGGGGGGATAGATGGGTGGATGGATGTGTGGATGGGTGGATGGATGAGTGGGTGGGTGGATGGATGGGTGGGTGGATGGGTGGGTGGGTGGGTGGGTGAATGGATGGGTGGATGGATGGATGGGTGAGTGGATGGGTGGGTGGATGGATTGGGTGGGTGGATGGGTGGATGGATGGGTGGATGGGTGGGTGGGTGAGTGGATGGTTGGGTGGATGGTTGGGTGGATGGGTGGGTGGGTGAGTGGATGGGTGGATGGATGGATGGGTGGGTGGATGGGTGGATGGATGGGTGGATGGGTGGGTGGGTGGATGGGTGGATGGATGGATGGGTGGGTGGATGGGTGGATGGATGGGTGGATGGATGGATGGGTGGATGGGTGAGTGGATGGGTGGGTGGATGGGTGAGTGGATGGGTGGGTGGATGGATTGGGTGGGTGGATGGGTGGATGGATGGGTGGATGGGTGGGTGGGTGAGTGGATGGGTGGGTGGATGGATGGATGGATGGATGGATGGATGGGTGGATGGATGGATGGATGGGTGGGTGGATGGGTGGATGGATGGATGGATGGATGGATGGATGAATGGGTGGGTGGATGGATGGATGGATGGATGGGTGGATAGATAGATGGATGGGTGGGTGGATGGATGGATGGGTGGGTGGATGGATGGATGGATGGATGGGTGGGTGGATGGATGGATGGATGGATGGATGGGTGGGTGGGTGGATGGATGGGTGGATGGGTGGATGGGTGGATGGGTGGATGGATGGATGGGTGGGTGGGTGGGTGGGTGGATGGATGGATGGATGGATGGGTGGGTGGATGGATGGATGAGTGGGTGGGTAGGTGGGTGGATAGATGGGTGGGTGGGTGGATCGATGGATGGGTGGGTGGGTGGGTGGATGGATGGATGGATGGATGAGTGGGTGGGTGGATGGATGGATGGGTGGGTGGGTGGATGGATGGTGGGCACATGAGCAGAGGGCAGTAAGTAGGTGGATGGGCGGGACGTGAGAAAACATCATGCATGGAGAGAGGAAGTGAAAGTGTAAGAGAAGGAAGCCAGACGGGTTCACGGCCCAGGGCACAGAGTCATGCCCTTCCCGGGCCTCCTACCCTGATCTCCCAGGTCCCTCGCTGGGCTCCGCCCTGCTTATCTGCCCTGGCCGTGGCTGTTCCAGCCGGGCAGGGGAGCAGGCCTGAACACAGTAGCTGTTCCTCTCGGATATGGAATACGCAGCTCCCGGCTGCAGCTGAAGGGCAGGCTGAGCCCCTGGCTCCCTGCCCCTCGCTCCTCAGAGTGTGCCGCTGGTAGCCAGCTGGGCCTTCACTCGGCTTTCCTTTTCCCTGCCCCCTGTGGCTCGCCACGTGCCACCAAGAAGCTGTCCGTGTCTCTAACGGCTCTGTAGCTCTGAGTCTGAGAGCAGGTGAGAGCACGCCAGCGCCTCCCCCACAGGCCTAGTTTCTAACTCAGCACCCTCAGGAACTGAGGCCCTCACTGTCCCCAGCTCACAGGACAGGCCCCGTGCTCTCTGATCCCCCCTCCCTTGGAATCTAGATCATCTAGATCGGGGCTGTGCCGAGTGACAGGCCTTACAGGGGAAAGACCTATGAGAGATGTCAGCCATGATGACTTTAAAAACCAGCTCCTAAGTGAGATGTGGTGACCCACAGCACTGGGAGGCTGGGCCAGCCTGGGCTAGAGGGGGGTGCACACAACACACACATCCCTCTCTGGCATCTTTGGCACCCAGAGATTGGGTCTGTGTCCCTATCTCCTATCTGCTCTGTGGGCAGAGTGTTTTTCTAGCTAGCATGCACAACGCCCTGGGCCGAATCTGCAACCCTCACAGTTGTAGCCTCGTGGTGGTCCTGGTGCACGCCAGCAACTCCAGTGCCCAGGAGGAGGAGGCGGAGGAGGCTGGAGAGTCAGAAAATCGTGGGCCACAAGAGATCCCGCCTCAAAAAACATCAGGTAGTCGGGCAGTGGCTCACACCTGTAATCCCAGCACTATGGGAGGCAGAGGCAGGCAGATTTCTGAGTTCAAGGTCAGCCTGGTCCTCAGAGTGAGTTCCAGGACAGCCAGGGCTATACAGAGAAACCCTGTTTCAGTGATGGGGGATGGGGGGAAATCAGGTGCCCTAAGCTCCAACGCTGCGGGAGCTAAACCGGCTTTAGGCTCCATCTTAGCTCCCAGCCCAGGCCAGAACCAGCAGCCAGCTGCAGACACAGCCACGGTGCATTCCCAGCACACCAGTGCCTGTAGGCTGGCTCTGGTCCTCACTGGCTGCTAACTGTGTGACACAAGGACTCCCCAGCAAGAAGCACCCTGGCAGGTCCTTCCAGATCTCCTGATGTACAGAAATTTGTGCAAAAATAAGTTGGTGGTCTCACACCATTAAGTTCCGCACACTTGTTATGTAGCAGTCGCCGGGGAACATCGCCCCCAAAGCTCTTTGAAGTCCCCCATTTCTGGCCCACCTTGTCTGCCAGTTGGAATCACTCCTGGGCAGGACCCAAAGCCAGGAGGTAGTTTCCTGTGTCCTGAGTGAGGACAGGGAGCCGGTAGGCAGCTGCTTCGGGGCAGCAGGACGTTCTGGGCTCACCCGGAGGCAGGGCAGGGGTAAGCCATGTCTGAGCCAGCAACTGTGGGATTCCAGCAGGGGGCTGCGACTTGGAGGCCTTGCGAACTCGGCACCCTTCATTCTCTCTCTCTCTCTCTCTCTCTCTCTCTCTCTCTCTCTCTTTCTCTCTCTCTCTCTCTCTCTCCCCATCCGTGACAGCCATCTGTGAAGAGCTTTGCCAACCATCAGGCCCAGACCGTGGTTCCCGGGAGTGGTTGAACTCCAGAAGCAGGGCTCAAGCAGTGATCAATCAGAAGCGACTCATCAGTGCCTCTTCCTTCCCTATCTCAATTCCTGTGTGTGTGTGTGTGTGTGTGTGTGTGTGTGTGTGAGGGTCTCACGTAGCCCAGGTTGGTCTTAAATTTACTACGCAACCAAGGATGATCTTGATCCTGTAATGCTGGTTTCTGATCTGCC
Source organism: Apodemus agrarius (assembly GCA_964023405.1). Taxonomy (NCBI): domain Eukaryota; kingdom Metazoa; phylum Chordata; class Mammalia; order Rodentia; family Muridae; genus Apodemus; species Apodemus agrarius. The sequence continues at coordinate 5,153,598 of OZ030025.1, forward strand.
TCTGTCTACTAGGACAGGGCTGAGGCTGAGAGCCACAGCAAGCCAGACACTTCAGGAGGAGAGACTCCAGTCTCAGCTCAGACGGTGCTTCCAGTGTCCTCTGGGAATCTTTTGACTCCAGGTTGAGGGGTACAGTCCTCTGTGGGAACCCTCTCAGTCCTCTAAGAATATATCTTTAAGGCCTCAAGGAGGCTGGCCACCTTGGATGATCTATTCCAGAGACCCTGAGATTCTGAGCTCTTCCGTTTGCTGTAGCAGGGTGACACTGCAAGTCAGGCTGGGCATGTGGGACAAATGACTAATCAGAGAGTGCTAGAGGAAGAAGCCAGAAGACCTGGACTGGCCGTTGGCCCAGTGCCACAGTTCCTTCATAGAAACCTTCTAGAATCTTCCCTGCCTCGGGGCTTCCTCACTCTGCACAAGGGCAGGCAGGCAGGCGAGAGGATAAGGACCCTGCGGGCTTCTCCACCCCTGGGTGGGACAATCCGACTCCTCACAGCCTGAGCACTGCAGCCAATAGGCGATCCTGGTGCCCCGCTGGGCCTGAGCTTCTCAAGGTCGCCAGCACAAACCATTCTGGAGACACAGCCTTAGAGTCTGATGGGGGAGTTGGAATGAAGTGAGATCCCAGGCCTCTGCCTCTCACTCTGAGACTCCCAACAGACTGAACTGCTAATCTCTCTGGGCTGGATTTTCCTCCCCTGCCAGAAACAATCTCAATGGTGCCCACAGCCAGACGCAGATTCGGGAAGTCCCTATGGATTTGGCACTGAGATCGCTCTCCCAGGGTAGGGGAACTTCTGTGAGGTACTGTGCGGGTGTTCATGCCTCTGACCTTGTCAAAACCTGCGGAACCGACCATGCGGGAAGCGTTGCCACAGGCATCGGCTTCAGCTGAGCCGTCTGCATGGGCTTGTCAATCATAGTGAGCTGTCAATCAATCACGGTGAATGCACCACGAGAGGCTGCAGTAGATCCAACCACGGGAGCACCACATTACTACCCCCTGGACCCTGGGATAGCCTCATGTAGCCCAGGCTGGCCTCCAGTTCACTATGTAGCCAAGGATCACCTTGGATTCTGATCCTCCTGCCTCTACGTCCCCAGTACTTGGATTGCAGACAGGCATCACCCACGCAGTTTAAAGAGTGCTGAAGATGAAGCCGGGGCTTCCCGCACGCTAGGCAGGCGCTCTGCCAACTGAACGGCACCAGTCAGGGTTCCCGGAACCTTAAAATGTTCTAAAAACAAAGTCAAGGCTAGGATTTGGAGGCCTATAACCCCGGCCCGTAGGAGGAGGCACAGAGGCAGGAGGATCGGAAGATACAGGTCATCATCCCGTCTTTTGTTTTGTTTGTTTTATTGTTTTGGAACGGGAATCTGAGTCAGATGGTGGTGGTGCACACCTTTAATCTCGGCACTGTGGAGGCAGAGGCAGGCAGATCTCTAGGAGTGTGAGTCCAGCCTGGTCTACAAAGCAAGGATAGACAGTGCTACATAGTAAGACCCTGTCCCCAAACAAAAACAAAAGAACAAAATGTTTATTGTATGTGTGTGGGTGTATATTTGTCTGTGTGGCTGTGTACCATGAGCATGCAGTTCCCTCGGAGGCCAGAAGAGGGCGTTAGTTCTACCTGGAACTGATATTATGGGCAGCTATGGCCCGTGCTTTTAAATGCTTTGCCATCTCCCTGGCCCTAGCCCTGTTGGACTGTGAAGCCTCTCTCAACTCCCCTTGCTCCAAAGGAGAGTAGCTCCAATGCTCTCTCCTTTCAGCTCGGTTTTTTTTTGAATTTGCCACTCCTTCCTGCCCCGGGATCTTCGCACAAGGCATTTGCCCTGGCTGGTCCGTTAAAGCCCTGGCTTCTCCAGGAAGCCTCGGCCTCTCTCTGCCCATCCCCTATAGCTCAGGCCTCTCTGGGAGCTCCAGTCACGTGTGACCACACCCACCCATACTTCCAGGGAGCACAGTAAACTGCTTGCAATTTAGGGGAGTGACCTGGATATGCACCAGAACCCCAATTCCAAGAGGGTGTGTGCTCACAGGATCCCTGGGCGCTTGGCACTTCCTTGAGCGGCCAGCACACATTGCAGCTCCCGCCTTCCCCAAGATTCTTAGCTCCCTAGTCCAAAGTTGGGGTTGTTTCCTGTAGCCAGAGCGCCCCTTCCTGAGAAGGGGTCACCGACTCTTCAGGCCTGAGGTCCGGCAGGTCAGCCCGCGGCTCCCAGATCCCCAGAGATCTTACAGCCCCTGGTGTCTGGCTGGGGTCTGGGGTCGGGCTGCAATTCACCGGGCCTTGCAGGGAAGCCTCCTCTGTTCTTCTCATGAGGGCCCTGGAGCTGGATGGGGGTGTGGGAGGAAGAGGCCGGCTGTTCTCCATCTGGCCCGAGGCCGCCTCCGCTGCCCCAGGACAAGGGCCCCAGTGTCTGCTCCGCTCCTGGACAAACAGCAGACCTTTCTCTCCCTCTCTCCACTAAGAGTGCCTGGGCTGTGACCCGTCCCTGCCCCCTTAGGAGGGCACGGCACACCCTCCTCATGTGCCCCTCCCCCCACTTATAAAGGATCTAGAAACAGGCCAGTCAGCTTGGTGTGGGAGAGGGCCTGTTGAGCGGATGGCCACGCATGTTTTAACAGTTTTCAGGCCAGGCCAGGCAGTTTGGGCAAGGCCGGCTTGAATGCTTCCTTCCTGCCAAGGTAGGTGTGGGCGCAGCTGGAGGCCAGCGCCAATCCCAGGTAGACTTGGCCTCAGTGTTTAGCCTCCTGTCAATCAAGGTCTGCTCCTGCCCAGCCAGGCCCTGGGAAGTTCTCCAGGTAGTTTTCCTTCACTACAAATGTCCAAGGCCCAGGATCCTTGCCTTCTCTGAGTCCTTGGACTGAGGCACAGAGACCCGGACATACCCAGGGACGCCCGTGTGCCCCCTCCCCTGGGAGCTCCCTCCAAGTCCATCCGGGTATCAGGCTGAGGTTGACCAGAACCAAGATCTCCTCCACTCCCCAATTCAGATGTGACTCGAGGCATCAGCATCGCAGCCTGGGTTCCCCACATCCTAGCCAGCCTGCGAAGCTCCTTGGTACTCATTCAGTGAAGGAGGGGAATTGGGGCCTGGTTTGTGGAGCTCTTGATAAAGTTGATAAAGTTTCCTGTCCTCAAAAGCCCCATCCTCATTCATCCTACAACCCAGATTCCACGGCTAGATTGTGTCTTTCAAAATGTGTGGAAGGCCGGGCATGGTGGCGCATGCCTTTAGTCCCAGCACTTGGGAGGCAGAGACAGGCAGATTTCTGAGTTCGAGGCCAGCCTGGTCTACAGAGTGAGTTCCAGGACAGCCAAGGCCACACAGAGAAACCCTGTCTCGAAAAAACAACAAAAACAAAACAAAAATGTACGCCCAATGTATGGGCCAACAAAAGGGCTGGTCAATGGCAGCGCACGCCTGTAATCCCAGCACTCGGGAGGCAGAGGCAGCCGGATCTGAGTTTGAGGCCAGCCTGGTCCACAGAGTGAGTTCCAGGACAGTCAGGGGTACACAGAGAAACCTTGTCTCTAAAAACCAAAAGAAAAAAAAAATGTGTTTGTGTGCATCTGGTATTTGGTGTGCATCTGCATGTATGTGTGATTTGTATACATGTGTATTTGAGTATGTGTGTGTTTTGTGGGCATGTATATAGTGTATATATTCTCATGTACATATGTATTTGTGTATTTGTGTGTATTTGTGTCCATGTGCATGTGCATATGTATATATTTGCATGTACATATGTATTTGTATATTTGTGTGCATGTGCGTATATATGTATGTGTTTATGTATGCATGTTTGTGTACACATGTGTATATACATACATATATACACATGTGCAAACACATATGTGTTTATATGTGCTTGTGTGCACATGTGTGTATTTGTGCACATGTGTGCGTGCCTGTGTACATGTATGTATGTACACATGTATGCAAACACACACACAGAGATGTGTTTATGTGTGCATATGCATGCCAGAGGCCCAGAGGCTGAGTCAGGTGTCTTCCTGTATTGCTCTGGAGACTAGATCTTTCCCTGATCATGGAGCTAGTTGATTTGACAGATTGCCTGACAGAGCCTTCTGTTGCCCACCAAGGCCAGGGTTACAGGCTCACACCGAGGAGCCCAGCTTTTCGTGGGTGCTGGGCCCTCGCGTGCCCTTGACCCTCTCTGCCGTCTCCCCAGCCCCATTTCTTTCTTTCTTTTTTGTTTGTTTGTTTTTCGAGACAGGGTTTCTCTGTGTAGCCCTGGCTGTCCTGGAACTCACTCTGTAGACCAGGCTGCCTCGAACTCAGAAACCCACCTGCCTCTGCCTCCCATGTGCTGGGATTAAAGGCGCCACCACCCAGCTATTATTTCTTCTTCCCTTTTCTTTTGATTTTTTTTTTTTTTGAACAAGGTCTTGTTATGTAGCCCTGGCCTGTAATTAAGTAACTAATTTTGTTTATTTATTTGCTTACAAGTGTGTGTATGGGGAAGGGGCACCAGTATGTTACACCATGCATGTGGAGGTCAGAGGTCAACATACAGGAGCTGATGTCTCTCCTTCCACCACGTGGGTTGTGGAGACGGGACACTCCAGGGATAGGCAGGCTTGGTGAGCCATCTTGGAGACCCTGTCATTTCTTTGAGACAGGGTCTTGGTGTGTCACCCCAACTGGGCTCCACCTTGTGGTTCCTCTGCCTCCACTGCTGTAATTACAGGGGTGTGCCGCCACACCCAGCGGAGAGAGTGCAGACTGCCCATCTGTAGAACAATCACTTCCACTAGACGTTCTTATTTGACTCTCCAGACCCACTGCCCACACCTGCGCACTCGCTTTGACCTCCGACTTCTCCCCACACCGCAGGGGCCTGTGCTGCAGGGGGGAGGGGGCAGGAGTTACCCAGCTCCCCTCTCCCCTCGGGCTGTCTGCAGCCTGTGCCAGGTGGGAGGCTGGAGGGCCGGAAGAGAAAGATGTGGGGGTGTTTGTTCTCTGTCTGCCACACCCAGGTTGGCAGTGGCTAGGCCTGGCTCTTGGGAGCCTCTTCGGAGGGAGGATGGCGGCCGGCTCCAGGGCACCCCGCCATGCCGGTTACCCCTTCACCATGTCCGTGCCTCTGCAGGTCCCGCAAGTCCTGACCTCTCTTGAATCAGTCCTGGGCATGTGTGGCTGCTTTATGGTGGTGTCTGATTAGTGACACTATTGTTTCCCCGGGGGACACTGAGACACGGAAAAGGCTTTTCTCTGCGCAGCGAGTGGCTGCGGCTGATGCTGCGATCTGACAACAGGCTTGGCTTTCCCTGTGTCCGACATGAGCTCTGCATGGGAAAGCTCAGGGTCAGGCATTGTGGGGGGACGGCCTGGCATAGAGGCCGCCTGATTTGGGGCCTCCAGAACGAGTCTCAGAAGGCCCCCTGGGGTGGGGTGGGGCTGTCTTCCGCGACCAACAGCCAATCCCAGCCCTCGGTCTCTTACCTCTTACTTTCCTGTCTTCTGAGTTCCCCCTGCATGGGTAGGTGGTCACCCAACCTCTGGAAGAAATAGATACTTCAATGAGGGCATGGGGTTATGGGAAACGCAAGCCCTCCCGAGACACTGAGCGTGGATTTCGGTGTGTGGGTAAGGGCATGAGTGCAAGCGTCCTGCACAGGAGAGCGTGCGGGCTCCCGGGGATCCTGCACTCCCTCCGCTGTGGCTCCCTGCTGTGGGTGGGGTGCCCGACCAAGGCAGCTGATGGCATAGGGAAGGAATTCTCTGGGAACCCAGCGGGCCTGCACTGGCACCCCACCCACGGGGGTGACCCAGCTGGTGGCTGCCACTTTGAGTCAGCCAGGGCTGGGCCCCGCCCCCTTCCTGGCTTCGCCCATCCTGGTCCCGCCCCCTCCAGGCTCCTCCCCTCTCCTGACGCAGCAGTAAGGGATGGAAGAGACCCTTGAGAATTGTCTGTCATCTGTCTCGAAGCAAGAGTATGTGGGTGGTGGTGGCGTGTTCTCAACCGTCCCAGTTGCAATCAGAGGGGCCCTGAGGGACAAGCCAGGCCATGGTGACACCTGGGGTGGTGGCAGTGCTGTGAAACCTGTTTCCTGGGAGGACTCTGGATCCCGGAGGGTTCTGCACTTCCTACAATACCACACAGCAGAGCTGGTCAGGTCTCCGAGAGTGTGTGTGGGTTGAGGGGACACTGGTTCAGGAAACTTGGGTTCCAGACTGCCCCCTCTATACCACTGTCCTCTTCAGAACTCAGGGAATAGTCTGAGCCCCCTCCCCCAGCCCCTCATCCCAGCCTGTGTGGGAGGTGGGCTGCCTGCAGGGTCTCCCTGTGGGCACTCTTTGGTGCGAACCTTTTTTGAACACTCTTTTTGAACCTTTAGCAGCAAGCTCTGCACTCACATCGTGCGGAATTAAAAAGAAAAAAGAAAGATGATATAAAATTGCTAGCTTGGTAACTGTAGGCCTGCAGTCTCAAAGGTTCCAGATTCGAGAAGGGTCATAGGTTCAAGGTCTGCCTGGGCTACAGACCGGGGTTGAGGGTTAGCCTGGGCAACACAACCAAGATTCTGTCTCACAATATGAAGTTTTAAAAGACAGCTAGGGGCTGGGCGGTGGTGGCGCACACCTGTAATCCCAGCACTTGGGAGGCAGAGGCAGGCGGATTTCTGAGTTCGAGGACAGCCTGGTCTACAGAGTGAGTTCCAGGACAGCCAGGGCTACACAGAGAAACCCTGTCTCGAAAAAACAAAACAACAACAACAACAAAAAAAAAGACAGGGTGAAGCACAGAGGCAGGGTGTTCGCCTATCGTGCCTGAGGCCTTGGGCTTCTATCAGTACCAAAGTCTGGCTTCTGGGAATTCCGTTTGTGGATCCCAACAGCATCAGCTGTCCCTCTGCCTGCTTCCTGGGAGAGATTCTCTTGGGAGATGGGACTGTCACCAGGTACTGGGAGACACCCAGCCATTGAGGATGGGCCCTGGGCCAGGCTGACCTGTTTCTTGGCGGGGGTGGGGGGTGGAGGTGGGAGTAGGGGGGTAGGGGTGGGGGCGGTGCAGGGTAATTAATGCCTTTCCTGGGTCTGAAGTTGGTCCCAGCCTGATGGCCACTCAGAAGAGCTGGGCTACCATTCCCCCATCCCCCACTCTTCTGGAATCTCCAGCAGTTCCTCCTCCAGCCGGGGCTCCCAGCTCCCAGCTGGGAGTTGGTGTCTGGGTTAATTCACGTCCTTTCTGGTTCAGTTCCACCTAAATTCACTAAACCTTTCTGTGTGCCTGGCCCGGGACACAGCGTGAGGCAGATTCCATCTAGAGCCTCAGTCTACTATAGGAAGCAGGAAGGAGCCTCACTGCAGCCCACGTGGTCTCTGACAGCAAGTGAATGGAGACTGCCTGGTCAAACAGGGCCGGTCAGGCGACGGTGCCGGGGAGGGTGTGCCATGGTGCCCCCCCCCCCGCCCCCCCGCAGCAGGCGCAGCCCCCGAGGCCAGCAGGCGGCCTGCCATCCATTAAAGCAAATCCATTGGCCTGCCATCCATTTCGTCTTGTCTCTTTCTTTCCCTTTTAGTGTCCGAGTATTTTGTACATGGGTTTGCTTGGATGTCTACCATGTGCATGCCCGGGACCTCAGAAAATCAGAATCTGACATCAGAGTCCCAAACTAGAGTTACGGATGGTTGGCGTTGTGTAGCCCGTCCTCCAGCAGCAACCTCGCTTGGAGCCGTGCTGGGCCTGTAGACTCTACATTTTCTCACTGAGGGGAGGGCCGGGGCACCCTCCCTTGAGTATCCAGCTGCCCTTCCGGATTAGATGAGTACAATTGTATCCTAATTGCATGTGGTCTTGGGGGAGGGTGGGAGGATCTAGGCGGGAAGAGTGGGGGACGGAGGTGGGGAACTCAGTCTACACCAGTGGTTGTTAACCTTCCTAATGCTGTGACCCTTGAAGACAGTTCTTCATGTTGTGGTGACCCCCCCCCCCACTATAAAATTATTTTTTGTCGCATTTCTTTTTTTTTTTTTTTTTTTGGTTTTTCGAGACAGGGTTTCTCTGTGTAGTCCTGGCTGTCCTGGAGCTCACTCTGAAGACCAGGCTGGCCTCGAACTCAGAAATCCGCCTGCCTCTGCTTCCCAAGTGCTGGGATTAAAGGCGTGCGCCACCAACGCCCGGCTTTTTGTCGCATTTCTTAACTATAATCTTGCTACTCTTATGAATCACAATGTAAATAAATATCAGCTATGCAGGATATCTGATATGTGACCTCTAAAGGGGTCGTGACCCCACAGCTTGAGAACTGCAGATCTACACAGGCAGGCTGTGCAGGATCTATCCACCCCGCTGAGTACGGAGCTTCTCTTGGGTCTGCTTTAAGGTCACCTGTGCTCTGTCCCGAAGGCTGAAAGACTCATTGGTTCCCCTGGGTGAATTTTGGTAGACTGGAATCTTGTTTTTGTCTTTGGGGCTTCAGGAGTTATAGTGGGCATTGCTGAAGGCATTTGTGAGCTACCATTTGGGTCCTTTTCTGTTTTGAGATAGGATCTCACTGTGTAGCCCTGGCTGGTCTGTAACTCACCTTGTAGACCAGGTTGGTTTTGACCTTAAAGAGGTCCCGCTGCCTCTCAAATACTAGGGTTAAGGGTAGACATCACCATGTCCAGCATGGATTGATATTTTTGAGACAGGATCTTTATAGCACAGGCTGGCCCAGAACTCACAGACGTCCTTGTCTTTGCCCCAAGAATGTTGGGTAGAGGTGTGTGCCCCGTGGCTCTCCTGGACTCTGGCTTTCCCGTCTTTCTTAAGACAGTGTCTCTGGAGGCCTCGGCTGGTCTTGGGCTTCCTCAGTAGCTGAGGAACTTTCTCCTGCCTCTGCCTCGTGTGTGTTGAGATTACACCGAGGCTGGTTGACTGCTGCAGGGGATGGGCCCAGGGCTCTGTGCCCGCTAGGCAAGCGCTCTGTTGATTGAACCGCATCCCTGACCCCATTCATGGGCTCTGCACTGGGCCCGAGCGAGCATCTGTCCTCCTGAAGGCCAGCTGGATATCTGCAGAGGACACAAGAATGGGGAGGGAGAGACAGTTTTGGGTCTGGCCCCACCCACTGGGCTGGGTTCTGCAGACCCTGTCCTGTGGGCAGCAGGGAGCTAGCTCCCGAGGAGGGGGGGGCTTCAAGCTGCAGGGTCATGGGTTGAACTGTCTGGATTCCATCTGTCCTTCCTTCCTTCCTTCCTTCCTTCCTTCCTTCCTTCCTTCCTTCCATATTTATTTTATGTATGTGAGTACACTGTAGCTGTCCTGCCTTCAGACACACCAGAAGAGGACACCAGATCCCATTACAGATGGTTGTGAGCCACCATGTGGTTGCTGGGAATTGAACTCAGGACCTCTGGAAGAGCAGTCAGTGCTCTTAACCGCTGAGCCATCTCTCCAGCCCCCTGTTTTTTCTTTAAAGAGGGTTCTTGGTGGGGAGCTAGGCTCTCAGATGGTTAGCACACCCTACCACTTCAACTGCACTGACCCCACCATCTCTTGCATTTAAAAACAAAACAAACCTGGCTGAACTTTTCTTTAAACCAGCACCACCCCAGGGAGGAGCTCATGGTGGCGCTGGCGTGGCAGGAGTGGGCCCTGGGGTCCTGTGGAAACGGCCTCGTGTTCCAGAAGTCCTAGAGGCAGTGGGCGTGGCAGGAGCCTGGCAGGGGATCTCGCTCTTTGGACTTCCCAGTGGGATGAGGTATGCTCCCTACCGCGGAGTTTTCCCTGGTTGACAGAGACATGGGGGCTCAGAGCATCCAGGCCCAGAGTGGAGGGACTTCCCCCGCCTGGCTCTGAGACAGTGGCTGTGCGGCGACCCAGAAGGACCAGGCGGCCTGCGGTGGGGGTCTGGAGTAGTCTCTAGAGAGCCAATGTTAAAAACCTTTGGCTTGGCCGGGCGGTGGTGGCATACACCTGTAATCCCAGCACTTGGGAGGCAGAGGCAGGCAGATTTCTGAGTTTGAGGCCAGCCTGGTCTACAGAGTGAGTTCCAGGACAGCCAGGGCTACACAGAGAAAACCTGTCTCAAAAAACCAAAAAAAAAAAAAAAAAAACAAAAACAAACAAACAAACAAACAAAAAAAAAACCCCAAAAAACCAAACCAAACCAAACCAAACCAAACCAAACCAAACCAAACCAAACCAAACCAAAACCAAAACAAAAACACCTGTGGCTTTTTAATCCTCCAAGCTCAGGGAAGGAGAAGTAGGCAGGCTTGATCAGACACCGGTGAGGAGCCTGCACATAGTAGGTGCCTTAATTACTCTTCTCTTACTGTGAAGAGAAACCATGACCAAAGCAACTCTTATAAAAGAATGCATTTCATGGAGGGCTCCCTTTACGGTTACAGAGGTTTAGTTCCTTCTCACCATGGCAGTAGGCATGGCCGACATGGTGCTGGAGGAGCTGAAAGCTACATCCTGATAGGCAGGCAGGCATTGGGAGGGCGGGAGTGGGAGGTGGGCAGAGGAGGAGGGGGAGGAGGGGGAGGAGGAGGAGGAGGAGGGGGAGGAGGGGGAGGAGGGGGAGGAGGAAGAGGAGGAGGAGGAGGAGGAGGAGGGGGAGGAGGGGAAGGAGGAGGGGGAGGAGGGGGAGGAGGAGGGGGAGGAGGAGGAGGAGGTGGTGGTGGTGGTGGTGGTGGAGGTGGAGGTGGAGGTGATATACTGGGCCTTGCTTGGGCTTTTGAACCATCAAACCCGCCCCCAGTGATGCACTTCCTCCAACAAGGCCACGCCTCCTAATCCTTCTAATCCTTTTAAAGAGTTCCATGGGTGAGGGTACTAAGTTCCTGGCAAGTGAGTATTGGAATACATGAGCCCACTGGGGCGCTCTTATTCAAACTGCCAGCTGGACTTAAGTAGACGCTTATGGGATGAATGTGTGTTTCCCCCCTGGAACCCCAGGGAAGAATGAGAGGCCAGAGGACCTGTCCTGGGGCCTGGCCCTTCCCAAGATGCCACAGTCTGAGAACCCCGGAGCCCCGACTGTCTCACACACTAGAGAGTGCTGGGTCTCAGTTTTGACTCCAGGTCCCAGAAACCTGTTGGGTGACTGGACTGCTTGGTGCTTCTTCCCTGGCTGTGACCATCTCTTCTTGGGAGAGTGCACTAGATACAATCCCCACGGAGAGAAGGTCTCTCTGTGTAGCCCTGGCTGTTCTGGAACTCGCTCTGTAGACCAGGCTGGCCTCGAACTCAGATGTGCCTGCCTCTGCCTCCTGAGTGCTGGGATTAAAGGTATGTGTACCACCTCTTGGCCAGATTGCTTTTTTCTTTTAGTTTATGGTTTATTGGATGCATGTGCCATATAGTTTTTTGACAACTGGACACAACCAGGGTCGTCTGGGAATCAGACTGGCCTGTGGACAAGCGGTGGAGCGTGCTCTTGGTTCCTGGCTGATGTGAGGAGGCTCCAGAACCCTGTGGGCAATGTCACCTCCCCCCCACCCCCGGGAGGTGGGCCTGGGTTGCAAAATGAAAGCAGGCTGAGCAAGCCAGTGAGCGGCTCCCGCCTCGGTCTTGGTCTTTCTTCTGTTCCTGCTCCAGGTCCCTGCCTTGGCATCTCCTGACCATCTGGGACCTGAGAGCCCAATGCACCCTTTCCTCCCCACCCGCTTCTGGATAATGGTGTTCTGTCACAGCAGTGGAAAGCAAACTCAGACCGTACAAATTTAGGGTTGGGGGTGCCACTCAGTTGGTACGGTGCTCGACACACACACACACACACACACACACACACAGGGAGCCCTGGGTTCCTCGCCCATCAAGGTATAAATGGGGCCTGGCCGAACATGCAGGAAGATCTGCTGGGAGTCTTGACAGCATGGGATGCTGATTTTTGTTTAAAAAACAAAACAAAACAAAACAAAAGCAAAGACGAACATTCAGAGCACTGTAAAAATACTGTTTTGGATATATCTAGAAGAAGGTGTGAGTCTTGGCCAGATGTAGAATTCGTGTGACCGTGGGCACTAGTGACTGGCATCCTGGAGTTTGTACTTTCCTCCAGGTTCTTGGGGTCTGTGTACAGGTGCCCTGCTTGTTTGTACATCTTGCACCAGGAGTGTGCCTGATGCCTGCAGGGGCCAGAAAAGGGTGTCACATCCCCTGGAACTGGAGTTACAGATGGTTGTGAGCTGCCACGTCGGTGCTGGGAATCAAATCCCTGTTCTCCGGAAGAGACGCCAGTGATCTTAACTGCCAGGTCATTTCATCAGGCCCTGCTTTTATTTTTTAATTAATTAATTTTTTATTTTATGTGCATTGGTGTTTTTTGCCTGCATGTATATCTGGGTGAGACCCTCAGACCCCCTGGAACTGGAGTTAGAGACAGTTGTGAGTTGCCCTGTGGGTGGTGGGAATTGAACCTGGATCCTTTGGAAGAGCAGGCGGTGCTCTTAACCACTGAGCCATCTGTCCAGCCCATTTCTCTTTTTATTTGAGGCAGGCTCTCGTGTGCCCTAGGTAAGCCTCGAACTTACTATGTGGTCTTTAATTCCTAGTCCTCCTGCCTCTACTTCCCTATTGAAGGTTGGATAGCCACTCCCGCCAGTTCTAAGGGTCTTGGTAAAAACCCCATGCACTCAAGAACTCTTCTCGGCGGTCGGCGGCGCAGGCAGGTCGGCAGCTGTCTGACGGCTGGCGGCTGTCTCCACCCCTCCTGGGGCTCTTCCTGCTTCTGTCTCCAGTCCCCTCCTCCTTTTCTCCCAGGGACAAACGCCCCCATTCCCTCCCCTCAGGAAATAAGGGGGGAGGGGGAGGAGGGAGCAAACGTGACCAAAGGGGGGCTGGTGGTGACGGGGTGGGGGGTGGGGGAGCATTCTTATCTCAGGAGTTCAAACCAAAGCACTAGGAAGCGAACGCCCAGCCTCGGTGGCGCAGAACAGAAAGTAGTCAACTTGGCGTTGCGTCTGAGGGCCGAACTTCGCGAACAAGGGCCGGCCTCGGCAGGCAACTTGTTCAAGTGGGCGCTGGGGTGCACCATTAACTAGAGAGAATGCTCTCCCCCTCCCAGTATTATTTTAAAGCAAAGACAGAAGGAGCCAAGAGAAAATGGAGCCAATTCCTCCTGGAGAGGGAGCGGCTGAACTGATTCGGAAGTTGGATCTCTTTGTACACAGGAATGTGGGGAGAGAGAGGAAAAAAAATAAAAACCACCACCAACAATAAAAACCCAAACCCACCCCATTGCTTCATTTCTCCTCCAAGTCCAAGCACTTTCTATTGTGCAATGAAAAGACTTTTCATGTTGAGAGAAATGAATCCTGATTTGCAACGCTAAGGGCTTGAGCGCGCATCCAGGCGCAAGACGGTTCTCAGCTGGGCGCGGTTGCCGCAGGGTGACCGTGGCCAAGTCCCCGGTGTGCTCAGCCACGCGTGGGCCGCAGGCTAGGCGAGCTGGGGATCTCCGAGGGTGGAGAGCCCCGAAGTGCAGCGCGGTGCCGGTGGACAGCCGTCTAGAGAGCGCGCGCTAGAGTCCGGGGGTCGTCCGGTGGCACGCTGGGTACTTTTGGGGGTGCAGGCGTGCACGCGCCTGGTGTAGAAGAGGCCGAGCCCCGGGCGCGGGTGCACGTGGGAGCTGCGGCGGGGGCGGGGCGGGGTGTGGCTTCCCCGCCTCCCAGGCGGGATTTGCAAGTGTGTGGCGGCCCCAGACTTCCTGCTCTTTCCCCGCTGCAGGTACGCGCGGGCCGGGCCGGGCTGGAGGGCTGCGGGTGCGCAGAGACGCGGGCACCTCTTCACCCGGACCCCGGCCGCGCCGCGCCGCCTCGCTCTCCAGTGGCAGCTAGCCTACCCCGGACATCCCGATCGTACGGGTCGCCGGGTTGCGAGGTGGCACCGTGCCCCTCTCCGCCCAGCGCGCCTTAGTCCTCTGCACCGAGCCTGGCAGCTCGCTCCTGGGCGACCTTGCCGCCTCGAGCCCCGGAGGGCCGAAGCCATGAATGAAATGTCTAGCTTTCTTCACATCGGGGACATTGTGTCCCTGTACGCCGAGGGCTCCGTCAATGGCTTCATCAGCACTTTGGGGTGAGTGAGCTTAGGGCAAAGAGGGTGGCATCGGGGCTACGGTACCAGCTGCTCGTCTCCCAGTGTCCGGCCCTCTGCCCCCTTGTTAGAGGCTTGCCTGGACCGCCTGGTCTCCAGAGGCGAGGGGACGCTGGCTCCCCTCTCTTAGAGAAAGGAAGTGCTCTGTTTGCTCAGGTAGTAGTCGGGTAGTAGTAGTGGGGAGTTCCAGGAGGCGGGCGTCAGGGCCCACGAAGCCCGCCACTTCTGGCACACTCCTTTTCTTAACTCATGGCTGAGGGGTTTGCACTAACTCTGCAAGAGGTCGTCGGTTGGTGCAGGTGGCTGGGGCCTGAGTTGGAGAGGCCCTGGGTGTGCTTGTCTGGGATTGGGGGTGGGGTGCTAGGGTTGGCTCAGTCTGGAGCCTGGCACGCACCTCGATAGCCCCATCTTGAATCGGTTTATTTATTTAGTTAGTTATTTGGAGGGGTAGCATCTTTTTACCCTCCTTGTGCCCCATCTCCTCTTCAGTGTTTACCCTCTCTGTCCAGGCAGCCCAGGTCCTGGCCAGCTGGCCCCCCTCTCACTGCCCCCCCCCTGTCAATTTCCTGTGTCGCTACTCTGGCGCCCCTGGGTCCCTAGTCCCAGGTTCTCTAGAGCACTTTACAAACATTAATTAGTTCTGGCTGTCACCCCCCGGGGCCCGGGCTGGATAAGCAGGGAACTGATCCCATCCCATGCTGGTGCCAGGCCAGTAGCTGGGAGAGGTTAGAATCCCCGTATCTTTTTTCAGAGAGCCCCTGGGCACCTTGCTGCTGCGGGGCTGGAGGGAGTGCCCCGCAGGCTGGGATCTGGTCTTTTTGCCCCATTTTCGGGTGCGTGGGGAGGTGGCGGCTAATGTTCTGTGGTCTCATCTTTTCAGAACTGTCCAGCTGCCCAGAGGGTGACTCCTCTCTGGGAGCTTTGGAAGTGTGTCAGGAATTCTCATTTCAAAGTCAGCCCTGCAGGTGGGAGGCTCCTGGCTGGCCTGCTTGCTCTCTCCCCGAGGGCCCCTCCGCCTGAGGAGGATGAGATAGGAGTTCCAGCGTCCCCCTCTCCTCCCAGAACCCTTCAGGTTCTCCTACACACCTCCCAGGTCAGATGGAGATTCCTACACACACACACACACACACACACACACACGCCTCCCCATCAGATTTCTCTTACGAAGTTGCCCGGAGAGGAGGGGTGGAGCCACATCTGGGCCGGCATCTCTGCAGGCCTGGCTCAGAGCCCTGCCAGGGCCCTTACTGGGGAGCTACAGGGGAGCTGCGCAGTCAGCACAGTAGGGCACAGCCGCGGGGTGTGTGTTGGGGGGAGGGGCAAAGCCAAAGGTGGGAGGAGCCCTGACACCCCCCAACTCTGCAGATTCTTGGAAAAAATCGTCAGATTTTGTTGCTGTGTCTGGCTCAGGGCTGAGCGTGAGTTGTTTAAGCACCTTGAGGTTGACAGAGCAGGGGGAGAGTTCAAGGTCCCGCCCCGTGCTCCGTGGCCTCCCGCATCTGGGGTCCCTCTGCTGGAGCGTGCGCTCGCTCTTGTGCGCTCTCTCTCTCTCTTTCTCTCTTTCTCTCTCTCTCTCTCTCTCTCTATATATATATATATATATATATATATATATATACACACACACACACACACATATATATACACACATACATATATACATACACACATATATATACACACACCACACACACACACACACACACCACATACATATACATACACAGTTGCTCTCTTCAGACACCCCAGAAGAGGGCATCAGACCCCATTACAGATGTTTATGAGCCACCATGTGGTTGCTGGGAATTGAACTCAGGACCTCTAGAAGAACAGAACAGTCAGTGCGCTTAACCACTGAGCCATCTCTCCAGCCCCTTGTCTCTTTTAAAAATTACTTCCCGCCGGGTGTGGTGGCGCACACCTGTAATCCCAGCACTTGGGAGGCAAAGGCAGGTGGATTTCTGAGTTCGAGGCCAGCCTGGTCTACAGAGTGAGTTCCAGGACAGCCAGGATTACACAGAGAAACCCTGTCTCGAAAAACAAAAACAAAAACAAAAACAAAAATTACTTCACGTGTTCGCGTGTTTTGCCGGCATGTATGTCTGTGTACCATGTGGGTGCTCCGTGGCTGGAGAGGCCAGAGAGCTCATTGGATTTCTGAGACTGCAGTTACAGAAGAGTGTGAGCCGCCTGTGGGTGTCGGGATGAACCCAGTCCTCTGCACTAAAGCCCAGAGCCACGTCTCCAGCTTCTGTCCCCCCCCAACACACACACACACACACACACACACACACACACATTCTCAGGACACTTTCTTCCTCTTGGTCCTTCCTGCCCCCGGAGCTGCTACTTTCAGTCCACCTGGACCTCAGGGTAGGTCTCAGGGACATCTGACCCCAGGGTACACCTTCCTGTGTACTCCCCCCCCCCCATCCCCCAGAAAATTGGCAGGTGCTTTCCTAGCCTGGCCCTCCGCTCACCTCGCCTCTCGCACACCAGAAGCTCAGGTGCGTTTCCTGGTCTCTTTACCTTTGCTCCCCCTGTGACTCCCTGAGTAAACCTGCCCCACCCCCTGAGCCCTGGCCCCAAGTGGCCTCTTTTGAAAGAGCTGAGACCCCACCTTCCAGGGCAGAATTAATCCTGTTTTGTTCTGTTTTGTTTTCTGTGACATTTCGAACTGTTCTCTGGTGCTCTCCATGCTCCGTGGGCTCCTTGTAGGCCCAGCTAATGCTGCACACGCGTGCAGAGTTGCTGAGCTCTGGGGACGTGTGGGCTTCCTGCTTCCAGCTTAGAGCCAGTGGAGAGGGATTGGCAGGACTTTCACCACGTCCCTTAGGGACTTGTAGATCCTGTG
This sequence comes from Apodemus agrarius, assembly GCA_964023405.1. Classification (NCBI taxonomy): domain Eukaryota; kingdom Metazoa; phylum Chordata; class Mammalia; order Rodentia; family Muridae; genus Apodemus; species Apodemus agrarius. The sequence continues at coordinate 5,170,523 of OZ030025.1, forward strand.
GAGTGGGGTCTGAAATCCCAGCACTCGGGAGGCAATGGTTGGTGGATCAGGAATTGAAGGGCAGCCTCTGCTATATAAGGAGTTGAAGGCTAGCCTGGGCTACAAAGGTGCTTGTCTTCGGGAAAAAAAAGCAAGGCAGACAAACAAACAAACAGAAAGGTCAAGCTTGCTAGACACATAGACTGTAAGAAAGAGACTGCACACTCAGTCTGACTGAACCAAGATCTCCATGCTTCTGTTTCCCTTTCTGCAGAGCTGGGAGTGGAACCCTGGTTTGAGGCAATGCGAAACGTACATATAGGTTCCCGCACGGCCTCTGAGCTATGCTCTCCGCTTCGATGCTGCGTTATAATTACAGTCCCAGGGCCAGGAGCACGGCTCTCCGAGTCTCTCTGTCTGCCCCCTCCCATAACTCTGCCCCTGCAGCCTCTCCCGGGGCTCCTGGTGCCCAGGGTTGTGAACCCTGGGCCTGGTGTGATGGAGCGCCTGGCCCATCTCAGCGCCCAGCGTCTGGCATTCAGTTAGAGAATTTGTTGAAGACAGGCAGCCTCAGTGGGCGGAGGCTGGCCCAGCTGGGGGGTGGGAGGGGCTCTGGTTGAGTTGGGAGGTGTAGCAGCTTGGGGTTTGGGGCCAGAGCACCTAAAGAGACAGCCTGTCAGAGCCTCCCGGGTAATTAGAGGTCCCAGGAAGATTGGATATTAGCTGGGTTGGGAGGCTGGGAGGGGTCTGGGGAGTGGATCTAGCAGGCCCACACCTGTCCTTGGCAGGGAAGCGTGGCCGCGGCTGGCCTCGCCCCTCACCCAGGTGGAGGTGTAAGAGGCCAGAGCGGGAGCTGCGGATGGGGAGGAAGAGGGGGAGGGTTGCTGTGGCTCACGGCCAGCCCTCCCTTATAGGAACTCAGGGAGGACCTGTTAGGTCCCATCTGGTCCCCTGGAGACCTTTTAGTGTCCCCGGAGTGGCTGCAGGCCCCCCAGGGATTGAGTTGGGGGTGCAGGTGAGCTAAATTTTGAAGAGACATTTGTCAGGGAGACTTAGCTGCTGGGATCACTTTTGAGGGGGTGTGCACCCCTGGACCTGGGTCACCCTACCATGGGGTCGTCAGCACACAGGGTCAAGAGGGCCCTGGCCACCTCCTGTAGCAGTCTCTGCCCTTCTGTCCGTACCTAACGTATCTTGGGAGGGTGGGCGCTGGAGGGGGGGACTCTAAGTATGGGGTGACGTGTGGGGAGCCTCGGGTTCTCAGATGAGGGTCCCTGGGCCAGGATCCTCAGGGGCATGCCCCTGGCTCCTACTGCATCAGTGACTGAGTGTTTCCACAACTCTGCCTTCTCAGAGTAGCTGCGTCCCTTCTCCCCGCCTCCCCTCCTGCCCCGGATGCTGGGATCAGACCTAGGGCTCTGCCAGAGGACTTACGTCTCTAGTGCATCCTGTGCATTCACACACCCTCTTTTAGATCTTTTCAATTTAATGATTTCATTTTTAATTTAATGATTTAAAAGATTTAAATCATTAAATCTTTTTAAAGAAAGATTTAATGCTGGGTGTAGTGGCATACACACCTTTAATCCCAGCACTCGGGAGGCAGAGGCAGGCGGATCTCTGAGTTCATGACCAGCCTGGCCTACAGAGCGAGTGTCAGGACAGCCAGGGCTACACAGAGAAACCCTGTCTAGGAAAAAAGAAAAAGAAAGGTTTAATTATTTGTGTGTGTGTGTGTGTGTGTGTGTGTGTGTGTGTGTGTGCAGGTACTCATGGAGGCCAGAAGGGGGCGCTGGATCCCCTGTGCTGGAGTTAGAGGTGACTGAGAACTCTAACAATGAGTGCTGTGAACTGAACTGGGGTCCTTTGTGAAGAGCCGTACCTAGTTCTAACTGCTGAGCCTTCTCTTCAGCCCCATCCTATACCTTCTCTAAGGTGCTCAAGCTGTACCTGCAAATGTCTTGGATGTAGGGCATCCTAAACATTTTTTATTAGCTAAGGACTTGCTAAAAACAAGTAAACAAACCAAACACAAAGCAGTTCCCAGTTGGGGGTGTGGCCAGGTCTGCTATCCCAGCTACCCAGGAGACGGAGGCAGGAAGCTTGCAAGGTCGAGATCTGTCTGTCTGGGCTACAGAGTAAGTTCAGGGCAGCCAAGGGGACTCGGTGGAGAGAGGGCTGGGGATGGGGCTTGGTGGCCGAGCGCCTGAGTGCTCGCTGAACGCTGAATGTACTCGGTGCCCTGGGTCCAGCTTCCAGCACTGGACTGCAAGTGTCCCCGTCCAGACGCTCAGCTGTGGATGGAACTGACGATTTTCTTAGGATTCCTGAAGTTACTTTTTTTTTTTTTTCTTTTCCGAGACAGGGTTTCTCTGTGTAGCTCTGGCTGTCCTGGAACTCACTCTGTAGACCAGGCTGGCCTCGAACTCAGAAATCCGCCTGCCTCTTCCTCCCAAGTGCTGGGATTAAAGGCATGTGCCACCACTGCCCGGCTTTTATTTTTTTAAACTGATATACGTATGTATCATTATTATTTTGGAAGCCTTTTCTGGGTTGTGTCACTGAAGAGAGTAGCACAGGCGAGACCCCGCCTAGCTGAGGCTTTCTGGCCTTTTGAGGCAGCCTTGCTTCTTAACCCTGGCTGACTTCAGAACTGTGGCTCCTCCGGCCTCGGTGACCCACAGATTGGGATCACAGGTGTGCGCTGTCTTTCTCAGTCTTCTAAGCAGGCAGTGAGGGAGCCTGTCTGCTTGGTCGGCCTGAATCATTCAACAAACGTTCATGAAGTGCCTACTGGGTGCCAGGTGTCGTGTCTGGACTGAGTTCTAGTGTATCACAGCTGTACAGCTTGGTAAGTCACTGTTTGAGCCTTAAGCGAGACCTTGTCATCCCTGGAGGAGGGACGGTCCCTTCCCGGCTGCCTGCGTTCCCCAGGTATGTCTGAGATCTGCCCTGGCTTAATTGTGACTTCATCGGATGGAGGCACTACACTTGTGTTCTTTAGCCTAGGCAGTGGGTTAGCCTCAGCTAATCCTGTGCTTGCAGACTCAGGTTTTAAAAAGTTTAATTTTCTTTTTTCTCCTGATTAAAGAACAAAACAAGACATGTTTCCCTGAGGGACTACAAAACAGCTCGGATAATGCCTGTGGCGGTGCTGCGGAGGCTGCAGAATGTTCTTTCTGGGCCACCGGCCTCGTGAGCACACCCAGAAGCCGTCCCAGACAAACCGAGCGGGGTCCCGGTTTGTACCCTGTCCTGTGGACATGTCTGCCCTCTCCCGAGCTGACACCCTGTTGTGGTGGCACAGAGTCACATGGTAGCAGGCTCTGTGACTCATGAAAGCGCTCCTGGGACCTGCCCGCTATGCGGGCTGCCTGGCAAACTCCAGATTTTGCCCCAAGCATCCCGAGGCTCACGTGCGCGGGCACCCGTTTCGCTGTCCGGATGGGGATGGAAGGGAAGGCCTGCTTTTTGCCCATCGGCTGGCTCCTAGGTTCGAGCTGTGCTTTTTGTCTGCTGGTGAGGCAGGACTGTGCCACCGAGGGTCTGACCCAGTTCAGTGTCACAAGTTTATGAGTGTTGCGTGGCTGGTGGGAGTGAGAGCCTCCACCCTCTCGGTTGGGCGTGGTACAGGTCCCATGCAGCGGCACTTGGGTGTGATGTCCCCATGGGGTGACTCGAACAGAGGGGGGCCGCATAGGGGTCTACAGAGGACAGACCCATCTTCTGCCTCAGGACTCTAGGGTCTCGGCTGAGTCCAGCGACTTGGCCTCCAAGAATCCTGCTTTAGTCTGCTGCCCACGCTGCCTTGCCCTACATTCTTGACCCCGAGTCCCCTCCCTAGCTTGGCCCGATGGGCGGTGGCTTGGGCTGGGGGTGGGGAGAGAAGCCGGGTTGCAGGGTGGGGACGTGCCAGCTTCTGCTCTCAGCTTGGGGGCAGGTTTCTGGGTTTCGATAATCTTGTACACACAGCTGGGATCTCCGTGTGGCCGTCCACTTCCAGCCCTGCCCTCTAGAGTGTACAGCTGGGGCCCCTCCCTGGGAGCAGGGGCTGCGGTGGGGGAGGGAGGGGCGGAGGCCTGAGGGATGGAGAAGAATTTCTTCTGCTTCATCTCCTCCGGGCGGGTGGGTGGGTGAGGTCGGAGGTCCCCCCCAGCGGGCAGGCACCCGAGCCTCCCAACACAGAGGCTGGGCTATGAACAGAGGAAGCCGCCGGGCCTGCCGGGGCAGAATTGAGGTCGCTGTTGCCCCTTGGGTGTTGGAGGCTGCTGGCTGAGTAGCACTGTCGTTAGAGGCTTGTCCTTGGGATGACAGGACGGACTTACTGCCTGACGCCATCTGTACAGAGGCTCTCAGCCGGCAGGTGGGCAGAGCCGGAGGGGGGGCAAACACAAATCTCAGCCCCAGCTGCAGCAGGTGTCTATTTGATTAGCAAATCTCGTCCCTCGTCCCTCTGTCACTCGACCAGCTGGCCATCTGCCCTTCCTCCGGCCTTCGCGACAACCGGTCTCCAGGTGTCCAACGGGAGGCTCACGGATCAGGAAGCGGGGAATCAGATCTGTCTCGGGGTGATGATAGGGACGGGGACGGCTATGGCCACAGACCTGTCAGTCAATCCAGGCTCCGCTGACCCTTGAGTCCCGTGGGTGGGCCTGGGGCCTGGGGCTCAGTTGGGGGCTGTGCTCAGCTAGCTGGCATGGAGCCCCGCGTCCATCCGGCATCGTATAAAATCAGGTGCGGTGGCCCACACCTGCAGACCCAGCACTTGCGGGACAGAGGCAGGAAGATTATGAGTTCTAGGTCAGCCTCAGCTGCATAGGTTGCTTTCGGCTAATCTGTGTTACAAGAGACCTTGTCCCAAAACAACCCCCTAACTCCATCTGTGCGTGTGTTTAATCCCCGCACTCAGGAGGCAGACACAGGTGGATTTGTGTGAGTTCCAGGCCAGCCAGGGTTATATGGTGAGACCATTTCTCAAAAGAAAGAAACGAGCTTACCTGTGCCCCAGTGCTGGGCCCCGACAGTACCTGTAATCTCTGTAGTCCAGTGGCCTCACTGGGCCTTGGACTTCGTGGTCCCACATGGCCAGTGCTTGGCCTCCGAAGCCTTGTATCCAAACCCAGGGCCTGTTCCCAGCTCCCGCTTTCCCACTTGGTGGACTGGTCCCCAGCATCTGTTTTGGGGTTCCGTGTCACTCAGTTTCCTTGAGAATGCTGAGGTAGTCGGGAGGTGGGTGCTGGGCCTGAAGTTCTGCCCCGCCGAGGCTCCTCTCAGCCGTTTCTGTGCAAATGGGGCGAGTGGAGCATTGCGTCCGAGCGATGGATCACGGGCCTGGAGGGCTGGACCTGAGGTGCGGGCAGCCCACACAGAAGCCCTAAACACAAGCCCTGTGGCTAGCCTGCACTACACAGCACAGGAGAGAGGGATGGGGATCCTAGCAGGAGGATCTCAAGGGAGGAACCAGCTTGCTCTAGAGAAAGCCATGAAGTCTCCTCCCAAAGTACTCAAGGAGTCTGCACCCCCAAGACCTTGGTCTAAGAGAGGAAGGCTGCACCCCAGGACCTCTCCTGCCCCGTGACCCCCTCTTTCCTCTCCCACCGCCTGCCCCTTGTCTCTCTTCTCCTTGGCCCTTATAGATGAGTCTTTCCGTGCCCACAGCTGCCCCCCTGATCCTGAGCCAGGAGCCCAGGCCCTTGGACAGAGCTCGCGGAGCTGGAACCCGGGCTGCTGGGCCGAGCTCAGTCACCCTTGTTTCCCTCCCTGAGGCCGAGGCCTTGGTGTTCCCTCTTGTGCCTGAGCTCCCGGGAGCCACGAGCTATGCCACTATCAATTCTGTATGTCCCATAGGCTGCCTGGCCCACAGGATGCCACAGGGCGGCTTCCTGGTGCAGACAGACATAGGTACAGGAGGGATGCTTTGGGGCTGGAGAGATGGCTCAGAGGTTAAGAACACTGATTATTCTTCCAGAGGTCCTGAGTTCAAATCCCAGCAACCACACGGTGGCTCATGACCATCTGTAATGGGATCTGATGCCCTCCTCTGGTATGTCTGAAGACAGCTACAGTGTACTTACATATAATAAATAAATAAATCATTTAAAAGAAAACAGAAAGGGATGCTTTTTGGGTAGCGGGGGCAGGACGTTGCCTGAGATCCTAGCCAGTGAGCGCGAGTTCCTTTCCCAACATTCAGATCCTATCAGCAGGTGCGACCCTGACCTCCCCCAACCTTGACCTCCCCCGGCCCCTCTAACTCCTCCCTCTGGTCTTAGATTGCCTACTGTTGGCAGTGGGCTTCCCCAGGGTCACTGGCTGTGGAGGGCTAGCCTGTGCCTCAGGCTGAGGTCAGGAGACGTGGGCTGGAAACTCCCACTGTGCATACTCTCCTGTGCAGGACTGGTTCTAGCTCTTTCCTGGGTCCACTGTGGATGCAGGGACTCTTGGGGGGCTTCCCTCTGTCCTATGCTATTGGTGGCTGTGCTGGTTGGCACAGGCTTTGAGTCAGGTTCCCCAGAAGTCACTGCCCTGCTATTATCTGGAGCCTTTCCTTCTCTTTATCTAATCTCCAGCCAGCTCCAACCTACCCCACTGCCTTTCCCTTGGCTCTACCTGGGTCTCAAAGTCCACCGTGCACCTAGTGGGCCTCGCAGGCCCTGGGGTGCAGCCTTCCTCTCTTAGACCAAGGTCTTGGGGTGCAGACTCTTTGAGCATTCCAGGGGGAGACATCGAGGCTTTCTAGAGCAAGCTGCTTCCTCCCTTGAGCTCCTCCTGCTAGGATCCCCATCCCTCTATCCTGTGCTGTGTAGTGCAGGCTAGCCACAAGGCTTGTCTTTAGGGCCTCTGTGTAGCCGGGGCCTGGCAGACAGGTGTAGACACGACGATCCGGTCCCCTGGGCATTTAGCAGGGTGGGCATGAGCTCCCTGAGGGCAGAGCACACCCAGTGCATTATGGATCTTGAAGAAGCTTGGTTGAGCCTGTGTGTGTGTGTGTGTGTGTGTGTGTGTGTGTGTGTGATCATGCGTCTGACTAGCTGGGTGGCCCAGGTGGCTCCTGCCTTTGGGTAAAGCTCTTCAGAGCAGATGAGGGGAACTGACAGGGTGCGGGGTGGGACCTCAGACAGAGGGACCCAAGCGGAAGGGTATGGCCCGAGAGGGGAGCGGAGCGGAGCGGAGCTGTGGAGTTAGTTGACTTGGGGTCTGTGCCAGGTGTGCACACGTGGCTGTCCACCTGGGAGAGGGCAGGGACGCTACACCCAGAGATGCGGTCCCACTGGGTGGGGAGGAGTGGGGGTGCCTCTGTGGGTCTCCACCCACCCTGGGCATCTGGCCTGGGCCCAGTGTTCTAGCCATAGCAGCTAAGGCAGGCCAGGGCGAGGCCGCGCTCACCGCCCTCGGTGATAGTGGGCGGTTGGACGTGGGGAGTTTCACTTTGCCACTGGGTGGAGTCTGTGGGACCAAGGCCCAGCTGGCAATCTGGGGACACTTTTCTAGGCTGTCGCCATAACTTACCTGTCTGGCGTCTTCAGGCCTGCTTCTGGTCCCCAGTTTCCCATCAGCCCATCTGTCTGATAAGGGCTTTCCCATTATCTGTTAATGGCATCTTCCCTCCCCCCCAACCCTCCCCTACCCCCAGCCCTCCCCTCCCCCCCCCCTCCCGCCTTCATCAGGTCACGCAGAATGGCCTGGGCTGCCTCAGTTGTAAATGCTCAGGAACAGTGGAAGCGAGGCTTGAGAGACATGTTGGGGTACCCCGAATCCTGTAAACACTATTCAAGTAAAAGGGGGTGTGGCTAGAGTGGAAAGAGGGCTCAGCAGTGGTTAACAGGGAGTATTCCTTTTGCAGAGGATGGAGGACTGGAACTGGTGCCCCACAGGCACCTGCACAGGTGACAAAAGTGACATATACTTACACATACACATGAGTTTATTATTACTCTTTCCTTCCTTCCTTCCTTCCTTCCTTCCTTCCTTCCTTCCTTCCTTCTTTTGGTCTTTCTTTTCTTTTTTTTTTTTAGATTTTTATTTATTTATTGTATGTATATGAACTATACTGTAGCTGTACAGATGGTTGTGAGCCATCATGTGGTTGCTGGGAATTGAACTCAGGACCTTTGGGAGAGCAACCAGTGCTCTTAACTGATGAGCTATCTCCCCAGCCCTCTTTGGGTTTTTTCAAGACAGAGTTTCAGTGTATATAGCCCTGGCTGTCCTGGAACTCACTCTGTAGACCAGCTGGCCTCAGACTCACAGAGATCCCCCTGCTTCCGCCTCCTGAGTGCTGGGATTACCGCCTGGTGTTGTTCTTATTTTTTAATGCTTATTTTCATGCATGTGGATGCATGCTTTGCCCACATATGACTGTGTGGCACTTGCAGGCCTGGTGCCCGTGCAGGCCAGAAGAGGGCACTGGATACTTTGGGAGTGGAGGTACAGATGGTCGTGAGGCACCATGTGGGAGCTGGGAATCAAACCTGGGTCCTCTGGAAGAGCGGCCACTGAGCCATCTCTCCAATGAATAAAATAAATCTAAAAAGAAAGAAAGAAAAGTAGGCAGGGTCTCCTCCCGGAGACAGTCTCCAGGGCTTATTGGAACCCAGCGGGGTGCTGCCCCGAGCGCCCCCCCTTTCTGTCTCCGCACTCTTGGGGGCAGCTCTTCCATGGCTGTCATTGGCCCTGTGTCCTGGGGTGCTCGGCTGCACTTCCGGGCTGCCTCTCTGCACGTGTGTGGTTCTGGTTCCTGGCTGAGTAGCTTCCTGTGGCCTTCCTACTTTGAAGACCCTAGGCTCGTGGGTGTGGCCATGGGTGTCAGAGGCGGAGCCAGTGAGGACAGGAACAGAGAGATATCCCCGAGTGGGTCTTGTGTGGAACAGGCAAATCCGTGTGTGCATATCTGCATGGCCTGTAGGAGTGACCTGGAAAGGGTCTCGGGGATGCCGGGCAGGGTCCTGGGTTTTACTGAGGGAAGGGGTCTCCAACCCTTCCTTCCTTCCGTTCCCACAAGGCCTTGTGTCCCAGCCAAGAGTGGGCAGTGGGCCCGAGTGCCTGCTCTACATCCTCCTGCGTTCTGTGGCTTCCACTGATGGCTCTGGCGCCCTTGGCAGGGGCTTTTGTAGGCCCCGGCAGTATCCCCCCCCTCCTCCCCCCTCCCCTCCCCCGGCACAGTCTCTGTATCCCCTCCTTTCTGGCTTTGCCGAGAGCCTGCCAGCTGCTCTGATTCACGGCTGTCGTTCGGGAAAGTCTATGCATTATTCACGACCTCGGCGGCTCCTGCACACCTGGTCTGATGGGCTGCGCTCTGACCTTTCCCGTCCTAAATCCAGACAAAACCCACCGCCCTGGCACCACCGCGGGACCTACTCGGATCCTTCTCTTGTTATTCTTCTCAGAGTGTGACTTGTCTTCTCAATGAGACTTTAACTCCCCGAGTCGGGGACCCTGCCTTTCCGTCTCACGTTCTCTCGGCCGGCCGCTGGTAGAATGGATTATTTCACCTACTCAGTATGCGTTCTGTGCGGCCTGCTCTGCAGGTCTGGGCACAGGGGATGCGGAGTGCAAAGCACACCCCCATCCCTGTGGAATCTACACATGGATCGCCACAGTGAGCCACCAGGTTGGAACCAGAACAAAGAGCAGGCAGGGCGGCCTGCCACGGGGCAGTGCACAGATTACATTGTTTGTTTATGGGGTAGCTCGGTATCATGTAGCCCAGGCTGGCCTTCAACTCACTATGTATCGAAGGATAACCTTGAACTCCTGATCCTCCCGCCTCTACTTTCCAAGAAGTGGAATGAGAGATGCGAGCCACCGAACCTGGCTACAGGTTTGTTTTTTTGTTTTTTGTTTTTTTTTCGAGACAAGGTTTCTCTGTGTAGCCCTGGCTGTCCTGGAATTCACTCTGTAGACCAGGCTGTCCTCGAACTCAGAGATCCACCCGCCTCTGCCTCCCAAGTGCTGGGATTACAGGCATGCGCCACCACCGCCCGGCTGGCTACAGTTTTAAAAGGAATGGGTCTTCGTGGGCGTGGGTCCCTTGAGCTGAGACTTGCAGGAAGTGAGGGTCTTAGGAGAGGAAGAGGCAGGGTGAAGGTCCCTAGGAGGTCCGAGGAGCCCCCAGGGGGCTGAGCCAGAGATGGCCTGGAGAAAGTCAGAAACGTGTGTGTTCTGTGGAGGTGGGCGCAGCTTAGGAAGCCGATCTCCTACCATGCTTGACCCGTGGATCCAGCTCAGGCAGCCAGGTGTGGCCGCAGTCACCTTTATCCAGAGCCATCTTGTCACCTCTTCCCTTCACTTGATGGTTCTGGGGGATTCTGAGCAGACAGGGCCTCTCTGTGTAGCCCTGGCTGTCCTGGAACTCACTCTGTAGACCTCTGCCTCTCAGGAGCTGGGATTTAAAGCAGGAGTCACCACGCCTAAACTTATACTTTTTTAAAAATCAATTTGTGATGCTGACAATGGGGCCCAGGACCTCTGTGTGCTAAGCAGGTGCACCCCAAGCCTTGGTTTCCTTTGGTTTCTGTAGGGAGCGGGCCAGCTCGGTAGGGGGCAGGGGAGATGCCCAGGACAGGACAGTTCCTGAAGTTGAGAGTGGAAGGGCCTGGTCTAGCCTGGTGCCAGAAGTCATGAGCGAAGGCTAGATTCTTCTTTTGTTGTTGTCTGAGGCAGGGTCTTACATAGCCCAGGCTGACCCAAAATTCACGGTGTAGCAGAGGATGACCCGATTCAGACCCTCCATCTACCCACGAGCCGGGATATGCATGGCTGATATGCATGGCTGTGCCCGGTTTGATTCTGTGCTGGGTTGAACCCAGGCATGCTGGGTAAATACTATCTGCCAACTGAGTGCTTTAGCCAAAGTGCTTGTAAGAGCGGGGTTGTCACGGACTGGGATGGGGACCGTCTGAGGACCGCTTGTGCAAGGGCGGGAGTCCAGCTGGGCTGATGTTCCTTTCGACGCATTTGACTTCTGAAGAAAGCATCCCTGGGACAGGAGTGTAGAAGTTGCCAGGGAACCTTAGTACCTTCTGGGGCTGTTCGTGGGGCTAGGATGACGTGAGACAGGTGTGCCGATGCGGAGGGAGAGAGCTCGGGAGGCAGGGAGGTGGAGGAGGCTGTGGCGCCTTCTCCGCCTGCCACTGTGGAGGTCTTCCAAGCACCTGCTAGCACCGGGCAGCCACCTGCCGAGGAAGTCCAGCCCTGTGATGTTAACCTTTCCGGGCTCGGCTCCTGCTCTCGAAATGGAAACAGTAGCAAAGTGGTTTTAGAAAATTAAATAGTGTATGCAACCTCAGGCAGCCTTCCAGCTTCCCGGCCGCCAGCCGGGTGGCCTGCGTTCCAACCGAACTCCAATACCATCTGCATGGAGTTAGTGCCAGACGACAATGACACAGGCTGAGGGCCCTGCCTCCCACTCCGGGTGCCAGTCCCCAGCCTCTGGCTTTTCTGACTGACAGCTGTGAATTCAGGGACCCTGTAACATGATTCACATCGGAGACCTGCTACAAACAGCTCACAGAACTCAGCAGGACTGGTTACTGTGAGAGGGCTCAGCCCGTAAAGGTGCGTCCCTGGAGGCTTGATACACACGCGTGTGCGCGTGCTCACACACACACATACACACACACACACACACACACACTCACACACGCATGCGCGTGCACACATGCACACGCACATGCACAGAGTTTATGGCCACAGGGTACAGTGACCACATCTTGAGAGATGTGCCCAGGGATGCTGGGATCAACTGGAGGCTTTGCAAGTATCCTGAGGTCATGGGCAGAGCTTGTGGAGGTCACGGGCAGAGCTTGTGGAGGTCACACCTCAAGGCCTTGTTAGCCGACACGAGGAGTGCAGAGGTAGCATGGGCTTTGATACTTGCTTCGTGACTTCAGGCAAGTCGTAAAGGGTTTATGTGCAGTTTTCTCCTTGGTAAAACGGTGCCAACGGCCGCTTCTTTGCTGGGAAGCTGGCGGGAATTCAGGAGCAGTTGCTGCACAGGGCTGAGCTTAGAGCTGGTCTTTACAGCGGTTCACGATACAGCGGTTCACGATCATCTGTCCTGGAGGCTGAGGTGGAGGGCTTGAACCGCGGACGGAGGGACGGGTGGGTGGATGGACCGAGGCATGCGGGTGGATGGATGCATGATGGGGGGGCAGGTGCAGGCACAGATGACAGATCGGTGGATTGATCGGTGCCTGGATGGATGTATGGGCAGGGGTACTTGGATGGGCGGGGAAGGTGGGAATGGGGACATGGACGGACATCCTCAGGGATGCAGGATTCAGTCCCCGGCCATGGCTAGAGGAAGACATCTTAGACCCTAGCTTGGGTCCTGGTTGAGTCTGGGAAGAATGAGGTTTATTATCCTGTCTGTCTGTCTGTCTGTCTGTCTGTCGTCTCTCCTCTCGTCCTCTAACCCAGCTGCTCTGTCTCCTAGGCTGGTGGATGACCGCTGTGTGGTGGAGCCTGCAGCCGGGGACCTGGATAACCCCCCCAAGAAGTTCCGAGGTAAGACCTCCATTCCTGCCGTGAGCGTCCCTCCTGGGCCCAAGGGTCCTCGACCTCAGTCTGTGGACACCAGTCTGTCTGCCTGAGACCACCCTCTGCGGTGTGTTGGCCTGGGCCCCGGCCGACCGCGTTGTCTTGGCGGTGTGGTGCATTTCTGCTTTTCCTTCCAAGGCCACACCCCCTTCCCTGGCATACCCACTTCTGGCCAAGGGCCCAATCTTTCCTGAGTTCTCTGCCTCTCACACTCACAGGGCTTTCTTTGTCTGTACGCCTCTCTCTCTCTCTCTCTCTCTCTCTCTCTCTCTCTCTCTCTCTCTCTCTCTCTCTCTCTCTAAGGGAATAAAGCTGGGAAAGACAATTGCTCAGGCCTCAGGAGGCCCAAAGGAGCCTCAGTTTCCCCATGTGTGAGGTGAAGGGACTGGACCTTTTAACTCTGAATATGCACCTGCCTCTGGCTGTGTGTGTGTGTGTGTGTGTGTGTGTGTGTCCCCTCTTGGATAAAATTACCCCAAAGCCCAGGCATGGCTATGTCCTGTGACCCTCAAGTGCTGTCCCTCAACAGGCCTCCTCTCCTGCGTGGATGAAGACCCCATAGCCCCGGCAGTGACAGGGTTGGATGCAGGGATAGCCTTGTTGTTCCTGGGCCAAGCAGGGGATTACCTACAAGGGCTGAGGCTGACACACGCCAGACAGCTGGTGCCTGGGCGTGGTGGCAGCAGGCAGGAACACGCCAGCGTGACGCCACTGGGTCTGCCGAGCGGTTGCTCTTCTGGGACAGGCTAGTGGAAGACATCATCAGCCTAAATGCCGGGCTGGGGTGGGCTGCTCGCCGCTGGCGCCCCGGGCCTGCAGAGGGCCCCGTCGCGGCTCTTCCGCACGCATGCTTCTACCCCCGGACTGCTGTGTCCGGGCTTCGTCTAAGTCGATGTCGGAGGGCGAGGTGTGCCTCGTGCCTCGGCAGCTGTGTAGGCGCGAGCCCTCCCGCCACCACCGCCAGCCTGCCCCTGCCCCCTTTACGGTCCCTACATTGTCCACTCTCCCCGCTCCCTCGGGCTACGTCGGCCTCCTGCCCCGCAGAGTGACGAGCCAGCCCTCGCCTCCTCACCCGTGGGCCCCTCACCCATCGGCACACCCAGCTCCCAGCTCCCGCTTTCTCGGACCCCCTGGCTCCTGCGCCTTCTCCGTTGTTTTCTGCTGTGGAGCCCAGCGCACTCTGTGTTCCGCGTCACTCCCCTCTTGTTCTCTCCCAAAGCCTCGTCTCTCTTGGGCTTCGAGCTGGGCTGAGTTCAGATTTACTGTGTAGCCAGGATGGTTCTGAGCTTCTGATGCTTCCCAGTGCTGGCATTTTTACCACCGTGTGTGTGTGTGTGTGTGTGTGTGTGTGTGTGTGTGAGTGTGTATGATGCCTGCCTGCCACAGTGCACACGTGAAGGTCAGGGAATCTTTCTTTCCTGGCCTGGGGATTGAACTCTGGTTGGGTGTGTGAGTTAAGCTCGCCACCCATTGAGCTACCCAGCCCCTGGCATTCTGGTTTGGGATCTGTGTCCCTTACCAGATGTTGGCTCTGCCCAGGGCAGAATTTTAGTCTGGCTTTTTTGTGTTTCTGGTTTTGTTGGCGATTTCTGCCTCCTAGCTCTTTGGGCAAGTGGGGACGGGAAGGGAGGGAGGAAGAAGAAAAGGGGGGGCAGAGGAAAGCGAAGGTCCCCTGGGGCCCCTGGCTGCTGCCAGCACAGGGAGGGACTGTGTGCACAGAGGTGTGTACTGTCAGCCTGTGGAGTGACTGGAAGGCGACGGGGAGGTGGGCGTGGTCGGGGAAGATATGCCCTTGGCTTCCAGCGGACACTCTGGGGCCAGTTTTTGACAACAAAAAGGCCACTGAGAAGAACAAATACCCCTTTGCCTGGTGCTCTTCCCACGCCCCCATCTCTGTCATTTCCCAAGGCTTGGGAACAGGGAACCCCGGAGAGCCTCACGGGTTCAGCTCATGCAGTGCAGTGACAGGGACCCAGGCTCCACTTAGTCCTTGCTAAGGCCTGAAGGACGCTGGTCTCGGACAGGATCCGTCCTCTGTGGCTCCCAGAGGGCAGGTGCGAGTCGGAGCATTAGAACTCGGGGCCAGACTCGGGGTTCCAACCTCTTCAGAGAGACTGAAGCAAGCTCCTGCCCGAGGCCTGCCATTTGCGGCTTTCACTTAGCACCACTGTGGTGTGTGTGTGTGTGTGTGTGTGTGTGTGTGTGTGTGTGAGGGGTGGGGTCATGGCAGGCATTTGGAAGTTGTCAGGTGGTTATCAGACTGTTCTGGGAACCCCAGGTGTTCTGCCCTCCCATCTCGGGGTGAGCCCAGTCACTGCCCACAGCTCGCGGTCCACCGTGCCCTTTCAGCGCCCGCCCCAGGTGCCTGCTGACCCCCGGGTTGTCCAGACTGGGCGGGGAAAGCCCCGTCTGCTTTGGCTCCTTGTGTGTTCTCTCGGCTCTAGCCGTCGCTTGCATCACCCCAAGCCTCAGCTTGTTCGGGGAATTCTTTCCAGACTTGGCAAGGGATGCCCAATCTGCCGGCCGGCCACCAGCCCAGCCCCTGACGGCCGCTCTGTGCTGCGGGTGTCGATCTGCGGGGTTCCTCCCTTCCTTAGCCTTTCCCCTCTTCCTCCTGTGAGGGAGGGGACGCCAGCGTGTGGGGGGGACTGGCAGCCTTGCGTCAGGGGAAGTTCAGGCAGCTCAGGGCACACCTTCAGGCACAGACACTGGACCTAGCGGGTCGAGGTCTTATTGCCCAGACCAGCGTGGGGAGGAGCATGAGGCTGCCTTCCTCTGTTCCATAGCTGGGTGCTCCTCCCTCCGTGGTCAACCCTGCTCTTCCAGAGTACTCCCCAAGCCCTGTGGAGGTGCTCGGTGGAGGAGCCCTTGCCTAGTGTGCAGGGAGCTGCGTCGTCACACACAAACAAAAGCATACTTCAGAGCTGGGTGTGGTGACTCGTGTCTGTAATTCCATTGGTCTGGTGGCTAAGACCAGTGGACCCTGGGCTCCACATGCCTTTAATCCCAGCACTGAAGGCAGAGGTAGGCGGGGCTTCGGTTTCCTAGTCTATGTAGCAAGTTCCAGACTAGCCAGAGTTGCGCAGTGAGACCCCTGTCTCAAAAACCAAACCAAACCAAACCAAAAAACCAAAAAGGGGAGGGATCAAGGAAGACAGCAGAAATTAGCTTCTGGCTGCCACACGTGCAGGTGAAGACACAGACAGACAGACAGACAGACGCACACACAGACACACAGATAACACACATAGACATACAAATATATACATGATGATACACAAACATACACAGACACGTCAGAGACACATACATACAGGCACACCAATACACACACAAACATACAGACACACATACAAACACACAGACACAGATAAATACACAAAGACACACACAGACACATAGAGACATACACAGACACACACACACAGAGAGACATACACAGACATACAAACACATGTGCAGATACACAGACGCAGATAAATACACAAAAACACAGACACACAGAAGCATACACAGACATACAGCTACACAGGCATACAAACATACATGCAGACACATGGACACAGATACATGCAGAGGCATACACAGACACACACACCTACATGCAAACACACATACAGGCACATATGAGGACACAGAGACACAGATACACGTGCACAGACACATAGACATACAGAAACAGACACAGACACAAAAACACACACATGCAGACACACACACCACACACACATGCAGACACACACCACACACACACACACACACACACACATGCAGACAAACACAGATACACACAGACAAACAGACATATACAGACACAGATGTGCATACATGCGGACACACCACACACACACACACACACACACACACACACACACACAGGGAGAAGTTGGTTCTGTCATTCAGGGCCCTGGTTTAAAGTGCTTGCCATGCTGACCTAGGGACAGAGCCAGGAGCAGAGATAGAGGGTGGTTTTGACCTGTGCGACAGAGAGACCTCTGTGTTGATCCATTGGCCTGCCCTGCTGTCCTGTGGAGTTACCCCTGCTGCCTGCGCCTGGACCCTAATTACTGTATAGCACCCACTGCGAATCTGCACACTGGCTTACCTCTGGGTGGGTGCTTAGCTCAGTTCCATTCATGTCTGCTTGGCCCATGTGCAGGGTTTCTCTGCTGAGTTCCCATGAGAGCTTTTGCTCAATGGGAAGGACACTCCTCTATCCTGGGAAATGACCCTGAAGCCTTCCAGCAGGGCGGCCACCGTAGTACCCCACGGACTTGTGCATGCATGAGGAGTTTTGAACCAGTTCTGTGGACTCTTATTTTGAGCCAAGGTCTCCCACACTGACCTGGACCTTGCAGGCTTCCAGCCTCCTCCTCCCCCATGCTGAGGTCACAGGAGTGAGACCAACATGTTTGGTTGCCTGGGGTGTCTCAGTTCCAGTGTAGTTCCTTCACCTGACCAGTAGAGGGCACACTCTTGCGGAGTGTGATATTGTATTCTGTCCACTACGGGCAGTTTGTGGGAGCCCTGACACTTGGAGCCAACTCCCAGAACCCCACATCTGGAGAGCTGTTTGCCTGGTATTTGTAAGACCTTGGGTTCAATTCCTAAAAGTTCAGCCTCTCCTCTTAAATATTTATTTTATTATTACTGTTATTGGCTTGTTTGTTTAATTTTTATGAGACAGAGTCTCATCATGTAGTCTTGGCTGGCCTGGAACTTTCTACAGAAACCAGGCTGGCTTTAACTCACAGAGATCACGGGCCTCTGCCTGCCGAGTGCTGGGGTTTAAGGAGTGTGCTTCTGATGGATTAGTTTTTGTCTATGAGGCAAAAAACGCCATGCATGTCTGTGTACTGTGTGTGCAGTACCCATGGCGGCCAGAAGGGGGCATTGGAGCATCTGGAACTGGAGTTAGTGAGATCCTGTCTTAGATTTTCTGCAAGAGCAGCCAGAGCTCTTAACTGCTGAGCCATCTCTCCAGGCCCATTTTCCCTTTTTCATTTAAAAATTCTGTGTGTGTGTGTGTGTGTGTGTGTGTGTGTGTGTGTCCCATTTTGTGGGGAAATTATGTGAATATTAGTGTTTTTAAAATTCCATGGTTTTAATTATTTAGAAAAAAAATACTTATTTTTAATTATGGTGAAATATACTTAACAAAACAATCTCCCTCGCTGGGGACTGGAAAGATGGCTCTGCAGTTGGGAGCACTGGCTTTTCTACAGAGGACTGGATTTCACTTTCCAGCAGCCATGTCGGGGAGCTTGCATAGCCTGTAATTTCAGCTCCGGGTACCTGCACTCTCTCCTAGCCTCTGCGGGCACCTGCAGTGGTGCGCACAGTCCATACCATGCTTAAAAGTAAAAAAGACATCTTAAAGAAAACAGACAGACCTACTGTGTGTGACACACACACACACACACACACACACACACACACACAGGGTGGCCTTGAACCCCTGATCTTTCATTCCCACTCCGACTTACCCATTCTGAAGCACTGGGTTTCACGGTCCTCATGCAGCCACGGCTCTGCAGGCGGCTGTTACCCACCTCCTCAGTCTGCTTGTCAGGAACTTCCTGTCAGTGGAAACAGTGTGTCCTTTCATGCCTGGTCTGTGTAAGTTGGGGTAATGTCCTCGAGGTACATCCATGTCCTGTGTATGGTGAGGGTCAGGAAATCGATCTCTGTGTCTCTGTGTGTCTGTGTGTCTGTCTGCCTTATTCTTGTCTGTTTCCAGACAGGGCCTAATTCTGTATCCTCCCCCCCCTTCCCCCCAGTCTTGAATGCATTGTGCAGCCCGGGCTGACCTCCATCTTGGCAGCAATCTTCCTGCCTCAGCCTACCAACTGCTGGAATCAGGGCCATGCCCCACTGTGCACAGCTTCAGCAGGTCCCTCCTCCCCTCACCCTCCCTCCCTCCCTCCCTCCCTCCCTCCCTCCCTCCCTCAGTGTGGTTTATGCAAGGAGCAGGCTGGGCAGTTACAGTGGCACCTGCCTCCCCTTTTCCTTACTGGAGCGTGGCTTCCCCGCGTCCTTCTGGCGTGATGTGTATATATATCTTTATTTTACATCTGAGTGTTTCCCTGTATATGTATCTGTGCCTCAAACCCCCAAAGAGGCAGAAGAGGATCTGGTTTTGTTTTTGTTTTTGTTTTTGTTTTTTTGGTTTTTTGAGACAGGGTTTCTCTGTGTAGCCCTGGCTGTCCTGGAACTCACTCTGTAGACCAGGCTGGCCTCGAACTCAGAAGTCCGCCTGTCTCTGCCTCCCAAGTGCTGGGATCAGAGTTCAGTTCCCGTGTCACACAGGTCACACTGGGATCCGACAGCCGCTTCCGGCCTCAGGCACCTGCACCCACATGTGTACCCCCCCCCAACACACATAATTGAAAATGGAGTCTTACAAAACTAAGTTGAACGGATATCAAAAGGCTGGGGAATAGCTCTGTGAGGAGAGGCGTTTGCCACCAACCCTGACAACAGGGGTCCTGAGGATGAGGCACCACCTCAGCACCCGGGAAGCAGGAGGACAGACAGACACCAGCTGCGTCCTGAGGGGTGAGCCCTCAGTTGTGGGGTGCATCTTAGTAGAAGGGCCACCTGCATGCTGGGGGTGGGGGGAGGTGGGCTTGGCACGGGACCCTGGAGGCTTCTCTGTTTAAGGAATCGATGGTTACCCCTCTCTCCCCTCCCCCTCCTCCCCCTCCTCCTCCCAACCCTCCTCCTTCTCCATGAAACTAGCCTTTCTAGACTTCTCCCCCCAATAGTTCCGGTATCTCTGCACCCCATAGCCTGATGGGAGAACATATCTGTTTGAGATTCCCAGGGCCTGATAGCCAGCTCTGACCTCGAGAGAGGGACATGACCTTAGGACATGGTGTAGGAGGAGGGAGGATCCTGTCCTGGTGACTTCTTCCTGTTCCCTGTCCCCATGCCCTGCACTTTCCCTGTACAAATCTTCTATTGCCCCCAGAGTTTGTAGTCTGGTGATCAGCAGTCCCTCCCCCCCAGGCCATGACTCTTCCCGTGTTGGGATGCTCACGGGGCACAGGCTGCCTGCTTTCTCACACCTGCTCCCGCGCACACCCGTCAGCCCCGAGAGCGTCCTTCCCTTTCATCAGACTTTAGGCCTTTTCCAACTGAGGCCTCCTTTGGCTAAACAGAAATTCAGGATTCTGTTCTGTGGAGTTTGGGCTTACGAAAGTCACAAGCTTTTTCTTCCTTCCTTCCTTCCTTCCTTCCTTCCTTCCTTCCTTCCTTCCTTTCTTTCTTTCTAGATTTATTTATTTTGTGTATATGAGCAGGCTGTCCCTGACACTCCAGAAGAGGGCATCAGATTCCATCATAGAAGGTTGTGAGCCACCATGTGTGTGGTTGCTGGGATTTGAACTCAGGACTTTCGGAAAAGCAGGCAGTGCTCTTAACTGCTAAGCCAGCTCTCCAGCCCCCCCATTCCCCCCCCCAGTGTGTCTACATTTAGAGATGTATTTCTGATATGGTAGCACAGTGGATTGTGTTATCATTTCTCAATGAGGAAGCTGCATGCATGCAGTACCGGTTAGAGTTGAACGCTGCAAACCTACCTCACGAGGCCAGAAGTGGAAAGTCAGCCAGATACCCAAAAACACCACAAGGAGATGGATCGGCAGAGAGTGATGTACAATCCCAGGAAGAAAGAAGAGGAATGGGAAGTACCAAGATAATATATAAATATTCCAATAACTAATCAAATGTAAATGGTTTAAACTCAGAGAGATGTTAGTAATCAGTAAAATGAGAGAAATTCATAATTAATACTTTTTAATGAAGGCCCAACCACTATCATGATGCAAAATATGATCTTTATGTGAAACTTGCTTAGACTATGATCATATGCTTAGGTTTACGGTAAATAGCTGAAATTTTACCGTATGTCGTGGTTATATTTGATTATCAGTTTTCTTAGGTTAGGAAAGACCTAGAGATTAGTGCAGCATTCTTCTGAGTACCCGTGTATCCCTCCGATCAGCGGACGAATCTCTGGAAGAGTCGCAGGAGCCTGGCAGTAGGAGGTGGCGACTGTGGGAAGGATGACTTAGTAGAAATACATAACTCAGATCATGCTTTGGGGATGTATCCTAGTAAGATATCTCACATGGATGACGGGTATTTTGTTTCTCGTCAAAATGAGAATTTCTGTAGCAGTGTGTGTTTCTGGACCCCGAGTTTGTCCTGACCGCAGTCAAGAGCCTGAGAGGCGTCCCTTGCTGAGCCAGGGTTCCCGGGGAGAGGGAGTGTCTGTCTGTAGGGCGGCGGGGGACACTGAGCAGGCCGTGGTGTTGGGGAAGCGGTCCAGCCTGGGGAGAAGGGGCTAGCCTTACCGTTGGATGTCTCAGTCATCCGTGAGATGAAGACAAACCAGGGAAGCGGGGCGGGCGGTCTGTTAAGGAATAAGACAGGTGTGAACAGCTGTCCACACCCGCAAAAGCGGGTTCAGATGGCACAGAGTGAGGCCGAGAGCCTCTGGTAACCTTGCTGGAGGGAGAAGGGTGTCTCTCCTCCCCGAGGTGACACCTTCTCTTCTACCCTGTTCCCTGAGAACCCTGTGTGTGTGTGTGTGTGTGTGTGTGTGTGTGTGTGTGCATGTGTGTCTGCACGTGCGTGGCACCAGGTGCCTTTCTGATCACTTTCTATCCATGTCTTTGAGGCACAGGCTCCTCCCTTGTTTCAGCTCAGCTGACAGGCCTGAGCCCCACTATTCCATTCCCCTCAGGGCTGGGGTAACTGTTGTGTGGATGCCCCCCCCCCCCCGCCCCCGCCCCGCCCTGTTTGTTACATGGATGCTGGGTTACATGTCACATGATGGCTCAGCGAGCGCTCCTAAGTGCTGAGCCATCTCTTCAGCCCCTGAGGCACCAGCGGCTACCCGCTTCTGTCCCCTACCACCTAGTGGCGGGAGGCTGGGACACCTCGGGGTTCTGCCAGGAAGCCCCGAGCTCTGACTGGGTCCTTATCGCTTCCTTTCTCACGCAGACTGCCTCTTCAAAGTGTGCCCCATGAACCGCTACTCCGCACAGAAACAGTACTGGAAAGCCAAGCAGACTAAACAGGACAAAGAGAAGATCGCCGACGTGGTGTTGCTGCAGAAGCTGCAGGTATTCGGGCGCACAGTAGGGCCTCTGCTCGCCAGTGCTGCTGGAGGCCTCGTGCGCGTCACAAGGGTGTCGAGGACACTGGCCGGTGAGGCTGCTGTAAAGGGCCCCAAGTCGGGGCAAACAGGAAGAGAAGTGCCCGACTAGGAACCCTAAGGCTGTGCAAATCCTTCCTGCCAGTTACAAGAAGGCAAAGCCCTGAGTCAGGGCCCATGACTCAACGACTAGATTCGAGCAACCAGACAGCTGCTCAGACCGGCTAGTCGCTCTTGGAGGCGTGTCTCCAGGGAACTCAATTTGAGACCCGTGGGTCTAGCCTTAGCTCCCATCTGCTTTATAGACCCAGAGCTCAGAGGTCCCGGCAGGACCCGCCTGCACTCACTGTGAGTCCGGAGTCCAGCCGAGGCAGCCCCTGGGTCTTTGACTCCTCTTGTGTTTCTTGGTCACGTGTATGTGCACGGCTGAGTGCTGGGCCCGCTGAGGGGCCACGGGCTCCTGTGGGTGGAGTCTCAGCTCACATCCTGAGTTTCCCCTAACAATGCTCAGGTCCAGCCCCTGTCTTGACATTGGTAGTGGGAAGCTTGGACCAGGGCCAGCAGCTTGTGTAGGCCTCTGAGCCCCTTGCCCTGAGGGCGTGGGACTGAAATAGGGTCTGGGTGGATCCCTCCCTGTGGCTGTGGCCTGTCTGTGGCGGGAGTGCTGCAAGGGTGGTCCGTCCCTCAGGCTGAGCTGAGGGCTCACATCTGAGCCACAGGGTCAGAGCCCACACTGCTTTGTGGAGGGCTGTGTGGCACATGCACGGCCCTGCGGCAGCCTCTGTAGCCCTCCCTGACTTGATTTACCCTCAGTCTGGTTTTAGCACTGAGGGGGGAGGGGCAGAGGGACCAGTCCTCAGGCTGTGCCTGTCTGATGGAGGAGGCCTTCCCTCAGGGAGGGTCTGGGTGGGTGGCAGATTAAAGAGGATCCCCCAAGGTAATGGGGCCACCTGAGCTGATCATCAGGAGGGGAAAGGTGGGGCTCTCTGCAGTGGGTCGGGGGAGGAGTGGGAAGGGGCCTTCGTCAAGCTTAGCCTGAAGTGGAGGTATCCTGGAGAATGGGGGTCGGCGTAAGGAGCACGTTCAGGTTTAGGTTGCTGGACGTGTCAGAGGCACGGGGGTCAGGGAAGGGGCCCGCCAGGTCGGGGTGAGCTGTCCGGCCATTGGCTGCCCTCTGCACTCCGAGTCTCAGGCCGTCGCTTTAGTGGGAGGGATTTTGCCCACCCCTGGAGGGCCTCCTGTTTGCAGCACCTGAGACAGGTCCGAGGTGAATGTGAGCCTCGGGTGTGTGTGTGCATGCACATGCGTATACGCGTGCACATGGTGTGCATGTATGTGTGTGCACACGTGTGTACGTGTGTACATGGCGGCGTCTCCCCCTGAGGAAGCTTCTGAGCCTTCCCTGCCCCCGTGTCTGCAGCACGCAGCCCAGATGGAGCAGAAGCAAAACGACACCGAGAACAAGAAGGTGCACGGCGACGTGGTCAAGTACGGCAGCGTGATCCAGGTGTGGGGCGCGCCCGCGTGCGTGCGCGTGTGCGCGTGTGTGTGCCTGTCTGTGTGTGTGCGTGTCCACGTGTGTGTGCCTGTCTGTGTGCGCGTGTGTGTGCGCGTGTTCACGTGTGCATGCCTGTCTGTGTGCGCGTGTTCACGTGTGCATGCCCGCCTGCCTGCGTGCGCATGTTCACATGTGCATGCCTGTCTGTGTGCGCGTGTGTTCACATGTGCGTGCCTGTCTGTGTGCGTGCGTGTGTGTTTGTGTGTATGTACACGTGTGTATCTCTGTGTGCATGTGTGTGTCTGTGCATGTGTGTATGTGTACATGAGTGTGTGTGTGTGCGTATGTATATATGTGTGTGCATGTATGTGCCTCTGTGTGTCTGTGTGTGGACCTGTGTATATGTGTGTGTGTGCACCTGTGCATGTGGGTGTATGTGTGTATATGCATGTGTATGTGTGATGTGTTTGTGTCTCTCTGTGTGTGTATGTGTGCATGTGCATATGTGTCTGTATGTGTGTGCATGTGTTTGTGTCTCTGTGCATGTGGGTGTGGTGTACGTGTGTGTGTGTGTGTGTGTGTGTGTGCGCGCGTGCGCGCGCACGCGTGCGCATTTGTGCATGTGTGTGGTGTGTGTATCTCCAACTGCACTTCTGTACTGTGCTCAGGGGCGTGTTTCTAGCTCAGGGGTCATGAGCACATATGGAGCTAGGTTCTCATCTCAAAGTGTGGCCCTGCCGTTCCTAAAGGGCTGTGACCTCAAATTCCTTAACTCTCCCTCATCTACTCCATTTGTAAGCCACCCAGCGGGGACTGGGGACATGGCTCCGTGGCTAAGAGCACTGGCTGCTCTTGCAGAGGACCCAAGTTAGATTGGCAGCAGCTTACAAGTACCTGTAACTCAAGTTCCAGGGATCCAATGCCCCCTTCTGGCTGCTGTAGGTACTGCATACACATGGTAGATACACATCCATGCATGCAGGAAAAACCTTTGTACACATAAAGTGAAAATAAATAAATCTCAGCTGGGCGGTGGTGGTACATGCCTTTAATCCCAGCACTTGGGAGGCAGAGGCAGGTAGATTTAAGATTTCTAGGCCAGCTTGGTCTACAGAGTGAGTTCCAGGACAGCCAGGCCTACACAGAGAAACCCTGTCTTGAAAAACAAACAAACAAACAAACAAACAAACAAAAAACCAAACAGAAAGGAAGGAAGGAAGAGAGAAAGAAAGAAAGAAAGAAAGAAAGAAAGAAAGAAAGAAAGGAAGAAGCATCTAAAGCCAGCCAGTGATCGTGTTTGCTAGATTGGGATTGACGGAGGCGATGTAGGAATGAAGGCAGACAGGCGCCTTCAGAAGCAGAATTACTGCTTTTATAAGAACAATCGAAGTCTTCGAGGGTCCGTTCCCCTGCCACCTCGGAGAAACCTCTTGGAGATAGTCCACCCTCTGATTAGAAGCTTCTGGACCCTAACTTTCCAGGGCCAGAGCTGCTCAGCCCGCCTGAGGCTTTAACCCTTCGTGGCTTGCCCTGGGGATTGTTGTAAGATTCTGTGTTCCATTATCCGGGGCTGGGGATGCAGCTTAACTGGCAGAGGGCTCGCCTGGTGCATGCAAAGCGCGGGGCTATCCCTAGAATCCCGTAAATGGGGCAGGGGGTGCTGGCCCGTGATCCCAGCGCTCAGGAAGTGCGGGGAGGAGGGTGAGAAGTCTCAGGTCATCCCGGACTGTGGGGGAAGATGGCAGCAGCTAAGGCGTGCATAATTTGCGTTTCTCCGTGGCGGTTGCGGGATGTGCCAGATCCTGTGCGTGCCTGGCAGGTGTCTCCCGCTGAGCCGCAACTTGACCTGGCGTGTGGTGTTAAGACTTTCTCTGTGACAAGGTGTGCATGCTTGTGACTGTCTGTGTCACTGTGTATCCGCCTGTGATGATATGCCTGACACCCCGTGTGACCAAGGGCCCAGAGTCGTCGTCCTCCTCCTCTTCCTCTTCCTCCTTCTCTTCCTCCTCCTCTCTTTCTTCCTCCTCTTCCTTCTCCTCCTCCTCCTCTGCCTCCTCTTCCTCTTCTTCCTCCTCTTCTTCCTCCTCCTCTTCCTCCTCCTCCTCTTCCTCTTCTTCTTCCTCGTCTTCCTCCTCCTCTCTTCTTCCTCCTCGTCTTCCTCGTCCTCGTCCTCCTCCTCCTTTTCTTCCTCTTCTTCCTCCTCCTCCTCTGCCTCCTCCTCCTCCTCCTCCTCCTCCTCCTCCCCAAGGGCCTGGCCTCTCAGGCATGGCGACCTCACTCCAGCCCCACCTCTGCCTCAGCTTCTGCACATGAAGAGCAACAAATACTTGACCGTGAACAAGCGGCTGCCAGCCCTGCTGGAGAAGAACGCCATGCGGGTGACGCTGGATGCTACGGGCAATGAGGGCTCCTGGCTCTTCATCCAGCCCTTCTGGAAGCTTCGGAGCAATGGGGATAACGTGAGCACCGAGGGGCCTGGGCGGAGGTGGGGCCACACTCCAGAAGGGCGGACTGGCTGCACGAGGGGCTGCCCTGACTTAGAGGGGACACCGAGCAGAGGGAGCGGACACTGGAGGGAAACGTGCCTCTGGTCTCACCTTGCCCCTGTTGTCCCCCAAAGGTGGTCGTGGGGGACAAGGTGGTCCTGAATCCTGTCAATGCCGGGCAGCCCTTACACGCCAGCAACTATGAGCTTAGTGACAATGCAGGCTGCAAGGAGGTGAGTGGGGCCGGGGGCGTGTCCTGAGCCTGGGGGTTGGCCACATGTCTCTGCCTCCGGTGCTGCTGTGGCCCAGGACCCTGACCGACACAGTTTCCCAACCTTGCCCCCTCCCCGGGGACGGGGTGTTTGATTTTATCTTCACCCCACTGCCTGGCTGCCACAGGGGCCTGGCCCCACCCTGGGTGGGGTGGCTTCCCCTTTCGCCCTTCCCCTCCTTGGTCTTCTGCGCCATCCCCATCCACGTCGGGCGACTGTCTCTGCCAGCTGCGCCACCAGCCTGCCCGCCCCCTACAGGTCAACTCTGTCAACTGCAACACCAGCTGGAAGATCAACCTGTTCATGCAGTTCCGGGACCACCTGGAGGAGGTGCTGAAGGGGGTGAGTTCCGAGCCCCTCCCCCCAGGCCCCCTCCGCTTCCCGGGAAGGACCGCCTTGGCTCCGGGCCCTTCAGCTTTGCCCTACCCCCTCGGAAGTCCCCACGCGCCCGGCTCTCTCCTCCGCCCTTGGCCCGCCTCATCTGCTTGCAAAGGAACTTCTTTGGGATCCTCCCCGCCCTGTCCTCCACCTCAGGCTGGGAGGTGCTCTGAGCGTCCTTTCCTGTCTGGTTTTCGTTCTGTGGGTCCCACCTTGTGCCCTGAGCTTTGGCAGGGAGAGGCTGCCCCTGCCTGCCGTCAGGGGTCAGTGCCTCTTCTCTGTCCCCGACGGGCTAGTGTGTGCGCTGGGAGAGGAGGAGGGGTTGCGGGGAACAGCTTGCTACACCCGCAGTGAATAAATACTGAGTAGGGGGGATGTTTGTGAAACCTAAAAGCACGTTTCTGATGGAGAGGAGGTTAGGGGTGGGGTAGGGTGTGAGGCCCTCCAGTTGGAATAGTCTAGGGAATCTGTGAGGATGCCAGGCCTCAAAGCAGGTTCCTTGAGGAGGGCACCCTGCCCAGAAGCCCCGGGCACACCGCTGGCTTCTTCCAGCTGCGTTTCCACGGTCTGCCCCTCCCGTCCGTCCCTCTGATGGTCCTGGCTGTCCCCGTCAACCCGCATTGTTCAAATGCTTCCGCTCTCTGTCCACTAAGCCTTCACATGGTCCAGGCATCAGCCAGAGTCCCCTCCCCCAAAGCCTCCCTGTGGCGCATTCCAGCCCTCGGGTTCAGCTCTGTGGCATGCCCGCTGCAGTTTCTGGCGACACCGCCATGGTGTTGGGTTAGAGTCCAGGCAAGCTAAAGCAAGGCCTTCTCATCAAAGCCCCTCTGCGTCTTACTCTGCACTGGACGCCCAGTGTCCCCGGGTTCCGCAGTCCCTGTACGGACGCCCGATCTCTTCCGCCTCTACCTGACAAGTATGTCTAGAGCCAGGTTCGGCGGCGCGGGAAGCCAGTGCCGTTAGATGATCCTGGGGTGGGCTCTATGCTTGAGGCCCTGCTGAGTGGCAGCCACAGAGGGAGGAGTGACTAAGGCGCTGGCCCTGCGACTGAGGCAGGGGCGCTCCCACTTGACCTGGCTGCGTGGCTCCTGGTAGGAGGCCGCCCTTCTCTGCTGAGGCTGTAAAGTGTGTGATTTCATTAACCCTGCGATAAGGTTCTGCCGGGATAGGGTTCTTTCCCTTTTCTAGAAGAGGCAGCCGAGGCTCAGGAACGTTAGGGACCTTTGACGAGCCTCTCCTGCTTGTAAGGCCCGGGCCAGGAGTCAGATTCGAGGTTTTCTGTCTAAGGCCTGGAAGTGAACAAGCCGTGTCTACGGCCCTTTAGCCAGGGTGGAGGGTGAAGGGGATGGTGGGTGGGTGGGTTCCCAGTGACAGACGGAAGGGGCCGGGGAAGCGGTGGCCCAGCGCTGGGAGACTAAGAAGGGGGGAGTCCGTCCTGCCTTCCGGGACTTGGCATTAGAGGTGTTTGGAAGTCTAAGGGAGTCGCCGGGTGGGTTGGAGTGGGAAGCTGGGGTGGAGGGCCGTCCACTACCGGGCTGCCCTGGGGCTGGAGGCTTCCCACCCTCCGCTCACCTCCCTGGGACAGCAAGAGGAGTCCTGCGGGCCACATCTGAGGGACTGGCCCCCCTGCACAGGGTCCCCGAGCCTGAAACGGGGTCCCCGAGCCGGAAGGCGTGGCTGAGAGCGTCTGACTCCGCCTCCTAACCCCGCCCTCAGGGAGACGTGGTGCGGCTGTTCCACGCGGAGCAGGAGAAGTTCCTGACCTGTGACGAGTACAGGGGCAAGCTGCAGGTGTTCCTGCGGACCACGCTCCGCCAGTCCGCCACCTCGGCCACCAGCTCCAACGCGCTCTGGGAGGTGGAGGTGAGCCGCCGCCAGCGCCCTAGAGGATGGAACGCCTGCCCCTTCCTGCCCCTGCCCCCTCTGTAGCCGAGTGGGCGGGGAGGACCCGGGCGCTTGGACCCTCACAGGTTGCCGCCCAGGGTTCCTCTTCTCCACCTCACTCTGGCGTGCCCCCAGGTGGTCCACCACGACCCCTGCCGCGGGGGAGCCGGACACTGGAACGGTCTGTACAGGTTCAAGCACCTGGCCACGGGCAACTATCTGGCCGCTGAGGTGAGTGGGGGTGTACGTGGCGTCTGTGTGTGCAGGGGACACAGCTTACGTGTACATGCTTGTTCATGCATGGGCCTTGGAAGAAGGGGCCACGAGGGGCTCCCCTGGACAGTTCTCCTGGGAGTCATGTGGACTTTGGGTCTGGGGTAGGCACCTTGTTGGGAAATGCCTTCTGGGGTGACCCTGTCTGGCGGGGGAGGTGCTGATCGTGTCTAGTAACTGCCCCTCACCTTGTACACCTGTTCAGGAAAACCCCAGCTACAAGGGTGATGTCTCGGATCCCAAGGCAGGCGGACCGGTAAGGAGCAGAGCCAAGGGGCTTGAGAGGGATAGGGGTGAGAGGTAGTGGTGTGGAGACCGGAGGAGAGACCGAGGAACTGGGAAAAAGGTGGAATGGAGGGAGAAGGTCGCTCTGGTGGGGCCTGAAAGGATGGACTGGGCCTTGCCTGACCTGGTGGTCTTGTCCCAGGGGGCCCAGAGCCGCACAGGCCGCAGGAACGCGGGCGAGAAGATCAAGTACCGTCTGGTGGCTGTCCCACACGGGAATGACATTGCATCTCTCTTCGAGCTGGACCCCACCACGCTGCAGAAAACCGACTCCTTCGTGCCCCGGTGGGTGTGTGCGGCCCGCCCGAGGCCATGTGTCTCTGGGGCCCCTGGGAGCCTCAGTTCTGAGCCCCATTTGCAGCTGGCCTGTGTGCAGGACCAGCCCCGCGGGCTGCCCCCAGGTCTTCCTCATGCTCGGTCTACAGATGCTTCTCAGGCTCCTGGCCCGGCCCAGCTGGGTGCCCCAGCGCAAGGTGTGTGCGTCTGTCCGCAGCCTGGCAGCCTGGAGAAGCCAGACAGTCTGGGGAGGTCAGACTCCCACGCCTGTAAGGCCCCACCGACCCTGAGAACGGAGGGGGTCCCATCCAGAGGCTTCCCGAGGCTGGCGCTGCGGCTTGGTTGGCCGAGCGCTCGGCTGGCCGGCACGAAGGTCCGGGTTCCATATCGATCCTATGTAAGCCAGGGAGGTGGCTCGTGCCTGCAATTCCAGCACGCAGGAAATGGAGGCAGGAGATTACCTTCCACTGCACAGCGATCAGGAGGCCAGCCAGGCCTTCAGGAGACCTTGTCTTTACATATAAAGAAATAAACGAAAGGAAATACAACAGGGTCGCAGAGATGATTCTGCAAACAAACCGTTTTCTGCCCAAGTACAAGGGCCAGAGTCTGGATGTTCAGAGTCCACTCGACAGCGAGGTGGGAGGGAGGCCTGCCTCCTAGCACGATACTGGGAATCTTTGTGGCCAGCATGGCCAGCTAGACGCTGCAATGTGTGGAGTTCCCAGTTCAGCAGACACCCCGCCTCTCTACAGGAGGAGGAGGGCAATGGGGGGAATGGCCCAATGCCAGCCTCCAGCCACGAGCACACACACGCTCAAATCTCTGGACACCCGTGTACATGTGGGAGCATACGTGTGTGTGTGTGTGTGTGTGTGTGTGTGTGTGTGTGTATGTGCACACGCACGCACACACACACGCTTCAGTACAGAATTCTATGTCATCCAGACCTTATTTATTGTCTTATCCTTCTATCGATGAGACCTCAGGTACCTGCCTCCACCACCCACTCTTTTTTGTTTTTGTTTTTGTTTTTGTTTTGTTTTGTTTTGTTTTGTTTTGAGACAGGGTTTCTCTGTGTAGCCCTGGCTGTCCTGGAACTCACTCTGTAGACCAGGCTGGCCTCGAACTCAGAAATCCGCCTGCCTCTGCCTCCCAAGTGCTGGGATTACAGGCGTGCGCCACCACTGCCGGGCAAGCCCCTTGTCTCTTACCTAACACTCTTGGGGGTTTGCTTTGTCCAGGTGAATTCTTGCCCCACGTTCACCAGTGAGCGTTAGTTTAAGGGTACGCCCAGGTCTGTGTGCCTCGAGAGCGCAGCAGCAGGGACGGGGCCTCCTATTCTCGGTGCCTGTACTGTGGAGGTGTGGGGTGCCGAGGAAGCGGGTGCTGCTGGGGAGTGGTGAGCAGAGCAGCTGCGGTCCGCACACCCTGGCTCACCGGCTCGGTCCGCTCTCCTAGGAACTCGTACGTGCGGCTGCGGCACCTTTGTACCAACACCTGGATCCAGAGTACCAACGCGCCCATCGACGTGGAGGAGGAACGGCCCATCCGGCTCATGGTGCGAGCCCTTGTGCGTGGGGCTGGGGCCTGGGCCGGAGCCTGTCCCTGGCACCCCGCTGACCCTTGTCTCCGCAGTTGGGCACGTGCCCCACCAAGGAGGACAAGGAGGCCTTCGCTATCGTGTCGGTTCCCGTGTCGGAGATCCGCGACCTGGACTTTGCCAACGATGCCAGCACCATGCTGGCCAGCGCCGTGGAGAAGCTCAATGAGGGCTTCATCAGCCAGAATGACCGCAGGTGCACTGTGGTGGGATGGGGTCGTGGGCAGTGTGATGGGGGGACCAGGCTGTGGGGCGTTTCCTAAGAGCAGCGTGGGCGAGCCTGTGAGGAGGGGGCTCATGCGGGGCTGGCGGCAGGGTCAGAGCGTGAGTCTGTTTGCCTGTGTGAGCACACGTTGGCCGGGCCCCCCTGGGAGCTGCCGCTCAGTACCGCATGCTCCTGGTGTCGCCCTTGCCAGGTTTGTCATCCAGCTCTTGGAGGACTTGGTGTTTTTTGTCAGCGATGTTCCCAACAATGGGCAGAATGTCCTGGACATCATGGTCACCAAGCCCAACAGAGAGCGGCAGAAGCTGATGCGGGAACAGAACATACTGAAGCAGGTGTGTGTGCTCCTCGGGGGCTTATAGCTCTCTAGCTGGGCTCATGGCTCTCCAGCAGGGATCACAGCTCTCCAGCAGGGATCACGGCTCTCCAGCAAGACTTATAGCTCTCCAGCAGGGCTCATGACTCTCCAGAGGGGATCATGGCTCTCCAGTGGGGGTCATGGCTCTCCAGCAGGGATCACGGCTCTCCAGCGGGGCTCATGGTTCTCCAGCGGGGATCATGGCTCTCCAGTGGGGCTCATGGCTCTCCAGTGGGGCTCATGGCTCTCCAGTGGGGCTCATGACTCTCCAGAGGGGCTCATGGCTCTCCAGAGAGGATCATGGCTTTCCAGTGGGGCTCATGGCTCTCCAGCGGGGCTCATGGCTCTCCAGAGGGGATCATGGCTTTCCAGTGGGCCTCAGACCTCTTACTGAAGGGATAGTGGGGGGTGTGCCTCATTAGGAGAGTGCCTTCCTAGAATCTTCCAGGTAGGGTCTGGGGTCAGGCTAGCTTAGAGGACCTGCTTAGAATACATCAATAAAGGGCTGGGGGCATGGATCACTGGTAGATGCCGGCCTAGAATGTTCCAGCAGGGGTCTGAATATGGCTTCGTCATAGATGCTAGAAGTGACCAATGAGGAGCACTGGCTGTGGATCGGGGGTAGAGATCGGGGTAGAGACCTTGTCTAGATCCAGCCACTGGTAGAGGTGGGGATTTGACTCTGTGGTAGAGCACGTGAGAGCCTACCAATGAGGAGCCAAGGACGTAGATCAGGAACAGCGCACCCAAGGCAGGGTCGAGGTGCTGTCCGAGGTGCTGTCCCCCGCACTGGAGGGGCATGCATCTGAGCCAGCTTAAGCACCCGAGAGGAATCGCCTCATCCTGACCCCCTCCTGCAGGAGAACTGTGGTCCTCATTCTGGAGGGGGAGACTGGGGGGCAGAAGCCCGCAGAGGCTGGAGTCTCACTGAGCAGGACAGCTCCGGGCTTCTGTGAAGGGAAGCTCTGGGGTGGAGTTAGTCAGGGTCAGGGCTCCCGGGGTGACGAGGGGTGCAGGCCGGATGGGGGAGTCCCTCTCACTGTCTACACCCCTCAGATCTTTGGCATCCTGAAGGCTCCATTCCGTGACAAGGGGGGTGAAGGACCCCTGGTGCGGCTGGAGGAACTGTCCGACCAGAAGAACGCCCCCTACCAGTACATGTTCCGCCTCTGCTACCGAGTGCTGCGGCACTCTCAGGAGGACTACCGCAAGAACCAGGTGGGCCCTGGGTGGTCCCTGCAGTCCCTCCTCAGCAGGGGTCCCTGCGGGCACAGAGGCTGGCAGCCAGGCGCCGTTAGGCACCGGGTACAGGAGGGCACCAGATGGTGGGGCTGGTTTCCGGGGTGCACAGAGCCTGCCCTGGGCTCTGGTGTTAACCTTCTTAAAATACTTCTCTCTTATCTCCTTTTGGTTTACTGAGACAGTGTCTCACGGTGTAGGCCAGGCTGGCCTGGAACTCACTATGTAAACTACGGAGAGATCCACCTGCCTCTGCCTCTGCCTCCCGAGATTAAAGGTGTGCGTGTCACCTCCTTGTGTAAAATTCTTCACATTTGAACCAAGTTTTCAGTATTTATTTTATGACATTTAGCCAGTCTTGCTAGGCAGACGAGGCCCTGGTAGGGCCGGATCACAGCTTAGAAACCATGTCAGGTGAAGCCACTCACCGCTCCTCAGCCTTGGCAGCTGCCCCCGCCCCGCCCCCCACCCCCGCCCCCAAATGGGCTTCTCAAGGCTGCTCTCTCCAGGGTAGACTCCTCTCCCAGGCTCACAAAATAACTGAACACAGGTCGGAAGCCTGGCCTCACAGCCTTAACTGTGCCCCTCTTCTGCCCAGTTCTGTAATAGAAGAAATGCTTGGTTCAACCACCTATTCCCTTGTTGTTGTTGTTATTTTGGTTTTTTAAGACAGGGTTTCTCTGTATAGCCCTGGCTGTAAAGGAACTCACTCTGTAGACCAGACTGACCTCGAACTCAGAAATCCACCTGCTTCTGCCTCCCAAGTGCTGGGATTAAAGGCGTGCGCCACCACTGCCCCGGTCCAACTATTCCATTATTAAAGAGACCAGTAATGGTGAAAAGCAGAGAAAGAGAGGAGGTGGAGGAGAGACAGACAGACAGACTGACCGACTTATTCAGTGTGGACCTGTGAGTAAGACAGCAGATGCCAGGTGGTGGTGGCACATGCCTTTAATCCCAGCACTTGGGAGGCAGAGGCAGGTGGATTTTTGAGTTCGAGGCCAGCCTGGTCTACAGAGTGAGTTCCAGGACAGCCGGGGCTATACAGAGAAACCCTGTCTCAAAAAAACAAAACAACAACAACAACAACAAAAAAAAAAAAAAAGAAAGAAAGAAAGAAAGAAAAAGAAAAAGAAAAAGAAAGAAAAAAAAGAAAAGAAAAAGAAAAAGACTGCAGATAATGGGGTTTAGTGACCACCAAGTCTGTCTCTGGGCACCGACCTGTGCTCTACATTTAAACAGATGAGGGACTGGGACAAGGGGCCAGAGCTGAAGCATCCCAGGTCTCAGTCCAGGTCCCACAACAGACTACAAGACCACCTGGTTTAGGGTGTGGCCTTTGCCATCTAGATGATTGCTCTTATCTTGGGGGTACCCTGTCCCACAGGCTCTTGCTTGGGGACCCTTTTGGACCTGTCACAAAGATGGGTCAGCCCCAGTATCCCTGAATTGCAGGATGACTCCAGAGGCTGAGGTTAGGTGGGGGAGGGGCAGGCAAGCGTCTGAGCCACAGCAGAGGAGACAGATGAGGCTGGCTACGGATGTGGCTCAGTTGGTGGATACACCTAGCGTGCACCCCCCCCCCCTGTGCATTCCCAGTGCCGTCTAACCGGGCATGGGTGGTAAATGCCTGTAACCCCAGCACCCTTAGAGTAGGGGGCGGGAGGATCAGATGTCATCTCAGCTCCGCAGGAGACAGACCGGCGTGAAGGCAGCAACACCAGGTTCAGTCAGTTAGCCCTGTGTTGGTCCTGGTCTGGGGCAGAGCAGCCGCGCCCCGTGTCCACGGCCCACCCGCGTGAACCCCACCCGTGTCTGCCCGCCCCCAGGAGCACATAGCCAAGCAGTTTGGGATGATGCAGTCCCAGATTGGCTACGACATCCTGGCTGAAGACACCATCACTGCCCTGCTGCACAACAACCGGAAGCTGCTGGAGAAGCACATCACCAAGACCGAGGTGGAGACCTTCGTCAGCCTCGTGCGCAAGAACAGGGAGCCCAGGTGCCCACCGCGCATGCGCGCGCACCCCGCCTGCCCTCCCCTCTGCCTTCCAGCCTCTGGCGATGGCTTTGTGAGACAGGGTTTCTCTGTGCAACCCTGGCTGTCCTAATACCCACTCTGTAGACCAGGCTGGCCTCGAACTCAGAAATCCACCTGCCTCTGCCTCCCAAGTGCTGCGCTTCTGACTCTGTTAACTGCATGTGTGTGTGTGTGTGAGTGTGTGTGTGTGAGTGTGTGTGTGTGAGCGTGTGTGTGTGAGTGTGTGTGCGTGAGTGTGTGTGTGTGTGAGAGAGTATGTGTGTATGTGTGTGCGCGCGCTCGGCTCCTGGCTTGCAGGGCAGCTTCTGAGTCTGTTGACCCACCCAGATTCCTGGACTACCTCTCCGACCTGTGTGTGTCCAACCGCATCGCCATCCCTGTCACCCAAGAGCTGATTTGCAAATGCGTGCTGGACCCTAAGAACAGCGACATTCTTATCCAGACTGAGTGAGTCGCGGCACCGTCCCCAGTGGGTCCCCGGGGATCAGTGGGCGTGGTGCCTGTGGTGCTGGCTCTGGGGGTGGGGTGGGGTGGTGGATGGTGGAGGGAGGGTTGGGGGCGCTGAGAGGGAAATGAGCCACGGCCTCATCCTGAGACGCGTGGAAGCAGTTTAGAGACCCGGGCTGTGCCCATCATGGACATAGCGAGACCCTGTTGTGAGCAAGCGCTGGGGTTGCGCGAGGCTAGACACCCCCTGACGGTGCTGCCGTCTGCAGGCTGCGGCCCGTGAAGGAGATGGCTCAGTCTCACGAGTACCTCAGCATCGAGTACTCAGAGGAGGAGGTGTGGCTCACGTGGACGGACAGGAACAATGAGCATCACGAGAAGAGTGTGAGGCAGCTGGCCCAGGAGGCGAGGGCTGGCAACGCGCACGACGAGAACGTGCTCAGCTACTACAGGTGCTCCCGGCCCCTCCCCCAGGGCCTCCTGCTCCTTGTCCTCATACTTGCATGTGCGCGTCTGTGTGTGTATGTGTATGTTTGCACGTGCACATGCATATGTCTGTGCGCACGTGTGTGTATGTGGATGCATGCATGTATATGTATATGTGCACATGTGTGCATATGTGGGTGCATGCATGTGTGTACACACGTGCGTGCGTGTCTGTGGGTACGTGCATGTGTGTGTGCACACGTGTGTGTATGCATGTAGGTATATGTGTGGTTGTGCGTGCATGTTGTGTGCACACACATGTGTGCATGTATTTGTATGTGCATGTATGTGCCATGACTCAGGGCTGACTTCACACACACACACACACACACACACACACACACACACACTGTGGTTCCCTGGGGCTTTGGCCCCTTTACTGGCTGAGTCATTTGACTCTTGTTTATTTTTTATCTAATTTTTTTCTGTGTGGATGTTTCACATGTATATATACATCTGTGTACCATGTGCATGCCTATTGCCTGTAGAGGCCAGAAGAGGGCATCGGATCCCCAGGGACTAGTTACAGACAGCTGTGAGCCATCATGTGGGCGCTCGGACTTGAACCTGGGTGCTCTGGAAGAGCAGCTTAACCACAGAGCCCTCTCCAGCCGCTTCCTTTTTTTGAGATAAGATCTCTCTGTGTAGACTAGGCCACCCACTAAGTCACGGCAGTGCTGCGGCCCCCGCAGGGGTCAGGGGTCATCACACCTGGCCTCTTTGTTTTGCGTTTTGTTCTTTGTGTTTTGGTTTT
This sequence comes from Apodemus agrarius, assembly GCA_964023405.1. NCBI lineage: Eukaryota > Metazoa > Chordata > Mammalia > Rodentia > Muridae > Apodemus > Apodemus agrarius. The sequence continues at coordinate 5,206,711 of OZ030025.1, forward strand.
GGTTTAGTTTGGTTTTTGGTGTTTTTGAGACAGGGTTTCTCCATGTAGCCCTGGCTGTCCCAGAACTCACCGTGTAGACCAGGCTGGGCTCGAACTCATAGGGATTCCCCCTGCCTCTACCCCCAAAAGTGCTGGGATTAAAGGAATGTGCCACCACTGCCTGGGTTATTTGTTTCTGAGACAGCATCTCACTCTTTAGCCTAGGCTAGTCTTGAACTCAAGGTGATCCTCCTGCCTCATCCTTCCAAGAGTTGGGATTATAGGTTTGGGTGACATGTCCTACCTGGGTTGTACAGAAGGCTCTTGCTAGCCACAAGGCTCTTGCTAGGGTCTCTCTCACACCTTGCAGCAACCCGGGGAAGTAGGTCACACTGCCCCCTGCAAAGCCGAGGACTAGCATGGCGAGGAAGAGCCGCCTGGTGTCTCAGGGCTGAGCCACCGTGCCTACCCAGGGCGGCCTGGCTCCAGGACCCTGACGGGTAATGGGGCGTGCGCAGGACGGAGAGGCCTGATGTCACTCACAGTGGAGCTTCTGTTATTGCTCTCATCTGAGCCTCACGCCTTTCACCGCGGGCTCTTCCCTCTCTCCCGGGTACCCGCTTCCTGTGAGGACCTGTCCCAGCTGAGCCAGAAAATACCTGCCCTCCTTTTCCCGGAGGGGCCACGTCCCCTCTGTGAAGCGCTGGTCCTCTGCCACCTGGTGGAGTCCTCACCAGGGCCACGCGGTCACCTACTGCCTCTGCCCCAACTACTGTCCTCTGACCCGGCGCCCCCCCGACCCCCGCAGGTACCAGCTGAAGCTGTTTGCCCGCATGTGCCTGGACCGCCAGTACCTGGCGATCGACGAGATCTCCAAGCAGCTGGGCGTCGAACTGCTTTTCCTGTGCATGGCGGACGAGATGCTGCCCTTTGACCTCCGCGCCTCATTCTGCCATCTGATGCTGCATGTGCACGTGGACCGCGACCCCCAGGAGCTGGTGACCCCCGTCAAGTTCGCCCGCCTCTGGACGGAGATCCCCACGGCTATCACCATCAAAGAGTGAGCTTCTGGAGGGTGGGTAGGGGGGTGGGGCGGGCTGGGGCGGGGCACGGGGACCCTCACGCCTCCTGCTTCCATCTCTAGCTATGATTCCAATCTCAACGCCTCCCGAGATGACAAGAAAAACAAGTTTGCCAGCACCATGGAGTTCGTGGAAGATTACCTTAACAACGTGGTCAGCGAGGCCGTGCCCTTCGCCAACGATGAGAAGAACATACTCACCTTTGAGGTGGGCTTTGGATCCCCGGGGGTGGACGGGAGTGGGGCCATGGTTCCCCCCCCCCCCCCCAGACCTTGGTGATCAGGGATGGATCCACCATTCCTTATTTCTGGTGCCTTAAGCCCAGTTATCCTTCAGGTAGCTGAGGTCTCCCCCAATGAACAGGACCCCCACCCCCCACCCCATTAAGTGCTTGCCTGAATCCACTGAACCCATCAACCAGGGTCCTGCCTTCATCCTGGTTTTCTCTGTCCCATTTGGACCCAAACAGAGCCACAGTCTCCCCCTCAACAATCATGACCTTAAAAAACAATGGCCCTACAAAGTACATTGGGTCCGCCCTCCACCCCCCAAAACAAGCCCGTGTGTGCATGAGCCACACACAGCCCACTACCACGGTACCCTTCACAGCCACGCCTCCGCGCAGTCAGCCCCACCCACTCACCCCTTGGCCCCACCCACCACCCACTTGGCCCCACCCACTCACCGCCCTGGCCCCGCCCCTCCACAGGTGGTCAGCCTGGCGCACAATCTCATCTACTTCGGGTTCTACAGCTTCAGCGAGCTGCTGCGGCTTACGCGCACGCTGCTGGGCATCATTGACTGCATCCAGGCACCCGCAGCCATGCTGCAGGCCTATGAGGAGCCTGGCGGTGAGTGAGGCTTGGCCCCCTCCTCAGTTCCTTCCCGGTACCCCCAGGGCTCCCTGCTTCCCGGCCCTGCTGCAGCCCCCTCCATCCCGGTAGCTAAGGGGCTGGGAAGCGCTGGGTAGGCTTTGAGGAGAATGGGACCCAGCACGATCACTGTATGAGAGAGCTTGCCGCCCAGCCCGCGGGGTGTCTGGAGAGGGGCTGGGGTCTGGCCCGATTTCGGCATTGCTGGCGCAGGGTCCCCCTCAGTCCCTTCTGCGGCTTCCCACAGAGGATTTGCTCATCTCTGCACACTCCTGCTGGCTTTGCCTTTGGTCCGTTGTTTGCCCACGATTGGCGTAAAGCTCGCCTTCCCCCTGCAGGCCTGCCTGGGCTAGCCCTGTCCCCTCTTAGCAATTGCCTCCCAGTGGTCAGATTGGGAACCCTGCCGCCTGGTGACCCCACTTCTGTGACCCACAGGCAAGAACGTGCGGAGGTCTATCCAGGGGGTGGGGCACATGATGTCCACCATGGTGCTGAGCCGCAAGCAGTCTGTATTTGGCGCCTCCAGCCTGCCTGCTGGAGTGGGTGGCCCCGAGCAGCTGGACAGAAGCAGACTTGAGGACAATGAACACACCGTGGTGATGGAGACCAAGCTGAAGATCCTGGAGATCCTGCAGGTGCTGGGCAGGTGGGTGGGAGGTATGGGGTGGGGGTGGGGGTCACAGGGTCCCTGCTGGAGATCCTGCAGGTGCTGGGCAGGTGGGTGGGAGGTCCCGGGGTGGGGGGGTCACAGGGTCACAGCTGGAGATCCTGGAGACACTGCAGGTGCTGGACAGGTGGGAGGGAGGCCCCAGGGCAGGGGTCACAGGGTCACAGCTCAAGATCCTGCAGACACTGGGCAGGTGGCTGGGAGGTCCAGGGTGGGGGTTCTCAGGGCCACAGCTGAAGATCCTGGAGATCCTGCAGACACTGGGCAGGTGGCTGGGAGGTCCAGGGTGGGGGTTTTCTGGGTCACAGCTGAAAATCCTGGAGATCCTGCAGGTGCTGGGTAGGTTGATGGGAGGTCCAGGGTGGGTGATCCCAGGGTCACAGCTGAAGATCCTAGAGATTCTGCAGGTGCTGGTCAGGTGGGTGGGAGGTTCTGGGGCAGGGGTCACAGGGTCACAGCTCAAGATCCTGCAGGTGCTGGTCAGGTGGATGGGAGGTTCTGGGGTTGGGGTCACAGGGTCACAGCTCAAGATCCTGCAGGTGCTGGTTAGGTTGGTGGGAGGTTCTGGGGCAGGGGTCACAGGGTCACAGCTCAAGATCCTGCAGGTGCTGGTCAGGTGGGTGGGAGGTTCTGGGGCAGGGGTCACAGGGTCACAGCTCAAGATCCTGCAAGTGCTGGTCAGGTGGGTGGGAGACCCTGGGGTTGGGGTCACAGGGTCACAGCTGGAGATCCTGCAGGTGCTGGTCAGGTGGGTGGGAGACCCTGGGGTTGGGGTCACAGGGTCACAGCTGGAGATCCTGCAGGTGCTGGTCAGGTGGGTGGGAGGTCTTGGGGTTGGGGTCACAGGGTCACAGCTGGCGATCCTGCAGGTGCTGGTCAGGTGGGTGGGAGGTCCTGGGGCAGGGCTCACAGGGTCATGGCTTGAGAGCCTATAAATCCTGCAGGCTCTGGGCAGGTGGGTGGGAGGTCCCAGGGTGGGGGTCACAGGGTCACAGCTGAAGATTCTGGAGATCCTGCAGGCTCTGGGCAGGTGGGAGGGAGGTCTGGTGTAGGGGATCTCAGGCTCACAGCTTGCGATCCTGGAGATACTGCAGGTGCTGGACAGGTGGGTGGGAGGCTCTGGGGTTGGGGTCACAGGGTCACAGCTTGAGATCCTGCAGGTGCTGGACAGGTGGCTGGGAGGTCCTGAGGTGGGTGTCAAACGGTCACAGGGCTTTGCCAGGTTATCCAGCCCAGCCTTCATGGTTCTTGGACCAGTACCACTGACGCTCCTACATAGACATGCTGCTTCCTGGAGAGGGATGAATGGGGGAGGGGGAGTCCTGAAGAGGGATGCGGTCCTTGTAACCAGAGGGCATGAAGGTGACAGAGTGACCACGGGGAAGTCAGAGGTGGGGCTTCTGTCCCGTGAAGATAGAGGTTAGTTATGGGCGTCCCTATACCTTGGGTCTCGGCACCTCAGTTTCCCTCCTGGAGAGGGCTGTTGGCAGGGTAGCGGGAAGGACAGGATGACTGACCTGGGAAGTCTGTGCATTTCCTGTTATGTCTACCCTGGGTGTATTGGTGGTATGTGTGTGTGTGTGTGTGTGTGTGTGTGTGTGTGTGTATAGACAGCCGCAGGTGCAGGGCTCACTGACTCATGCTGAGAGGAGGCACCGGCCACTATCATGGGCCAGGAGCTGGGGGAGAGAGGACTGACCGACCTGTTCAGATGCCCTGAAGCATCCCGAGTGGCCAAGGGCTAGAGCCCGTTTGGGGGTTCCTTCCCCCATGTTGGAGCAGCAGGGCTCCTGACAGAGACGGGTCTTCACGTCACCTCTGTCTGTCCAGTTCATCCTGAACGTGCGCCTAGACTACCGTATCTCCTACCTGTTGTCGGTCTTCAAGAAGGAGTTTGTGGAGGTGTTTCCTATGCAGGACAGCGGGGCAGACGGCACAGCACCCGCCTTCGATTCCTCCAGTGAGCCTTGGTCCCTAGCATCTCCTACTGCCACCGCTCCGCTGTCCCAACCTGTCCTTTTCCACACCCGGAAGGCATGTCCATTGTCTCCCTGGTCACCACCACGAGGAGCGGGGCGGGGACCCTTCCTAAACGGGGAGTGGGGTCCATAGGGAAGCCAGGCCTGGAGTGAGCTCACATCCCGCCGGGAGCTGGCCGGGTCTGGCTTCCGGGGCTGCTGGGCTTCCTGTCCGGCCCCGCTCAGCCTGGCAGCTCTGTGCCCTCACAAAGGCGGGGCAGGCGGAGGAGCTGCAGGAGCACGGGGGCTGGCTTGGGCGTCCTCCGCTTGGGTTCCTGGATGCCCCATCTCTGTCGCTCTTGCTTCCTACAGCTGCCAACATGAACCTGGACCGCATCGGGGAGCAGGCGGAGGCCATGTTTGGAGTAGGGTGAGACAGGGATTGAGGCGGGCTCCTGATCGGGCTTGGGGTCCGGTTGTCAGCATAAGGCTCACACCCCCTCCTTGGACAACCTGGGTACCTGATGCTGAAGGCTGGCTGTTCCCTCCACTGGGTCCCCCAGAAGACCCTCCCCAGCCCTCACGGTATAGAGTAAATCCAGATGCTAGTTCTTCTGGTAATTTCCCCACCTTCGGGCAGGGCAGCTGTGCCTCTGTCTCATAGCAGGAGAGACGGAGGGGGGGGGCCGTAGCATGGTGCCCTTCCCCCACCAGCCCTCCGTGCCGGAGTGGAAGAGTCTTCGCTGCCTTTGCCACTGAGTGCCCAGCCTTCCTGGGTATCTAGCACACCCAGTGGGTCTCTTTTCAGCACCCCATTGTGAATTCATGACATAGGGGAGGGGCTGTAGATGTAGGTCAGTGGGGATGTAGGTCAGTGGGGATGTAGGTCAGTGGGGATGTAGGTCAGTTGTCAGCAGACTGCTCATCTAGCATTCATGAGTCCTGAGTTTGATTCCCCAGAGCCTCAGAAGCCAGATGTGGCTTTGACACCTGCCACTCCAACACTCTGGAGGTGGAGGCGAAAGGTCAGAGTTGGAGGTGGAGGCGAAAGGTCAGAGTTGGAGGGCGCCTGTCACTCACTACAAGGAGCTCACGAGGCCTACCTGGGCTACATGAGATATTGTCTCAGAAACAAGCCAGAGCAGGGAAGCCCTGAATAGATCTCATAAGATAAAAGCCCACAAACTCACAAGGGAAACAATGCCTTGAAATAGCTATCAAATCCCTGAAGAAAATCAATCGGAAGTAACAGCTACAAACCGGGGCTCTTCATTAGCACATTAGATGGCAGCTGCGGGGTGGGTGTGATTAGCACCCCGACTCCGGCTAGTGGCAAGCATATACAGCACTTCACGATTTTCACTAACAAGCCTGAGCTGATGTGTGAGTATGTCTGGCTTTTACTGGCGACAGCCCCCAGGCTCCAAGGTACCCCTCACTGAAGGAACAAGTGTCTTCTCATCCCACATGAAGGGGTCCTGCGTCAGGAGCTTGGTTAAGGGCTATCCCGACGAGGACCCCCAGAGGGCCCAGGGCAGTGGCTCTCTGCACATGGGTGGTTCTACACACGCCTGAGCCCGTGGGAGCCCGGGTGCGGTTCCACTGTGGGTGCCTGCCCCCCACCCCCCCGCTCACTGCCTCCCGCATGTGCCCGCCCCACCCGTGCTGGCAGGAAGACCAACAGCATGCTGGAAGTGGACGATGAGGGCGGCCGCATGTTCCTGCGCGTGCTGCTGCACCTGACCATGCACGACTACCCCCCTCTGGTCTCCGGCGCCCTGCAGCTGCTCTTCAAACACTTCAGCCAGCGCCAGGAGGCCATGCACACTTTCAAGCAGGTGGGAGGGGCCGGCCTGGAGCCCCGGGCACTCAACTTGACAGGGATGGTGGGGTGGGGGTCCAAGGGTGCCTTTGGCACCTCCCCGTCTAACTCTTCTTACACTGTGGATGGCGCAGTGGTCAGCTCTGCACGGCCGTTCCGTACCAGGTCTGGCTCGCAGGCGTCCCTCGCCGAGCTGCCGGGTGTCTTCACGGTGGCGTGTGATGCCTGATGATCAGGGCTGGCATTTAGCAAGTGCCCATGATGTGCTGGGCCTTGCCACCAGCTTGCATTGGTTCCCCAGAATTCCCCTAGCTCCCTCGGCATGTGACACCACTCACAGCCCCCTGTGGGAGGAGGACATGAGGCCCAGGCTGTAGGAGGGAGGAAGGGAGAGGGAGGAGGCACTACATGTAGGCCCTACTCCTCAGAGTTGAGGTCTCTCCTTCACTCAGGGTCCAGTGTCCCTCCCATGCTCTCCCTGCCTGTTCGGCATCTGAGTGGAGACCAGTCAGGTGGCAGAGTGTGCCATGAGTCAGAGACCGCAGCGGGTGACATAGCTCAGGGCTGGAGTTCAGGGAGGGCTTCCTGGAGGAAGGGGCTGTAAATAGTGCGTGATCCTTGGGTGGGGGTTCTGGTCTAGGGAGGGCACTGCAGTTCCCCGAGGGAGTACAGATCTGGGGGATGTGTGCCCCCACGAGCCCGGTCCGCCCTCCCCGAGCAGGTCCAGCTGCTCATCTCAGCCCAGGACGTGGAGAACTACAAGGTGATCAAGTCAGAACTGGACCGACTGCGGACGATGGTGGAGAAGTCGGAGCTGTGGGTGGACAAGAAAGGCAGCGCCAAGGGCGAGGAGGGCGAGGCGGGCACCACCAAGGAAAAGAAGGAGGTGAGGCGGCTCCCGGGAGCCAAGCGGGGTGCACCGAGGTGTGGGTGCCTGGATGACTCTGTCCTGTGTCTGTCCTCAGCGGCCCTCGGACGAGGAGGGATTTCCGCAGCCGCACGGGGAGAAAAGCAGCGAGAACTACCAGATTGTCAAAGGCGTGAGTGGCGGGGGGTTGGGGTGGGTGGGTGGGGGTGGGTTGGCGGGTGAGGACCGGACTCAGGGGCTCCCACCGGCCTGGCTTCTCCAACCCCTCCCTCTGGGCTCTGCGGCCAGGCATGTCCCAGTTTTCTGGCCTGTTCCCCACAGCCCCACGGAGGCCCTGACAGTTACTCTAAAGCTGAAGGCGTTTGATGAGATTCCACTTTACAGCCATGCTGCTTCCCTCGTTATGGACGGGATGGGATTTCAGTCCCCGTTTGCCAGGGCGGGGCTGCTGAATCAGGCCGCAGTCCTTCCCCTCTCCGGTCCCAGTGGGATGTGGGTGTGGCTGCAGGAGGAGGCGGCGGCGCGAGCTCCCACCCGTCCCCTCTGCCCTGCAGATCCTGGAGAGGCTGAACAAGCTGTGTGGGGTCGGGGAGCAGATGCGGAAGAAGCAGCAGAGGCTGCTGAAGAACATGGATGCCCACAAGGTCATGCTGGACCTGCTGCAGGTCCCCTACGACAAGGTGACGCGGCGCCGCACCCCCTCCCCCTCCGAGCCTACCTCGGTTGTACCACAAGCTTTGACACACACACACACACACACACACACACACACACACACACACACCGCCAACCTCTTGCTCTGATTTGGGTTGAGTCGGATTTGCTGTAATTCTCTCTCTCATGGTGGTGCTGGGCATCGAGCCCAGAGCCCTGCTCACGCAAAGCAAACATTCTTAGATTGAGCCCAGCCTCAGTCTCCTTAACCAGGACCCCAGCGTCCTCTGCCCCACCCGGGCTAACCTTGCCTGTCAGCGCCATCTGGGCCTGCGGTTTTCTTCCTTCCTTCCTCTTTTGGTTTTTTGAGACAGGGTTTCTCTGTGTAGCCCTGGCTGTCCTGGAACTCACTCTGTAGACCAGGCTGGCCTCAAACTCAGAAATCTGCCTGCCTCTGCCTCCCAAGTGCTGGGATTACAGGCGTGCGCCACCACGCCCGGCCGGGCCTGTGGTTTTCAACATGAGGGTTGTGATCTCTTTGGAGTAGAACGACCCTTTCCTGGTTCCCCTGAGATCGTCAGAAAACACAGATCTTTACATCACGATTCGCAGCTGGCTACGCTGCAGTTAGGACTTGTCTGTGAAGTCACCACAGCACGAGGAGCTGTACTCAAGGGTTGAAGCATCGTGGGGAGGGGACCCAGACTCTGACCTTTGACCCTGAGCTCCCTATCCCAATGGATCTGTGACTGACACCCGGTCCTTTGTCCCCTAGATCCCATTCCGCCTCTCTCAACCTTTGACCCTAAGCCCCTCACCTCCGCTGACCTTTTCTCTCTTTTTTTTTGGATATTTGTCTGTGTCTATGCATGCACAGGGGTTGGAAGAGGGTGTCAGACTGGAGATAGAACTTAGAGGTGCTCAGGAGACCCCGGGTCCTGTGCAGGGGCCGAATGCGCTCTTAACTGCTGGGAGTGACTTCAAGGCACTTAGATGGTTTTTTAAAATTGAGTGTGTGTGCCCATGCGTACGTACATGTGTGGGTGTGTATACACACACCCGGGCCTGTCCCCAGGCCCCATCCCTCCCTGGTGGCCCAGCAGCTTCTCTCTGCTCACAGGGTGACAACAAGATGCTGGAGATCCTGCGCTACACACACCAGTTCCTGCAGAAGTTCTGTGCTGGGAACCCGGGCAACCAGGCTCTACTGCACAAGCACCTGCAGCTCTTCCTCACGCCCGGGGTGAGGCGCTGGGCGGGGCCCTGATGGGCCTCCCCTCTCTCTGATGCCCTTCCCCCATCTCTGATGACCCTCCCCCTGCCCACCACAGCTCCTGGAGGCTGAGACCATGCAGCACATTTTCCTCAACAACTACCAGCTGTGCTCCGAGATCAGCGAGCCCGTGCTGCAACACTTTGTGCACCTGCTGGCCACGCACGGGCGCCACGTGCAGTACCTGGACTTCCTGCACACCGTCATCAAGGCCGAGGGCAAGTTCGTCAAGAAGTGCCAGGACATGATCATGACGGAGGTGAGGGCTGCCTGGGCGCTGGGGGCCAGGGAGAACCGGGGTGCGGGGCTCCTGGGACTGGTCAGGGCCAGGAGGACCTGGGCCTTCTAGGCCTGGTACACAGGGGGAATGCACAAATGTCTATTTGCACCAAGCACTGAGGATGCAGTGAGCCTTGGTCACGGTCTGGGAGGTCTGCTCCTGGGAGCACTTCACAGAGGGCGGGGGAGGGGGGGAGGGGGGGCAGTGACGTCAGTGAGACGCTACAGCTGCAGCTGTCACCTTGGCTGAAGTCAGGCATGATGACCAGCTCATGACTATCTACAGCTCTAGGTTCAAGGGCTCTGATGCCCTCTTCTGACCTCTGTGGCTGCTGCACACATGCAGTGAACAGACCTACATGCAAACAAAACACCCAGACACATAAAATAAAAGCCGATAATTACAAAAAGAGTTCAAGGTTATCCTCAGCTACATAGTAATTTTGAGGCTAGCCTGGGCTGTATGCATCCCTGTTTCAGAAACCTCAAACTTTAAACATGAGTATCAGGTCATAGCTGGGGGTCATGGTCTCAGCTTGGCGCCTGTGGCTCTCGGACGAGGGCTCTGACTCCTGCCTCCCGTCACAGCTGACCAATGCAGGCGACGACGTGGTGGTGTTCTACAATGACAAGGCCTCTCTGGCCCATCTGCTGGACATGATGAAGGCAGCCCGAGATGGCGTAGAGGACCACAGCCCGCTCATGTACCACATCTCCCTGGTGGACCTGCTGGCGGCCTGTGCGGAAGGCAAGAACGTCTACACAGAGATCAAGTGCACGTCCCTGCTGCCCCTGGAGGACGTGGTGTCTGTGGTCACCCATGAGGACTGCATCACGGAGGTGTGCGGCTCGGGCTGGGAGAGGGCTGTGGTGTCACCGTGTGGAGGGGACGAGGACAGGGGCTGAGAGGGGAGAGCCCCGCAGGCGCCGTTGACATACCTCTTCTGTGCCCGCGGCCCAGGTTAAAATGGCGTATGTGAACTTTGTGAACCATTGCTACGTAGATACGGAGGTGGAGATGAAGGAGATCTACACCAGCAACCACATCTGGACGCTCTTCGAGAACTTCACCCTAGACATGGCTCTGGTCTGTCCTGGGCCCCAGGGTGGGCTTTTGGGGTGGAGGGAGGAGGACCCACAGATCTCCCCGTACGATTCTCCTCCTCCGTAGGTCTGTAACAAGCGGGAGAAGCGCCTGTCGGACCCCACCCTTGAGAAGTACGTGCTCACCGTGGTGCTGGACACCATCAGCGCCTTCTTCAGCTCCCCGTTTTCAGAGAACAGCACGTCCCTACAGGTGAGCAGCCCGTAAGGTCTCAAGCATGGCCACTTTAGCTGGCCCGCAAGGTGAAGTGCTCCCGATGCAACAGAGTTCCATGTTAGTCATCTACTGTGTAACCAAAGGTGGATCGCAACCTGCCGTGGGAATGATACAAAGTAACCGATAAGAGACAGGTTGAGGATCTGGGGGCGGGGCTCACAGAGGAGCTCGGGTGGCTGGCTGGTCACACTTCATCCACAGTCAGTCTCAGAGCAGTGACTGCTGGTACTCAGCTCACTTCCTGCTTTTTTATCCATGCTGGGGCTCCTGCCCAGGGGCAGATTCAGTGTATGTTTAAGATGGGTCTTCTATCTTTCCGGAAACACCCTCATAGTCACACCCCCGCACTGACTTAGGTCCCACAGGACTGACAAGATTAATGAAGGAATCCCTCTGTTACCTAGCAGGTGTGCCAGCCCGGGGTGGCGAGGTGGGTGTGGCCGCTGCCCGGGGCCGGCCCTGACGACCCGCATGACCACACATTTTGCAGAGCTTTGCAGTGCCCGCCTTGTGCTGCTCTCAGGTGCTGGGCGGGCGGCAGCCCCGTGACTCACTGGTATCACCACAGGGGCCTGACTCTGGTCACTGAGAGCCAGGCCTGAGATATTTTTCAGCCTTAACTAGAGATCCAGGTCTCTTGGAGGAAGACATGAGGCACTGCCTAAATTATAAATACAGAAGATGGAGAAAAAAAACCAAAGGACATGCTCCCACGGATGCTTGCGGCCAGCGCTGGCACCAGGCTAACTCTGAGAGGAGTCAGTAGTTAGGCATACCCGGCATGGCGGTGCACGCCTTTGATCCCAGCACTCCAGAGGTAGAGGAAGGTGGATCTCTGTGAGGCCAAGGCTAGCCTGATCTATAGAGCCAGAGGTACATAGTGAGATAATGAGACCCCCCTCTCAAAAACAGGGGAGGGGGAAAACAAGCTTAGATCTAGGAAGGGTGAGGTGTTTTGATATATATTTGAGACAAGGAGGCTGAAAATTTTATCTGTGGCTGGGCACGATCATCCCAGTCCTGAAGAGGGAGAGGCAGGTGGGTCTCTTAGTTCAAGGCCAGCCTGTCTCAAAAAAAAAAAAAAAAAAAAGTTTGATTCCCCAGACTGGATAAAGTAGAATTTAAAATGTATTATTGTATGTGCGTGTATAGTGTGTGTGAGCAGGTGGAGGTCAGGACACAATGTTGGGGAGTCAGGTCCTTTGTCTACCCTTCCCTGAGTTCTAGAAACTGCACTGAGATTGCCTGGCCTGTGAGACACACGCCTTTTATGTTATGCTAGCTCACTGGCCTGAAGTCTGCCTTTCCTCTCATTTTTTGCTTGGTTTTAAGTTGTACTTTATTATTTTGATGTTTTGGGACTGGGTCTCACTTGGTCGCTCTGGCTGGCCGGGGGCCTGGGGCTCACTGAGGTCTGCTTGCCTCTGCTTCCTGAGAGCAGGGACTTACAGATGTGCTCCTGAGAGCAGGACTTAGAGATGTGATCCTGAGAGCAGGACTTACAGATGTGCTCCTGAGAGCAGGGACTTACAGATGTGCTCCACCATGTGTGTGGGTGCCTGCGGAGGCAAGAAGAGGGTGCTGGGGTAAAGCATGCCACGTGTCAGCATGGGTGCTAGAAACTGAACTTGGGCCCTCTGAAGGAGCGGCCAGTGCTCTTAGGCTCCGAGCCAGACTTTGGGTTCTCAAACCGTGGACACACCTTTCCCACATCATCCTGAAGGAAGGAAAAGGTGATTAGCTTGGCTGTGAGCCCAGGCTAGGGCTGTGAGCCCAGGCTAGGGCCGTGAGCGTTCAGAGGAGGTTGGTCACTGTCAAAATTAGTGACTTTCTATCTGGACTGAAGGCGCCCTGGGCCCAGGCCCCCGGCTGGGGTGGCTGAGCTAGCTGCCTCTGTCTCCCACAGACGCATCAGACGATTGTGGTCCAGCTGCTGCAGTCCACCACGCGGCTGCTCGAGTGTCCTTGGCTGCAGCAGCAGCACAAGGGCTCCGTGGAGGCCTGTGTCCGCACCCTCGCCATGGTGGGTGAGTGAGGACCGGTGCCGGACTCACCCGTGCCGCCTGCGGGGAACCCCAGCCCGCAACTACCGCCCTATCCCCGAGCCCGAACCTCTCTCAGGGTGGTTGTCTGTCCTTCCTGGTGTCTCATTTCCTTTTGCTGACTGCAAGCGATCAGGCATCAGGGGGTGCTGGGATCCCTGTGTGCCCAACAGGGGCTTGGGCGGCGCTCAGCCCTGTCCCCGTTGGTGTGCCCGCCTCCTCCCTGCGTGGTACCAGCCTGCCCTCTCTTGCAGCCAAGAGTAGAGCCATCTTGCTGCCGATGGATCTGGACGCCCACATGAGCGCTCTGCTTAGCAGTGGGGGCAGCTGCTCAGCCGCCGCCCAGCGCAGCGCTGCCAACTACAAGACGGCCACCAGGACCTTCCCTCGGGTCATCCCCACCGCCAACCAGTGGGACTACAAGAACATCATTGAGAAGTTACAGGTGGGCGTGGCTGCCCAGCCCCCTAGGAGAGGCCCGCTCCGACCGAGGTGGCAATGGGGTTGGGTGGAGTTGCTTAGTGTTGAGTGGGTGGGATATGGCCACGCCCTGGTCATCTTGGGCCAGGTGGTGACCTTGCCCTCCCCCCCCCCCAGGACATCATCACGGCCCTGGAGGAGCGGCTGAAGCCTCTGGTGCAGGCTGAGCTCTCGGTGCTGGTGGACATGCTGCACTGGCCCGAGCTGCTCTTCCTCGAGGGCAGTGAGGCCTACCAGCGCTGTGAGAGCGGGGGCTTCCTGTCCAAGTGAGCGGGGAAGCCGTGGGGACCTGGGTCTGGGCAGGGCGCCCGGGGTCAGTGGAGGGCCCGCCTCGAGGTGCCCCCCCTAAGCCTCTGCTTCTGCTCCAGGCTCATCCGGCACACCAAGGGTCTCATGGAGTCCGAGGAGAAGCTGTGCGTGAAGGTGCTGCGGACGCTGCAGCAGATGCTGCTGAAGAAGAGCAAGTACGGGGACCGGGTGAGTGCCACCGCCACCGCCACCGTCACCGTCACCGCCACCGGGCAGGCGGGCGGGAGCGAGGGCCCGGGAGGCAGGGCCTGGCTCACCAAGAGCCTCCGCTTACCCTTCCAGGGCAACCAGCTTCGGAAGATGCTGCTGCAGAATTACCTCCAGAACCGCAAGTCTGGCCCCCGGGGCGAGCTTGCTGACCCCACAGGCTCTGGTCAGTGCCACGGCCCCGCCCCCGCCCTACTCTGCCCCGCCCCTGCTCCGCCCCACCTCGCCCCACCCCACCCCGCATGGCTGCTCCTTGCTTCAAACCACTGTCTCTCATACGCGTGTCTCCCCAAGGCCCGGATCAGGACTGGTCAGCCATCGCAGCCACGCAGTGCCGGCTGGACAAGGAAGGGGCCACCAAGCTGGTGTGTGATCTCATCACCAGCACCAAGAACGAGAAGATCTTCCAGGAGAGCATCGGCCTGGCCATCCGCCTGCTGGACGGGGGCAACACTGAGATCCAGGTGCGGGGGCAGGGGGGCGGTGCAGGGCAGAAGTCCTGCGGCACCCTGAGCTGGACGAGCTCGGGAGGGGCTGTGGTGCCAGGCGGACCGTGGGCGATTCCACATTGCGTGCCTGTGCCCGTGGCCCTGTGCCTGCCCTCTACCCGAGGTCCTGTCCCCCTAGGTCTAATATTCTGGTATTTCAGAGTCTGAAATTCCTTGTCTTCTCTCCTCCATTATTCCAAAGCCCCAACTCCTCTAACCCCCATTCATTCATTCACTCATTAATTCTATTCATTCACTCATTCATTCATTCATTCTGTTCACTCATTCACTCTCCATTCATTCATTCATTCATTCATTCACTCACTCACTCACTCATTCACATTTCCCAATCAGCACTCAACACCAAACTATGTCGCTGGCAATGACGTAGGCAGCAAGCATTCAGCTCTGAAGAGAGAGACATAATCTGTGTTCTGCTGACACCTGTGTGTTGTAAGGGACATAGAGTGTAGATACACAGTGGAAACCGGGATCCAAGACGGGAGAGAAGGAATGAGAGACAGGGGAGTAAAGGGAGCAGCGGCCAGCCTCGTGGGTCAGGGGTCGGGGTGGGGATCCCAGGTTCAAGGTTGCCTGGACTACATGGCAGTTTCAAAGCCAGCCAGCCTGGGTACTGTCACTCAGCTTGTCTTAGTAAAAAGAGAGAAGAGGGGGTGGGGGCCTTTAATCCTGCCTTGGGAAGCAGAGGCAGGTGGATAACCGTGAGTTGGAGGCTAGCCTGCTATTACATGGTGTTTCAGGACAGCCAGAACTATGTAGAAAGACACTGTCTCAAAGCAAACAAAAACAACAACAAAACAAAAATGATAAAAAAAAGAAGCCCCGTGCCTGGTGGTGGCGCAGTGGCGCTGGCCTGGCATTCCCCATGGCCGAGGCGTCATCCCTGCAGGGAGGGGGTGGCAAACACGCAGCGGGCAAGCCTAGGCGACAGGGGCGTAGACCAGGGTGTTGCTGGGGCTGTGTGGGAAGAGCGTGCAGCATGGCCGTGAAGGGGCGGGGACTGAGGGGCTCGGACGGGGGGCCTGGGGTCTTGGGCAGCAGGCTCTCGGTGGCTTCCTGGCGTTGAGCGCCTGAGGCTCTTCCTCGGAGGGAGATGGAGCCGCTGCAGGCCTCGGGCAGTGGGAAGACAGGACTTGGGTTCCCGAGGAACCCCCCCCTCCCGGCTGCAGTGTGGAGCAGGCACTGGAGCCGGTGGCGGCAGCGCCCGGGCAGAGGCACATGGGCCCTCCTCCCCCGCAGCAGCATCATGGTCACGGCCTGTGGCCTTCCCGTTAACCGCTGGGCCTTGAAGCCCATCCCTCCCAGACTTCCTCTGCACCGAGTGCTGGTCTTAAAAGCCAACCATAGCCAAGATGATCTTAATTCCTGACCCTCCGGCTGCCACCTCCTGGGGCTAGCCGGACACCCACTTACCACACCTAGAGCCAGGCACAGGGCATGGTGCTGAGGCCGCTCTCCACCTCCTGTCCTTCTCCAGAAGTCTTTCTACAACCTGATGACGAGCGACAAGAAGTCAGAGCGCTTCTTCAAGGTGCTGCATGACCGCATGAAGCGCGCGCAGCAGGAGACCAAGTCCACAGTCGCCGTCAACATGAGCGACCTGGGCAGCCAGCCTCGAGAGGACCGCGAGCCGGCAGACCCTGCCACCAAAGGTGGCGCTCCAGCCGGGGCGGACGTGGGGTCTTAGGACAGGACATACAGGGCATGGGGGTCTTTCATGGGCGGGGAGAGGCTTCCACAGCCACAGCCTTACCGCGGCTTGCCCCACAGGCCGCGTGTCCTCCTTCTCCATGCCCAGCTCCTCCCGCTATTCGCTGGGCCCCGGCCTGCACCGGGGACACGACGTGGGCGAGCGGGCGCAGAACAACGAGATGGGGACGTCGGTGCTCATCATGCGGCCCATCCTGCGCTTCCTGCAGCTGCTGTGTGAGAACCACAACCGTGACCTGCAGGTGAGCGCCTCCCTCGGTCCCCCTGCCTGTCTGCGGCTGGCATCCCTGACTGCCGCTGGGCAGGGCCCGCTGGGACTGATGCCCTCCTCCTGGTGGGCGTGTCTGTGCTCCACAGAACTTCCTGCGCTGTCAGAACAACAAGACCAACTACAACCTGGTGTGTGAGACCCTGCAATTCCTGGACATCATGTGTGGCAGCACCACAGGGGGTCTGGGGCTGCTGGGGCTCTACATCAACGAGGACAACGTGGGCCTGGTCATCCAGACCTTGGAGACCCTCACAGAGTACTGCCAGGGCCCGTGCCACGAGAACCAGGTGAGCAGCCCCGGGGGCGGGGCCTGCTCAAGGAGGCGCTGAGTGGGTGGGGGCGGGGCTGTGGGGCCACAGTGACTGACAGGTCTCCTGCTGCTCCCGTCCTGTCCCATCAGACCTGCATCGTGACTCACGAGTCCAACGGCATTGACATCATCACAGCGCTGATCCTCAATGACATCAGCCCGCTTTGCAAGTACCGCATGGATCTGGTGCTGCAGCTCAAGGTGCGGCCCGGCGGTGAGCGCGCGCGCGGGCTGTGCCCGTGAGATGTGTGTTCACGCGTGGATGACAGAGGGCGCTTGGCGTGGGTGGCGCTGAGCCGTGCCGTATCCAACGGTGCCTCTCCAGTGCATGTGCGTTTGGTGAGGTGTGCAGATTGCACTGGCCACACAGGGATACCGGGGTGAGGCCATCACCCTCTTCTTGCACCCCCTGAAGACTCCCTGTGTGTGTTGGTGGGGGCGGGGCTAGGAGCTTGAGCGTGTTTACTCGGGTGGGTGAGGCCGGCCTTTGGGGGTAACACACGGGATGCTTCTCGGCACAGCAGAGCCTTGAGGAGGTTGGAGGGTCACAGTGGGGCCCTCAGACCCGGCCTTCCTGCACCCCCCACCCCAGGACAATGCCTCCAAGCTGCTCCTGGCTCTGATGGAGAGTAGACATGACAGCGAAAACGCGGAGCGCATCCTCATCAGCCTTCGGCCTCAGGAGCTGGTGAGGATGGGCTGGAGGCTGGCGGCAGGCTGCGACTGAGTGCGGAGACGGTGGTCAGGCTGTGACGGCAAATGCTGTCCCCCTTCCCCCCAGGTGGACGTGATCAAGAAGGCCTACCTGCAGGAGGAGGAGAGGGAGAATTCAGAGGTGAGCCCACGGGAAGTGGGCCACAACATCTACATCCTGGCGCTGCAGGTACCGGGTCTGCCCGAGGCCCTGCCCCTCGGTGGCCGCCCCCACCCCCACCCCAGGCAGTGCCCACAGCTCTCCCGTCCTGTTCGGCAGCTTTCCAGACACAACAAGCAGCTGCAGCACCTGCTGAAGCCGGTGAAGCGCATCCAGGAGGAGGAGGCCGAGGGCATCTCTTCCATGGTGCGCAGGGCTGAGAGTCTGGGGGCGGAGCGGATGGGAGGAGCAGCTGGGATGAGGGCAGGGATGGGGATCTGTGGGGATCTGGGATGAGCAGGGAGCAGATGGAGACAGAAAGCTGCTGTCCTGTGAGGCCAGCCTGGAGCCGAGTGAGCTGGGACCAGAGAGACAAGCTGGGGTCTGGGGGTGGGGTTGCAGCAGGATTGGGGTGTAGTGGCGGAACCCTGGCAGAGAAACGAAATCAAGACCTCCCTGGATCTGGGGCAGGTCTGGAATATTCTAGCAGGTCTGGAAAGGGCACCAACTCGTCTGTTCTGGTTGGGTGGGCTTGGTCTGGACTGGCTGAGTCTGGATGGCTGCGGGGCTGACCCGTGTGTGCCCCTCCCTCCCACCCCGCCCCACCCCCCAGCTCAGCCTCAACAACAAGCAGTTGTCCCAGATGCTCAAGTCCTCGGCCCCTGCCCAGGAGGAGGAGGAGGACCCGCTGGCCTACTATGAGAACCACACCTCGCAGATTGAGGTGAGCTGGGAGGCTCTGGGTGTGAGCGGAGGGGGGATGCTGAGGGCCTGGCCCCGGGTGACCAGGTGTCGCCGGGGCCAATCAGATCGTGCGGCAAGACCGCAGCATGGAGCAGATCGTGTTCCCGGTGCCTGCCATCTGCCAGTTCCTGACGGAGGAGACCAAGCACCGGCTCTTCACCACCACGGAGCAGGACGAGCAGGGCAGCAAAGTGAGCGACTTCTTCGACCAGTCCTCCTTCCTGCACAACGAGATGGAGTGGCAGCGCCGGCTTCGCAGTGAGGACCAGCGGGCGCCTCCCCCCTTCTGGGGCTCCCGTGGGCAGGGTCGTCGTGAGGGGAGCCCTCACGCCACACTGTGCCCCCAGGCATGCCGCTCATCTACTGGTTCTCCCGCCGCATGACGCTGTGGGGCAGTATCTCCTTCAACCTGGCCGTGTTCATCAACATCATCATTGCCTTCTTCTACCCCTACGTGGAGGGCGCGTCCACAGGTGAGGCCGCCGCCCGCCTGCCCACCTGCGCCCGGGGGGTGGGGGGGAGGGATGGGGGAACACCCCTGCACTGCCTGTGGGCAGGGCATGCTGTGGGGGTCGAGGGACAGGCACACTCTCTGGCCCCATGGGAGACAGCGTGTGTGTGTGTGTGTGTGTGTGTGTGTGTGTGTGCGTGCGCGCGCGCGCGCATGTACACGCACATGCAGATGTGCGCCAGACACGTGAGATATTTGCAGCCAATAGCTGGCAGGGTGCAGCAGGCACTTCAGATCCCCAAGGAAGGCTCTTCTGGGAAAGGGAGATGGGGTGGGGGAGGCTCTGGAACTCACACTGGGGCCATGCGAGCTTGAGTTTCCTGTTCACGCCTGCCCTCGAGTGTGCTGGGCTCCCTCTGACGCCCACCCCCTGCCCCCTGCCCTCGGGTGTGCTGGGCTCCCTCTGACGCCCGCCCACTGCCCCCTGCCCCCTGCCCCCAGGCGTGCTGGGCTCCCCTCTCATCTCGCTGCTCTTCTGGATCCTCATCTGCTTCTCCATCGCCGCACTGTTCACCAAGCGCTACAGCGTCCGTCCCCTCATCGTGGCGCTGATCCTTCGGTCCATCTACTACCTGGGCATTGGGCCCACGCTCAACATCCTGGGTGCTCTCAATGTGAGTGCCCCGCGGCCACCCTGCTAATGTGAATCCTGGTCCCTCCCACTCTCAGTCCCAGCTCCTTGTCATCAGAGGCTGAGCCTGTTCCGTGCTCCTCCCGCCCACCGAGGCAACCAGGACTCGGACAGAAAGGGGCTGCCTCAAGGGCAGGCCGTGCCGCCCCGAGAGATGGGAAAGAAGTCTTTTCCTAACCAGGAGCTGCAAGGCTGGGGCCTTTTCTGCTCCGGCCTGAGACTCCCCGGGGCCCAGACAGCTCCACCGACACTCTCCGTCTCGGGCGAGTGAGCTCGGTACCACTCCATCCCCTGGGCTGGACTGGCAGGCCTGAGGGTCAGGATGGAGGATGGGGTGCTGACCTCCACGCCCCGCCCTTTCCACCCAGCTGACCAACAAGATCGTGTTTGTGGTGAGCTTCGTGGGCAACCGCGGCACCTTCATCCGTGGCTACAAGGCCATGGTCATGGACATGGAGTTCCTGTACCATGTGGGCTACATCCTGACGAGCGTCCTGGGCCTCTTTGCTCACGAGCTCTTCTACAGCATCCTGGTGAGCCTGGGCTGGGCCTGAGGGCTTTCCAACCCATCTCCCAAGAGCCATTGTCTCTCTGGTAGAGAGGAGGGATCGGCCAGACCAGGCCGCCCGGACACTCATGGGTAACTCAGGTTTCTTATCCGTCCTATGCCTTGTGATGGATGACTCCTCGTCCTCAAAGCACAGGGTGACAGGAGCTAGTATGATGGACACTTGGCTGGGAGTGGCCCTCCTGGGACGCCTCTCACACCTCTCCTGGTCTGAGAACGGGCTTCTCCTAGAAGCCTCCCGGTTCACCCCACTGCGGCCCGAGCATTGGCCCCGCTGGCAGAGCCCAATTCGCCCCACTGCGGCCCAAGCGCTGGCCCCGTTGGCAGAGCCTGGTTCGCCCCACTGTGGCCCGAGCACTGGCCCCGCTGGCAGAGCCCGGCTCACGGACATGCTGTCCTTGCAGCTCTTTGACCTCATCTACCGAGAGGAGACGCTATTTAATGTCATCAAGAGTGTGACCCGCAACGGCCGCTCCATCCTGCTCACCGCCCTGCTGGCCCTCATCCTAGTCTACCTCTTCTCCATCGTGGGCTTCCTCTTCCTCAAGGACGACTTCATCCTGGAGGTGGACCGGCTGCCTGGGAACCACTCCAGAGGTCTCGGGGGCTTCCTTTCTGGGGTGGGTGTGGGGGGCGACAGTGGACACGCACAGGTGACTGGTGGCAGCACCAGGCAGGGCGTGCTTAGTCCTCCAGGCTCCCTGCCTTCCTCCTGTTGGGATTTTGGGGAGGTCTAGCCTACAACAGCCTGCATCCCCATGCACGACTGCTAGCTCACAGCGGTAGGAAGGGTAGGCAGGGCCTTGACAGCCTCTGGCCTCGTCTGCAGGGGCTGCGGGCCCAGAGTCACAGAGACCCTCCTACCTGTGTGAGCCAGCAGGGCCAGGCGAGGCCTCCCAGGGCCGACTAGGGATGCTATGGTCAGACAGACTTGGGTCTCCTTGTGACCTTGTTGTTGTCATCTCCAGCCAGCACCCTGGGGATGCCACACGGAGCTGCCACATTTATGGGCACATGTAGTGGGGACAAGATAGACTGTGTCTCTGAGGTCTCGGTGCCTGAGATCCTAGAAGGTAAGACTCTAGAGTCTGCAGGATGGGGTGGGGCGGGGCGGGTGGGGCAGGATGGGCACCCCAGGTCTGAACATGTTGATCACCCACAGAGGATGAGGAGCCGGACAGCACAGAGCGGGCCTGTGACACTCTACTTATGTGTATCGTCACCGTCATGAACCACGGGCTGAGGAACGGAGGTGGGGTGGGCGACATCCTTCGCAAGCCCTCCAAAGATGTGAGTGCCTCCCAGCCCCCTGCGAGAGCTCCCTACCCAGCCAGCTCTGTGACACTGTCCAGAGCCACCAGCTTCCCATCCCAGCGCACTGTAGATGCTACAAGGGTCACCACGGCAACCGGTCTTGGCTCTGAGGCTTGGGAAGGTGTGAGCCATCAGCAGTCAGTGGCTTCCTCAGCCCAGAGAGGGGAAGGGCAAGGTGGGGCCTCAAGAATTGGCTTGGACAGCCGGCAGCCCTGTCCATCCACGCCCTGTTGCTTAGAAGTCATCTCTGTAGAGCAGAGTTCTGGAATGTGTGGGGCTTGGCACCCTCGCGCTGACCCAGCTCTGCCTAACTGAAAGGCAGGAACAAGCCCTATTTTGTAGCAGGACCTGCCACACACGACAAACTTGTAAGGGCCTCCTGGTCGGCCATTTCCAAATGTAAGCTCGTGGTGTCTTTCTGGCCAACAGCTGGAGTCACTGTTGCCTATGGTCCCCATGTTCTCTCTCGGGGCTTGCGGTGACTCTGTCCTCACTGCGTCCCCGTGCTCTGCAGGAGTCGCTCTTCCCCGCCAGGGTGGTATACGACCTCCTGTTCTTCTTCATCGTCATCATCATAGTTCTGAACCTTATCTTTGGGGTGATCATCGACACCTTCGCCGATTTGCGCAGCGAGAAGCAGAAGAAAGAGGAAATCCTCAAGACCACGTGCTTCATCTGTGGTGAGGCCCACTTCCTCCCTTGGCCGCCCCCTCCTGCACCGCCAGAGGCTTCTGAGCCGCGGCACCCGGTCCCACCCTTGCTGACCTGGCCTGCGGAAGGCCCTGCTTTGAGCCCTCGGGCCTCCAGGAGAGGAACCTGAGGCCACTGTGGTCTCAGACTATGGTTTTAGTCCATTGCTCCTTCTGAACCTAGTCGTGTCCTCACCATGCCAGGGCCCCAAGAGCAGGGCTCGCTGCTGACCCAGCTAGTCCTGTCACCGCTGGGCTCAGGAGGTCCTGCAGGAGGGCCGCAGCCAGGAACCCAAATCACCCAGGGGAGCTGTTAGAAGCAGTCCCCGTGGTGGCCCTTAGTGGTGGCCCTCCTGCCCCCAGGTCTGGAGAGGGACAAGTTTGACAACAAGACGGTGTCGTTCGAGGAGCACATCAAGCTGGAGCACAACATGTGGAACTACCTGTACTTCATTGTGCTGGTCCGCGTCAAGAACAAGACGGACTACACGGGCCCCGAGAGCTACGTGGCTCAGATGATCAAGGTGAGGTGCGGGCCCACCAGGCTCGCTCACACCCAGGGGTAGGGGTGGGGAGCCACACCATCCTTGGCCTTGGCCTGAGGGGTGACAGCTGCAGCTGCTTGTGGGGCAGCTGGGGCCCGGGAGCCACCGACCATGGACCCACACTTCTGCTAGGAGAAAGCAAACGTGCAGTGCACTGTCAGCTCTGGAGAAGCATGGTGAAGCAAGGCCCCCAGCACAGCAGCGGCTGAGGGCGGGGGCAGTGGGTGGGGAGGCCCGTGGAGGGATGGAGGTTCACCACAGGGCCTCTTCTAGAAGGCACAGCAAGGAGAATGGCATTGTCCCAGTCAGACAGAAAGCCTGGAAAAGCTTAAAAATACCAGGCTTAGAGGGATTAAACGTAATCCTTTTAATTTCCAGTCGTGGTGACAGTGAGTTTGGTCTAGAGAGGTTTAACTGTTGGTCTGGCAAGTCACAGCTGTGACAAGGAACCAGAAAACTGCTTGGCTCTCCTGCTTCTTTCTATTGCTTCCCGGGAAGCATGGCTTTCCTTCTCTGGCACGAGTCAGATGCGCCCCCTCCCAGGCTGCCATCTGGTGGCTCTCCTGCTCCCTGAGCACGGGCATGTTCATCTGCAGCGGCGGAAAGCAGGGAGCAAGCCTGGGTCTTGGCCTTCCTGCTCCGTGGCTGTGGCAGGGAGTGAGCAGATGGCTTCCTGGAGGAGAGGGCCACCTCACCGCACGGAAGGCAGCCCGCCCGCCCCGGAGGACCCACATCAGCTCAGACTTTCCCATGACACACTCCCTGCGGGCCAACTGGTAAAGGGCGTGGCTCTCCACGAACCACGCCCCATAGTTCCTCACCCCAGCGCTCTGTTCCAGAACAAGAACCTGGACTGGTTCCCACGGATGCGCGCCATGTCCCTGGTGAGCGGTGAGGGCGAGGGCGAGCAGAATGAGATCCGCATCCTGCAGGAGAAGCTCGGCTCCACCATGAAGCTGGTGTCGCACCTCACAGCCCAGCTCAATGAGCTCAAGGAGCAGGTGTGTTCCCAGTGTCCGTCCCGAGCTTTGGTACCATGTGAGGCAGGAGCCATCGAAGTCATAGGGAACCCTGGTTCTGGCTGAGGCTTGCCCACAGACGGGCCTTTCTGCAGCAGCCGGGAAGGGCCTGCGGTGGTGGGCACCTCCTCTGTGTGTAGTGGCAGCTCCGTAGCCCCTCTTGTAGATGCTGTGGTCTCCCGACTGCACCCAATCGAGGGCTTGACCTGCCAACTTAGGACAGCCTGGGGTTGGAGCTGGCCCTCTGCCATCAGAGCTGAAGGGGCTGGCCCTCGGGAGGATGCAGACTGTCGGTGCTGTGCAGAAGGGAGCTAGGCCACCTGACGGCTTGTCTCATGCAGATGACGGAGCAGCGGAAACGGAGGCAACGCCTGGGCTTCGTGGATGTGCAGAACTGCATGAGCCGCTGAGGCCCCCACGGAGGCTGCTGCCAGCAGCACTGCCCTTCCTTCAGGTCAGGCTGGCCCATCGCCCTCTGGAAGCCAGGTGCCCACCCCACCCCAGCTCAGCTGGCAACCCGGCCAGCAGGAGTGCTTCAAAGCAGTTCTGCTTAGTACCCTTGAAGAGACTCAGTTTACCTTAGTGCCTTAGAGGATGCTAGGTCCTCCAGACTGCTGTCCCTTGAAGCTGTGACTGACATTCCTCAGTGGTCCTCACAGGTGGTTACAAGGGCTGCCTCTCCCTCCAAGCACTACACATGGCCGTCTCTGCCCGCCCGCCAGCCCCGCTCGCCCGGCTCAGGGAGGTGGCAGCTGCTGTCATTAGCTCCGTAGGGCTTTGATATTAACTTATTCCCAGGGGCCATCCCACCCTGCTGCGCCTGCTGGGGACAGTGTGGCCCTGTCCCAGTCGCCTCACATGACTCAGGGTGGACCTCGCTCCCAGGACTCTGCCAGGCTTTGGAGGCAAACCCCACAAGCCAAGGGGCAGGACTGGGCTGTGTGAACGTGGCTTTGACAGCTTCTCTTCTTTTTGGTGTAATGTTTTACATGTCCTGTGTCCTAGGGACTAATGTGTTAATTGCCTTAAATAAATTAATAGACTCCAAGTCCGTCGATGGGGCCATGCTTCTGCCGCCGCCGCCTGCTGGCCCGGCCTCCCCTTATGCACAGGATGCTAAAGCTCCCCACTGCACCCCGACACCTGCCAGGGCTCTGGTGCCACCGTGGGACTTCCGGGTAGGACTTGAGCACCTGACAAGTGAGGGTCTAATCACAGTAAGGTGGCCGTGCATCTCACACCCTCCACAGACCCTGCCCAGTGCCCCCACCACACTTAGGTAAGGCTTGGCTACAGCTTTCTGCCCCTCGGGTGTGTGCGTGTCTGCTGGGCTGCAGTGACCTGCGTGCGAGGGCCAGGCAGGATGCCCAGGCCTGCTGCTCCAGCACAAACGGCAGGGGCTGAGACTCCCCCCTGGGCCGCAGGGCCCAGGCTGCAAGGCCTACATCCCTCCGTGGGCATGCCCTGGACTGTGCCGTGGTGCACCCTGCTCAGGCTGAACACCCCCCACCCCACCCCTGGGGCAGATGAGTGAGTTCCAAACCAGGAGGTGGGAGAAACCAGGCAGGTTTATTGCTGAGCGTCCAAAGGTCCCACGGTCAGGTCCGTGGGCGGGACAGCACCCGAGTCCAGGCTTTATGCTTCTCCTCCGGCCTCGTGGGCGCAAACTTCTCCTGCAGTTTCTTCCACATGCTCTTATTCATCTCTTGGAACTCTTCCAAAGTGTCTGCGCAGGAAGAGACGACATGCTGATGTCCCCTTACACCTGCCCATGTCCCCAGAAGAGCGTGCTCTGCTGTCTGCGCCCCAGGCAGTGGGGCTGCACTGAGAAGCAGTTAGGTCTCTGGTCAGTGCCCGAGGGTTACTGCCCACGCCCTCAGCCCCACGGGTGTGTGCTCCTGCTCCAGTCCACATGCACCCGCAAGGACATGGCCGACTTCTTCCCAACCTACTGCCCAGACTGCTCCTGTCCCCCCGACCCCCGGACCAAGAGATGGCCCCAACTTTCTTCTTGAGCTTGGCCTACTAATGCATCAGTAGGACGCAGGTAGAGGGAGGCAAGGTCCTGGCGCTGGAAGCACATCAAGAGGAGGAGCTGTCAGCACTGAGAGCCCTGTAGGCTGGAAGGGAAGGAGGTGGACACCCCACCCCACCCCACCCAAATCCCTACACCCTTGCAATCTTCCGTTCATCTGTAAACCCGGAGAAGAACACAAACTTCCCAGGCTGGGTGTGTGGCAACCAGGGTAATGTATGTCGCACTAGATGGGAAGAAAGGTCACAGCTTCCCCGCGGTGGCAGGGTGTGTGTTCGTGAACCACACAGGAGCCTGGTGGCGGCGGTGGCACACACCATTAATCGCAGCACTCGGGGTAGAAGCAGTGGATCTCTAAGTTCAAGACCAGCCTGGTTTAGAGCGAGTTCCAAGATGGCCAAAGCTAACCAGAGAATCCCTTGCTGTCACACCCCCAGGCCCCGGTACACATGTAATGACACAGTCAGCCCTTCCCTGTGCCGACAGTGTGTGTGGGGTGGCGCTATGTCAGTCAGCCTTCTCGCCTCTTTTCACCAAGGCCGGCATGGCCCTACCCCGATGACTGACCATCATGGCTACATGTCCTCGGGGCACAGGACGTCTCCTAGCAGACTCTCATCTATAACCCCAGATGTTAAACGCAGACACTGTCACAATATGCTTAGCTTTTAGACCCATTCTGACACAAGCGCTAGCTGCAATTACTGTTTATGGGCAGTGGCGCCACCCCAGCCTGGAACACACCGTGGGGCCGCCACAGCGGTGCCTCCCACCCTGGGACTTTCCACAGTCCCACACCAGGGAGACACAGGACGGCTGCTTTCCTCTACACGAAGGCCCAAGGCCGGGCACACTGCGGGCCTGGCCGCTCCTGGGGGGTGGAGAGCCTTACTTGGCTCCACACAATCGCAACGAAAGCACGAGGCCTGCGGTGCACACATTGTTGGCGTTTCCGGGGCTGACTGGAAGCCAGACCAGCAGTCTCCACAGCCCCTGCTGCCCCAGAGGCTTCCTGCGGCCTGGCAGAGGGTCAAAGACAAGATGGCTGGAAGCATAGTCTGTGCTGAGTCCACTCCCAGACACCATCACTGCTGCTCATGCATGCTCGGGTGTGGAAGTAAATCGTATGTCAGACAGACAGACGCCTGACCACACGGCTAAAGACCTGTCCTCCTGAGAGTCAACGCTGACACAGCAGATGACATTACCAGGCTCCCATCTGCCCAGAAGGGCAAGAATTCTAGAAGGTTGAATCTTCACGGCCAAGAGGAAGAAATTTCTAGAGTACCAGACAGCCAACATTCAGGGCCCTACCCTCCCAGAAAAGGTTAGCCTATTTTTATATACAATATCCTTGGAAATAAAAATAGCAGTTTTCCAGTGCCCACCTGCTCGGAGCCTCCCAGACAATAGTGAGGGAAGTGAGGGGTGGCTGGCAAGGGCTTCCTTCCCACGCGTCCCAAACAGACCTCGTTAGACACGTATCAAACCTGCAGACCACGTCTCCTGGGACAGATAACTCACAGGCGGATATCCCCACACTCATTTACTGAATGGCTTTTTGTTTTAATTAAAAGCCTCATTGTTTACAAAGCCCTCTTAGGACCATAAAAATAAAATTATTTTCCTTCCAAACTGAATCCAATGACTTCCAATTTGGCTAATATGTTCCCAGCCACCAGCCCTGAATGAAAAGCACTAAAGATGATTTTGTCTTCTGAATAATGCCTTTGACCTTTTCCTATTCTGTTGGCCCAAGCACAGGAGCCCTGGAGCTCCAGGGTTTCCTCTGGGCTACTCAAGGCTTTCTATCATGTAAACTGTCTGCTGAGGCAGGCCTCTAACCTGGCTGGTTAGCCAGCCAACCAGGGAGGGCAGCCACGCCTTCATACCTGTGGACAGGATCAGCTTGTACTCTTCCACCGACAGGCCACTGAAGCTGGTGTCTCTGGGGCGAGGGTACTGGCACAGGGGCAGGAGAGAAGGGACATGTTAGTTTTGCCTCTGGCTGCCTGCAGTTTACCAGGTGCTGGGACCTGAGACCTGACAATGAAGGGGACAGCGCCACCTGGAGGTCAGGCCTCGCAGGAGCCACACCTGTGGAGATCTTACCAGGCCCAGGACTCCTGGTGGAGCCCACACTGTCCCATATCTGGCAGGAATCCCTTCGGCACACGACCTCTTCCATTTGGCCGTGTTTATCTGTGGAGCTCCTGACATATTTTTCAAGTCTGGGAAAAACTACACTCTGAGGAATTTGACAGTAATCATGCTAGGCTGAGGAGGAGTGGGCCTTGGCAACAGGACCGTCCTAGCACTCCACCTTTATCAGGGTGTGGCACCAGTTCCATCACTGTTGAGCTGGAGCATGCTGGCACACACAAGCATGGCTTTCATTCAGAGCCCTCTGAAGGCCTCTGCCGGGCACCACTGTTGGCCCAGCTGAAAGTGCTGCGTTACATCTCAAAGTCACAAAACCCAATTCTTTACAAACTGTATAATCAGGTTCCCCCCATTCTGATTGGTCCTCCCTCAGAGGCTGGGGTACAAAGGCCTGCGCCCGCCCACTCACCTTGTGCTTGTAGTAGTTTGAATGCAGCCGTGCTAAGCTCTCGTACATCTGATCACAGGCCTCCGGTTCTGCAACCTGAAAGACAGCGTGTCCCCGGGATGTGAGCGGAGGAGGCGGCCCCCCACGCTGCACCCATACCTCGAGGGAGGGCTAGGCTATGCGCACAATGTATTCACAGAGGAGGGCACTGGTGTCCCCGAGCGATCGAGGGAAGCAAACCTCCCTGTAGCTCCCAAAAGAAAAGTCGCCTCCGTGGATGAAGAGCCCCACCTCGCCCACCCGCCCCCACCTGCAGGATCCCTGAGCCCTCAACAAACAAAGCGTTCAGCAGCTCTGCACCTCGGGAGCCCACGCCAGGTGTGGGTAGCAAAGAAACGCTTGGGGGCGGTGTGGGCTCCAGGGAGCAGCTCGAGTGATGGCGGGGAGGAAGGCCGTCCCAGGGAAAGGGTCCCTGTAACTGAGGAGAGGACGCAGGGCACTGCCGTGGCACGAGAAAGCCTGCTCGGAGAGCGGGCAAGCCTGGACACCCGAGAGCAGTGGGAAGTGGACTGGATATTCTTTCATGAAAGACGCGGCAACAAGCAAGGCGAGGGGAGCCCCAGCACCTCCACCTCTGCTGAGCAAGGGAGAGAGCTGGCCAGGGTGCAGGCGCTTGGGCGGGGCGGAGTGTGAAGTCAGCCTGGGCTGGAGAGCTCCAGTGACCCTGGCCTAGAGCGGAGACGTGGCTTGAGAGGAAAGGGGGCCATGTTGTGAACTAGATGAACCAAGGATGCCCAACCAAGCAGGACCAAGCCGGGACGAAAGCCCAGAGGCAGCACACAGAGCTGCGGGAAGCCAGGGTTCTGACCTCAGGCCTTTCCTCTTTAACCCTCCCTTTCTCCACCCTTGCCGTCCTCTGAAGGCCCCCAGAGCAAAACTCTCTTAACAGTTTTCACAGAATTCAAATGCTGTCTTTTTCTTCCCTGACTTAAATCCTCTCTCGGAGAGTGAGCATATAAATAAATCGGGAGCTAAGCATCTCAGCGAAGCAGCCCTCTTCTGCCTGTGTCAAATGAGGTCCCAGCCCTCCGCCGACACAGCCCCAGCCCTGCTTTTCTGTCTACAGATGCACCCCTGCACAGGGTCGGCAGGGGCTGTCCAGGAGGCCACCAGGAGAGGGGGCTGTGGGTGACACACACGGGGCTGGCATCTCTCTGACAAGGACAGGGTGGCGGCCATGTCCTCCAAGGAGGGAGTGCTTGGCACACCGCTGATGCTGCTTCCTTTGGGGGTGGGGTGTGGACGTAGTCAGGGTTTCTGCAGTCCTGGAACTTGCTGTGTAGATCAGGCTGGCACTGAAGTTACAGAGATCCCCCGGCCCCCACCTTCCGAAGGCCGGGTTAAGGTGTGACTGCTGCCTGAGCAAGCTCGGGGAAGAGCCCCGCAGAGCAGAGGCAGAGCACAGCCTGGTCTACAGAGTGAGTTCCAGGACAGCCAGGACTACACAGAGAAACCCTGTCTCGAAAAACCAAAACCAAAAACCAAAAACCAAACAAACAAACAGACAAACAAAAAAAACAGAAAAAGAAAAGAAGGGAGGGAGGGAAGGAGAAACAAAAGGGTGGGCAGTATTGAGGACTGACAGCAGAAGCTGCCCTCTACATGTGCATCTCTGCAAGCGTGCATGCACACACGGCCCCATATGCGCAGCTGCACGCACACAGCAGCCACACAATGGCTAGCAGCAACGGGAAAGGTCCCTCCTCTTGCGTGTGCTCTCCACACTGGGCAGTCTGTCCACTTACACACTCCACACCCGCACAAGGCATCTGCCTGCACAGCCTTGGTGTGAGCAGCCGCCTCACAGGAGCAGGCCCTCTGTGGCTGCAGGGACAGGGCAGCTGCCTGGGTGGGGTCCTGGCACCATTGCTCACCTCTACAAGCTGGTGGGAGACCCCCAGCCCTCTGCCCGCTCGGGTCTGCATCCCTCTGAGGAAGATCTGATCACATGCCTGCTGAGATCCTGACTGTTCTCTCCCGTGACCATTCAGGACAACTAATGCTAATACAATGCCCCTGTCTAACAAGCCGGGCCCACATCCCAGTCCTGGGCCCTGTCTGGGGAAACCCTCACAGGGCAGAGCACCACCCACTGTGGTATACAGTCCTGTGCCATGGCTACCTTTTGTCCTATGCCTTGTTCCGTTTCCATCTTTCCCGTACTGCCACTTTATAGGCTTACTGGTGAACCTGACTGTAAAGGAAGTGACAATAAGCCCCACCTCTGGGCAGCCCCCACCTCTGAGGGCGAAGGTGAAGGAGGTGGCGCAGCCGCTCCTGGCGGGAACATCAGGGGAGAGGCAGAGTGTGCTGCGATGATTCGCACGGGGCTGGGGCCTACATTTCTACAGGAACAGGGAAGACACTGCTCAGACCAACACAGAGCACACGGTGTGCAGTGTGTGTGGCCTGCGCAGGGGGCCAGGGAATGCAGCCAGGAAGGACCCAAGGCGTGTGCGCGAGTGGCCAGTGCCACTCAGGAGCATTCCTGGGGCTGGGGGCAATGCAGTGAGAACTGGACCTGACCTGGACACCTCTGGACAGCCACTAAGCACCCCATGGCCGGGCAGGAGGCTCTGGCAAAGGCTGTTCCTATGGCTGCTCCTCTGCACCTACCCCTCCACCTTCAGGCTGCCATCCTAGTGCTCGGCAGGGGCAGCCTGCCCAGCAATCAGCCCTGAGCTCCAGCGGTCCCCCTCCAGGGGCACAGACAGGGTGAGCAGGGAGGGCAGGGCCGCCTTACAACTGTGAGACCCGAGTGCAAAACTGAGGTGACCCTGGGCGCCTCCGCCTCTTCAGTGCCCTCTGTCCCTGTGTTCACCGAGCTTGGTGGCAGGGATGGTGGCACAGGTCTATCAGCTCAGAACTCAGGAAGTAGGAGCATGGTGAGTTCAAGGCCAGCCTCGGGATAGATAACACAAGGCAAAATGAGCTGTCGTCTCATTTCCCACTCGGCCATGTTTACAAAGGCGTAAAGCAGCCCTGAAGAGGTGACGGGAGTTTGCAACAGGCCAATTTCTAGCAAATTCTTACTAAGGAAAGATAGCAAGCAACAAGACCCACTTCAGGATCCGTGTCGTATCTAACTCCAGCTCAGCAACTGAAGACCGGGGCTGCTTGCTACTTAGCTGCTCCCAGTGAGACCCCTGCCTTGACTGCTAAGGCTTGTCCTGGGCCCACCTACCGCTCACAGGCTAGCACGAATACTCTGGGACCCGGGACACCAGCGTTTCTCATGAAAGCTATGGGTTTTAGCAAAGACTCCTACATGCAGAGCTTTAAATTACCTGGACTCCCATTTGCACCTAATGAGATTAAAGACATTTTGGGACAAAGAGCCGCGCATGGGCATTATGAAAAATTCAACGCTGTTCCCCACACGTGAATGAAGTGGAGGCTCGGAGACGAGCGCCCTTCACAGCTCCATCTCCTTCCCTCCGCATTTCCCTGCTCAGCCGTCAGTAAATTTCTCTTTACCATATTAAACTTTTATACATACAAATCTACATCGTGCCGCAGGCACTGATTTCAATTTTCAAAATTGAATTTTGGGTGGTGACAGCAATTCGTACAGTGGCCCCTGTTGCAGCGACCCTGGGGAGCACACTGCGGAGGCCGCAGACTGCTCTGCTAGTGAGTTCTGACAGGAACCGCGCTGACATGGAGCACACCCTGTCAGAGAAACTGGGTGTCTGTTTCTTGAGCACCTACTATGGAGGTGTGCTGCTAGAGCACCTGCCTGTGAGGGACATAAAGGTGCAGCCAGCAGTCAACGAGGGGACAAGGGACGAGTGCCCACACACCAACCGGGCCTGAGCCGTGTGCAGCTGAGCGGCAGGCACGGCACGGCGGCCTGCGAGGCAGAGCTCAGCAGACAGGTGTGGGCGTGAGGGTGGGGACACACGGGCGGAGCAGACACGGTCCCCAGCTGTCTGAGCTTCAGCAGCTCGGGACAGATGGGCAGAGGACACAGGACAAGCTGACCAGCATGGCAGGTCTCTGCTGTGTGGAGTACAGGGGCCCAAAGTCACTGGGTCTCAAAGAGAAGAAAGACTTAAGTTCCGAAGGCAGAGCAAGGGCCGGCCTGTGAGGGCCGGTACTGAGGCAGGCTGGGAGACCAGGACGCCTGACGCCAAGGGCTGGCGGGCACTCAGGGCCCGGTGGACGAAGTGGGGACCGCTACTGGGCGCAGCCATGTGCCCCTCTGAGAGGAGCAACTGCACTTTTACACACACCACAGCTCCCCACTCCAAGCCGAGGGTAAAAAACGACAATGGCACTCAGTCTGTCCTATACACCACTCTCCTCACAACCCATTTTGGTAGTGCCTGCAACATGCAGAGTGCACACTGTCCTTAGACCATGTCCCCAAAGTCTGATTCACACTGAGATGCCTTCTCTGTGGCTGTCCCAAGCCAGGCAGCCCCATGGAGGTGCTGAGACCAGGCTGCCTGGGCCGGACAGCCACAGAGAAGGCATCTCAGTATGAATCCTTTATGAGGAGATGCGGGCACTGGTCCTTGGTGGGAGCCCAGCAAAGCTTGGAGTCTTTCTCTTCTGGCCATCACCTAACCCTCTGTATGACACAACGGCCACAGCCCGTACAGCGGGGCAGGCTGCCCCACCCCAGGCGGCAGCAGCATCTCCAGACCATCTGCACTCCCCGTGGCCTGAGCTGGCCAGGCTGGCGAGCAGAGCTTTCTGCCAGCCGCCCCGCACCTGACAGCTCACTAGCAGATCCTCTGGCCTGCAGTTAAGTCAATAAGCACAGCTGTTTGCCCTGCCCCCACACCGAGATTCTTTTGTGAGGCTTGAGGAGCAGCAGGGAGTGAGAACTCTTAAGAAAGCTGCATTCAGAGCAGAGCAGACCCGCAGCCGTGAACCTCAAAAGGCAACACCAAACACAAGGTGATGGGGTGTTCCCTGTGTTCCGACTCCCCACTGCCACCCCTCCTGCTGGGGTTAGGGGGGGCCGAGAGATGCCCCCAGGCCAACCTCTGGCTTATACGGAGGCAGGATTCCATGCTCAGGTCTGTAATCTGAATTATTAATTGGCCTTCCAGCAAGCCTGGCCTTTCTGCACTGGTGTCCCACCGAGGACACCTTTCTTCTTGCTGCCCTGGGAGGTGGTGATTGGGGTACAGAAGAGGAAGTGGGCCTCCAGTGGTTAATTCCTTGCCACAACTGCTATGATCCAGAAGGTCTGATCAGTGAGGGGAGGGAGGGAGATCTCTCAAGGACTGCTAACAGCACCTGCTGAGACCCTGGCCGCGCAGACCAGGGCAGAGGCTGGGCTGTCCACTTGTCTCTTCCTGCCAAGGAAAATGAGTAAATGGTTTTACTTTTCTGATCTGATTTCAATATCTGCAAAAATCAGGACAGTGATGGCTTCTTCGCCTGGGGGCCCAAAGGCTGAAATCAGATGTGTCAAATGTTCTGTGCACCCTGTATGGTGGATGTTAGGCCCCAGGAGGCCAAGAGGCCAGGAGGATGCAGGTCCCCCTCCACTCCCTCAGTGGCGGAGAGGTAGGGGTCACAGCCATCAGCCACCCCCCCACTCCCCCCACCCCCCCACCCCCCGTGGCATCCCGCCTTCTACTGTGGGTTTAATGAAGCGTCTCTCAGAGCTGCCTTCCCTTCTCAAGGTCTTTCCTAAGTGACCGGGGGTGGCGGAGGGAGTGACTCACACCCTGTTCTCCATCCCAGCCACGGACTGCTTCCTCCGAAAATTACCACCAAGATTGACTAAGCCCAAGCAGGCTCAGTTTCAGGTGACATCAGGATGAGCTACGACAGAGGGCCTGAGTAATGTGTCCGCGCCGCCACTACGACGCCCTGGTTCACTCCACCCAGAACAACACATCCATCAGCCGTGGCGGAACCTTTGCAGCTGTGACTCAAGTCTGTGAGGGCCCCAGCTGATCAGAACCTGTGTCCCTAGGTGGTGACAAAGGGTGACAACTCCCAAGAGAAAGCTCTCCACTCCCTGCTGGCTATCTTAACCACATAAGCGAGCTCCAGTCTCTCCTCCTGCATCAGGCCTCTGCTGCCCCACGCTAAGCTGCTGGGGACTGAGGACGGGACTGTGCCTGTGTCTGCAGAGCCTGGGACTGCACACAGGAGCCTTAGGAGTGCACACGCGGGACAGCCTGCCCTCTCGCCTCGCCACCGCCCCCAGCAACTTCCACTGCATCTGGAGACCGCCGGCCTCACAAACCACAGCCTTCTCTTGGCGCTCACTTGGACGCTTTTGGCCACCAAGAACCGCGTCCGGCATTGTGTGTGAGTTGGGCAGGGGCTGCATCTCTAGTTGCAGAACGCTCATACTAGAAATTAGGGAGCACAGCCCTAGAAAGCCCATGGGGTTTGCCTCGTGATCTGTGAGGTATGGGTCAGGGAAGACTGGCAGCACAGCGTGAGGACCCTGGGCCAGACCCGCCACCCATGTGACAATCAGGAGTGTAGTCATGAGGTGGCCACCAGCGCCGTCCCACTCACGAGGAGGGCTGGTTTAGCTGGCTCCTCCTCTGGCAGGTCGTGGTCCACCTCACAGGTCGTCCACCTGGCCTCCTGTGTGTGTGTGGGGGGGCATCTCATTTCTCGCCTCTGACCTCTTGCCTAAGCCCCATGCTCAAATACCCTGCTGCCTCCTTGGCATTCCACGCGGAAGCCGGTCTGCTTGGCGTCTCAGCTCAAAGCCTCCAACATCAAACGTGCGCGGCGCCTCCCACACCACACCTGCTCCTCCGTCTAGTCTTTCCCGTTTGAGTAAATGGCACCCAGCTGCTCAGGCCAAAAAAAGAAAAGGGGGGAAATCTGGGCGCTGTCCTTGGTTTCCTCTCTTCACCCCACATCCAGGACACCCGCACGTTACAGACTGCTTTCTGTGACTCCTGTCTCCTGGGCCGTCACCCTTGTCCAAACCACCGCCAGCATCTCTCTCTTCCAATGCTCCCTGTTTCCCAATACCTTTGAAAATCAGGGCACATCAGTCCCCTGACTAAATGTTCCGGTGGCTTCTCATTGGCTTCCTGCTAAGATCTGACTTCTGACACAGGACTGGAGAGGTGACTGGGCAGTTAAAAAGAACTTAGGTTCGATTCCTAGTACCCACACAGTGGCTCACACTTGTAACTTCAGTCCCAGGGGATCCATCGCCCTCTTCTGGCCTCAGTGGGCACTGCACTAACATGGTACACAGACATCTGTGTGCCTGGCTCCTGCCTTCCTTCAACTTTAAATCTTTGCTCGGGACATGCCACTCACTACCCATAGACCTGGTTTCTTTTCTGTAATATGCCAGTCCGGTTTCCTCTGAACTTTCTGGATGCCCGTCCCGAAGTGCAGTCAGCGTTCACTGTCTCCTGCCTCGAGTCCTACGTGTGTGTACCTTCCTCAGGCAAGCCTCAGGGACCCCACTAATGTTACATTTACCACAATCAGAGTCCCCACTGGGGCTGCCTTATGCGGCTATTTGTTTCCCGTGTCCTGAATAAGAAGAATCCAAAGCCAAAGGGGGCAAGACCCCCATCGGATTCACTGCTGTCTCTGGAACCTAACCTAGATCTCCGCACATGGCCGCACTGATAAGGGAACCTAAACCAGAGTCAGGCGAGAAGGTCTACAACTCACACAAGGGACCTGTGTGAAGACCCTGGCAGTTTCACGGTGACGGAAGGCAGTGAGGCTTAGCTGGAGGTTTCTGGGGAAAGGCTGGGCTCACAAACACATGAACGATGTTACGGAAGAAACAACCCCGCCTTACAATTTGATTCTTTAGTGGCCTCTGGACCTCAGGGGCGCTTCACTGATCACTACACGGGGCAGGCAAGGGAGAAAACTGGGTAGCCGTCGTCGCACTCCGCAGCTAACTGGAAGAAGGGTGCCTCGCACACGTGCAGCCTGTCACAGAGGCCGACGCATGCGCAGACCCCCCACCCTTGCCGCCCATCGCTCCGACGTCCCCAACCTCCTTCCCTCCGGTCACCTGGGTGTTCTCTCCCTCCCGAAAGGCCTGCGCTACCCGCTGCCGCAGGTAAGCGCCCAAGTCCCGGCCCCGTTTGGTCTCGTCCACTGGCCATTCCTCACAGAGCTTAAGGAAACGCCGGTAGCGGAGAGCGGCCATCTTGGGCCCCGCTTGCCCCGCCCCTGGGGGGAGGAGTCAAGACCGCAGAGAGCGCGTGCGCACCAAGGCGAGCTGGCCTCCCCGCGGACATGCGCAGTTCTGCCAACGGCCCGCTCCCCTCCAGGCAGCGGCGCTGCTCACCTTTGAGAGCGAGGTCTGAGCGCTGATTCTCCGTCCTGGAGCTCGCCCAGCTCCCAGGGGCAAAGCAGGCGCGGAGTACCCTGGGGACAGCTTTGCTCTTCGTTTTCAATGACTTCACGAGCTCGAGACTAGAAAAGCTTCCCCGGAGACCTCTGCTGTTTTGGATAAGTGAAACATTTGCATGTAAATACAGGCTGTTATTGGACGGAGATGTGTTTGATCTTAACGTCTGGCGTGTACACGCACAGACACCCCCCCCCACACACACACACAGAGCTGCCCCGCTCCCACACTCATCACCCT
Source organism: Apodemus agrarius (assembly GCA_964023405.1). Classification (NCBI taxonomy): domain Eukaryota; kingdom Metazoa; phylum Chordata; class Mammalia; order Rodentia; family Muridae; genus Apodemus; species Apodemus agrarius. The sequence goes on from OZ030025.1 coordinate 5,243,413, forward strand.
GTACTTATCTCCACCTCGTGGATCTCTGTTACAGGTCTTGAGCTACGTCTCTCTCCAACCAGCCCCCTCTCCCTCCCCCCACCCCTCCGCAATGCTCATCACGCGCACAGGTTTCCTATGAAGTACCAAAAAACGTTATTGCAGCCTGGAAATCTTTTTTTTTTTTTTTTTTTAATAGTGTGTGTTTTCTTTGTTCTAATATGTATGAGTGTTTACCTGCACCAACACACATGCCAGTTCTGGGGACCGAACCTGATTCTCTGCAAGTGCAATAAATGCTCTTAATAACCCGTTTCTCCAGCCCTAAGAATGCATGTTTTTATTGTGGCAAAATACAACATAAAATATATTTTCTTTTACAATTCTTTTATATTTTATGTGTATGAATGTCTGCCTATGTGTAAGCCTGGCCCCAAACCAACAAACCACCAGATCCCCTGGAATCACAGACAACTGTGAGCCACCATGAGCACTGGAAAGCAGGAGAGAAAGGCCTTCTGCAAGAACAGCAATAGCCCTTAACCACTGAATCATCTCTTTAGTCCCAAAAGTACCATTTTAAGCAACAGGGTGCTTAGGTGGTCCAGGTTGGCCTAGAATTTGAGATCCCCCAACCTTAACAGCCTCCTAGGATTCTAAACACATATAATCACCAGTGAATTGCCTTTACCTGTGAGCCGTCTTGCTGTGCGAATCCCCTTCCTCTTGACATGATATCAAGACTATATATATAATATTATTATTATATTATATAGTGTATATATATATTATGGGTATCATATTGGGGGGTGTTTTCTTTTGAGATAGGGTTTCTCTGTGTAGCCCCAGGTGTTCTGGAATTCACTCAGTAAATTAGTGCTGAATGAATGAATGAATGAATGAATGAACAAAGCCACATCCCAACCTAGATCTGTCGACTCTAAAGCTTCTTGGTATGCACAACATGGGTGGGGGGCAGTGTGCAGAGCTGTCTGTCTGCCCAGCCCTTGCTGTGTAGCTGGTAGAGGAAGGGAGACCACAGGAGGAGGCACCAGGCAGGAACTTTCCCTGGCACCCTGGCACCCTGGCACCTTGGCATCTTTCTCCACCTCTTACCACACTTGGACCTCAGGTGGAAGGAAAAACCCTTCACTGCCATCAAGTGATTCTTCCTACAGCCTAAGACGGGCAAGGGGTCTCGCCACCCCTGACTCCCAGGTCAGCTGTGGCCATACCTGGGTGGGCCCTTGTGGCTTCCAGCCCACCCTGGCCCTCAGTGGGAGGAAGTAGGGAGCTGAGGTGAGGAGGCTGTGATGGGGTGATCAGGGACGTTTTCTAGGGGGCATGCCCACCGAGCGCCTCACCTTGGCACGGCACCCCAGCCAAGATTGGCTATCATCTATCCTCGCCTCTGGAGCTATGTTCCCTGTTTAAACCACCCACCGATCTGCTCAGATTAAACCCCTCCCCCCTCCTGCCCACCTCCGCCCAAGGCCTGCCTCCTATTGCTGCAGAGCCGCCCTGATCTTCCTCCCCCATTTCCCTCTACAGCTGGGTCATATTTCTTTCTCTGTATTCCACAGCGGCGCTGCCTAACACAGCCAAGCTCTGCATCACGATGGGGGGAATGAGGAGAGAGCTCTCTGGTAATTTTGTCAGGAGAGCACCAGGGATCACACACTAGCATGGGATGTGTGGCTAGGCAGTATACAGGTCCACCCTTTCCTTTTCTTCCCTGATTTCACTTTGACTTTGTTAATGTTAATCTGTTCTTATTTATCAGTATAGGTGTTTTGGCTGCAGGTATAAGGTGTGTGCCTGGTGCATCCGATCCCTTAGAGAGTTACAGATGGCTGTGAGCGGCCATGTGAATGCTAGGGAATCAAATTTGGGTGCTCTGTGTTTTGTTTGTTTTGGTTTTTTTTGTTTTTGTTTTTTGCTGGTGGTGGTAGGGAAGGGTCTCTCTGTATAGCCCTGGCTGTCCTGGGACTCACTGTGTAAACCCAGCTGGCTTGGAACTCACAGAGATCTACCTGTTCTTGCCTCCCGAGTGCTGGGTATTAAAGGCCACCATGCCCCATTCCATCTCTTCTCCCCATGTTTTGGTTATATAGCCCAGGCTGGCCTCGAACTTGAGAACCCTCTGCTTCTGCCTCTGCCTCCCAAGTACAGCAAGATGGAGCTATGCAGCTGCTGGGGCATACGGTACAGGTTGCTATAGTGTACACCGAGGCTGGCAAGAGAGGTCAGTAGGTAGAGGTGCCTACTGCCAGACTCAATGACCTGAGTTCAATTCCTGGGACCCTACCTGGCAGAGGAGAGAGCTGCTCCTGTAAGTTAAAGCGGCCAAGCCTACTGACCGGAGCCGAGTTTCAGCCCTGGAACGGACGTTGTCGGTGACAGGCACTCTCCATGAGCTATGGCTCAAGTGTACCCACACCTACAGACACAGAGAATAAATAAGTAAGTGTAATTTTATTTTTTGAGACAGGGTCTCACTCTTTATCCCTGGCCACCTGGTACTCACTAAGTAGACCAGGCTGCCCTCAAAGTCATAGAGATCTGGCTCCCTCTGCCTCCTGAATGCTGGGGTTTAAGACACATGCTACCAGGCCTAGCTAACTTTTCTTTTTAAAGTTATCAAGGATTTTAAAATAGTAACAGGCCAGGCAGTGGTGGCACACCCTTTTCATCCCAGCGCTCAGGAGGCAGAGGCAGGCAGATCTCTGAGTTTGAGGCCAGCCTGGTCTACAAAGGGAGTTCGAGGCCAGTCAGGGCTACATGGAGAAACCCTGTCTTGAAAAAAGTAAAGAAAGCAGTAACAGGAGAGTACCCGGCAAATGTGGAACTGGTGGCTGTGACTGTACAGGGCACACTGTCATGGGGCTCAGGGGACAGCTGAAGACCCCTCCCCTGTGCATTTCATACCATATGAGGAGACAGGCGAGCACCAAGCAAGCCTACGATGAAAACAGCACTGGCAGTGGCGCTCTCCTCCCATTAACTTGTTTGAAGCACAAACTGGTTTCATACCTGGTAAGTTCAGGAACCTTCACGGTGGGTGTGGCAGTGTGAATAGGAATGGCCCCCAGAGGCTCAGACATGTGGGTGTTTAGTCCACAGGCGTGAAACCGTTTGAAAGGATTAGAAGGATCAGGGGGAAGTGTGTCACTGGGGTTGGGCTCTGAGGCACCACCATACTCCCTTACAGGATGATAATGGATTAACCTCTGCAATGGGGTCGGGATCCACACGGATGGGAGGGCCAATCCCCGAGGGGCTGTTGTTAGCCCAGACCCGTGTCACTCCAGGAAACCACCCGAAGATGGACCAGGCAGGCTGCCAGACAAAGCAACCAACCTTGGGTGTGTCCCCCTCCACCCCCCACCTTTGCTCTGAGATTCTTTTTTCCTTTGTTTGCTTTGTAGGGGGACCAGCCTAGGAGTCAGAACTCTACTAGCAGTCGTCCAGTTTCCCTTCCCACCATGTGGGTTCTATACATCAAACAGTTCCTTAAGCTTGGCAGTGAATGCTTTTACCTTTATTTCTTGTTCTGAGACAGAGTCTCCTGTAGTCCAGGATGGCCCAGAAGTCACTATGTAGCCCAGGATGACCTTGAAGTTCTGATCCTTCTGCTTCTACCTCCCCAATGCTAGGACTACAGCATACACCACTGTGCCTGATTTATATAATTCTGGAAATCAAACCAGGGCCTCCTGCATGCCAGGCAGGTCCTCTTCTAACTGAATGGCATACCCAGTCCTTGAGGTCTAGTTTCTTTATTTTAAAAGAAGAATTGGGGGAGCTGGAGAGATGGCTCAGAGGTTAAGAGCACCGACTGCTCTTCCAGAGGTCCTGAGTTCAAGTCCCAGCAACCACATGGTGGCTCACAACCATCTATAGGAGGAGGATCTGGCGCCCTCTTCAGACAGGCAGATGTATATGCAGCAGAGCACTCATACATTAAATAAATAAGTGCAATTATAAAAAAATAAAAAATAGCAGGGCGTGGTGGCGCACGCCTGTAATCCCAGCACTTGGGAGGCAGAGGCAGGCGGATTTCTGAGTTCGAGGCCAGACTGGTCTACAGAGTGAGTGCCAGGACAGCCAGGACTACACGGAGAAACCCTGTCTCAAAAAACCAAAAAAAAAAAAAAAAAAAAATAATAATAATAAATAAAATAAAATAAAATGAGAATTATTGGGAAGACTGAGCTCAAGGACCATCTTTGCTATACAGTGTTTGAGATCAGCATGGGCCAATAAATAAATAAATAAATAGGGCTGGGGGGTGCAGCTAAGTCAATAGAGTGCTAGTCAGCACATTTGAGTTCCATCGTTAGTACAACATAAACTATGCCTGGAAACGCATACCTTTAATTCCAGTATTTGGGAGGCAAAGGAAGGCTGATCTCTGTGAGTTCAAGGCCAGTCTGGTCCATGTAGTAAATTCTAGTCAGCCACAGGTAGGTAGTAATATCCTGGCTCAAAATAGGTAAATTAAGCTGGGTGGCAGTGGCGCATGCCTTTAATCTCAGCACTTGGAAGGCAGAGGCAGGCAGATCTCTGTGAGTTCGAGGCCAGCCTGGTCCCTAGATAGAGTTTCAGGACAGTAAGGCTATCTAGAGAAACCTTGTCTCAAAATAAATAAATAAATAAATAAACAAAAAAGGGGAGATATCAATCAATAAATAAAATAAAGTCAGCATAAATAAAGAAAATGGAAATTACATGGTAGATTAATGTACCATCTGGTCTCTGCACCAAACATTGCACGCAGATTAAATTTAAAGTTTCCATGATGATTCAATTGCCCTCCTCCTTTTATGGGGTAGAAACCGAGGCACAGAGGCTAAGGTCGGCCAGGGTCACCAGCTGGGAAGTGGCAGAGACCAGATTCGAGCCCCTCCATCTTTGCAGCTGTCCGTCAGAGGCACAGGCAGGCAGGAGTGGGCCCTTATATATCACGTGAAGGGGCCCAGATCCTCCTAACCCGTCTTACCTAGGGCGCGTCCCCTTCCTCCCCGGGGTGCTTTGAGCCAGATTCTGGGCTTGGTAGCTTGTCAACCACTCAGTGCCAGTCTAGGCACATTAACGGGAGCTGCCTGGGGTGCAGCTCAGTGACACCGCCTCATGAGGAGATGATGACCATTTTAACACCCGCCTGCTGGCTGTCACTGTTTCCGAGCCAATGCAGCCCCCTGGCTCAGCAGAGAGCCCCACTGGGCCCACTCCTCCCCAGCCTTTCGGAATGGGTACTTGGGGAACCCTAATCGCTCTTAATAGAAACCAGGCATTAGCAAGGGAGGGGGGCCCTGCGAGGGAACGCCGCCTGCGATTCCAAGGTACAATGATCCCAGTAATCTAGTCACCGGATCGCCCATTTAAATCGTGCGAAAGTAAAAATATCGTTTTGTAATGCTGGTGTTAATAATGTAAACATTAAAAGGGAATTAAATGCTTAGCTGCGATTTCCTCTTCCAGCCTAACCCACTGCAGGAGAGGGTTGGCTCCCACACACAGATGTATTACCCGGACCCTGCACAGATCTCAGAATAGTCGCCTCATGTCCCCAAGGAAAATGTGGTTGGCAGTGGACAGGTGTCTTTAAACACGCTTGGGCGGCCCAGGTAGGTCACAGAGGCTGGGCATCCGGGGGTCCTAGACTCTGCCCGGGGTGTCGCCACCTGCCCCAAGGATCTACTGCCCTAGGCCCCTTCCAGTGTCTCTGCAGCAGCCCCATCATTTGTCCCCTGGGGCTTCACAGACTGGGTCACCGTCTGACGGGAGGCCCAGCCCACAGTAGGCAGTCCCTCTCTGCAGCTGTAACCGCCCTGGCACAATTGAGTGCAGGTGCCCCTGCCAGGAGCTCAGAGGCCGAGGAGACCCTGGAGCAGGAGCTGCAGGCAGTTGTGAGCCGTGCATATGGTACCAGGAATCAAGCTTGGGTCCTCTACAAGAGCAGACACACACACACACACACACACACACACACACACACACACTGCACTGCTGAGCCGCCTCTCCTGCTTCTGGGATGAGTTATCCTAGACTGACACTCCCCCCTCCCTTTGGCAATCAGACAATTCAGACAATCCGCCCTAAGGAACAGGAGATTTCCCCCCAGAGTCTCATGTTGGGGGGAAGAAGAGACAGAAGCCCGGACACTCCTCAGAGGGGGAGCGTGTCTCCTGGAAAGAGATTTCACACAGTCCTGACAGCTTGTCAGAGCACCTTGTAGGAGAGAGCGGAGCTGAGGCAGTGATGTTCCGTGATGGGCAGGCCCACACCGCGGCCAGCACTGCCTGGGTGCCCGCTCTCCTGGTGAGCTGTTTAGGCCTAAATGTCATGTCGGGACCCCAGAGGTGATGGAGGGGAGGCCACTGGGACTCTTTATTTGATCTGCTTCCCGATGGGGCCATTTTGAATACATCTCTTTTTTCTGCCTCTCACTGTTACATGTCTGTTTAATTGGCCTATTGAGGGGAGCGGCAGAGGACCTAAGGGCTCCGCCCCCAACAGCTCTGGTCATGAAGTATGTGGAGTAAATGGTTTGAAGAGAAACTAGACTGTGGGTCAGCCTCTCCAGCTCACCTTCCCTGCCCCTCCCTCCAAGACGCTGGGGGAGCCTCATTTCAGGACGGCCTCTGCCTCATCACAGAGGGTGCAGGGCAGTGGGAGGCGGGGTCCAGCTGGATCTCATTCAACATCCCAGCGCATCCCTCCAGTCTCCCCCTCTTCTCCCTCTTCTTGGCACCCCAGCACTCATTTTAGCGCCCCCTCCCCCGTCCCCTCATCTTCTGCTTTATGTTTCTGGCCACCGAGGACGCAGATTTAAATCAAAAGTAAGAGGTTTAGATCACTCTGAAGAGCGGCTGATGAGCTGTCTCGCCTGGACATTCCTTTTATTAGACCGCAGCCTGCCCTTCCCCGAGTAGCCCAGGAGCCGGGCAGCCGGAGAGCTATGGGGCTGCCAGAGCGCTGCCCGGAGGCCCGGAGCTCGCTGATGACACTGCATTATGAAAAAGCTGTAATAACGTTCCACTCCTCGGCCTCCTCTTTAATCACCCAGGGGACACCGGAGGGAGGGACAGGGCTGGGGGAGGGCTGTCTCTGAGACTGCCCTGCTCCCTTGTGGGCAATGCTGGAGAGGGAGAGGGAGAAGCCAGGTCGGAGGCAGGGTGCGCCCTGAGTTGGCGTGACCTAGGTTTGATACCCTTGTTAAGCAAGCAGCCATGCCCGCTGCTGAGGTCATCCAGAGTGGCACGGAGTGGCACCTCAGCGTCCAAGGCGTCCTCCTGCCAGCCACTTGCAAACAATTCTTCCCCAATCACGCACAACCTCAGGGTTTCAGGATGCTAGAGTGAACGGGCCAGGGAGAGAAGTGGGGGAAACGCCCTCCCTCATCCACTCTCCAGTGTGGCTACGTGGGGGTCACCCACACCCCTGAGTATAATTCCTCACCCGCGCTCTGTAAATTAGCCCAATAGGCTCCCATGGGCCCCAGGGTGAACTCCGGTGGAATCTTAACTTGGATTGCTGTCAGGACCTCACGAGGAGGGGTAGATCTTGGTGGCTTCCGGAGGAGGCATTCCTACAATGCTCTTCTGTTGTCACCTGTCGTTGGGACCATGTTAGGGTCTTACAGAAGTGGGTGGCCCTCAACATGTCTCCAAGTCGCTGCGGACCCAGGCAGACCCAGCACGTGCCGCGGCGGGGCTGCGGGCCCTGCCCTCCGTCAGGCCTGCCTGCACTCCTGCGTCTCCCTCCCCGTGTCAGGTACCCCGCCCCCCCCCCCCGACCTGAGACTGACAGAGGGAGAAGCTCTCACCAGATCCATTCCTACCTCGGATAATTTTTTTCTCGTAGATGGAAATGTCTTGCTCATAACTCTAGAGACTCGAAGTCCCAGATCAAAGCGCTATCAGATTCTGTCTGGTGAAAGCCAGTTCATCGTAAGTGATGCAACGTATCCTCACAGGGAGGAGGGGCCGATCGAGCCCCCACCCCAGGCTCCTCACTGCGTAGCCAAGGATGACCTAAGACTTCTGCTCGTCCTGCCTTTCCCCTCCAGATGCCAAGATGCGAGGCACACCACTGGCCTTTTAGTGTGACCTTGTGCACATGATGAGAGAGTCTGCCATGAGGTCCCTAGAGGTCAAGGGGCAATTCTGTAGAGTCTGTTTTCTCCTTCCAGCTTTATGTAGGTTCTGGAGATCGAACTCGGGTCATCAGACTTTGCAGCAAGCACCTTTACCCACTGAGCCAGCCCGTCAGACCCCTGTGACAGCCCTCCCTTTAAAGGCCCCCACCCTTAAGAACCCTGGGAATCTTGTTCCAACCAATGAATTTGGAGAGAAGACATTCAGACTCAAGGAGCCATTGAAAGAACATAAATAAGAAATGAAAAAGCAGGATTCATAGACCAGGGGGGAAAAAAAGAGGAGGAGGAGAGGGAGAACAAAGGAAAAACACAAGTTGGAAAGCCTGGATGGAAAGTCAGGGCAGAGCCTGTGAATCACCCTCCGCCTGCCCTGCTCCTGTCAGCTCCTTGGCATCTAGGCAGCGCCTCATGACTAGTTCCTGCCCGTGGGGTGTGGGCGTGTCCGTGTGTCCTTCCTGCCGCAGCATCTTTTGCACCTGTCCACAGCAGCTGTCTGTACTGCACGTGGACGACCATGGTGACTCAGGTTAGGGGGAGCCTGGGTCCCCATGACTACACAGTGGCTCCCCGCTGATCGGCCCCAACTGGGAAGTTCCCCTGCTGATCAGCTTTGTGTATCACAATCTACTCCGACTAGAACCTGTGTGTGTCTCAACTCAGAGAGGGAGAGCCACTAGTGCACTAGTGTATGAGTGTGTGTGTGTGTGTGTGTGTGTGTGTGTGTGTGCGCGCGCGCTAGCGTTGGGGTCATAATCAGGGTTCGGGTCTTCCCTTGTGCGCCCCAGTACTCTTGGTACCCCTGGCTTCGTTTCCCCATCGCGTGCTCACAGTCAGCCTGGATGGGACACCTACCCCGTTCACCACCTTTGGGACCCCGCTCTTTCTCCAGACGCATCTTAGCGGCTGCCTCCAGGACCACATCTCACTGCTTCTGCGATTCCTGGTAATATCTGAACTGATGGCCCCACCCCCGCTCCCCAAACACAGCGAGGTCTCTGTGTGTGGGATCGCAACTGTCCTATGACCTCATCAAGTTCTTAGGGATGCCCAGTGAGTTCACACGCGTCCTTGTACGGGTTTTGAAAACCAAACCCGGCTCTGCCTTTTTTTTTTTTTTTTTTTTTAATGTGAACTACTTTCCCTTGGGAATGGAACTTGGTCTGGCCCTTCAACATGTGCAGAGGAGGAGAGAGAGAGGGGGAGAGGAGGAGGAGAGGGAGGGAGAGAAGTGAGAGGAGGAGGGAAGGAGGAGGAGGGCAGGGGAGGAGGGAAGGAGGAGGAGGGCAGGGGAGGAGGGAAGGAGGAGCACGTAGGAGGTTGTAAGAGGAGGGTACTGTGTGGTAGTGGCCCTAGGAGCAGCAGGCCAGTCCCTCAGCTGACAGGGTAGAGGGAAGAGCTGCTTGGGCAACTGCGGTCTTGGTTCGAGAGAAAGCAGCCTTCAGGGATTTGTCATTGGCAAACAGTCATTCCAGGATGGTTCCCATTTTCCTGCCGCAGGCACAGTGCATGCAAATTAGTGACATCATTACCTTAGCCAAAGCTAATTTGGAAAGCCAACCTGCTTTGAATTCCATGTCCTTTCCTCTTCTTTCTTTTTTGAGATGAACTCACTAGGTAGACTTTGGCTAGCCTGGAACTCACTGTGTAGACCAGGCTGGCCAGGCTTCACAGAGATCCGCCTGCCTCTGCCTCCCTGGTGCTGGCATATACCACTGCACCGTGCCCAACTAAAAACAAAAGGTTCCTTCTTCCCTCCTGTCATAGTGGATTTTTGGAAATATCATACTCATCATTAGAGCCCACCGGTGCCTAAATTCTGGTCTCAGAGGTTTCGAATGCTAACCCCCTTCCTTCCCAGGCTTGCTTGTAGACACAAGGTCTCAGATAGCTCAAGTTGGCTTGAAGTCCACTCTTAGCCAAAGATGACCTTGAACTCTGGCTCCTCCTGCCTCTTGGGGATGGAATCCGGCAAGCAGGCTACCAGCTGAGCCGCACTCTCCACCTTCCCTCTCCGCACCCCATGCAAATATTTTCCCAGGCCCATGAGGGACCTTGGGAAACTGGCGAGCTGCTCTTGCTGTACACGCCAGCGTCTCATAAATTGGAAGCACCGGGCAGCACGGTGATCAGAATAAACAAACAGAAAGGATATTAAGGCGCACCAGTAATCACTGGTGACCTCAGCAATTTTATTAACAAATTTATTTCCCTAATTGGGGAGCGCAGCGCAGCGCCGGGCTCCAGGGCATTGTAGTAAGTTTCAATGCTGCAGGAGGAGGAATTCATTAGACCCGTTTTCTCTGGTTTCCTATTTGCTTGTGTCCACCACGCTTGTAAACATCATCCTGGGTTCCTGGTCTTCTAGGTTCTCTGCTCCCACCCACCCCCAACGCGCACCCCAAATAATAAATAAACAGAAACGGAGAATACAGGCGAACACTATTGGCGCCTCTGCGCATGCGCTCTGCCTCCTCTGGAAGCTGCGGCTCCAGGTCAGGGACATCACGTGGTCACAGTGTAGAAGACTTGCTACTTCCACGAGGCTGCAGGGACCCTTCCCCTCACATTTAGCTCGGGGACCGCCCAGCCCTGTCCCACCTGTGACCTGGCATAGGCTGGGGGAGGCATTAGCTCTGTCTGCCTGGGGAGGCGAAAATCCACACAAGCAGAATATTGTTCAAGGCCTCCTCCAGAGTCTTCTCCCTCGTGGGGGTTTTGGGGGTTGAGGACCGAGGCCTGACA